>CM046455.1:68605890-68973390 GCA_025506515.1 Flaveria trinervia
ACCTCTTCATACTATTTGATTACATACTTATAACTACTATTACTTGTTTTACATCCATTATTAGAAGTTTCAAATGTCAAAATAGTAAACTCAATATTTTATACATTGAATTTTCCATCCTTAGTGAGCGCAAATATCAACTATGGTGTTAGTTATTTTAAGTAACTATCATTCATAGCCTAACCTTGAATGTAAGGCCCCGTTCACGGGACGCTTAAAGATGGTACATCGTACATAAAACATATAATTCAACATTTAACATTCATAAACATTGCAGCGGAAACATAAAATAACTTTTCGTTTCATTACAAATGCTTTTGCACGTTAATAGAATCGTTCATTTCAAAACATTGTTCGTTCGCATTACAATGCAAAAACATTAAACAAACGAATGTCATCCAAAAGAGTTGAGTAGCTGCCCCATGCCATCCTCAGCAACATTACCTGCCAACTGGAAACACATAAAATTCAGCGTTGCTGAATGAGTTCTAGTTTTAAAATAAAATATACTTTACTTTCATTAAAACCATAATTTACTTTGCATGTGATCACACATCATACGTTATCATTATTATCTTCATCATTCGTCTGTTCATTCCGTACATTCATCATTAAATCTTTAAATCTTTATTTTGCATGTGATCACACATCATACCTATACATAGATAATATCATTATTATCTTCATCATTCGTCATACACTTTACTTTACATAATACTTTTCATTTTGTTCATTAACATTCAACGTAAAGCCATGGGAAAATAATCATACAAACTATGGTACATAACATACACAGTCAACATCAGCATACCGGGCATCATACATACATAACATACATCATGCTTAAACATACAACATTATACATCATCGTCATCATGCCCAACATAACCTCTATGGACTCCAAAGTCATCTTACATGAACCCCCGGGAACCTTCCACGTCAAAAACTTACATATGCACTTTCCCCCGAAAGTCAGTAAATAAACTATGTTCCCTCGGGTGCACAAGCCCTACTTGGGCGTATAGGCACCCTTAAGTCGCATGGCCTCCCAGGCGACTGAACACCATGCGGATGAACATCAGGCGATTGGGCCCTATGCGAATAGACCCAATGCGGATGAGTCCCATGCGAATGGAACTAATACGGATGAACACCTTGTGCGAATGAGCACTAATGCAGATGGACCTAGGTGAATGGACTCTCAATCGCATAACTCCCCATGCGAATGGCCCTCAGTCGCAAGACTCCCCTTGCGACTCGCCCTCAATCATATGACTCATAAGCGAATGGACTCCAGTCGCACGACTCACATGCGAATGAACCTCAGTCGCACTCCTTTCGGTCGTATGGCCTTCAGCCGTATTCCATTCGGTTGCCTAACCCTAGCTGATGCAGAATGCAGTTCATCTCGAACCCAATCTGCACTTTTCGGCCTCCAAACCCTCACAAACCTGTTCTAAGACCAGATCAACCATCCAAAACATTAGAAACACATACCACAACACCATTCAAGCACACACAAGCCCGAAAACAAACTCCACTCGCATCACACACAAACCATACATACAGGTTCAACACACATTTCAAAAACGAGTTTAACTATGTGTTCAAGCTCCAAATCAGTAGAAAACATGTAAAAGAGGGGTCCTAGAACTCACACAAACGACACCATCGAGTAAGCTTCAATCCAACCCGCTACACTTCAAATTTCACGCTTGAATCCACGAAAACCAAGCTTGAAACTCTCTTTTTCTCCCCTTTTTCTCACTTGGCTGAATTTGTGAGTATGGGGGAGGGTGTGGGCTGCCTTCCCCCTCTTATACCCCCACTCATTCAAGATCTTTCCTATTTTGGCAAGTTTGGTCCCTCGACTTTGGACTTTATTTCTTTTTCTACTTTTGTCGGCTTCAAAGAAAATATCCGGGTGTTAAAAGTCCACCCCCCTTAAATAGGTTTTGTCCCCTGTAATGCCCCGTTCCCGGGACACTTACAGTTGGCTCCTCATCGCACATAAAACATATATTTTCATTCGTAATTCATAAACATCACAGCGGAACATTTAAAATAATCTTTCATTTCCATGTAAATGCTTTTGCAAGTTAATACAACATTCATTACAAAACGCAGTTTGTTCGCATTACAATGCAAAAACATTAATCAACAGAATGCCATCCCAAAATAGCCGAGTAGCCGCCTGTGCCATCCTCAGCAATCATTACTTGCCAACTGGAAACACATAAAAGTCAGCGTTGCTGAGTGAGTTCTAGTTTTATAATAAAACATACTTTTCTATGGTTAAAACCGTTCTTTACTTTCTATCAAATCATATTGCGCTTTACATTCATTCGTTACCATACAACATACATACACATCGATAATATAATTATTATCTTCCATTACATTCGTTAACTTTCGTTCATTCCATACGTTCGTTCTCCCGATTCTGTTGTGACAACAGGGTCGCTCACCTCATTAGCAATCCCAACGATTGCACGCTATCCGAGTCTGTTGCAACCATAGGGTTGCTTACGTCATTGCCAATCTCAACGATAGCATGCTAGCCGAGTCTCTTGCAACAACAGGGTTGCTCACCTCATGGATACTTCATGATAGCACACTATCCGAGTCTGTTGCAGCCATAGGGCTGCTCACCTCATAGGCAATCTCAATGATTGCACGCTATCTGAGTTTTTTGCAATAACAGGGTTGCTCACCTTATTTATGGGCTTGCAAGCCTTTCCTTCATTCATCATTCATTAATACATGCATTCTTACTTCATGTTCCTCTTTCATTATCTTTCACCTTACGTTACATAATACTTCATTCATTCATTAACATGACACGTAAAGCCACAAGAAAGATAAACATACATCATAACAAGGAACATATCATACACAGTCATCATCATCATACATGGCGACATCATACATACATAACATGCATAAACATGCAACATCATCATCATGCCCAACATGCTCTTTAAGGCCTCAATCGTCATCTTACATGCTTTTACGGGAACCTTTACGTCAAAACTTACATTTGCACTTTCCCCCGAAAGCCATAAGTCAAACTACACTTTTCGAGTGCAATAGCCCTATTCGGGCATATGGACACCCTTCAGTCACATGGCCTCCATGTGACTGAACATCATGCGAATGAACCAATGCAGATGAACACTCATGTGAATGAACACCTAATCGTGTGAATGGACTAATGCGGACGGACCTCATGCGAATGGGACTAATGCGGATGAGCACTTATGCGACTGGACCTTCAATTGCATGACCTCCATGCGACTTGCCCTTCAATCGTACGAATGGACCCTCAATCATGCGAATGGACCTCAAGCGTCGGAATGGACCCCAATCACACCCTATTCAGCCGTATGGCCTCCATTCGGTCGCCTAGCCCTAGCTGATGCAGAATGCAGTTCCAGTCGAATGCAAACTGCCCTTTTCGACTTCCAAACTCATCTAAGCCCATTCTAAGCCCAAATCGGCCATCCTAAACCTTAAGGATGCATACCACAACACCATACAAGCACACACAAGCCCGAAAACAAACTCTAAATGCATCACACGCAACACACCCAAATGGGTCAAACACATACACATACAAAAAAGGGTTTTCTATGCTTTCCAGCCACAAAATGGTTGAAAGCAAGTAAAAGTGGGGTCCTAGAATTCACACAAACGACACCTAGAAGTAGAGCTTCGGTTTGACTTGCTACACGATGATTTTGCCTGCTTGAATCTACCTAAACCAACCTTTTCTCCTCTTTTCTCTTCTTTCTCTCTTGCCCTCTTTGATGACTGAAAATGTGGGTGTGGGGAGAGGGTAAGGGCTGCCCTCTCCCTTTATATACCCCCACTCGCTTGTCTTTCTTTCGTTGGCGAGTTTGGTCCCTCGACTTAGGATTTTTTTCTTTCTTCTTTCATCGGCTTCAAAATAGATAAATAACCGGGTGTTACAAGTCAATCCCCCTTAAATAGGGTTTGTCCCCGAAACCTGTTATTCCTCCAACAAACGTGGATAAACTGTCTCATTTCTTCCTCAGTCTCCCACGTTGACTCGGATCCCTTCATGTGCTTCCACTGTACACGCACCAGGGGAACCACTTATTTCTTAGCCTCTTCTCTTTTCTATCGATGATTGCCACTTGTTGTTCCACATAATTGAGCCTTTTGTCTACTTTAATATCCTCCAGTGGAACAATCATGTCTTCATCCGCCAAGCACATCCTTAGATGAGATACATGGAATGTCAGGGTGGATTCCACTTAGCTCATCTGGTAACTCCAATCTATAGCCCACCTCTTGTACTCGAGCAATGATTTGGAAAGAGCCTATATACCTTGGGCTCAACTTGCCCCGCTTTCTGAATCGAATAATACCCTTCCAAGGTGAGACCTTCAACATAACACGGTCACCCACCTGGAACTCAATCGGTCTGCGTCGTTTATCAGCATACAACTTCTGTCTATCTTTGGCTGCCTTCATGAAGGCTTTGATCTTCCCGAGCTTCTTAGTCGTAGCCTCGATTAGCTCGACGCTCCCCAATTCCTTCTGACCAATATCACCCCAACAAACGGGTGTTCTGTATCTCCTACCGTATAGCATCTCGTAAGGTGGCATACCAATGCTGGCATGATAACTATTGTTGTATGAGAATTCGGCTAACAGTAGGTGGTCATCCCAACTTCCCCCAAAATCAATCACACATGCCCGAAGCATGTCTTCCAATGTCTGAATGGTCCTTTCTGACTGACCATCAGTTTGGGGATGATAAGGCGTGCTAATATGTAACCTCGTCCCCATAGCGTCGTGGAATTCCTTCCAAAATTTGGAGGTAATCGGGAGTCACGATTAGACACAACAGACACCGGCACACCATGACGAGTTACAATTTCCTTGATGAACAGATCAGCCAACCTCTCAGATGAATATGTCTCGCGAATTAGTAGGAAGTGAGCACTCTTCGTCAGACGGTCCACAATCACCCATATGGCATCATACCCTTTCGGAGTACGCGTCAACTTCGTAATGAAATCCATGGTAATGTGCTCCCACTTCTATTCTAGTATATCCAAAGGTTGGATCTTCCCATACGGCTTTTGATGCTCGGCCTTCACCTGTAAGCAAGTAATGCACTTACTCACATACTCCACTACGTCACGCTTCATACCCGACCACTAGTAATCTATCTTCATGTTGTGACACATTTTCGTGGCACCGTGGTGAATAGAATATCGAGTCTTGTGAGCTTCATCCATAATCTTCACCCGTAGATCCCCAAAACGAGGGATCCACATCCTCTCGAATCGAGTTCTAACACCAAGCGTGTTTTCACATAATTCTGCGACCAGGCCTCTCATTCTTTTAGAGTTAAGATGATCTTCCTTCAATGCCTCATCTTGAAACTCTTTGACTTGCTTCATCACATAAAAGGTCATGACCAACTGATAAGCTTTCACCCGAGTCGGCTTGGGTCTCTCCTTTCGGCTAGGGCGTCTGCCACCACATTGGCCTTGCCCGGATGGTAATGGATCTCGCAATCATAGTCCTTTATGAGCTCCAACCATCGCCTCTGCCTCATGTTCAGATCCTTCTGCTCAAAGAAGTACTTCAAGCTTTTGTGGTTGGTGAATATGGTGCATTTCGTCTCGTAGAGATAGTGCCTCCAAATCTTTAGCACAAAGACCACGGCTGCTAGCTCCAAATCATGAGTAGGATAATTGAACTCATCAACCTTCAACTGTCGGGATGCATAGGCTATAACCTTCCCTCTCTGCATTAACATGCACCCCAACCCCGAATAGGAAGCATCAGAATAAACCACCAGATATTCACTTCTATCGGGTAATGACAGAACAGGAGCTTGAGTCAACCTCGCCTTCAGTTCATCGAACGCTTTCTCTTGAGCTTGACGCCATATAAACTTTACATCTTTCGGGTCAACTTGGTTAGTGGAGAAGCAATCTTGGAAAAGCCTTGGTTGAATCTTCTGTCGTAGCCCGCCAAACCCAAGAAGCTACGAATCTTGGATGGCGTCTTTGGTGACTTCCATTGCATAACCGCCTCCACCTTTGCCGGGTCCACCATAATCCCGTCGGGATTCACCACATGACCCAAGAATTGAACTTTGTGCAACCAGAATGCGCACTTGGAGAACTTGGCGTAAAACTTCTCATTCCTCAATGTCTCCAAAACCTCCCAAATGTGACCGGCACCCTCGCTCCTCAATAAATCAGGATCGTCAATAAACACAATCACTCATTTATCAAACATCGGCCGACACACCCGATTCATCAGATCCATAAAAGCAACTGGCGCATTAGTCAAACCAAATGACATAACAAGAAACTCGTAGTGACCATAGCGTGTGCGAAAAGCTATTTTAGGGATATCCTGCTCCTTCACCTTCAACTGATGGTAACTAGATCGAAGGTCTATCCTTGAAAACCAACTGGCACCCTGAAGCTGATCGAACAAATTATCTATTCTCGGTAAGGGGTGTCGGTTCTTCACCGTCAACTTGTTCAGCTCGTAGTAGTCAATGCACATCCTCATACTACTGTCTTTCTTCTTTACAAACAGGACCGGAGCACCCCAAGGAGAGATACTCGGTTTAATGAACCCCTTATCAAGCAGCTCTTGCAACTGCTCCATCAACTCTTTCATCTCCGTCGGAGCCAATCGATACGGTGCCTTGGCAACAGGTTGGGCACCCGGAATCAAGTCAATCTGAAACTCGATCTCACGGTTAGGTGGCAGTCCTGATAAGTCTTCTGGGAATACGTTGGGAAAGTCACACACAACCGATACATTGGATAGTCGTGGTGTTGGCGTATCCACATCCTTTACATTGGCCACGTAGGCACTACATCCACGCCTCATACACTTTCTTACCACCGCCATTGAGATTACCTTCGGGATCGTAGTAACCCGATCACCATAAACCGTCACTGAACTACCGTCAGGCGTTGTCTAACGAATCATCCTCTTGCGATACACAGTGTTCGCCATGAAGTCCACCAACCAATCCATTCCAAGAACAAATCAAAACCACCTAAGGTCATCACGAATGGTCTAACAGGAAACTTATGACCCTCAAGTTCCACATCACAGTTCTCTATCATCTCAGAAATCCTGGTAGGCTTACCTATGGTAGTTTCTACATCAAAGGGCGCATCAACACGTCTACTACTAACAGGCAGCTTAGCACAACCGAATCAAATAACACAGAAGCTAAAGTTTGGTACACCAGAAACATACAGGACACGACATCAAGGTTCGTCCTAGCTTCCTCCTGTGTCATGGTGAATGCACTGGCGTTCACCCTCGGTCCTTCACCTCCCGCTTCTTCGCCCCGGAACCCTCGGCCCTTGGTTTCTTGCAATCCCTACTCATGTGACCCTCTTCACCATAGTTAAAGCATCAGACCGCACGACAGTCCTTGGCTATATGCCCTGGCTTCCCACATTTGAAGCACACATTCAACCCCAGCCTACATTCCCTGATATGTTCTCTCCCACACTTACCACACTTCTTTATACCAGCACCCGATGCGACCACACGGCAGTCGTCCACCCGTGCCTTCTTGTTACCGGTCGAAGCAACCCCGACCAAACTTCTTCCCCTGCCAGTTTCGATCACCATCGCTCTTCTTTCCACCTTCAGTCACCACCACCGTCCTCTCATCATACAGTCTCCCTGCCAAATCCACCGCCGACCAAAACGTGCTTGGCCAGGCAGCGATCATGCACCTGTGAATATCCGCTGGCAAACCCTGAATGTACCTCTTGATCTTTCGAGACAGAGGTGTCACCTGATCCGGCACTAGACGTGCCATCTCGTTGAATTTTGTGGTGTACTGCTGGTGCGTCATAGTTCCCGCCTCCAGTTGCAAGAACTCCCTATCGACCTTGTCCATTTCCCGATGAGGACAAAACTCCTCAATCACCAACTTTTTCAGCTCAGACCATCTCATCCTCCCGATGGCCCTGCTACCCTCGCTTGGACAATGTTGTCCCACTAGCACAGAGCCGAATCCACAAAAGAGTGGGTAGCAAACTTCACCTTCTGATCTTCATGGCACTCACTAATATCAAGAACAGCCTCCATTTCCCTCACCCACCAGTGAGCAGCAACAGCAGTGCCGTTTCCATCAAAAGTTGGGGGATTGCATCTCATAAACGCCCCATAGTTATAGCCTCATGCCGCCCCCTTCACAGCTCTTCTTCTTCCTCGTCTTCCTTATCATCCGAGAGAACGGTTTCAGGCTCCGGTTGCTCTCGTCCTCCTGAGGACCTGTTCCTCTCCTTTCTTTCCCCTTCTCTTACTGCATTGATTACTTCGTTCACCACAAACGGTAGGATCGTCTGCATAACCTGATGAACTTCTTCCACAACAGCCTCCTTTACTGAGGCTCTTAGATTGGCGCTCTCGTCGCCACCCTCTGGATGAGGGTCTCAGTTCCTCATGAACCACTCTCTCAACTCTGGTCTCCCTCTCTTGGGTCGCGGTTCAGCACCGTGACGTCCACCCCGTGAAGCTTTCGAAGATCTACCACTGGCCATCATACGCACGCTGAAAGATTCAAACACCAACACGGTCATTCAAGGGATCAGCTTAGTTTATGTCAAGTATAGTAAGTCCCTAATTACAGTGGCCAGTTGTGATTAGCCACTTACTTTACTCTTTATACCCCAAGCATTACCTGTCCTGACCACATTAGTATTTAAACCTACATACAACACATAACCATATACCATGCGCACATAAAACCGGTTAACTTTACGAAAATACCTGATGGCACACAACTACTCAGATTGGCATCCCATTCCCTTTACGTCCCATTCTCATTTTAAGTTAAGGTTTATTTTGAAAAATTACCCATTTCACTTAAACTTTGGCTCTCATACCAACTTGTAAGGACCCGTTCCTGGGACACTTACAGTTGGCTCCTCATCGCACATAAAACATATATTTACATTCGTATTTCATAAACATCGTAGCGGAACATTCAAAATAATATTTCATTTCCATGTAAAAGCTTTTGCAAGTTAATACAACATTCATTAAAAAACGCAGTTTCTTTGCATTACAATGCAAAAACATTAATCAAAAGAATGCCATCCCAAAAGAGCCGAGTAGCCGCCTGTGCCATCCTCAGCAATCATTACTTGCCAACTGGAAACACATAAAAGTCAGCGTTGCTGAGTGAGTTCTAGTTTTATAATAAAACATACTTTTCTATTGTTAAAACCGTTCTTTACTTTCTATCAAATCATACTGCGCTTTACTTTCATTCGTGACCATACAACATACATACACATCGATAATATAATAATTATCTTCCATTACATCATTAACTTTCGTTCATTCCATACGTTTGTTCTCCCGAGTCTGTTGCGACAACAGGGTCGGTCACCTCATTAGCAATCCTAACGATTGCACGCTATCTGAGTTTGTTGCAACCATAGGGTTGCTCACCTCATTGCCAATCTCAACGATAGCACGCTATCCGAGTCTCTTGCAACAACAGGGTTGCTCACCTCATGGAAACTTCACGATAGCACGCTATCCGAGCCTGTTGCAGCCATAGGGTTGCTTACCTCATAGGCAATCTCAATGATTGCATGTTATCCGAGTCTGTTGCAACAATAGGGTTGCTCACCTCATTTATGTGCTTGCAAGCCTTTCTTTCGTTCATCATTCATTAATGCATGCATTCTTACTTCATGTTCCTCTTTCATTATCTTTCACTTTACGTTACATAATACTTCATTCATTAATTAACATGTCACGTAAAGCACAAGAAAGATAAACATACATCATAATAAGGAACATATCATACATAGTCATCATCATCATATAGGGTGACATCATACATACATAACATGCATAAACATGCAACATCATCGTCATTATGCCCAACATGCTCTCTAAGGCCTCAATCGTCATCTTACATGATCTTACGGGAACCTTTACGTCAAAACTTACATCTGCACTTTCCCCCGAAAGTCAGAAGTCAACTACACTTTCCTTCGAGTGCAACAGCCCTATTCGGGCGTATGGACACCCTTCAGTCACATGGCCTCCATGCGACTGAACATCATGCGAATGAACCAATGCGGATGAACACTCATGCGAATGAACACCCAATCATGCAAATGGACAAATGCGGATGGACCTCATGCGAATGGGACTAATGCGGATGAGCATTTATGCGACTGACCTTCAATCGCATGACCTCCATGTGACTGGCGCTTCAATCATACGAATGGACCTCAATCGTGCGAATGGACCTCAATCATGCGAATGGACCCCAATCGCACCCTATTCGGCTGTATGACCTCCATTCGGTCTCCAGTCGGTCACCTAGCCCTTGCTAATGGAAAATGCAGTTCCAGCTGAACGCAAACTGACCTTTTCGACTTCCAAACTCATCTAAACCCATTCTAAGCCCAAATTGACCATCGTAAACCTTAAGGATGCATACGGCAACACCATACAAGCATACACAAGCCCGGAAATAAACTCTAAACGCATCACATACAACACACCCAAATAGGTCAAACACATACACATACAAAAACGGGTTTTCTATGCTTTCCAACCCCAAAATCGTTTGAAAGCAAGTAAAAGTGGGGTCCTAGAACTCACACAAATGACACCGAGAAGTGGAGCTTCGGTTTGACTTGCTACATGATGATTTTGCTTGCTTGAATCTACCTGAACCAAAATTTTCTCTATTTTTCTCTTCTTTCTCTCTTCCCCTCTTTGATGGCTGAAAATGTGGGTGTGGGGAGAGGGTAAGGGCTGCCCTCTCCGTTAATATACCCCCCACTCGCTCGTCTTTCTTTCGTTGGCGAGTTGGTCTCTCGACTTAGGACTTTATTTCTTTCTTCTTTCGTTGGCTTCAAAATAGATAAATAATCGGGTGTTACATCCCCAAAACCTGTTATTCCTTGAACAAGCATGGGTAATGCTATCTCATTTCCTCTTCAGATTCCCACGTAAACTCGGATCCTTTCCTGTGCTTCCACTGTACACGAACAAGAGGAACCACTTTATTCCTCAGTCTCTTCTCCTTTTGATCGATGATTGCCACTGGCTGCTCCACATAATTGAGCGTTCCTCCACTTTGATATCACCCAGTGGAACAATCATCTCTTCATCCGCTAAACACTTCCTCAGATGAGATACATGAAATGTCAGGTGAATTCCACTTAATTCATTGGGTAATTCCAGTCTATAGGCCACCTCTCCTACTTGAGCAATGATTCGGAAAGGCCCTATATACTTTGGGCTCAAGTTGCCCCGCTTTCTGAATCGGATGATACCCTTCCAAGGTGAGACCTTCAATATAACCCGATACCCACCTGAAACTCAATCAGCCTGCGTCGTTTATCAGCATACGACTTCTGTCTATCTTTGGCTGCCTTCATGAAGGCGTTGATCCTTTCAAGCTTCTCTGTCATAGGCTCGATCACCTTGATGCTCCCTAACTCTTTCTGACCAATATCTCCCAAACACACGGGTGTCCTGCATCTCCTACCATATAGCATCTCATAAGGGGGTATACCAATACTGGCATGATAACTATTGTTATATGAGAACTCAACTAATGATAAGTGGTCATCCCAGCTTCCTCCAAAATCGATAACACAAGCACGAAGCATATCCCCCAACGTCTGAATGGTCCTTTCTAACTGACCATCTGTCTGAGGATGATAAGCCGTGCTATAATGCAATCTCATCCCCATAGCATCTTGGAATTTCTTCCAAAATTTAGATGTAAATCGGGTGTCACGATCAGACACAATAGACACCGGCACACCATGACGAGTTACAATTTCCTTGATGCATACATCTGCCAACCTCTCTGATGAATATGTCTCGCGGATCGGTAGGAAGCGAGCACTCTTCGTCAAACGTCAACTATCACCCATATGGCATCATACCTTTCGGGGTACGTGTTAGCTTTGTAATGAAATCCATGGTGATGTGCTCCCACTTCCATTCCGATATATCCAAAGGTTGGATCTTTCCATATGGCTGTTGGTGCTCGGCCTTCACTTGTAGACAAGTAAGGCATTTACTCACATACTCCACCACATCATGCTTCATACCCGCCCACAAATAATCTTTCTTCATGTCTTGGTACATCTTTGTAGCACTGGGATGAATAGAGTATCGAGTCTTATGAGCCTCATCCAAAATATTCACCCGTAGATCCCCACAACGAGGAATCCACATTCGTCCAAATCGGGTTCTAACACCAAGCGTGTTTTTACCCAATTCCGCAACCAGACCTCTCATTCTTTCAAAGTTAAGATGATCTTCTTTCAATACCTCATCTTGAAACTCTTTGACTTGCTTCATCCATCAAAGGTCATGATCAATCGTTAAGCTTTCACCCGAATCGGCTCGGGTCTCTCTTTTCTGCTAAGGGTGTCCGCCACCATGTTGGCTTTGCCTGGATGGTAATGGATCTCGCTCCCAATAATAATCCTTTCTGAGCTCCAACCATCGTCTCTTCATCATGTTCAGGTCCTTCTGCTCGAAAAAGTACTTCAAGCTCTTATGGTCAGTGATATGGTGCACTTCGTCCCGTACAGATAGTGCCTCCAAATCTTTAGCGCGAAGACCACGGCTGCTAGCTTCAAGTCATGAGTAGGATAATTGACCTCATGAACCTTCAACTGTCAAGATGCATAGGCTATAACCTTCCCTCTTTTCATTAACACACACCCTAACCTCGAGTAGGAAGCATCAGAATAAACCACCAGATCTTCACTTCCATCGGGTAATGACAAGACAGGAGCTTGAGTCAATCTCGCCTTCAATTCTTCGAACACCTTCTCTTAAGCCTGACCCCATACAAACTTCACATCTTTTCGGGTCAACTTAGTTAGTGGAGAAGCAATTTTGGAAAAGTCTTGGATGAATCTTCTGTGGTAGCCTGCCAAACCCAAAAAACTAACGAATCTCAGATGGCGTCTTTGGAGACTTCCATTGCATCACTGTCTCAACCTTTGCCGGGTCCACCATAATCCTATCAGGCTTCACCACATGACCCAATATTGAACCTCACGCAACTAGAATGCAGACTTGGAGAACTTAGCGCACAACTTCTCCTTTCTCAACGTCTCCAAAACCTCCCGAATGTGACCGTCATGCTCAATCTCGCTCTTCGAATAAATCAAGATATCATCAATAAACACACTCATTCATTTATCCAACATCGGCCGACACACTCGATTCATCAGGTCCATAAAAGCAGCTGGCGCATTGGTCAACCAAAAGACATGACAAGGAACTCGTAATGACCATAACGCGTGCGAAAAGCTGTTTTAGGAATATTCTGCTTTCACCTTTAGCTAATGGTAGCCAGATCGAAGATTTATCCTTGAAAACCAACTGGCACCTCGAAGCTGATCAAACAAATTGTCAATTCTTGGTAAGGGGTATCGGTTCTTTATCGTCAACTTATTCAGTTCACGGTAATCAATACACATCTTCATACTACTGTCTTTCTTCTTCACGAATAAGACCGAGGCACCCCAAGGAGAGATACTCGGTCTAATAAACCTCTTATCAAGCAGCTCTTCCAACTGCTCCATCAACTCTTTCATCTCAGTCAGAGCCAATCAATACGGTGCCTTGGCAATAGATTGGGCACCCGGTATCAGATCAATCTAAAACTCGATCTCTTAGTCATGTGGCACTCCTGGTAAGTCTTCTGGGAACATGTCTAGAAAGTCACCCACAACTGGTACATCAAACAGTTGTGGTGCGGGCGTATCCACATCCTTTACATAGGCCAAGTAGGCACTACATCCATGCTTTATGCACTTTCCCGCTACCACCATTGAGATTACTTTTGGGATTGTCGAGACCCGATCCCCCTAAACTGTCACCTTACTCCTGTCAGGCGCTCTCAGACAAATCATCTTCTTGCAACATACAATATTTGCCTCATAATCCGCCAACCAATCCATCCCAAGAACCATATCGAAACCACCTAAGGTCATCACGAACGGTCTAATAGGAAACTTATGACGTTCTAGTTCCACATCACAACCCTCTATCACCTCCGAAATTCTGGTAGACTTACTTATGGTAGTTTCTACATCAAAGGGTGCATCAACACATCCACTACTAAGAGGAAGCTTAGCACAGAAAGCAGCGATAAAACTTTTACTAGCACCAGAATCAAATAACACAGAAGCTAAAGTTTGGTTCACTAGAAATGTACCAGACACAACATCAGGGTCTGTCCTAGCCTCCTCCTGTGTCATCGTGAACGCCCTAGCGCTCACCCTTGGTCCTTCTCCCCTAGTCGTCTTCTTCCCTGCACCAGAACTTTTAGCCCTCAGCTTCTTGCAATCTCGGCTCATGTAACCCTCCCCGCCACAATTAAAACACTTCCCAGTCTTACACTCCCTCGTCATGTGGCCAGGTTTCCCACATTTGAAGCACACGTTAAATCCCAATTTACATTCGCCGGTGTGCTCCTTCCTACACTTACCACACCTCCTCAACCTGCACCCGATGTGACCATACATCGGTCATCCACCGTGCCTTCTTGTTAGTTGTTGAGGCACCACCCCGATCAAACCTTTCCTATTCCAATTCTGATCACTATCACCGTTCTTGCTTGCCTCAGCCACTACCACCTCTCGCTCATCATACAGTCTTCCTGCCAAATCAACTGCCGACTTAAACGTACTCGGTCCGACAGCGATCATGTGCCTGCGAATATCCGCTGGCAAGCCCTAAATGTACCTCTTAATCTTCTGCGACAGAGGTGTCACTGATCCGACACCAGACGTGCCATCTCGTTGAACTTGGTGGTGTACTGCAGATGTGTCATGGTTCCGCCTCCAACTGCAGGAACTCTCTCTCAACTTTTTTCATTTCTCTATGAGGACAGAACTTCTCAATCACCAACTTCTTTAGTTTGGACCATCTCATCCTCCCAATTTCCCGACTACCCTCGGCCTCGACTATATTATCCCACCAGCACAGAACCGAGTCCACAAACGACTGGGCAGCAAACTTTACTTTCTGATCCTCCTGGCACTCGTTGAAATTTCAAACAGCTTCCATTTCTCTCACCCATCAGTGAGCCGCAGCAGCGGTGCCGTTAATGTCTAAAATAGGGGGCTTGCATTGTTAGAACGCCCCGTAGTTATAACCTCGTGCCGCCTCCAGCGCATGCTCTTCTTCCTACTCTTCTTCTTCGTCATCAGACAAAACTATCTCAGTCTCGGGCTGTCTGCTTTCGCCCATAGGTCTACTTCTTTCTTTCCTTTCCCACTCCCATACAACTTTAATTACTTCAGTCACTACAGATGGTAAGATCGTCTACATGACTTGATGCACCTCTTCAACCATAACATCTTTCACCGAGGCCCTTAAGTTTGCACTCTCATCACCACCCTCCAGATGAGGGGTCTCTGGTTTTTTAGGAACCATCTTTTCCATTCTGGGTCTTCCCCTCTTGGGTTGTGGTTCAGCACCACGACCTCCACCACGTGAAGCCTTTGAAGGTGTACCGCCGCCCATCCACACACACACTGAAAGATTCAAACACCAACATGGTCATTCAAGGGAACACTTAGTTTATGTCAAGTATAGTAAGTCCCTAATTACAGTGGCCAGTTGTGATTATCCACTTACTTTACTCTTCATACCCCAAGCATTACCTATCCTGACTACATCGGTAGTTAAATCTACAAACAACACGTAAACCACATAACATACGCATGTAATACAGGTTAACATTACGAAAATACCTGATGGCACACAACTACTCAGACTGACATCCCTTCCCTTTCTGTCCCATTTTTAGTTTAAGTTTAGGTTTATTTTGAAAATTTACTCGTTTCACTTAAACTTTGGCTCTGATACCAACTTCTAAGGCCCTATTCCCGGGACCTTATAGCTGGTAAATCATCACACATAAAACATATATTTTACATTTAACATTCATAACATTGCAGGGGAAACATAAAATAACTTTTCATTTCATTACAAATGCTTTTGCACATTAATACAATCATTCATTTCAAAACATCATTCGTTCGCATTACAATGAAAAAATATTAAACAAAATAATGTCGTCCAAAAGAGCTGAGTAGCTGCCCCGTGCCATCCTTAGCAACATTACCTGCCAACTGGAAACACATAAAAGTCAGCATTGCTGAGTGAGTTCTAGTTTTAAAATAAAACATATGTTACTTTCGTTAAAACCATACTTTACTTTGCATGTGATTACACATCATACATACACATAGATAATATCATTATTATCTTCATCATTCGTCTGTTCATTCCGTACATTCATCATTAAATATTTACATTCATGCGGACGAATGGCATGTGCTTCACCCCATCGTATGCATAAAGCCGGTACTGGGCCTGAGGTCTTTCATAGACCCCAACATTGTGCATGAAGCTGACTCCAGTTACCTAGGTGAGTGGCAAGGGTCCCATACATATGGTCAATCACAAGGATTGGATCCCAGTGTGCATCATTCTAGGGTAATTAACCCGCACACAGTTGAGCTAACACCCTTCATTGGGTGTGAACCTCCATACATATGCTTAATCACACGGATCAAGCCCTAGTGTGCATCCTTCGAGGGTAGCTAACCCGTACACAGTTGAGCTAACACCCTTCATTGGGTGTGAACCTCCTTATGTTTGCTTGCAAGCCTTTCATACTTTCATTCGTTCATTAATGCATGCATTCATCATTTCGTTCCTCTTTTTATTATCTTCCACTTTACGTTACATAATACTTTTCATTTCGTTCATTAACATTCAACATAAAGCCATGGAAAATAATCATACAAACCAAGGAACATAACATACACAGTCAACATCAGCATATCGGGCATCATACATAGATAACATACATCATGCATAAACATACAACATCATACATCATCGTCATCATGCCCAACATAACCTCTATGGACTCAAATGTCATCTTACATGAAACCTAGGAACCTTCCACATCAAAAAATTAAATCTACACTTTCCCCCGAAAGTCAGTAAATAAATTATGTTCCCTCGGGTGCACAAGCCCTACTTGGGTGTATAGGCACCCTTCAGTCGCATGGCCTCCCAGGCGACTGAACACCGTGCGGATGAAGATCAGGCGATTGGGCCCTATGCGAATGGACCCAATGCGGATGAACACAATGCGGATGAGTCCCATGCGAATGGAACTAATGCGGATGAACACCTTGTGCGAATGAGCACTAATGCGGATGGACCTAGGAGAATGGACTCTGAGTCGCATGACTCCCTATGCGAATGGCCCTCAGTCGCATGACTCCACATGGCGACTGGCCCTCAATCATACGGCTCACAAGCGAATGGACTCCAGTCGCATGACTCACATGCGAATGAACCTCAGTCGCACTCCTTTCGGCCATATGGCCTTCAGTCGTATTCCATTCGGTCGCCTAACCTAGTTGATACAGAATGCAGTTTATCCAGAACCCAATCTGCACTTTTCGGCCTCCAAAGCCTCACAAACCTGTTCTAAGCCCAGATCAACCATCCAAAACCTTAGAAACACATACCACAACACCATTCAAGCACACACAAGCCCGAAAACTAACTCCACTCACATCACACACAAACACATACATACGGGTTCAACACACATTTCAAAAACGGGTTTAACTATGTGTTCTAGCCCCAAATCAGCAGAAAACGTGTAAAAGAGGGGTCCTAGAACTCACACAAATGACACCGTTGAGTAGAGCTTCAATCCAACCCGCTACACTTCAACTTTCACGCTCGAATCCACGAAAACCAAGCTTGAAACTCTCTTTTTCTCCCCTTTTCTATCTTGGCTGAATTTGTGAGTATGGGGAGGGTGTGGGCTGCCTTCCCCCTCTTATACCCCCACTCATTCAAGATTTTTCCTGTTTTGCCAAGTTTGATCCCTCGACTTTAGACTTTATTTCTTTTTCTACTTTCGTCGGCTTCAAAGAAAATATCTGGGTGTTACATTGAATATCCCTCTTTCTTGACCGACAGGCAAGGCGAGGGAAAACAATGACCACACATTAAACATACCTAAGAACCTACAGTACATTTCATTTAGTTTAAACCAGTAGAGTAAAACAAACAAAGATCAAGATTATTAGGGAAACGAAGCTTAACATTAAATTGAAAAAGAAATCTAGTTACAAACACTTCTAAACTTCCACAAGATTCTAAAAACATAGTAGAAACAAATTACATTATGTATACAAGGATTATGGCACGTACAGTAGGTTATCTTACAAAGTGTTCGAAGGAGATGGTGTCGTGGCGGCACCAAAGGCTAACGCAAAAAGACACCAATTACGTGGGAAAGTGGCCAACGACACAAAAATACAACGTCGTTGTTGGAAAGTTGTCGGCGACGCAAAATGACACTGTGATGGTGTGACCCTTCAAATTGAGACGGTTAATATTTTTCACCTGAGACATAGAATCAAACTTCCAAAAGTTACAGACCACTTAAATAAAAGCATTATACTGCTCATAACTTTTTGGGCGGTTGTGAGGTTTTAGGTGGTTTAGGAAGCGGGAATGGAAACTTAATGGCGGGTTTTTTTTGCTTTTTGTGATATCATAGTTAACATATATAATTTTTGATCACGTATTTCTTGTTCTCAGGGTGTAGACCAAATGGCAACTCACTTTAGAATTAAGCTTTTGGTCGCGGGTTCGAGCCTAAGGACATCATTGTTACTAAACTTTGATTCAAACAAGCATTTTTATTACTTTAAAATTTTTAAATCCATCTACAAATATTATTTAAACATATTTATAAACCACAAATTATAAACATTATTTTTTAACAACAATTCTACCTACTCCTAATTATACTCTGAAATTACAGCAAACTAAATTATATAATTTTTGCGTTTGAACCCAAGATCTCATCTTTAAGATGGAAAACCTTTAGCAACCGGGTTATCCTCACATTAGCAAACATTATCTAGATTATTTTTAATTACACAAAACAAAATTATAAAAAAATTATTTATATAATAAATTATCAACTTGGTTATGTATCATGGGTTATACCATATGCATAATGAGTTGTACTTACCTTTTTTCTTAATCTTTAATTTTTTTTAAACCCAATACTTTTACATAATTTACAATTTAGCCCATATTTTTTTTACATGTAAGTTTGGTCCCCTATACCTTTCATATTTTAATTCTTTTTTCGTTTTTCGATCAAAATCTTTTAAGTGTGGTTCAACGTTTTTACATTAACATTTTGTTGGTTTTATGAATCTATTTTTAGTATGAGCTTTGTGAGTATTGGTGTGTTATTGATGTTGCTTTGTATGGTTTCCCCCCCCCCCCCCCCCCGGCAATGCGGGGGGCTATTACTAATTAAATACAGTTATCAAATATTAAAATATAATATAAATATAAAAACATAAACGTTATGTAAAATACATTTTTAAATTGAGCATGTATATTCTTCATCAGTCACATATTCTTGAATCCAAAATCCACGTATCTTGTGAACATATTCTTGAGCCACATCATAGCTATCAAGAATAAAAAAAGTAAAAATAGTTATAATTTAATCCAAACAAATTAATACTTAATATAAATAATATATGTACATCGTAAACCTTAATCAATTTGTTTGACGTGGTACATCAACGTATATCCCTTCATCATGGTTAGATCGTAAGTATGTGGCGCCATCAATTTTGTCATTTACTGATTGAATACCAACAGAAAATGGGGGTAGGTCATCAAAATGATCATATTCTTCCTCATCGCCAACATCATCAACACCAAGGGTACATCGTTGTTAATGCATGTATATGTCCCTAGATCATGATTTGAAATGTAATGAATCTTGTCTGTCTGAGTATGATGTAATCTGTATTGATTAATGAAATGACATAAATTGTTTGTTACTTGTGATGTTTAATATTTCATTAATAAGTCGTGATTGAATTGATTGGGTTTATGATTGCTTGAATGGTTGCACATCATGTTATATTAATTAAAACATTCAAACTTAACTTAATGAAGTTCTTATGCGAATGGCTCATGCGAATGGCTCATGCGAATGAACCACACGCATGGATAACTTCACACGATTGACTCAGTCGCACGACTGAACCAGGAGACTGGATCAGTCGTACGATTGCAACATAAGATTGGCTCAGTCGCACGACTGAACACTCAGTCGTACGAATGAATCAACCGCATGGTTCAATCGCATGACTAAACCAGACTAATGGTTCAGTCGCACGATTGAATAATACCAACCTATAAATACAACTCAATTCGTGAAAAATAGATCTCTCGAAAAATTACAATTCCAGACGTACCCTAGCCGTCCAGAAACCTTCCAATTCGTTCTCCAAGTTCATAGAACACATTAGATCGATTCCCAATCGATTTCTAACGTTTGTTTCAATTCTTGATTGATTCTTCGTGTGTTCTCACTGATTGGATCGCCAATCAAATAGGATTCCGCACTATTTGATCTGGTTTACACGTTAATCTCTAGGTATTTCGGTCAAATACCAGGTCCTGACAAGTGGTATCAGAGCTTTGACTCTTGATTACGTGTTGATTCAATCAAGATTGCATAAAAGTTTGTGTTTTTGCACTAAAAACGCAATCTTTGGCATCAAAAGTGATCTTGGAAGTTCCCTGCTCATCGAAGTTTGGTTTCTACGGACTTAGGCGATTAGAACTTGTGAAATTTCGAATCTTTACGGCTGAAACCCGTCAAACCTAGAAATTTTCGCAAAACAGCAGCTTCAGTCGCACGAGTGACTCATTCGCACGACTGGACTCCATTCGCATTGCTCATACGCATGATCGGACATAGTCGCACCCTCATTCGGCCGACTGAACCGTTCGTTTGCATAGCTCATACGCACCAGATTCATTCGTCCGACTGAACCAATCGCCCAGTTCAGCCGCACGATTGAACCAGTCGCAGAGTTCATACGCACGATTAGATCATTCGCATCCTTCAGTCGCATCCGTGAAAGTTTGTTTGATTAGATTCTAAGTTTAATAGTCATGGAAGATCAGATGTCAGCCTTTACTGCTGGGAAGGACTCAAGGATACAGAACCTGCTGTTGCTTGAGAGTGAGGTGGGTAATCACAATAAACCACCAAAGCTTTTGACTTTAGATGAGTTTCCCCACTGGAAACAACATTTTGAGATCTACCTTAATGGAGTGGATCCTAATCTGTGGGAAGCCATTGAGATCGGTTATAGTACACCGGTGGGAGCTGATGGAGTTAAGCTAACATTAAGCGGATGACAGACGCACAGAAAATAAAGTACAATGCAGAGAAAAGAGTTTATGCATTGATCACTCAGTCTATCCCCAAAGACATATTCCACCAGTATTCAGAGAACAAGCAGTCCAAGAAACTATGGGATGAGCTAGAGAAGAGATATGATGGGAATGCGTCATTGAAGGCAATCAAGGCAAAGGAGTTAAAGAAGGAATTCGATAACTTCTCATCGACTGGTAATGAAAGTTTAGACGAAGTCATAGACAGATTCTACCACTTGATGAGCGAATTGCATACACATGGAGTGGAAACGACTATGGAAGAGAAAGTAAGCAACTTCGTAGACGGATTGCCTGATAAGTGGGCTACATTCGTGTCTAACCTGAGACAGAATGGAATGCTTGTAAAGCTGGATATAAATGACTTCATTCTTAAGTTGCGGGAAGAAGCACTAAGGATGAAGTATAGAGCTCAGAAGTCTTCGTACACACAAAATCCAGCTTTATACAACGCCACGCCTCAAGCTAAGACATCTGGAGCACCACTGCAGACTGCTTTTGTGTCTAGCTCGTCAGGTCCTTCACATGCTTCTCCTTCTGGATCAGACACGTCTGGTCGTCCTGTACCCATCATATTGGATCAGAAGTAAGTGCTACCAACTGAAGATCGAGAACCTCGGTAATGTGAACGTAAAGTAGCTCGAGAGCATATGGATCTGTTAGCAGTAGTGGTTCATTCATATGATGGACTTGTTGCAGGGAAGATTGGAAACTGCCATCTGGCAGATGAGGACTACGAGCAGGTGGATGAAATGGAGCTTGAGAGGATGGATATAATGTGCGCCTTAGCTAGCGCTGTCCGAAGGGCGAAGAAGTTTGTTAAGAAAACTGGAAAAAATTGATAGCTACTAAGGATACCACATTTGGCTTTGACAAGAGCAAAGTGATATGCTTCAACTGTGGAGAGAAGGGCACTTCAAAAGAGAATGTGTCAAGCCAAAGAAAACGGGTAATGGGAACCCGTTCTCATCCTTTACTACCTCCCAAGACAAGCAAGCCTCCAGTTCTACTTCATCAAACAAGGATCCAAAAGCCTTGACTGCTCATGATGATGAAGGACAGGATTGGAGTTTTAGGTTTGTCTCACCAGGACAATCTAACATTGCCAGTGTGAGAATATTGATGATGATTCTGCGAGTGAAGGGATCTAGCATTGAGATAGCAATGTCACATAGTGAAGAAACAACTGCAACCGAGGTCAGTTACAAGCCAAATGAGGAGATTTCCACGTCAGAGACAGAAAAGTCAAATCACCAGAACTAGAGACATCTGATGCTGCACTGATGGCTAACTCTTCTGAACCAACTCAGGTAAGTACTACTGACCAAATGTTTAATAATCATGCTTGTTCTGATTGTGATACTTTTAGGAATAGCATAGATGGAAAATTTGCTAGGTTATTAGATCATAATGATAACTTAGTAAAAGATTTATGACTGTGCACTGAAGCTAATAGAGTACTAAAACAAAATGAGCACAATTATAAAGAAAATATAGACCTATTGACTAAACAACTTAGGGAAACCGAAGTAGTGGCCTTTAACCAGCAATGACATTAGGTACTATCTAAACTCCCTAGAAGAAACGAAGAAGCAAAAGGCAGTTCTAGAAGTAGAAGTTAACTCATTAAACCAAAACTGCATAGTTGGACTAGTTCTTCACACATAGTTCAACACTTAGTGAAAGAAAGGAATAACGGGGAGGGATTAGGCTACAAAGTGGTTCCACCACCACCTGAGACCTTGATGAACACTAAGTCTAGACCAGTAAATAATAACCCCATCCAGGATCATGTGGTGACTTCTCCTCTTGTTACTGATCCAGACACCTCATGTTCATCTACTGAATCTGGACAGAAACAAAAGGAGGCCACATCAAAGGCAAAGGGTAAATTGCCTTGTGTTAATCTGGAAAATGAATTTGAAAAAGTCAACTTAAAGTCAGGGTCAAACAGAGTCAAATCAGAACCTAAAAGACTTCAAATGTTACTTTCTCACAGCTTCAAGTCAAAAACCAGTTAACCAAAAAGTGAAACAGGTTAAAACAGTAAATTTTGTTAAATCAGAGAAAACATCAAACATACAAGAGTCAAAAACTAAAGTGATTGATGTTACTAGAGTGTCACGCACTTCTCCACAAAGAAAGTCTACTCATAAAGTTGATAGCAGGTCATGCTACAACTGTGGAGAATGTGGACACATTGCTTCCTATTGTCATTTCTATCAGACCCTAGGAAGAAGATTGATCTTCAGCTCTAGACCTAGGTCTTCTAAGAGGAGTTCTCTAACTCCACCTAGAAGAGCTAGTGAACCTAAGTCCAACCTGTAAGCCAGACGACTGTTTATCATAAACAGACATTGCACAATCCTGCTTATGGAAAGAAAAGTCCACTACGTGCCTGATACTGATGACAAGAAGGAACCTGAGCTACCTTCACCCTCTAAGGTCAATGGGTGGAGTTTATGATGTGTGATGCCTCTGGGAAACCCAAGACAGTGAAAGCTGGGTTTCTAACCTAAACTAATTCATTTACTTTGTATGTGCAGGGTGTTCGATACAGCGTTGAGACTAACACGTGGATTATAGACAGCGGATCATCCAGGCACATGACAGGGAATAGAGCCCTTTTATCAAACGTCAAACAAAGAAAAGAGGGCATGTTTCCTTTGCAGGAAACACAGGAGGCTATATCACAGCTCAGGGAGAAGTGGAATCAGAAAGTTAAGTTTGATAAAGTGAACTACGTCAACAACTTCAGAACAACTTACTTTCTGTTTCCCAAATCTGTGATAAAGGATTTAGAGTCATCTTTGAACAAGAAGTGTTACATGCTGAAGAAAGAATATATGATCCCAGAGGACCAAGTTCTGATGACTGCTTCAAGATATAAAGACCTTTATGTCTTGGATCTGTCAACAGCTGCTACAACGGATCATGAGGTTCAGTGCTTTCTATCTAAAGCTACTGAGAAAGACTCAATCTCCTGGCATAGGAGAATGGGACACATTAGTCAAAGGAAGATGAATTATTTGATTCAGAAGGATTTAGTGAGAGGAGTAAATGTCAAGAACTTCTAACTTCCTGATTTTTGTGTAGCTTGCAAGAAAGGCAACAGACAAAGAAGTCTCATAAGGAAAAGAAAGTTCATTCAATAGAACTTCCTCTTGAGCTTCTTCACATGGATCTGTTTGGTCCAGCTAGTACAAGGAGCATTGCAGGCGACGTGTACTGTTTTGTGGTCACTGATGACTACTCAAGTTCACTTGGGTAATGTTTCTGAAATCCAAATCAGAAACATTGAGACATTCAAGGAATTAGTAACCACACTGGAATCTCTCTACAAGCTAAAAGTTAGACAAGTACGCTCAGACAACGGGACAGAATTCAAGAATCAAGGGATGGAGGCATACTGCAAGGAGAAGGGAATTGTGCATCAATTCACTTCTGCTTACACACCTCAGATGAATGGCGTTGCTGAGAGAAGAACAGGAGTTTGATAGAGACAACACAGACTATGCTGGCAGACTCCAAACTGCCTATCCAATTCTGGAATGAGACGGTGGCAAATGCGTGTTATACACTGAATCGAGTCCTAATAGTCAAGCGCCACGGAAAGACATGTTATGAGCTACTACAAAGACGCAAACCGAATTTGGAGTATCTTGAACCTTTTGGCGCGCCGTGTACACTTCTGAAGAACACAAGAAGGCAAATTCAGCGAGAAGGCAGATGAAGGAATTTTTCTAGGATACAACATACCGAACAAGCGAGTTTACAATAACTCAACGGGTCTTGTAGAAGTGTGGTGTAATGTCGACGTTTAGAGATATACCACACCACCTACAGGCAAAGGACCTGCATACTTCTTCGATTATGATTGATTCTTCAAGTCCTTCAACATCCCTCTCTCTCCCTCGGAGGATGAGTTAGCTACTAGGATGATGTATGATATTCTAAATACACCATCTAGCACCAGGGAGAATCTCTACTACTCAGTCAGGGGGGTAGTCGATGACAGTGACTCCTCCTCTGAAGATGAAACTGAAGCAGATGACCAGAACAGTCAGGAGGAACAGGTCCCAGTTCCTGAAAGTCCACAAGCATCCATGAGTGATGCACCTTCGACTTCGGAACCTCAAACTCCATCCTCCTCAGATGCAGAACAAAATGTTCACAATCTCGGTTCTGAGGTGGCTGTGCCTACTACTCCAGGATCACGACTAAACGTCTATCATCCCCTTAACAATGTTATTGGGGATGTCAGATCAAGTACAAACCCGAAATCAGCTATACTCAGCTGATTACGCCTCAGTTATGGAGAAAGGTTACATTCATGATGGTGCTTATAGATGTTTTGTTTCACAGGTTGAGCCAAAATATATCAGTGAAGCACTAAATGATGAGGCGTGGGTGAGTGCCATGCAAGAAGAACTTCTGCAGTTTAAGAAGTTAGGTGTATGGACTCTGGTTGATAGACCTAAGGTGCTAAAGTCATTGGCACCAAATGGGTACTAAATGCAAGAAGGATGACCAAGAAGTCATTATCAGGACAAAGCTCGACTGGTGGTTCAAGGTTTTCGCCAAGTCGAGGGGATTGACTATATGAGGTGTTTGCACCCGTGGCAAGGATGGAAGCTATTCGTATCTTCCTTGCCTATGCATCGTACATGAAGATTAAAGTCTACCAATTAGATGTGAAGAGTGCATTCCTTCATGGGGAAATCAGGGAAACAGTCTATGTAAGTCAACCCGAGGGATTTGAAGACCCTTATCATCGGGATAGAGTTTACAAGCTCGACAAAGCTTTATATGGGCTTCATCAAGCTCCTCGAGCTTGGTATGAGAAACTCTCGACTCATCTTGTGAAACACGGCTTTCGCAGGGGAGTCATTGACTGTACACTGTTTATTAAAAAATGGATGGCGACCTACTGCTTGTACAGATATATGTTGATGACATAATCTTCGGGTCAAAGAACGAAGACTTATGCAAAGAGTTTGAAGCAGTGATGAAGAAAGAGTTTTAGATGAGTGCGATGGGGGAGATGAAGTTCTTTCTCGGGTTACAGGTGGATCAAACACCTAATGGATCTTTCTACATCAGACCAAGTATGTAGGAGACATTCTCAGTCGCTTTGACATGGAGAATGCTTCTGCTGCTGGGACCCCACTTGCTACGAATCATGATATAGCACCTGATGAAATGGAGATCTTGTAGATGCCACTATGTACCGAGGAATGATTGGATCCCTCATGTATCTCACTGCCTCAAGACCTGATATTATGTATGCTACATGTCTATGTTCTAGATATCAGGCTAAACCAAAGGTCAACCATCTGATCGGGGTCAAGAGGATTTTTCGTTATCTGAAGGGTACACCCACACTTGGATTGTGGTATCCTCATGATGATGACTTTGAACTTACCGCGTATAGTGACTCGGATTACGGGGGATGCAAGATGAACTACAAGTCTACATCAGTGGGGTGTTAATTCTTTGGGAGAAGATTAGTTACCCGGCAGTGTAAGAAGCAGACATTGGTTGCATTGTCAACCTGTGAAGCCGAATATGTTGCTGCTGCAAGTTGCTGTTCACAAATCATTTGGATTCAACAGCAAATGCGGGATTACGGTTTAAAATTCTCATCTACTCCTATTTTTGTTGATAACTCTGCTGCAATTGCAGTAACTAAAAATCCAGTTCAACATCCTAAGACCAACACATCGGTATTAAATACCACTTCATAAGAGACTGTTTTGAAAAGAACTTAATTGATGTGGTTAAAATTAATACTGATTTTCAACGCCGACCTCTATACTAAAGCCTTTGATAAACCACGTTTTCAATATTTGCTAGAGGTCAACGGCGTTAAAAAGAAAAGTGAGGTAATTCCTGATGATAATAATGTGTAGTCCGAGGTAGTTTAGATAAAGTTTATTTTATTTTATGTTATCTGTTTTAATTTCGTCTGTTATATTTAAACTCATGTTATTTTGCTGTTTATTAAAATCCAAAAATAATTAACCAGAAATGATTTTAGAATTTTAGGGGGAGAATATGTCAGCAAGTTAACATTAAAAAAAATAAATAAAATGAGGGAGAGGGTTAACTAGCTGAAATAAGGTAGATTGTGTCTGTGATACCGATTCAATACCTTTGGAAAATGATAGTACACAGGAACAAATCAAGAGGGACTTTAAAATTTTAAGTTTTGAAAAGATGCACAAGTTCAAAGTATAAGTCTGTGTAGTCTAAGCAATATAAAAGGAAGATGATAGAAAACTGGCAACTCCTAAGGTGACACAAAGAAAGTAGACCTAGAGGCTGCTAGACCACAAATGATATGTTGGTAGATTCAACACAATAGACAATTAGACCTGATTGGTGATCTCAAGATCAAACTAAGTTGTTCAACTGACTGTGGGATTCCATCTTATCACTGTTAACACAATCAAATATATTCCAATAAGGGGTAATGAGCATTTAAATGCCACAATGTGTGCGGATGACCATAATTAGAGCAAAGCAAGAAAAAATGAAAGACAATGCAATAAAGCTAATGACTTATGTTGTTGGTGCATATTGTGTAAAATAAAATAAGCTGCTCTAACAAGGAGATAGGTTGTGTGCCTCTCTGCTGTGCGATGGCACTGACCTGAGGATAAGCATAACCTAGATATTCTAGAATTCATTGTTGTTTGCCGCCTCTCTGCTGTGCGATGGCACTGACCTGAGGACAGGCTTCTCTTTGAAAGCTCTAAGAATAGTCTCTTCTTGTAATAATACCCGTAGACCGCTCAAAAGCTTCTGAGGAATGTTGATTACCATATAGTGTGGGATCCACAAATGTTAGTTGGAAAAAATTAAACCTAAATCAGTCACCAGTCTGCATCAAAAGTCTGTGTATGGATTTAAGTAGACAAACATACTGACAATCTTAGTGGCTACATTCTCAAGAGTTCAAACCAATATGAAAATCTAAGAGTTCCAGTATGATTTCCTTAAGTTGCTAACGACTCTGGATGAACACCGAGAATTTAAGCATCAAAAAGTTTTAATAACAAGTCCCAAATGTTTGACTACCTGTATGATTCCAAAATTGAATTGGTCCAGATATGATCAATCTAAGTTGAAAGCTGTCTACTCCAAACCAAATCTCGTAGATATCAATCTCTGGATTTATCTCTCACAAAAAGCCAAAAAATTTGTTTATGAAATTAGTTCAAGGTTTTAAATTAGTTAGTTGTTTTAATTTAATTGTAGGCGTGTGTCGGGCTACATTAGGAAAATCAGAAGGAATCAAATCACTAAAGGGTCATGTCTGAGATGACCATATGTGCTTCGAAAGTTTAAAATGTCACGTTTGAGGTGACAAAGTGTCTAAAAGGATCACGTCTGAGGTGACTAAAGTGTCTAAAAGGATCACGTCTGAGGTGATCAAAATGCTTTCAAAATAAAATGATCATGTCTGAAATGATCAAAGGCTCATAACGTTAATTTCAATTAATTTAAAAGGGCTTAAATGTAAATTGGTATAAATGGCAGAAAATTAACTAAGTGTGACCCATTCGCACGATTGGACCATGAGAATGGACCAACCATGCGAATGGCTTCCACTAACACGAATGGCTCATCAGAATAGCCCATTGACCGATTGGAAGAGGGTGAATGAGTCAGTCGACCGATTGAAACTCATTCGGTCAACTGAACATGCGAATGAAAGGCACGACTGAGCCAGTCGACCGACTGAATCTCAGTCGGTCAAGTGCATGCGACTGGTTGGGCTAATCGTACGATTGAGCCTGAGTCGCCCGAATGAACTGGGAGACTGAGGCCAGTCGGCTGATTGAGCCCAGCTTTAGTATTTAAAGGGCTCTGTCGATAGCATCTCACTCATCACTCCCAAATCGCCCTTAAATCGCACTCCCTACCTTACTTACTGCCAAAATTTTACTAGCACTGGTTTATCATTGTTTTTGATTCACTAACGTCGCCATTCATTATACAGGTAGATTGAAGTCTTGTTTCATTGAAATCAGAAGGATTGAACATAATGTGGTGAAATGCGAACGAAAACAAAAACAGACAGAACGCGACCTAATAACCTACTTCAACTATGCAAAATGTTAAAATTAAGGTTGATAGGTTATTAGTAACAAGAATGCGAGTATATTGAACCGGTAATCCATGTTAAATCACTTGTATTGATCAAGACGCAATCACAGGCGACTGAACAACTGAGACAGGCGACTGGTCGTCCGGATGAACTTCAATCGCACGATTGAATCTGGCGATTGGGTTATTCGGCCGAATGAACCATACGATTGATCTCAGTCGGCCGACTGAACCATTCGCAGACTCAGTTAGCAGACTGAACCCAATCGCATGTCACATTGACTAGAAGGGTCCAGTCGCATGAAAGAACAGACGACTGACTTCAGTCGCATGATTCTTCGCACGAATGAATCAAAATGACTTTCAACTTTACACTTAGAACAGAAGTTTTCATGTCTTATGTACTAATGTTCTATGTCTTGTGTGTTTCAGGTAAATGGCAGAAAGGTGGTCCATAAATCCAAAGCACAACCTGTGCCCATTTGGATCACACCACCAGGAACGGGGCTGAGTTTACTGACATTATAGCCTTTCTGAGACGGTCCCGGATTCATAAGGCTATCTCCACGCCTTGCACGCCATATAGATCACTCCTTCAGGCATTCTGGGAGAATGCCTCGGTGGACCGCTCTCGTGAGCCGTACTGTATTAGGAGCTCTATATTGGGCCATGATATTGAGATATCTGCTGCCGACATTCAGAGGGTCCTAGAGTTTGGGAATGACACTGATCATCCTACTAAACTACATCCGTTGACAGTGAGAGATGCTTTCTGAGGATAAAGTACGCTGGGGATATCAACTCAGGTGTGCTCAACAAGAGCAGCCTGAGCCCCCAGTACAAGTACTTAGCACACGTGATCCTCAAGTGTGTTGCATCAGGAGGGGTGGGTTTGACGACCTCTCAGACCAGATTCAAAATGCCTACGTGGCACTGGTTCTGAACCAACCCTTCAGTTTTTCCAGCATGATATTCTCCTACTTAGTGGAGAACTTGGAGGTCAAGGGTAAAGAGGGGTTTTGTATGTACCCCAGATTCTTACAGCTCGTCTTCAACGAGAAGCTGCCACAGTTGCCCAAAGAGAGTCATGACGCAGTGGCCTTAGAGATTATAGATGATACTACTCTGGCAGGATGAGAGTTTACAGGGGAAAGCAGGTAAAGCCCCAAGTGAAGAGACTGATTGGCCACCTGGCCAACGAGAGGTATGTGGCGCCTGGCAGACGCAAATGGCGTAACGATGACAGCGACTCCGATGATGAGAGGTTGCTCCTACCAGATATGGATTCTGATGATGATGACAGCGGCAACGCCGGGATGATATGCCTGCTACTCAAAGAGGCATTGAGTCAGATGTTATTCCCCCGGGTCTGACACTGCCGGAGAGGTTGCTGAGAGCCGGTTTCCATCAGGGGTTCATTGTTGGTGATCAGGAAGAGGAGTCGGATGAGGAGCCCCTCACTAAGACTGTGGAAGCAAAGTTGTTCCCACAGAACACGGGCTTAGGGTGGTTGGTGAACACCCTCGGGACTCCACTGAGAGAGAGACTGACCCAAGCTATGCTCCGGGTTCAGTAGGCAGAGCTGCAGGGGGAGCATCCACTTCCACCGGGACTAGGAGGAAGAGGATGTCTCAACCACATGGATTGAAGAAGAAGAAGCGTCGCCTGACCTTTGTTACCACTGCTGCCACTACTTCCACCATCACAGCCACCACTACCACCTCCACTGACATACCATCCATCACCACAGCCACCACATCCACTACTGCTACCACAACCACCACCTTACCTACCACCACTGTATCCTTCCCATCCACCACCATACCATTCACACCTACATCACCAGCACCTGCTTACCGACCCATATTCACCACTGCTACTACCACCACCACCTCACATCATGCCGAACCCTCAACCCAGCCATCACATGTATATGGATCTACTCTACCTCACATCGGGGTAGAGGAGCAGCTGTCGGCGCTTAACCGTATGGTGATGCGCCTGCTAGCTGCAGTCAAGAGAAAGCGGCGCAGATTCGCCAGTTGACCGATCTGACTGCTGCCCAGTCTCAGCAAATGGCAGAGCAGGCTCGATGATAGATCAGCAGACCCAGCTAATCGATGCTAGGAGAGTCGAGATGTCCCAACTCCAGAGCAGTAGGCCCAAATCAGCCAAACGTATAGAGGATTTGGAGACGACCACCAGACGATTATGCTGAGGTTAAAGGGGTCAAAGGATGAGTCTTGAAGATAAAGGAGGCGATGGGGATGATGGAGATGTCATGATGAAAATGATGATGACGATGAGGAAGATGCTGAGGATGAAGAAGAGACAGAGGAAGAAAGGACAGAAGGTAGAGATGATGATGACGAAGCAGAAGGAGGGGATGCGGCTGCATCGGCCTCTGCTTCTGGTAAAGAGCGAAGATCGAAGAATCGACAGGATCAACCATCTACCTCTTCTGCTCCTCCGAGCGACGAGCCCAGGATTCAAGACAAAAGTACAGATTAGATGTCTTATGTATTTATTTATTTTGTGATTGAATCATGAAATGGAAAAAAACAAATGTGTTGAATGTTTATATATTACGTTGATATAATTCTGGTTGATTACTTACTAATGGTTGTGTGTTGAATGTTTATATATTAAGTTGATATAATTCTGTTTGATCACTTACTAATGGTTATGTGTTAAATGTTTAAATCAAACAGATCCAAACTATCAAAGGGATGAGTTTGACATTGCTCCCCTTCAACAGGTCAAGACTCAACTAACCATGACTCTTGATCTGCAAGGGATTATAAGAAGGTCTGTGAGTTATACCCCTGAAGAAGGGGAAATAATTCATGACCTATCTAGCGAGCAACTGGCAGAGATGTTCAGACTCAATCCTGATGAAATTGTCAAGGATGCTCCAACAGTTGATTCAACCAGTGATGAAGAACTAAATGACGTTGATGAAGTTGAGGTTGAAGATATTACAGCAGAAGAGTACCCTCAGTACGCTGACAACGAGGGTAATGTGGTCCCCAATCTGGGTGAGTCCCTAGTCAGTGATATGTTTGAGGTACTAGACAAGATGGAGCAGGAAACAGGAAAGACCAAAGGAACAGCCCAAGCCTCAAATAATGACGTAGACACTCGAAAGGCCGAGTGGGCTACCTGTTTTGAAGAAGTTAGAGCCCAGCGTGCTGCACCAAAGAAAGATGCCTACACCAAGCTCTACAGAGTCAAGAAACACCATAAGGTTTCAGGCAGGATTATTGCATGGGCTTATTTTGATGACCTTAACGCGTATGCAGTTAAGAGGGAACAGGGCATAGAGTACTTCAGATTTCCACATGATCTGAAGACTCTACCTGGTTTTGAGCTCATCCAGCTGGCTAAGCTAAAGCTGCTGTATGCTGACCCACGAAAAATGTCAGGCTGGTTCGAGGCTGCCCTGAAAAAGGAGTACCACACCAGATGGGTTAACTTCGGACCACAACAGCCTACGAGGTATCTAAGAAGGTCTGAGGTTGATGCCAGTACTGGCAAGCCCAAGATTGTGTTGAAGTGGAGTCCTCCGCGCACTATGTCGAGAATCCCTCTCAGGGAAATGCCACAGGACTTCACTCCACACTTCAAATGGTGGTACTATGATTGGAGAACTGCTGAAGCTGTCATAGTTCTGAATAAAGAGGGCCAAATGGATACTATCAGGGTATTCGACCCGATGTGACTAACCAACTTGTCTGCTAATGATGTCTATACATTATACAAGTGGCCACTGTTCTATGACACACAAGACATTGTACAAGCCCTCCAGTCCAAAACGTTATACGACTTTGTATTGCGTTTGAGATTCACGCAGGAGTCACTAAGGAGGAGAAGTACAAGAAGTATAAGGAGGTTATGCAGAAGACAAGAGACTAGATAGATCTAGGTCCAAGGGGGAGTTTGTTGATGCATGTATATGTCCCTAGATCATGATTTGAAATGTAATGAATCTTGTCTGTCTGAGTATGATGTAATCTGTATTGATTAATGAAATGACATAAATTGTTTGTTACTTGTGATGTTTAATATTTCATTAATAAGTCGTGATTGAATTGATTGGGTTTATGATTGCTTGAATGGTTGCACATCATGTTATATTAATTAAAACATTCAAACTTAACTTAATGAATGGCTCATGCGAATGAACCATACGCATGGATAACTTCACACGATTGACTCAGTCGCACGACTGAACCAGGAGACTGGATCAGTCGTACGATTGCAACATAAGATTGGCTCAGTCGCATGACTGAACACTCAATCGTACGAATGAATCAACCGCATGGTTCAATCGCACGACTGAACCAGACTAATGGTTCAGTCGCACGATTGAATAATACCAACCTATAAATACAACTCAATTCGTGAAAAATAGATCTCTCGAAAAATTACGATTCCAGACGTACCCTAGCCGTCCAGAAACCTTCCAATTCGTTCTCCAAGTTCATAGAACACATTAGATCAATTCCCAATCGATTTCTAACGTTGGTTTCAATTCTTGATTGATTCTTCGTGTGTTCTCACTGATTGGATCGCCAATCAAATAGGATTCCGCACTATTTGATCTGGTTTACACGTTAATCTCTAGGTATTTCGGTCAAATACCAGGTCCTGACAGTCGTTTACCTTGTAACACGATGTGCTATTTTGATTTGCTAGGGTCATTAACAAAGAACACCCGTGTAACTTGTTTTGCAAGAACACATGGTTCAGATAGATAACCATTTTTTATGAGGTTGAAATGTAAAACCATATTTGTCAAGTTAAACACCCGTATTGTTGTTCACCCACTTACATTTAAATACACGTATAGAGAAAGTTTTGTAATTCAATTCCCAAATTTCTTGAATGACACCATAATAAGAGTCTTTAGCTATTGCTAATCTTATATCATGATCCATTCTATCGAATTTATTTGCTGATGCTATTACTATAACTCCACTATTTTGCATTGTACTTTTTTCATCCTAATCTTTGGTGTAAAATGTATAACCGTTGAGGTCATACCCTTGGTAACATAACAGTCTATGGTCAGGCCCTTGCCCTAATTTTTCCATAACTTTATTAACATCTGAGTAGGCATGGGTTATCCTTACCTTATTTTTAATCCACGAAGAGAACTCTTGGTTATGCTTAATTTGAAGTTGCATAAGGTCTTTATCCGAGAAGCTCGATTGTAACAATCTCATGTGTTCCTCGACGTATGGAGCAAGACATGTCATATGTTTTAAGACATAAAAATGTGCATGTTGTAAGCTATCTTTACTTGGTGTGATCATTTTCATACCAACACCTCCAACCCCTTCAAGTTTGCTCGAGTGAGGAGATTTGGGAACGCCAATATTTTTGACACCATCTAAATAACCTGCATGTCAATAAATTAATTTATTACATAATAAATTATTTTAAGATAACTAATATATAATATTATTACCTGTACAGAATTCAATTATCTCCTCAGAAGCGTATCCGGTAACATACTACCTCTAGGTCGATTACGGTTTCTCACATAACCTTTTAAAAAATCCATATATCTTTCAAAAGGATACATGTAATGCAAAAATATAGGACCACAAGCCTTGATTTCTCCAATGATATGATTACCAGGTGAACCATCACATCAAAAAAAGACGGTGGAAAGTACTTCTCTAATTCACAAAGCGTGATGGAAATTCTTTTTGCCATGTATCAAGTTCCTCAGGATCAATCACTTTCGAGTGAATTCGATTAAAAAACAAACAAAGCTTTGTAATGTGTGTCTGGTGCTCTCTGGTAGCAATCCACGAATTGCAATAGGAATCATATGTGTCATCAAAACATAACAATCATGTGATTTCATACCAACTAGTTTACAATCCTTCATTCACACCAACCTTTTAATGTTTACAGAATAGCAAGATGTAACTTCAATAGTGTGTAAACATTTACAAAACTTTTTTTTCTGCCTTTGACATAGTATAACATGCAGGTGGTAAAAAAATACGACGACCTTAATCAATAGTAGCAAGCTCTTTGCCTATTCCCATTTCTTCCATGTCTTTATGTACATTGATACCATCTTTAGTTTTTCCAGGAATGTCCAACAATAAGCCTAACAAACTACCACAATCATTTTTTTCTATATGCATTACATCTAAACAATGCCTAACTTCTAAATGCTTCTAATAAGGTAAATCTCAAAAGATTGATTTTTTTTGCCAAACAACTCCTTTCTCAACACGACTTCTCTTTCCTAAACTGTATTTAGATCTTTAACACGTGAAAATGCATCCAAGTTCTCTTTCCTTATAGTTCTGTGCTCAGTACTACCATTAAAGTCCTTTTTGTTCTTACGATAATGTGACCAGGCGGAAGGAATCTTCGATGTCCCATGTATACAGTTTTCTGTAGTTATTTAACCATATAGAACTTGTCTTGTCTTCACAACCGAACAAGCTTTCTTACCCTTTGTGTGTATCCAGACAAATTACCATATGCTGGAAAATCACTTATTATTCAAAAAATCATGGCTCGTAACATAAAATATTCTTTTTCATAGGCATCATACACATTCACACCTTCACTTCATAACATTTTTAAGTCATCAATCAAAGGTGATGGATAAACATCAATGTCATTAGCCGGATGTTTTGGACCTTGAATTAACAACGACATCATGTTTCTAAAGGATGATTCTATCAGAACTAAGTCCAAACCTTGCATTTCCTAAAGGATTGATTCTATCATAACTAAGTCCAAACCTTATGTTTCTAACATCATTATTGAATTCTAGAAGTTTTCTATTAATATATCTCCACTGAAGTGACTCTGCCACATGTCTTAATTTTCCATCATTTTTACGCTCATCTAAATGCTATTGTAATAATTTTGCTTCTTTTTCGTTTGAGAATAATCGTTTTAGTCTTGGAATAATTAGGAAATACCACAATCGGTGGTGCATTTTTGTTAACATCATCATCATATTTAACATCTTTACTTTTATTCTTGTATCATGATTCACCACAAGTCACACATTTATGACTTTTTTCAAACTCATTTCTATACAAGATACAGTCACTCGGACATACACGTATTCTTTCAACTTCCAATCCCATCGGACACATCAATTTTTTTGCTTGATAAAATGAAATAGGTAGTTCGTTATCTTTTGGAAGCATGTCATGTAAAACGACTAATAAATCTGTGAAACTTTTATCACTCCATCTGTTTTTTGCCTTCAAGTTAAATAGTTTTAATACAACACTAAATTTTGAATAATTCTCACAACCATTGTGTAATGGTTTTTCCGCATCATCAAATAGGTTTTGTAATTTTTCTTTATCATCATCACAAGGATTATTATTTAAATCCTTAAACATGTCACTTAATCATCCCCATTTAAATTTTCATCATTCAAATTGTCACCGGACGAATTATCATAAACATCATTCAAGTACTCATTTTCCTCAACGTCAAAATTAAACGATGTTGTGGCATAATCAACATGTGATTCCCCGTGCTTTGACCAACAAGTGTATCTAGGCATGAAACCATTTATAAACAAATGATACTCTATCTCATTAATATTTTCAAATCTTTGAAGATTTTTAAAAATCATACACAGACACCAAATCCATTTAGACACCAAAACTATAAATGCCTTTCGTATATATTTAAGTAGTATGCCCACTCTTGTACATCCAATATTCTCTACCTTCCATCTGAAAATTAAAATAATCAAATAAGTGATGCAGTTTATATATGTACATGTGTAGGTACTCTAAGGCGGCGGATGCTAACCCACATTTTGAATATTTTATCTCATATGTATATATTTTAACGAATGACTATTTAAGAAAAAATCGGAAGCATTTCCCTTTAACTCCCCAAGTATGTGGATAGACCGCAAACTCGAAGGAGTTAAAGGGAAATAAAGCCAATTTTTTCTTAAATAGTCACTCGTTAAAATATATACATATCCTAATGAGATAAAATACTCAAAATGTAGTCCCAAATATGGGACTATCCAAAATTTATCTCTATTAGATAAATTTTGAACGGTATATACTTAAAGTGTTATCCTAAATTAATATGCATACAAATGTAATATATATGTATAAAAATGTTATATTTTATAAACCTTTATATATATATATATATATATATATATATGTGTGTGTGTGTGTGTGTGTGTGTGAAGGGATGTAAAAATACATTCATTTATTAAAACTAATGTATATCTTTATAATATCTAAAAGTTAGAATTTACAAACCTTCCAAGTAAATTTAACTGAACACTTTGAGTTGAGTAAAAAGATGCCAAATATATGAGATATAAATAAGTACTGAATCATTGCAAATAGAAACATAATATCCATCATATAAGACATTGATGTTTATTGTCATTAAAATAAAAGAGTAAAAGAAATTAAATACTACAAACCTTTGATTGTGTGAAAGAAATATGTGTTGTGTTTGAGAGGTTGAAGAAAATGTAGATATTCTTATGAAATGTTGGGATTGAGGTTGAATACGAGTGTTTGACAGGCTAAAAGTGTATTTAATTCAAATTTTAAATTAAAATCTAATTATACGGTGGTTTGTTATTAAACACAACGGAGAAGTACAAAAAGAATAGGCGTAAATCAAAATAAAACTATTTTTAGGCGGTTTTGATTTTTTTGGGCGGGTATATTTTTATTAAATTCATATTAAAAATAAGATTATGTTTTTCTGGGCGGTTTTGCCCTTGAACCGCCCAAGAAAACAAATTTTTTTCTACTACTGTGTAAAGATGAAGGTGGAGAAGGGATGTGATCAAAGTCAGTCTTGTTCTCAGCAGAAGGATCTTGGGAAGAAGAAAATGGAGTGTGTCATGTATGAAAGGACTGCTCATCTGGCTAAGGATTGTCCATACAATCCTAAAAGTACTCTTCACATGATCAAGACAAGGACTTCCAAGAGTTCCAAGAAGATTCAAGCTTTGGAAGGAAAATCTGTTTCCTTCGGAAGCTTCAGAACTAAGAAGAAGGCAAGTGGAAAATTGCCTTTGGAAGAAAATTTGGTCTTGGAAGGAAGGAATACTTCCGAAGCTCTAATGTCTACTGCAGTGTCTGTAGAATCTTACGAAGGACAAGTCATCAAAACTTCCGAAGCCTCAAAAACTTCCGAAGTGTTGACGATCAAGTCAAAACTTCCAAAGGTGATATGGAAGTCAAAGAAAGACCAAGCAACTGGATGTTCTACATCAACAACAGCTCAAGATTCTCATAGCACAACTATAGGATCTATTACTGTTGCATTACCTTCTGTTTCTCTTTGTGAGCCCAAGACAAGTAAGGCTTGGGTTTTCAAATGTAACTAATCATTTTCTTTGTGCAGGGACAGCTCAAGACAACCAAGAATGTCTGCATCATTGACAGTGGCTGGTCTAGGCACATGACAGGCAATAGGTCACTACTCCATAACTTTGAAAGAATTGATGATGGTCCAATTGCTTTTGGAGGAGATGAAGGTAGTTACAATTCTGGAAGGGGCAAGGTCACAAATGGTAAGCTCAGCATTGAAAAGGTAAAGTTTGTCAAGGAGCTTGGGTACAATCTTCTAAGTGTATCCCAATTTTGTGATCAGAGTCATAACATGCTCTTTATTGAGCATGAGTTCATGGTTCTCAAGCCCGGGGTGGTCATTCCTCATGAGCATATCCTGCTTAAAGCTCCCATCAAAGGGAACATGTACAAGATGGACTTGCAAGAAACCTCTCCCTCTGGAGAAGTTTCATGCTTTCTATCTAAAGCAAATAGTGATGAGTCTTTCCTATCGCATAAAATAATATGCCATGTAAACTTTAAAAACATGAATAAACTTATTAAGAATGACTTGGTAACTAGAATGCCAAAGAAAGAGTTTACAAGTGATGATCATTGTGTTGCATGCCTGAAAGGGAAGCAACACAAGGTATATCATAAGCCTAAGGAAAGAAACTCCATCACTACAACCCTACACTTGTTACATATGGATTTCTTTGGCCCCACCGATGTAATGAGTCTAGGAAGGACATCTTATTATTTAGTGATCACAGATGACATTACAAGATTCACTTGGGTTTTCTTCCTTACAACTAAGGATGAGACTCCTGAGATTCTGAAGAATTTTATCCTAAAGATTGAGAATCAATCTGATCACAAGATCAAAACCATAAGATGTGATCAAGGAACTGAATTCAAGAACCAAATCCTTGATGCATTTTATGATGAAAAAGGTATTACAAGACAATACAGTGCTCCCTGGACTCCTCAGTAAAATGGTGTTGCTAAGAGGAGAAACAGGACACTGATTGAAGCTGCAACAACCATGTTATTGACTCTAAGCTGCCCATCACCTTCTGGGCAAAGGCAGTCAACACTGCCTGCTATGTGTCGAACAGAGTTTTAGTGGTTAAGACTCATGGCAAGACTCCTTATGAGCTTTGGCACAAGAGGAAACCCTTCATTGGTTTTCTCAGGTCATTTGGATGTCCTTGCACCATCTTGAATACCAAAGATCAAATTGCCAAGTTTGCTGAGAAATCAGACGATGGAAATTTTATTGGATAGTCTTCCCAAACTAAGGCTTATAGAGTATACAATCTCAGACCTAGAATTGTTGAAGAGTCATCCAATGTGACTTTCAATGAACACACACCTTGTGTGGCTGGTTTTGGTCCTGATTGGCTGCTTGATCTTGATTTAACAAATCTTGTGAGACTGTTACAGGATATGTAGATATCTTATCAACAGGTGATCCTTACCCAAGATTTGAGCTAAGAAGACCTTCAAGTAACACATCTTCAGCTCCAGTTGTAACTACTTCTGCAAATGAAGTGTCTATCAGCACCACAATGACAAACTCAGCTGATACATCTGGGATGCCTTCAAATTCTAGCTCAGAGGCTCCACAACCAGATAAAGATACTTCAAATGTAGAAGAAAATAATATAGGTGGTGACAGTGATCATGAATTTCTTGATGTTGATAACCACTTGATAGATGACAACATCATGATATCACACACTCATTGGATCTAGTCTCTCTAAGTGTGTTGATGTGGTAGGAGAAACATCTTTAGCAGATCTAAATTTCTCTAATTAGATCTTTCTCAGCAACTTGTTGTGATCCCTCAACTAAGGATCCACAAGTGTCACCCCACCACAAACATCATTAGAAATGTTGACACAGCGGTAAGAATAAGACGGCAAACCCATGAAGAAAATGTTTGTCTTCATTCTTGTTTCTTATCCCAGATAGAGCCAAAGAAAATTGATAAGGCTCTGAAGGATGGAAGTTGGGTTGAAGCTATCCAATAGGATTTGCTTCAAATCAAAAGACAAAAATTTTGGAACCTTTGTCCTCTTCCTTATGGGAAGACTACCATTGGAACCAAATGGGTGTTTAGGAACAAGAAGGATGATAGAGGCATTATCATCAAGGATAAAGCTAGACTACTTGTTCAAGGATACACACAAGAGGAATGGATTGACTACACTAATGTCTTTGCTCCTGTAGCAAGACTGGAAGCTGTTAGGATATTCCTAGCATTTGTTGCATCCAAGAACTTCAAGGTCTATAAACTTGATGTCAAGTGTGCTTTTCTTTATGGAGTGATTGATGAAGAGGTGTATGTCAAACAACCACGTGGTTTTGCAGATCCTAATCATCCTGATTATGTTTGCAAGCTTGATAAAGCTCTTTATGGGCTGCATCAGGCACCCATGAAATGGTATGAGACTCTATCTCAGTATCTCTACAAACATGGATACAGAAGAGGTACTACAGATGGAACTCTCTTCATCAAAGGACAGGGAAATGACTAAATGCTAGTTCAAGTGTATGTAGATGACATCATCTTTGGTTCAACTAATCCAAGGCTCTGCAAAGACTTTGAGAAGCTGATGAAGGACAGATTTCAAATTGTAACACCCGGTTATTTTAAAGTCAAAGCAAGAGAAGAATAAAGTGAAAGAAAATAAGGAAAAGAAATAAAACCCAAGTCTAGGGGTAAAAAGTGTCCAAAAAGACAAAATGTTTGAAAATTGGGTGTAAAAGGTGGTATGGCCGCCCATATGTCACGTACACCAATGATTTTTGGGTTTTACAGAGAGAAAGAGCAGCAAATTCTTGGTTTTGAAGGAAGAACAAGAAAGAATTCGAATTCAAGGTAAGAATTCATGCTTTTATGGGGTTCTTGACTGGTCTTATCCTCGGGTTTATGCGTATGTGTGTTTGTATGTGTTTGGGTATGTTTTTAGTGGGTTTCTAGGAGGTTGAATTCAATTTTCAAACGAGTTTGAAAGAAGCCACACTCAAAAGCTACAAAGGTAAGTTCTAGGACCCCTCTTTTACTAGTTTTAACTGATTTTGGGGCTGGAAACGCATGAATGTATGTTTTTATTAAACTGGGTTTCGGACCCATACACTTGATTGTGTGTATGATGATGTTATAATGTGATGTGTGACTATGTTCATGATTGATGATGTATGATTGTGTTTCTAAGGCTTAGAGGGTAAGATTTAAGCTTAGAACCTGATGAATGGTGCATGGGAATCGAATTTAATGTTTTAGACCCACTTGATAAGTTTTTAAATCTGCCTAAGTGTTTGGAAGTAAATGCGGATGGAAAGGGTTAATGCGGATGAACATTAACCAATGGGTAAGTCAATGCGGATGAAGTCAAATGCGGATGAAGTTAATGCGGATGAACATTAACTAAGTGCATGAAATGCGGATGAGCATTTGACTAAGTCTGGGAAATGTGGATGAGTATTTGACAAAGTCTGGGAAATGCGGATGAGTAAGTCCAATGCAGAGGACAAATGCGGATGAACTATAGCAAATGCGGATGAAGTAAATCCAATGCGGATGAACTATAGCAAATGCGCATGAACACTTGGAAAAATTCTGACTTTTTGGGGAAAAAGAGGTAATGTAGGCTTTGACCTAGGAGACTCCAGGGGGTTATGAAAGTTGACTTTTGAGGTCATAGATGGTATGTTGGGCATGTAATGTATTGTGATTGATGCTTACGCATGATGACGATGATGATGTTGCATGGTTAAACATGATGTATGTTATGTATGTATGATGCCCTGCATGATGATGTATGAATGATATGTTTATGTTCCTTGTAATGATGTATGTTTATCTTTCCTATGACTTTACGTGTTATGATAGTGAATGAACGAAGTATTATGTAACGTAAAGTCAAAGATAATGAAAGAGGAACATGAAGTAAGAGTGCATGCATTAACAAGTAATGAAAGTAATGATAGCCTTGTAGGCAGGGCTTGCACATCGAGGTCTTTCTTTGTAATTGACCATTTGCATAGAACTATTGCTGCATACCTTAGGTACTGTGACCACGAGGTGCGATGCACTGTTATAGGATGTCTATGAGAGGCCTAGGTCCAGAACCATGAACAGAAAGGTATTGCATAGTAAACCTGAACTATACCTTAGGTACTGTGACCACGAGGTGTGATGCATCGTTATAGAAGGTCTATGAGAGGCCTAGGTCCAGAACGATGAACAGAAAGGTATTGCATAGTAAACCTAAACCTTACCCAAGGTACTGTGACCACGAGGTGCGATGCACCGTTATAGAAGGTCTATGATGGGCCTAGGTTCAGTACCATGAACAAAAGGGAAGGGTTTATGGATGACAGAAAGGTATTGTATAGTAAACCTAAACTTTACCCTAGGTACTGTGACCATGAGGTGCGATGCACCATTATAGAAGGTCTATGATGGGCCTAGGTTCAGTACCATAAATAGAGGAAAGGTTTTATGGTTGTCAGAAGGAAAAGTAAAGAATGAGGCATGAAAGATTAAAGAAGATAATTAATATATTATCTGTATGTACGTATGATGTATGATCACGAACGAATGTAAAGTATAGTATGATTTTTGAAAGAAAGCAAGAACAGTTTTAGGAAAGTAAAGTATGTTTGTTATAAAACATGAACTCACTGAGCGATGCTGACTTTTATGCATTTTCCAGTCGGCAAGTATGGTCGTTGAGGATGGCACAAGGCAGCTGCTCAGCTCTTTTGGATGGCATCCATTTATTTAAAGCTTTTGTGATGTAATACAACAAATGAAATTTGTAACTGACAAACGATGCATTATTTTGCAAAAGTTTTTATGATGAATGAAATGCCATTTTTGAATGTTTCTGCTACGAATGTTTATTTAAAATAACTATAAATGTATGTTTTATGTGCCATGGTTGATTAGCTGTAAGCGTCCCGGAACGGGGCCTTACAGAAATGAGTGCCATGGGGGAACTCAATTTCTTTCAGGGAATTCAAGTGAAGCAAGTTAAAGGTGACATCTTCATTAGTCAGTCAAAGTATGTTCAAGATAAACTTCAGAGATTTATCAAGACTGATTGTAAGTTTGCTAAGACACCCATAGCAAGAAACCACTCCCTTGGACCTGATCTTGAGGGGGAGTGTGTTGATGAACACCTTTACAGGGCTATGATTGGGTCTCTTATGTATCTTATAGCTAGCAGGCCTGATATCATGTTTGCTACATGTATTTGTGCAAGATATCAAGCCAACCCTAAGATGTTTCACCTTATCATTGTCGAAAGGATTCTAAGATACATCAAAGGTGCTTCAACACTTGGTCTGTGGTATCCTAAGAATTTTGACTTCAATCTGTATGCTTATACAGATAGTGATTATAGTGGTTGCGACATGACTGCAAAGTCTACATCTAGGGGATGTCAGTTTCTTAGTGGAAGGATTGTCTCATGGCAATACAAAAACCATCATGAGTCTCTGCATCAACTGCTGAAGGAGAATACATTGCTGCTGCAAGCTGCTATGCTCAAGTGCTTTCGATTCAAAATCAGATGCTTGATTATGGGTTAAAATTCAAGGAGACTCCCATTCATATAGACAACAATAGTGCTATCTCTATCACAGAGAATCATGTGTAGCACTCAAGGACTAAACACATCAACATCAGGTATCATTTGATTATAGATAATTTTGAAAAGGGATTAACTAAACTAGTCAAAGTCCACACAAATGAACAATATGTTGATCTGTTTACAAAAGCTTTTGATGAACAGAGATTTAAATATCTAATATCAGTTATTGTGATTGATGCTTACGCATATTGATGATGATGATGTTGCATGGTTAAACATGATGTATGTTATGTATGATGCCCTGCATGATGATGTATGAATGATATGTTTATGTTCCTTGTAATGATGTATGTTTATCTTTCCTATGACTTTACATGTTATGATAGTGAATGAACGAAGTATTATGTAACGTAAAGTGAAAGATAATGAAAGATGAACATGAAGTAAGAGTGCATGCATTAACAACTAATGAAAGTAATGATAGCCTTGTAGGCATGGCATGAACATCGAGGTCTTTCTTTGTGATTGACCATTTGCATAGAACTATTGCTGCATACCTTAGGTACTGTGACCATGAGGTGCGATGCATTGTTATAGAATGTCTATGAGAGGCCTACGTCCAGAACCATGAACAGAAAGGTATTGCTTATGGCAATGGTACATGTACATTCATACCTTAGGTACTGTGACCATGAGGTGCGATGCACCGTTATAGAAGGTCTATGAAAAGCCTAGGTCCAGAACCATAAACAAAATGGTATTGCATAGTAAACCTGAACTATACCTTAGGTAATGTGACCACGAGGTGTGATGCACCGTTATAGAAGGTCTATGAGAGGCCTAGGTCCAGAACCATGAACAGAAAGGTATTGCATAGTAAACCTAAACCTTACCCTAGGTACTGTGACCACGAGGTGCGATGCACCGTTATAGAAGGTCTATGATGGGCCTAGGTTTAGTACCATGAACAAAAGGGAAGGGTTTATGGATGATAGAAAGGTATTGTATAGTAAACCTAAACTTTACCCTAGGTACTGTGACGATGAGGTGCAATGCACCGTTATAGAAGGTCTATGATGGGCCTAGGTTTAGTACCATGAACAGAAGGAAGGGTTATGGTTGTCAGAAGGAAAAGTAAAGAATGAGGCATGAAACATTAAAGAAGATAATAAATATATTATCTGTATCTACGTATGATGTATGATCATGAACGAATGTAAAGTATAGTATGATTTTTGAAAGAAGGCAAGAATGGTTTTATGAAAGTAAAGTATGTTTTGTTATAAAACTAGAACTCATTTAGCAACACTGACTTTTATGCATTTTCCAGTTGGCAGGTAAGGTTGCCGAGGATGGCACGAGGCAGCTGCTCAGATCTTTTGGATGGCATCCATTTATTTAAAGCTTTTGTGATGTAGTACAACAAATGAAATTTTGTAACTGAAACACGATGCATTATTTTGCAAAAGTTTTTATGATGAAATGAAATATCATTTTTGAATGTTTCTGTTGTGAATGTTTATTTAAAATAATTGTAAATGTATGTTTTATGTGCCATGGTTGACCAGCTGTAACCATCCTGGGGAACGGGGCCTTACAAGTTGGTATCGGAGCCAAAGTTTAAGTGAAATGGGTAAATTTTCAAATGAATCTTAACTTAAACTGAGAATGGGACAGAATGGGAATGGGATGCCAATCTGAGTAGCCACGTGCGATCAGGTTTTTTCGTAATGTTAACCAGTTTTATGTGAGCATGGTACGTGTTATGTGATGTTTGTAGGTTTGAATATTGATGTAGTCAGGACTAGTAATGCTTGGGGAATGAAGAGTAAGTAAGGGGCTAATCACAACTGGCCACTGTAATTAGGGACTTACTATACTTGACACAAACTGAGCTATTCCCTTGAATGACCGTATTAGTGTTTAAATCTTTCAGTCTGAGTTGAGGATGGCCGGTGGTAGATCATCTAAAGCTTCACGGGGTGGTGGGCGTGGTGGTTCATGAAGAACTATAAACCCCTCATCCGGAGGGCGGAGATAAGAGTGCTAACTTGAGAGCCTCAGTGAAGGAGGTAGTTGTGGAAGAAGTGCATCAAGTCATGCAGACGATCCTACCGTCTGTGGTGACTGAAGTGATAAAGGCAGTTAGAGAAGGGGAGAGAAGGGAAAGAAGTAGATCTACGGGCGAAAGAAGACAGCCCGAGACTGAGACGGTTCTGTCTGACGATGAAGAAGAAGAGGAAGAAGCAGAGCCCGTGCGGGAGGCAGTACGAGGCTGTAACTATGGGGCATTTATGAGATGCAACCCCCAACTTTCAATGGAAACGGCACTGCAGCTGCTGCTCACCGGTGGGTGAGGGAAATGGAGGTTGTACTTGATATCAGCGAGTGCCGTGAAGTTCAAAAGGTAAAGTTCGCTACCCACTCGTTTGTGGATTCGGCTTTGTGCTAGTGGGACAACATTGTCCAAGCCGAGGGTAGTAGGGCCATCGAGAGGATGAGATGTTTGAGCTGAAAAAGTTGGTGATTGAGGAGTTTTGTCCTCATCGAGAAATGGACAAGGTCGAAAGGGAGTTCCTACTACTAGAGGCGGGAACTATGATGCGCCAGCAGTACACCATGAAATTCAACGAGATGGCACATCTGGTGCCGGATCAGGTGACACCTCTGTCTCAAAAAATCAAGAGGTACATTCAGGGTTTTCCAGCGAATATTCGCAGGCACATGATCGCTGCCCGGCCGAGCACGTTTAGGTCGGCAGTGGATTTGGCAGGGAGATGTATGATGAGAGGACAATGGTGATGAAGGAAGGTGGAAAGAAGAGTGGTGGTGACCAAAACTGGTAGGGGAAGAGGTTTGGTCGGGGTAATACTTTGACGGGTAACAAGAAGGCACGGGTGGATGACTGCCGCGTGGTTGCATCGGGTGCAGGTATAAAGAAGTGTGATAGGTGTGGGAGAGAACATAGTGGGGAATACAGGCTAGGGCTGAATGTATGCTTCAAATATGGGAAGCCAGGGCATATAGCCAAGGACTGTCATACGGTCCGGTGTTTTAACTGTGGCATGGAGGGCCACGTGAACAAGGATTGTAAGAAGCCCAGGGCTAAGAGTTCTGGGATGAAGAGAGCTGGAGGTGAAGGACCAAGGGAGAGCGCCAGGGCATTCACGATGACACAGGAGGAGGCTAGGACGGACCCTGATGTTGTGTCCGGTACGTTTCTAGTGAACCAAACTTTAGCTTCCGTGTTATTTGATTCGGGTGCCGGTAAAAGTTTTATTTTTGCTGCTTTCTGTGCTAAGTTGCTTGTTAGTAGTAGACTTATTGATGCGCCCTTCGATGTACGAACTGCCATAGGTAACTCTACCATGATTTCTGAGATGTGAGAGGGCTATGATGTGGAGCTAGAAGGTCATAAGTTTCCTGTTAGACCGTTTGTGATGACCTTGGGTGGTTTTGATTTGGTCCTTGGGATGGATTGGTTGGCAGACTTCGAGGCAAACATTGTGTGTCGTAAGAAGATGATTTGTTTGACAACGCCTGACGGTAGTTTGGTGACAATTTATGGTGATCGGGTGACTATGATTCCAAAGGTAACTTCAATGGCGGTGACGGGAAGGTGTATGAGGCGTGGATGTAGTGCCTACTTGGCCTATGTAAAGGATGTGGATATGCTAACACCACAACTGTCTGATGTACCGGTTGTGTGTGACTTTCCAGACATGTTCCCAGAGGACTTACAATGAGTGTCGCCTAACCTAGAGATCGAGTTCCAGATTGACTTGATACCGGGTGCCCAACCTATTCCAAGGCACCGTATCGGTTAGCTCCGACGGAGATGAAGAAGCTGATGGAGCAGTTGCAAGAGCTGCTTGATAAGGGGTTCATCAAACTGAGTATCTCTCCATGGGGTGCTCCGGTCTTGTTTGTGAAAAAGAAAGACGGTAGTATGAGGATGTGTATTGACTACCGTGAGCTGAATAAGTTGACAGTGAAGAACCGCTACCCCTTACCAAGAATAGATGATCTGTTCGATTAGCTTAGAGGTGCTAGTTGGTTTTCAAGGATCGACCTCCAATCTGGTTATCAATAGTTGAAGGTGAATGAGTCGGATATCCCTAAAACAGCTTTTCGCACGCGCTATGGTCATTACGAGTTTCTTGTCATGTCCTTTGGTTTGACCAACGTGCCGGCTGCTTTTATGGATTTGATGAACCATGTGTGTCGGCCGATGCTGGATAAATCAATGATTGTGCTCATTGATGATATCTTGATTTATTCGAAAGCGAGGATGAGCATGCCGGTCATATTCAAGAGGTTCTGGAGATGTTGAGAAGGGAGAAACTGTATGCCAAATTCTCCAAGTGCGCATTTTGGTTGCGTGAAGTTCAGTTCTTGGGTCATGTGGTGAATCCTGATGGGATTATGGTGGACCCGGCGAAAGTGGAGGCGGTTATGCAATGGAAGTCCCCAAAGACACCATCCGAGATTCGTAGTTTCTTGGGTTTGGCGGGTTACTACAAGATATTCATTCAAGAATTTTCCAAGATTGCTTCTCCACTAACCAAGTTGACCCGAAAAGATGTGAAGTTCGTATGGGGTCAAGCTCAAGACAAGGCGTTTGAAGAATTGAAGGCGACGTTGACTCAAGCTCCTGTTCTGTCGCTACCCGATGGGAGCGAAGATCTGGTGGTTTATTCTGATGCTTCTTACTCGGGTTTGGGGTGCGTGTCAATGTAGAGAGGGAAGGTTACAGCCTATGCGTCCCGACAGTTGAAGGTTCATGAGGTCAACTACCCTACTCATGACTTGGAGCTAGTAGCCGTGGTCTTTTCACTAAAGATTTGGAGGCACTATCTTTACGGTACGAAGTGCACTATCTTCACTGACCACAAGAGCTTGAAGTACTTCTTCGAGCAAAAGGATCTGAACATGAGGCAGAGGAGGTGGTTGGAGCTTATAAAGGATTATGATTGTGAGATACATTACCATCCAGGCAAGGCCAATGTGGTGGCTAATGCCCTTAGCCAAAAAGAGAGGCCTGAGCCAATTCGGGTGAAAGCATATCAGCTGATCATGACCTCTGATGTGATGAAGCAAGTTAAGGAGTTACAAGATGAGGCACTGAAAGAGGATCATCTTAACTCTGAAAGAATGAGAGGTCTGGTTGGGGAATTGGGTGAAAACACACTTGGTGTTAAAACCCGATTTGAACGGGTATGGATTCCTCGTTTGGGAATCTACGGGTGAAGATAATGGATTAGGCTCACAAGACTCAATACTCCATTCATCCTGGTGCCACAAAGATGTATCAAGAAATGAAGAAAGATTATTGGTGGCCGAGTATGAAGCGTGATGTGGTGGGGTATGTGAGTAAGTGCCTTACTTGTTTACAAGTGAAGGCCGAGCATCAAAAGCCGTATGGGAAAATCCAACCTTTGGATATACCGGAATGGAACTGGGAGCACATCACCATGGATTTCATTACGAAGCTGCCATGTACTCCGAAAGGGTACGACGCCATATGGGTGATTGTGGACCGTCTGATGAAGAGTGCTCACTTCCTACCGATTCGCGAGACATATTCATCCGAGAGGTTGGCTGACCTGTTCATCAAGGAGATTGTAACTCGTCATGGCGTACCAGTGTCTATTGTGTCTGATCGTGACACCCGGTTAACATCTAAATTCTGGAAGAAATTCCACGATGCTATGGAGACGAGGTTACATATTAGCACGGCTTATCATCCCCAAACTGATGGTCAGTTAGAAAGGACCATTCAGACACTGGAAGACATGCTTCGGGCATGTGTGATTGATTTTAGGGGAAGTTGGGATGACCACTTACCGTTAGCCGAATTCTCATACAACAACAGCTATCATGCCAGCATTGGTATGCCACCTTACGAGATGCTATACGGTAGGAGATGCAGAACACCCGTCTGTTGGGGTGATATTGGTCGAAAGGAGTTAGGGAGGGTTGAGGTAATCGAGGCTACGACTAAGAAGCTTGAAAAGATCAAGGCCTTCATGAAGGCAGCCAAAGATAGACAGAAGTCGTATGCCGATAAACGACGTAGACCGATTGAGTTCCAGGTGGGTGACCGGGGTATGTTGAAGGTCTCACCTTGGAAGGATATTATTCGTTTCCGATAGCGGGGCAAGTTGAGCCCGAGATACATAGGCCCTTTCCGAATCATTGCTCGGGTAGGAAAGGTGGCCTATAGATTGGAGTTACCAAAAGAGTTAAGTGGAATTCACCCGACTTACTATGTATTCATCTAAGGAAGTGCTTAGCTGATGAAGACATGATTGTTCCATTGGAGGATATCGAAGTAGACGAACGGCTCAATTATGTGGAGCAACTAGTGGAAATCATTGATCAAAAGAAAAAGAGGCTGAGGAATAAAGTGGTTCCCCTTGTGAGTGTGTAGTGGAAGCACAGGAAGGGATCTGAGTCTACATGGGAGACTGAAGAAGAGATGAGGTAGCATTACCCATAATTCTTTAAGGAATAACAGGTTTCAAGGACGAAACCTATATAAGGGGGTGGACTTGTAACACCCAGTTATTTCAAAGTCAAAGCAAGAGAAGAATAAAGTGAAAAACAAGAAAGAAAATAAATAAAACCCAAGTCTAGGGGTAAAAAGTGTCCAAAAGGACAAAATGTTTGAAAAATGGGTGTAAAAGGTGGTATGGCCGCCCATATGTCACGTACACCAATGATTTTCGGGTTTTAGAGAGAGAAAGAGCAGCAAATTCTCGGCTTTGAAGGAAGAACAAGAAAGAATTTGAATTCAAGGTAAGAATTCATGCTTTTATGGTGTTCTTGACTGGTCTTATCCTCGGGTTTATGCTTATGTGTGTTTGTATGTGTTCGGGTATGTTTTTAGTGGGTTTCTAGGAGGTTGAATTCAATTTGCAAATGAGTTTGGAAGAAGCCACACTCAAAAACTACAAAGGTAAGTTCTAGGACCCTCTTTTACTAGTTTTAACTGATTTTGGGGCTAAAAATGCATGAATGTATGTTTTTATTAACCTGGGTTTCGGACCCGTATGCTTGATTGTGTGTATGATGATGTTATAATGTGATGTGTGACTATGTTCATGCTTGATGATGTATGATTGTGTTTCTAAGGCTTAGAGGTAATGTTTAATCTTAGAACCTGATGAATGGTGAATGGGAATCGAATCTGATGTTTTAGACCCACTTGATAAGTTTTTAAATCTGCCTAAGTGTTTGGAAGTAAATGCGGATGGAAAGGGTTATGGCGGATGAACATTAACCAATGGGTAAGTCAATGCGGATGAAGTCAAATGCGAATGAAGTCAATGCGGATGAACATTGACTAAGTGCATGAAATGCATATGAGCATTTGACTAAGTCTGGGAAATGCAGATGAGCATTTGACTAAGTTTGGGAAATGCGGATGAGTAAGTCCAAAGCAGAGGACAAATGTGGATGAACTATAGCAAATGCGGATGAAGTAAATCCAATGCGGATGAACTATAGCAAATGCGGATGAACACTTAGAAAATTCTGACTTTTTTGGGGAAAAAGAGGTAATGTAGGCTTTGACCTAGGAGATTCCCGGGGGTTATGAAAGTTGACTTTTGAGGTCATAGATGGTATGTTGGGAATGTAATGTATTGTGATTGATGCTAATGCATGATGATGATGATGATGATGATATTGCATGGTTAAACACGATGTATGTTATGTATGTATGATGCCCAGCATGATGATGTATGAATGATATGTTTATGTTCCTTGTAATGATGTATGTTTATCTTTCCTGTGACTTTACATGTTATGATAGTGAATGAATGAAGTATTATGTAACGTAAAGTGAAAGATAATGAAAGAGGAACATAAAGTAAGAGTGCATGCATTAACAAGTAATGAAAGTAATGATAGCCTTGTAGGCATGGTATGCACATCGAGGTCTTTCTTTGTGATTGACCATTTGCATAGAACTATTACTGCATACCTTAGGTACTGTGACCATGAGGTGCGATGCACCATTATAGAAGGTCTATGAAAGGACTAGGTCCAGAACCATGAACAGAAAGGTATTCCATAGTAAACCTGAACTATACTTAGGTACTGTGAGCACGAGGTGTGATGCACCGTTATAGAAGGTCTATGAGAGGCCTAGGTCCAGAACCATGAACAGAAAGGTATTGCATATTAAACCTAAACCTTACCCAAGGTACTGTGACCACAAGGTGCGATGCACCGTTATAGAAGGTCTATGATGGGCCTAGGTTTAGTACCATGAACAAAAGGGAAGGGTTTATGGATGACAGAAAGGTATTGTATAGTAAACCTAAACTTTACCCTAGGTACTATGACCATGAGGTGCGATGCACCGTTATAGAAGGTCTATGATGGGCCTAGGTTCAGTACCATAACAGAAGGAAAGGGTTTATGGTTATCAGAAGGAAAAGTAAAGAATGAGGCATGAAAGATTAAAGAAGATAATTAATATATTATCTGTATGTTCGTTTGATGTATGATCACGAACGAATGTAAAGTATAGTATAATTTTTGAAAGAAAGCAAGAACAGTTTTAGGAAAGTAAAGTATGTTTGTTATAAAACAAGAACTCACTGAGCGACGCTGACTTTTATGCATTTTCCAGTTGGCAAGTATGGTTGTTGAGGATGGCACAAGGCAGCTGCTCAGCTCTTTTAGATGGCGTCCATTTATTTAAAGCTTTTGTGATGTAATACAACAAATGAAATTTGTAACTGACAAACGATGCATTATTTTGCAAAAGTTTTTATGATGAATGAAATGTCATTTTTGAATGTTTCCGCTGCGAATGTTTATTTAAAATAACTATAAATGTATGTTTTATGTGCCATGGTTGATTAGCTGTAAGCGTCCCGGGAACGGGGCCTTACAGAAATGAGTGCCATGGGGGAACTCAATTTCTTTCTGGGAATTCAAGTGAAGCAAGTTGAAGGTGACATCTTCATTAGTCAATCAAAGTATGTTCAAGATAAACTTAAGAGATTTATCCTGACTGATTGTAAGTTTGCTAAGACACCCATAGCAAGAAACCACTCCCTTGGACCTGATCTTGAGGGGGAGTGTGTGGATGAACACCTTTACAGGGCTATGATTGGGTCTTTTATGTATCTTATAGCTAGCAGGCCTGATATCATGTTTGCTATGTGCAAGATATCAAGCCAACCCTAAGATGTTTCACCTTATCATTGTCGAAAGGATTCTAAGATACATCAAAGGTGCTTCAACACTTGGTCTGTGGTATCCTAAGAATTTTGACTTCAATCTGTATGCTTATACAAATAGTGATTATAATGGTTGCGACATGACTGCAAAGTCTACATCTAGGGGATGTCAGTTTCTTAGTGGAAGGATTGTCTCATAGCAATACAAAAAACTATCATGTGTCTCTGCATCAACTGTTGAAGCTGAATACATTGCTGCTGCAAGCTGCTATGCTCAAGTGCTTTCGATTCAAAATCAGATGCTTGATTATGGGTTAAACTTCAAGGAGACTCCCATTCATATAGACAATAATAGTGCTATCTCTATGATAGAGAATCATGTGTAGCACTCAAGGACTAAACACATCAACATCAGGTATCATTTAATATATATAATTTTGAAAAGGGATTAACTAAACTAGTCAAAGTCCACAAAATGACCAATATGCTGACCTGTTTACAAAAGCTTTTGATGAACAGAGATTTAAATATCTAATATCGGTTATTGGGATGATAAACTTTGAGTAGGTTTTTTCTTAAAACAAATTCTTATTGTTTCTTAAAATCTGTGTGTCCTAAGTTGTCTGGTTCATCACCTTCATAAGCTCTTGTTTTTCTTTGGATGAAAATCTTTTGAAGACTTTCCTTAGATTTTTGAAACTTTTGATCCTTCGGAAGATATGCTTTTACCTTCAGAAGAAAGTTATGCCTTAAAACAAATAACTGTCCAAGAAATTTACCTTCGGAAGAAATTTCTGAAATATCTTCCGAAGCTTAATACTTGTCTCAAACACTTATATGTTTCCAAGAACTATTTTCTTCCAAAGCAAAATTAACTCTCGGAAGCTCTATTCCTTTGAACAAAGCATTCAAGATTTAGTTTTTCTTCCGAAGCAAAATTTTCATAACTCTTAGGAAAATCTTCCGAAGTCATTTTAGCTTCAAAAGCTTTTTCATTAAAAAAAACTTCCGAAGATAATTTACCTTCGGAAGCTCTTTGACTTCCAAGAAAACTACTTTTTTTAGCAAAAGCAAACTACCTTTTTAGAGGTGGGACCTACATCCGGATTTTAAAGTTTATCCTCTTTCATTAAACATTGTCTTAAATCCTTTTTCACATATAAGCCTAATGGTTCCCCCTCTTTCTATCATCTTATTCTTCCCTCCAAACCTAAAATCTCAAATTCCTCTCTGAAATTACTTTCTTTCATCTTTCTTCATCATTAAGCTTCCTCAAAATGGCCAACCTTAACCGCAGAAATGATCCAAACTTTTCCATGCAGTTACACTGGCAACACATCCAAGTTGCTCTGTTACACTCTGAGAAAGATCCCCATTTCTCAGAGGTTTGCCATTTCTTAACTCTATCCAACTACTTCACCTCCCTAACCATTGATCCTACTCTTTATGAGGATCAACATCTAGAATTTTGGAAGACCTGCCAAGAGGTCGTTATGGATGGGGAGAAGGCACTGTCTACCGCAGTGCAGGGGAGAACAGTCTTCATTACTCCGGCCATCATCAACATGCATCTTTAGCTGGATGATGAAGAAGGTATGGTGTTCTTTCCTAAAGAATTTGTTAACCAGTCCTTCGCGCATCTGGGCTATGAGGGAGACTTTTCTGTCAAGACTTTCAGGAAAGGGAAGGTCTCATCCAAATAGAAATTCCTGCTCCATGTGGTCATCCACAACTTATCAAACAAGCATGGTGGATGGGACCAGATTCCTAGAGATATCTCCTTCATTGTTCATCGGATGGTTCAGGGAGTCAAGTTCAGGTACTCTCAATTTGTTTACACTAATCTGCTTGCAAAACTTGGACTCCTTAGAGTACTATATGTTCCCTAGATATGTTCAATACATTCTTAATTGTGAACTGGGCTCACAGTTAAGGGGAAAATGTAATACTCTTAAATTGGGACAGATGAAGCCCGACATATTTAACTACTAAGAAAGCCCACTGTTGGCTTCTCTAGGGTAGAAACACCCTTGTCCCAAAAATATTAGAGTTCATTACTCAAGGTGACAACCTAACAGCACCAACTAGTGTTGAACCCACACCTTCTACATCCCAACTACCTCAACAGCCACAAATCACCCTCACCTACCAAAGAAAACACAAACGAACCCCTACTCAGACTACTCAGTCTGTGCAGGCCCTTATATCCTCACCCACATAAGCAGAAGTGGACACATGAGCTCCCACTTCTCCTGAGGAGCAGACCACTCACATTCCTTCATGATCAGTGCTGAGGTTTCTCATGCTCAGCCTGATGAGCTCATAAGTCCAAATGCTTTAAGCCATCACTCTGAGTCTCAACACTTAAGTGATCAACCTCAGGGGACAGTTACCATCCCTAGCCTTTGGACTTAAACCAACCTATCCCCAACCTTGACTTCTATACTGATGAAGGTTTAGGTTTTAGTGAGTACCATGAATCTCTCTTCTTTTCCCCTACACAAAGAGAGATGAGTGCTCCTGAGTCTCCTACATCTATCCCACATCAATCACCCACTACTAAGGTGGACACTTCAAAACCTGTTCAGGATGTCCATATGGAGAGGCTCTCACTTTTGCAAGTGATTCCATCATTAAGACCTCAACCATGGCAACTCAGCCCATTGACACCTCAACTGAGGCTGCCAATAAGCAGATGAAATCCAGCAGCCAAGAACCTGAAGCTGGTGAGGAGAGAGAGAGGACTCTGGTCCAATCATCTCCCAATGATTCTTCTAATGAAGAAGAGGGGAACTTGAGACTAAAGGTGCAAAAACTATCCAAAACATGCACCTATTTAGTCTCCAAGGTTAGTCATCTTGAATCTTAGGTGACTACCTTGCAAAACAGGGTCAATGATCAACAACTTAAGATTTCTTATCTTAAGGAAAAACTAGCTGGAAGACCTTTAAAAGGAGCTCAACCAGGAACATAAGAACCTGTGGATGTGATTGACCTAACTCCTAGCTCACCTATGCAAGCGGGTGATGTTACCAAAAAGGGGGAGTAAGTCATTACAATCACAAAACCTGGGAGTTCTTCAGAGAGTGTGGACATTGAGGACTCACCATCCTCACTTGCAATTATGCACACTCAACAACTTCCTTAAGTTCACATTGATGTGGACTCTATAGACTCCTACATATAGAGTATATTTAAGGAAGGAATACCAAGGGCTATATCATCTCTACCGACTTGAAATCACATCATTGGTTGGAGGTATGAAAACAACAGAAGAGCCCTCATCATTCTTAGAGTTCAAGGGCAATAAGAGGTCTTTAATTTTCAGACCTTGAACTTCTATGAAGGTCTGGATCTAGTCAACATGCCACTTGTCAATCAAAGCCAATCAAGACAAGCTGACAGGCTGGCTCAAAGAATCCAAGACAGGATCACTATAGAGTTCAGCTTCAAAAGGAGACTAAGGCAATCAGGCAATGTCATCGGTCAACTGGATGTTGAGGCAAACCTAAGATTAGTTTCATAGGGGAAACCTTGACTGAAGGCCCAGTGGTAGAACCTGAGAGCCCTGTCTCGTCATCATCAACTGCTATAGAGATTCATACCCTTTTGGAGATACCTGCTGTGAAGGTGCTTGTCAACCTCTCTCTGGCCAGAGCTTGGAAGCTACACCAAGCAATGAAGGCCAAAGCTCTCTCCACCCTGAGTCATAAAGGTCTGTGAGTGATAAAGGGAAAAGAAATATGACATCTAAGGAGATTAAGGAGGAGGAGAGAGAGGAAAAAGAAGTTGAGGGGAGAAAGTTCCTTTTCTGGGTCTGCAAGACTCATGGAAACTGTTATCCGGACTGCCCCCGGACCAAACACTCAGGATGATGAGTTGAGGGAAGTCAGGATCAATTACTTGTAGACCAGGAACTATGACATTGATAATGTCATTTCTCTCCCCTTAGAGGAATTAAATGAATTGGTTGGCATGGAAAGGTCAAAGGAGAAGAAAGAGGTAGAAGATGTTGAGCTATTGGTACAAATGAAAGAAGAGAGAAGAAAGAAAAGATTATACAAGCATGTGCCTACTCTCTCCCCAGTTCAAGAAAGTCCTGCACATGAGGATGTGGTTCAACAAGAACCTCAGGTAGACAGAGAAGAAGACAGGATCAAAATGATCAATTACCTGAGTGCCACAGGCCTCTATCAGATGCACTTCTTCCCTTATCCTATGATTATATTGAGTTTGAGTATCTCAAACAACTTGAACTTGAGATAGTCAAGGAAAGAAAGACAACCGAAAGGAAGCTAAGGGAAGAAGATGCTAAGTCAAGAGCCATCATCCAGTAGAGAATGAAGAAGTCTGCAGACAGGCAGAGGATGATGAGCTTCTTGAAGCTGTATGGATTCTCTGCAAGGAGACTTGGCCCTATGTCTCTACCCACCATGGATGAGCATATCAGGGTAATCAAGCAGAAGATCAAGAGTGGAGAGCTAATTGACTTACACTCCCCTCCAAGTCAAGCTCCACCTGAAATGGAAGGTTAATGTTGAACAACCAGAGACAACACAACCTGAACCTCCTGCTGAATCTCACCAAGCTTCATCTTCTGATCCATAGCAAGGTCAGACTCCCTCTCCTTCTGAACCTGTGAAAGAGGAAGACCCAACTAAGAAAGACAAAGAAGATCAATCAGGTGTTGCAAGCCAGTCTTCTTAATTAAAAGAAACAAAGAGAAAGAAAAGGATGGCTTCAAAGCCAAAGCCAAAGAAGAAGAAAGAAACATCCTTTTCTAAACCTCAGGATGAGTCAGAACATCCTAAGGATATGCAGCCAGAGGATGCTCCATCAACTCCCATTCAAACAGCTCCTCTAGCATCAGGAAGACCCATCTTGTCCTAGACATACACCACAAATCCGGAAAGATGGCATGTAATTTGAGATCAAGGCATTGAGGATGTCTACACATGGCAGGACATGTTCAATCTGCCTCTGCATGATCTATTTGACATGAGAAGACATTTTAAGAGTCTGAGTGATCCTGATCATCTCATGAAGAAAGGGATGGTCATTATCATAATGAGGACTGTTGATATCTTAAGTCTTCAAAGTGTTTTGGTAGCATCAGCCTAGGGGAGTTTGTAAGGAATATATGTTAAGGCTGATGCAACTCAAACACTTAAGATCTCTTGTATGCATGCACAAGTGCATTGAGGAAGAATGCTTCGGAAGTTTCATACATGCAATAAAAATATTCTGTGTGAAATCTTTTTCAAAGCCAAGACCAATATCTTCTGAAGCCAAAGATGAAGTCTTCTGAAGCTTCAGAGACAAAGTCTTCCGAAGCCTACACTTGAAGACAGATTTCTTTCGAAGACTTTTAGTATACATGCTTTATCTGATGTACTTTACATAAAGCTGGACCCCTTTCCGCTGCAACTCTGTAAAGTCACCAACTTGCATGAATTGGTGAAAAGGTCCATGGTTTTAGTAACTATACATTGGGGTCTTGAGTCTGTATCTTTCTACTTCATGTACTTTATCCTTTTTGTAATATATTAAAATGTGAGCTATGGCATGTCATAGTCACTAGTCAAAAGGCAATCTGCCTTTTGACTCTACAATTGATTTTGTGTTGTGTCTAGTCAATTGTAGCTGGCTGGATTTCAAAGTATGGCCGGCTGTAGGATGTAGTATATGTATCTCAAGTACTTGTAACCTTCCTTTATGCTTTGTAACACTTGTAATAGAACTTGCAAAGGCAATATACTGCAATCTTGAAAACCATCTCATTGTGTATTTTGCTCTCTTGTTCTGTCTCTTATTCACTTGTGTTCTTGGTATCATCTCTTGTGGTTAATCCAGTTTCATTGTTTGATTAGTCAAGTTAATCTCCTCATTGTGTTGTTGTGTTGTAAGTGACCACCCTTCACCAGTCCTGCATATATAATGTTAATAAACGATTTTTATTATAGAATAATCAATATAAAAACATTTTAAACAACAAAACTACAAACTTAAATGATACTTATGATTATCTATCTACTTTGAATCATATTTCTAGTAAAATTCTTTGTATTTTCATTTACAACCCTAACTATACAATTTGTTCATTACCATCCTTGTTAGACTTATATTTACACTTGTTTCTATACTTTATAAACATACCAAATACACCTTTGACATGGTCTAGCATACATCTAGAATCGTTTCACTTGGTATGTAAGCAAAATGTTCTGGCTAAGAAAAGACGGGGAACTTAAGTGATAAAAATCCACCAACTCTTTCCTGTGAATACTTTTGTTGGATGTGCTGCTCTAAGATGACACATATCAAGTATACAACACCTATCCTTGAACTTTTACAATAATAACCCCTAAACTAGTGACAAATACAATAAACTAAAAAAATAAACTAACTTAGGACAATCCTCACACCAAGTTACCACAAGTTGCAAGATCAACCCATTTAATTTACAAGGTGAGTTTATAGTCCCTTTTTATTTTATATTTTGGGGTGGAAACATGCTTTCTATATCAAACTGGGAATTCAAATTCTAAAGTTAAAACTAGTATTTTGCAAACTTAATGACAACTTTCTTATACTAGTAAAACTAAATTGATTATACATGTTCCTCTATTCTGTGACTCTTTTTACTATAAAGTCCCTCTTATTCTATAATCTACACAACCATTACTTTCGGAGAAGTCACCGTTACTCAGGTTGATGGATGGCAATCAATATCAAGCGTCCTTTGAGCCAACTTATTCCTTTTGACATGGAAGGAGCCAGCTGTTTGGAAACTACATACTAGACAAACATACTATTACTTTGACCTCTTGTGTTAGGGGGTTAGACAAGAGGGCATTTGATAAATAGAGTTGGTTGTGGAGTCATGTGTAATAGTTTAGTTACTTGTATTAAATTTCATTTTGTTGGTTTGTACATTATAATCTACTATATGTATACTTCTAAACTGATGTTCTCACCAACTTTTTAGTTGATATATTATAGCATATTTTCAGGTAATGAAAACTAAGTTCGTCTCTTTGCTCATGCTTGGTTTCAAGGATAAGCTTTAATTGGACCTAGATAAACTTTGCATAAAATGAGGAACTATTTGCTGGTTTATCTAATTTGTTTTTACAATTAGATGTAACCAACTATTTGGTTTTAATAATTAATTTCTTTTAGTACTTTTTATCCTTGTGTTATGATTGAATTTCATCATACCTTGGTTTTTCTATTTTAGTCGGGGTGTGATATCTTGTCAAGATAGTTTTTGATCATTTTTGTGAATATTCAAAACCTGATTGGATAGATGCCCAACTCTATTTATCTAGAATTAACCAAACTTTAGAAGCCCGAGTAGCATAAACTATGTTATTACAAGTAGTGCTACATTAGATTGTATCCTTATAAAGTAAAATCTATCCACTTGTCTACTCGTCAACGTTATGTTTAGTTGATGTAAATCATGTATGTAAAACACATTCTCATTTTTGTACAAATGGTACATATTTTTAGAGAGAGATTTCCCAAAGATTCAGTTTTAAATGACTTTCACTAATACTAAACTACACACATGAAAGAAAAGTATGCCTATCATGGGATAATATAGTAATCGTAAGAACCGAGTATCAATCCTGTTGATACGTATGTCCCTAGTTTATGTGCTTAATGTAAAAGTTTTCCATGGCTTACATATGTGTAATGAAACGATGTAATGATATATGATTTGTGCTTTGATGTTAATGTATCTTTAATTCATATATATGAACTTATTATATAGGTTTGAAGTTGTTGTAAGATTATTCATGCTAATGAACCATACTTATGGACCATACGCGTGAAGACATCATGCTAATGTACCATTCGCACAACTGAACCAGGAGATTGGATTAGTCGTACGATTGAAACACGAGAATGACTCAGTCGCATGACTGTACCTTTAGTCGTGTGTATGAATCAGTCACATGGGTCAGTCGCACGACTGATCCCTACTAATGGTTCAGTCGCACGAATGAAGATAGCAAACCTATAAATACCACATAATTTGTGGAAAAATGAGACTTTTGACAATTATATTGTATACCCTCATAACCTAGCCGTCCAGAGCGTCCAGAACGGATATTCCAACTTCAGAGTTTGCATCTAATCACATCCTACTAAATCTTAACGTTTCTTTAATCATTAGATCGATCAGGTTTTCATTCTCACTGATTGGATCGCCAATCAAATAGGATTTGGCACTATTTGATTTGGTTTTACACATAATTAGTTAGTACTCTGTATGTATAAGGTCCCTAACAAGTGGTATCATAGCCTTAGCTCTTGATTTTGCATGTGATTCTATTAGATTTCGGGTCTAAACTCACGTTTTCATCCAAAAAAGTCATCTTTTTGAGTCCATAGGAGGTTTTCAACGTTCTTAGGCATAAAAGTTCAAGTTTTACGTCATACGGCAGATTAGGGTTTCTGGAAAAATTGTGTTTTGTGTCAAAGTGTCATATTTCGAAATTTTTCAAACACAACAGCCTTCAGTTGCACGAATAGCTCATTTGTACGATTGAGTCATCCGCATTTGTCCAATCGCACGACTGAGTCATCCGCATTTGTCCAATCACACGATTGACTCATCTGCATTTGTCCAATCGCACGATTGACTCATCCGCATTTATCCATCCGCATTTGTCTATTCGCACGAGTGAACCAGTCTTGTTCTAAAGTTCAAAGTTTATAGAAATGGAAGATCAAGTCACTGCCTTTACTGCTGGAAGGGACTCTCGCATCTAGATGCTTCTGCTTTTGGAAAATGAAATTGGGAATCATAATAAACCACCAAAGCTTATAACATTAGATGATTATCCATAATGGAAACAGAGGTTCGAGATCTATCTAAATGGAGTTGAACGCAATCTTTGGCATCCATTGAGACATGTTACACTATGCTAGTTGGTGGTGATGGAGTTAAGCTGACTCTGGGAGGTATGTATGACAGCCAGAAAGTTAAATACAATGCAGAAAAGAAAGTGTATGCCCTATTGACTCAGTCGATACCGAAAGACATCTTTCATCAGTTCTCTAAGAACAAGCAGGCAAAAAAGTTATAGGAAGCATTGGAGAAGAGATATGATGGGAATGCATCGTTAAAGGCTCTGAAGGCTAAGGCTCTCAAGAAGGAGTTTGATAACTTCTCTTCGATAGGGAAAGATAGCTTGGATGACATTATTGGCAGGTTCTACCATCTGATGAGTGAGTTGCACACTCATGGTGTAGCAACGTCTATGGAAGATAAAGTGTCAAGTTTTGTTGACAGTTTACCGGATAAATGGGATTGGATTATGTCTAATCTTAGACAGAATGATATTCTTGCAAAGTTAGACATAAATGACTTCATCCTGAAGTTAAGAGAAGAAGAACTAAGATGAAGTACAGGTCACAGAAAGGATCCTACAATCAGAATCCTTCACTTTACAACTCATTTCCCACTCCAACCACTTCAGGAGCCCTACTGCAAATTGCTTTCGTGTCTAGTTCCACAGCTCCTACCCAATCCACTGCTTCAGGACCAGAAATGTCTGGGTCATCATCGACTCAATACATAGTGCCTGAAGCTAAAACTATGAAGTTGAAGACTGAGAATCTTAGTAATGTCACACTGGAGGTTGCGAAGGATCACATGGATCTACTTGAAGCTGTTGTCTAATCCTATGATGGTTTAGTTGTCGGGAAGATTGGTAACTGTCATCTTGCTTATGAAGATTACGAGCAAGTTGATGAGAACGAGCCGGAAATAATGGATATCATGTGGGCTCTTGCAAGTGCAGTTAGACGAGCCAAAAAGTTCGTTAAGAAGACGGGATAGAATTTAGTAGCCACTAAAGACACAACCTTTGGTTTCGACAAAACCAAAGTCACTTGCTTTAATTGTGTTGAAAAGGGGCATTTTAAATGTGAATGTATAAAGCCCAAGAAAACAAGAAATGGAAATTCAATTTCCATATTCAACCGTCAAGACAAACCCATGAGTGGAGCTACCTCTTCAAGCAAAGAGACAAAGGCCTTGACTTCTCAAAGTGATGAAGGGCAAGACTGGACCTTCTGCTTTGTGTCTCTGGGTGAATCAAACATTGCCTGTGTTGAGGGACTGGATGATGGTTCTACGAGTGAAGGTGATATCATAGTTGAGCAAGTAATGTCAAATACTAAATAAGTTGTGAATGCGGTACATCACTTGACTAAGGAAGAGCTCATAGCAACAAGTTCAGAATCTCCGGCATCCGAAGAGTCTAACTCTGCATTAATGGTTGATTCAACCGATTCCTCACAGGTAAGTGCTAAAGACCAACTGTTTGTAAAACATGCTTGTGATGAATGTAATAAACTTAGAGAGAGAATTGATCTGAAATTTGCTAGGTTATTAGAACATAATGATAACTTAGTAAATGATTTACAACTGTGCACTGAAACTAATCGTATTCTAAAACAAAATGAGTGCAGTTACAAAGAAAAAATAGAACTTTTGGGTAAACAACTAAGGAAAATCGAGGTTGTTGCTTTCAATCAAGCAAATGATATAAAGTTTTATTTAAATACTTTGGAAGAAACAAAGGAAGAAAAAGCAGTTTTAGAAGTCGAAGTTAATTCTTTAAAACAAAAACTACATAGTTGGACCAGTTCTTCTCACATAGTTAAACACTTAGTGAAAGAACGAAATAGTGTGGAAGGGTTGGGTTACAAGTAGTTCCATCACTACATAAGACCCTTTTAAATACAAAATTTAGACCTATAAATAACAACCCAATAAAGGATCATGTGGTGTCCACTCCTCTGGTTAGTGATCCTGATTTGACAAGTAAACCTATGACGGAAAGCATAAAATAGAAGGATTCTACCTTGAAATCAAAAGGAAAGTTTCCTATAGAAAATTTGGACGATAAATTTGAAAAGGTTAATGTAAGGTCATGTTCACACATGTCTTCTTCTTAGACCAAAATGACTAAACCAGTTAACCAAACCCGTGTTACACGTCAAAGTCCAAATAAACTAAAGGCTTGATGTGCTCCAAATTATACATATACATCCTATCAAAAGCACATCACTTATTCTTAATACCCTCCTTAAAATGATGAAAATGTACTTAAAATGTTAAATTGTGTTTTCAGGTGTTTAAAAGGGCAAGTTGGACAAAAGAAGCATATTTAGCAAGAAATTGAAGTAATCCGAGCTTTAGAGTCCAAGCATGGGGTTGTGCCTCTTTAAGCACACCCCCATGCTTTGCCAAAAACATACCCCCGTGTTAATTAACACACCCCTGTGTTTGGACATCTGATAGGACAAAAAGTATTGTTCCCTAAAAGTAAACACAGGGTCATGCCCCATAAGGCACGGGGTCGTGCCCCACCTCCAACATGGGGTCGTGCCCCATTTAGCACGAGGTCGTACCAGACACAACCTGCATGTATGAGCCGACCAACTTTCGTAAGCATTGTACTCGCACGGGGCCGTGCCTTTTAGGCACGGGGCCATGCTTAAACACTCCAGAAAGCCTATAAATAGAACCCTAAGTTAACCATTTTTGGTAAGCTTTGGTGGGAGAGTTACTCTGCAGAACTCTCTCGGGAATCAAGACTTCAAGGTCATTTGGAGGCTCAGGAGGTGTATACAACACTTGGAAGAAGCTAGGGATCGTCTAAACGTCATCTATTGTGGATTATCGATTTGATTGTTCCATTTCACCGATGATTACATATCTCTATTCATTTTCCTTCGTTATATGTTGTTATGTTCAAGCTCATTATGAGCTAAAATCTTTCTATCATCCTAATCGGTTAAAGCTTATGTAATTTGTGATGAACTAATGGTGTGAAAAATATTATGTTAATGTTATGGTGGTCTTGGGAAAACTATTGATGGGTAGCATCTACGTTTGAACAGGAAGTTACAAATTTACGGTTTGTGATTATGATTGTCATACAAGGTTAAAAACTGTATGATTAACTTTCATTCACGAAACCGGTCTTCATAATAAATCCATGGCTAATGAACTACAAATGGTTATGAGAAATCATATCACCTTAACTTTCTGATCATTTGTGGGTTCCCTTTTATTAGTTTAAGAAGTCTTCAGTAACTGTTATGGTTTTCTAAAATTAATGATATGTTAGGAAGGAACTTGATCAACTCTCTTTTTAATATTAAGTTAAGTTTTCAGAAATCATATGTCAAATAGGTCACAAAATATTTACCTACATTACTAGGGCTTTGATCTAAGCAGTAAAACTCAACCTGACATGATCCTAGTCACTACGGCAGCAAGATAGACAAGAAATCGCTCTAGCTCATTTTATAAACATTAACATAATTACATTAATCCATATCTTTAAATCACACCATCAATTCATCACGATTACATAAGTGGAGTCTAATTAGGATGATAACTTTTATTCCCTGTTTTTAAATCCAAACGCTTCAAATCTTAGTTTACTTTATTTTTATCATTGTTGTTAAACCCTAAAAATCTTTCCAATACAACTTATCATTTTCTTTAACAAAAACCAAATCTGATTGTCAAATCGTCAAGTTTGTTGAGTTAGGCTAGGTGTGTCCACGGATTAATACTCGGTTCTTACCAACACTATATTACTACACAACAGTTACACTTGCCTTTTGTGTGTGTGGTTTAGTATTACTAACAACAAATTAAAACTGAATCTGTGCGATAAATATTTATTAAGATATATATACTATTCGCACCCACCAAGTTTTTAGCGCCGTTGCCGGGGACACACGGCAGTTTGAAAGACAAACTAAATTTTTGACTATCTTGTATATAAATTGTTAATATATTTTTGTTTAAACTTCATTTTTATTTTTAGGTAGCTTGCCTTAGTTAGTTTAGTTACTTTTGCCTATTTCATGTTAAGCCTTAGTTAGTTTATGCTTCTTTAAGTTAGTATATGTTCGACTCGTCTAGTTCTGAACTTGTTCCGCCTCTTTCGGAACCCGAACGACTTTTCGGTCAAAGATTGCGCAAAAGATCACAAAAAGCAGCACCAATCATTGAAGAAGACATTTTGGAAGATACACCATCTGAAAATGACATGGCCAACCAAGACAAGGAAATGAAGACGACACACTATGCCACACCATCAATAGATGGTTATGAGTCTAGTGTTGTCCAACCAGCAATAGCTGCCTACAATTTCGAGATTAAGTCTAGTATTATCCAACTCGTAGAAAACTCTATTCAGTTCCATGGGTTACAAGACGAAGATCCTAATGCTCACATCTCACGATTCCTTCGTATCTGTGCTACCTTCAAAATCAATAATTGTTTAGACGACGCCATTCGACTAAGACTTTTTCCATTTTCACTTCGAGGCCGAGCCATCGACTAGATTGATTCACTTCTGCCTGGTTCCATCACCACATGGGCGAAAATGGCTGAGCAATTCCTTTTGAAATACTTTCCACCCGATCACACTACCAAACTAAGAAGCAACATCACAAGGTTTCGCCAAGACGACGATGAATCATTACACGCAGCATGGGAGAGATATAAAAGTCTCCTTCGGAGATGCCCGCATCACGGACTTGATCTGTGGCTGTAGTGTCAAACCTTTTACGATGCAATCAGCGGAGCCCACAAGCAAGCGGTAGACTAAAGTGCGGGAGGAGATTTTGGAAGTGTCACACCAACAGAAGCATACCAAGCCTTAGAAAGAGCAGCTAAGAAGAGCTTTGCCTACAATCTCTTAAGGACCAAACCTAATTCTAAAGGTATCCATCAAGTAGACTCTAAAACCCTAATTGCAGCCCAACTAGAAGCTCTAACCAAAAAATTCGAACAATTGCAAAGCGAGCTAAAAAAAACCCCAACGCGATGCAACACATGTGGAAGTTCACACAAGACCAACGAATACCCACAAGGCATTATGGTAGTTGAAGATGTTGACTACATAGAAGGCCCAAGCAACTCATACAACAACAACTCAAATTGGAGAAGCAACTCGAATTACAGAGATGCTGGTGATAACCAACAATCATCTGGATTCAACTGAAGGCCACCTTACCAACAATAGAAACCACCATACCAAGGCCCAAGCAACCAAGACCGTAGAGCATCATCAATGGAAGACTTATTGCAGTAGTTGTTGTTAACCACACAAGCCATAGATGAGTACATCCGGAAATCTGATCGAAGAAATGAGGAGAGGTTCCAAACAAACGAAGCTGACATTAAAAGCAATAAAGCATCATTGCAGACCATAGAGCACCAAGTAGGTCAAATAGCATAACAGCTATTTGAAAGACCTCAAGGAGCTTTGCCTAGCAACACTGTGACAAACCCTAATGCTCAAGTCAAAGCCATCACCACCAGGAGTGGCAAAACCACTCAAGGTGATGCACCCGCATTACAACCCATCCTTGAAGAAGTAGAGATTGAAATTCCAAGTAATGCGAGTGATAAGCAAAAGCGACCTGTTGTTATTGAAGAACCAGCCAAGAAATACGTTCCACCACCACCTTATGTTCCACCACCTCCATATCCAGGTCGTTTGAGACAACAAAGAATGGAGGCATAATACAGCAAATTCCTTGAGTTGTTCAAGCAACTCCACATCAATCTGCCCTTGATGGAGGCCTTAGCACAAATGCCAAACTACGCTAAGTTTCTAAACAGTGTCTTGTCAAACAAAAAGAAACTGGAAGAGTTATCACATGTGGTTTTGAATGAGGTTTTTGAAATATTAAACTTAGGTGAACCTAGACCTACCCGTATGAGCATCCAGTTAGCTGACCGTTCTGTCAAATTTCCGAGGGGCATCATTAAAAATCTCTTAGTTAAAATTGACAAATTCATATTTCCTGTTGATTTTGTGATCCTTGACATGGATGAGGACAAAAATGTTCCTCTTGTCCTAGGTCGACCTTTCTTAGCGACTGCTCGAGCCCTCATTGATGTTTGTACAGGCAAACTCATGCTTAGAGTACATGAAGAGGAAGTAACTTTCGATATAGGCCAATCCATGAAACACCCTCAATATCATGATGACTCGCTCTATTACGTTGATGTTTGCAATTCGAACATAAGTTGTCATTTGGAGAAAACTCTTCAAAATGAAGCTTGCAACACTCAATTAATAGAGGTCCAAATCACCGAACCCATCTGTGAGAACCAAATCATTCCAGAACTTGAAGTTGATGAAACAACACTTCATCAAGAAGCATTTGAGATCATTGAGCAAGATCTAGAACCGAAAGCCAAACCTTCTATAGAAGACCCTCTAGATTTAGAGCTCAAAGAATTTCCATCTCATCTCGAATACGCTTTTCTTGAAAACACGTCTCAACTTCCTGTCATAATCTCATCCACCTTATAAATTGATAAGAAGAACAAGTTGCTCAATGTGCTGAAGGCACACAAACGAGCAATTGAATGGAAAATCATGGACATCAAGGGAATCAATCCGTCCTTTTGCACTCATAAAATATTGATAGATGAGACTTCAAATCCGTTATTCAACCTCAAAGACATTTAAACCCGAGCATGCAAGAGGTGGTGAAGAAAGAAGTAATCAAACTGCTAGATGTCGGTTTGATTTACCCTATTTCTGATTCGCCTTGGGTCAGTCCCGTCCAAGTTGTTCCAAAGAAAGGAGGAATGAGTGTTGTAACTAACGAGAAGAATGAGCTTATTCCCACTCGTACGGTTACCGGACGGAGAGTTTGCATAGACCATCGCAAACTCAATGATGCCACAAGGAAAGATCACTTCCCTCTTCTTTTCATCGATCAGATGCTTGAGCGATTATCCCGAAAAATGTTTTATTGTTTCTTGGATAGCTTCTCAGGTTATTTTCAAATCCCTATTGCTCCCGAACATCAAGAGAAGACGACATTCACCTGTTCATATGGCACATTTGCTTATCGGTGAATGCCCTTTGGATTGTGTAATGCTCCTGCTACATTTCAAAGATGCATGGTAGCAATTTTTCATGACATGATTGAACACTCAATGGAAGTATTCATGGATGATTTCTCCATCTTTGGAAACTCATTTGAGCAATGTCTGGAAAATCTGGAAAAGTTGTTGGTTAGATGTGAAGATTCTAACCTTGTTTTAAACTGGGAAAAGTGTCACTTCATGGTTACGGAAGGAATAGTGTTAGGACACAAAATCACTCGACCAGGGCTTGAAGTCGATCAAGCCAAAGTCGACACTATTTCTAAACTTCCACATCCCACAACCGTGAAAGATATCAGAAGTTTCCTAGGTCATACAGGATTCTACCATCATTTCATCAAAGATTTCTCAAAAATCGCTAGACCAATGACCCAACTTCTCAAGAAAGAGGCTCAATTCGTATATTTTGAGGAATGCATTAGTGCATTCAAATTGCTTAAAGAGAGGCCGGTAACCGCTCCAATCATGGTTTCCCCAGATTGGACGCTACCATTTGAACTCATGTGCGACGTAAGCGATTTCGCAGTAGGAGCCGTATTTGGACAAAGGAAAGACAAGCAATTTCACCCAATTCATTATGCGAGCAAAACCCTTAATGACACACAAGAAAACTACACCATCACCGAAAAAGAACTTCTTGCAGTAGTTTTTGCATTTGACAAATTCCGCTCGTATCTAATCCTTTCAAAAAAAATTGTTTACACCGATCATGCAGCCCTTCGTTATTTGTTCAACAAACAAGATGCAAAGCCGAGATTGATTTGTTGGATTCTTCTACTTCAAGACTTTGACATCGAAATTCATGATAAGAAAGGAGCGGAAAATCTAGCGGCTGATCATCTCTCGCGTCTTGAGGATTCAAGTCCTTCTCAAACTGAGGAAGACATAATAAATGACAATTCTCCTAACGAATTCCTTATGCACATTAAATCCTCAATCGATGAACATCCTTGGTTCACCGATTTTGCAAATTACTTAGCAAGCAGAATCCTTCTCAAAGGAATGACTTATCAGCAAAAGAAGAAATTCTTTACTGATATCAAACATTACTATTGGAAAGAGCCGTATCTGTTCAGAATCGGTGCAGACCAACTCATTCGAAGATGTGTATATGGAAGAGAAGCATAAAAAATATTAATGCACTGTCATGAAGGACCCATAGGAGGACAGGATGGAGCAACCTTGACAGCCAAGAAAGTATTTGACTCTGGATTTTACCGGCCCACGATCTTCGAAGATGCTCACAACATAGTACGCACCTGTGATGCATGTCAAAGAGCAACCAATATCTCAACACGGTATGAGATGCCTCAGAAACCAGTTCAAGTATGCGAGATATTTTATATATGGGGTATTGATTTCATGGGGCCATTCCCGGTGTCATTTGGCAATCGTTACATCTTGGTAGCAGTTGATTACGTTTCAAAATGGGCTGAAGCTCAAGCCCTACCTACTAATGATGCCAAAAACGTTGTCAAATTCCTTAAACAACTATTCTGTCATTTTGGTTCCCCCAAAGCTCTATTTAGTGACCGAGGAACTCATTTCTGTAATAATCAGCACGAACGACCAATGGCATGTTATGGAGTTCACCATCGCTTTACAACTGCTTACCATCCACAAGCGAATGGGCAAGCCGAAGTTACTAACCGAGGTATCAAACGAATCCTTAAGAAAACTGTAGGTCAAAACCATAGGACTGGTCTACAAAGTTAGATGATGCATTATGGGCTTTTCGAACAACCTATAAGACTCCTATTGGCACAACACCGTTCAAACTAATCTATGGGAAGTCGTGTCATCTACCGGTGAAACTAGAGCACAAGGCTTTTTGGGCACTTAAAGCAGCAAACCTGGAGCAAGACCTTGCAGGAAAGAATCAATTCCTACAAATTCATGAATTGGAGGAATTGAGAGAAGAAGCATACGAAAATGCTAGGGTTTACAAAGAAAAGACAAGGAAATTCCATGACACTCAATTAAAGAACACAAAAAATTTGATGTGGGAGAACATGTCTTACTGTACAACTCTCGTTTATGTTTGTTTCCCGGAAAACTGAAATCATGTTTGTCTGAACCTTATACAATCAAAAACATGTTTCTAAACGGTGCCATTGAAATTTATAACCACGAAGGTTTAAGTTTCAAAGTAAATGGTCATCATTTGAAACCATATAACGATGGACGAACCAAGATTCCCTCAGAGGAGCTATACCTCCGTCCCGACAAAAGCTAATTGTGGGGAAGGGTCGTGCCGAAGACCCGAAACTTAAATGTGGCACCTGTACATAAGGTTTCCTTGATTTTTTTTACAATTTTTTAGACCTCACAAGCACAAGCACGGGGCCTTGCTTCATAATGCACGCCCCCGTGTCTCTGAAATTTTTTCCGTGATCTCTGCTAACGACTCTGGAACGTTGCAGGTCGAATTTAAGACGAATTCTGACAAGCACGGGGACATGCCTAGCCAAGCACGCCCCCGTGTTCACTTTGCACGACCTGTATAAATACCACACTTGTTCCATTCTTTCATCACACTCATTCCTATTTAAAAACATCTGAAAAATGAAAGAATCAAGTCACGGAAGTTCCAACTGGAATCCTACGAAGAACCGCGTTCTGAAACACGAGAGCCAACGACTCAATAATATTTCTTCAAACTATATGAACTTATCAAGCAACTTACTGAAATGAACCTCGTTGCATCCCAACGCTTAGTTGAACTTATCCAAAAAGTTCAACAGATGAGCGAGGAACTCATTTCCATTAACCTTCAATTTACGAAATTAAGTAACCGCACTTCTCACTATCCCATCCCGAACCTTCCACACGAAATGTGTGGAGGTTTCTTTTAGAATCATTTCACGACATGCTAAGTGCGCTGATGCGCGTTAAAGAATCTGGTTTTGCTGTTTCAGATTCTCGGCTTTTAACGTATCATGTAACCGTAGGACCTTAGGAAATGTAATTTTCAATTTGGCTTGTGTTATTTAACTCTAGGACTATTTTCTTATCTTTTCTGATGATTTAGAAGTGATTAAACTTAACCGGGAAAATTGCGTAACGCACGAAACTGAAAAAACAGAACAACAAAAACCTGAAACCGTGCATCAACACATGAACACGTCCCTATGCCTAAGGAGGCACGCCCCTGTGTTCGACAAAAGATGACACAAACTGACATGTTTCAGCCTTTTGTCTTGTTCCCCATCAGTTTTGCATGATAAAAACCAACTTCATTGTCTCATTAGTTCGTATGTACCTCAATTTTCACCTTATTTTGCATTTTTCTTTCATCTTTCAAGAGTTCTTTCAAGAGTATTTGATCAAGAGGTTAGTATGCTAATTCCTATGGTTATGATAGCCATTTATATGTAGTTAGGTGATTACGTCTCTAAACAATCGAAATCCTAGCAATTATGTGTAAAGACTTGTTCTAAAATGTTTTATGGAATGATGAATGCTTTCAACCTACTTGTTCATGTTTATTCTTGTTGTAGATTAATGTTAATTAGTATGTTTGGTTAGTTATTAGTTTGTTTAGTTAGTTAATTAGTTTGTTTTCTTTTATTAACAAGACTATCTTCATAATTCGTGGTGAAATCTTTGTTAATCATGTTCAAGTTACAAAGTGGAATTAAACACTATATATATTTTTGAGTATCATGAATTATTAACAAGTGTTTAAAATGTTAAACGTATAATCTTTGATTTTTAAAGCAAGAAAATGTTAAACCCATGCTTAATCAAAGATTTACAAACAAAACCACGCATGCTCGAGTCAAGATTTCATGCCTAACCATGTTTAGCGCACCCCCACATTTCACAAAACGCACCCCCCATGTTCAACAATTTTTCCCTTGGATGATAAATTCTTAACTATTTTTGAACATGAGTTTAATCATTATGATGTTATGTCTTTAAAAACACATGGTTTTCACTACCATCATGAAACTGTTCAAGAAATTTGTTTTGTATAGATTAACTTATTTTGGAAATTTCAGGATCATAAATCATCCCTACTTATGTTTTGAAGGGAGCCGCAAGAGATGGTGTCATGATAGACTTCAAAGACTACTACAAAGGGTCAAAAGATCCCACTTACAAGCAGATGAAGAAACACTAGCGGCAGTCGGAAAACTAGAAAGATACAAAACATTATTAAGTGTTCAGTGGAAGCGTTTATTATCACAAAATAGACCTTCCATTTATGAACTAACTCTTGAATTTTTAGCATCTTTCAAATTTAGCATGAAAGACTCTGACCCTTGGGATAATAATGTAGTTTCATTTAGACTTGCTAGACATTGGTATAAAACATCCATTGCCTTGTTCGGTGTCTATCTTAGAATCTACACGGAACAAGAAATGGAGGAGGAAGCAATATCTGGAATGCCGGCGTACCATACCTTCCCAGACAAGGAAAGTAAAGATGCAGAAAGTGGTGCAATGGGGAAAGCATTTTGGGAGCGGATTGGAATCACAGGGTTCAACTCGAGTAAAGCAAAAAGCAGTCAGATACGAGACCCGCTGCTGCGATTCATTCATCGGTTACTTAGTCATTCCATAACAGCTCGTGGTCAAAGTGAGGGAGTTGTTAACTTGAGAGACTTGTTAATTTTATATTGTATGGTTAATCAGTTGCCATGTAATATTGGGTATTTGTTTTCTAATCTTTTTGCCAGGAATACGATTGCAGGTGCTCCAACACCCATGTTTGGAGGAAGCTGGATTTTGAACTTATACGAGAGCTATGGTTGTAACACCGAGGGAACTGAAGGAGTGATGTCAGGACTGTTAGACTTGAGCATTTGCACAAGTATGTACATGGTGACAAGCCTACCAAAAGGGCAGCTGAGATTCATGGATAAGAAGGGACAAATCTGGGATCCAGCGGACCCCAAAGAAATATTTATGGATCTCGACATGCCAATACAGCCGGAAGGAGCCAGAGCTGGATCTTCAAGTTCACGTACAAGGGAATTCCCAACCATATTAGACCTTTATGAGTTAATACAAACCACCAGCGACCATGCAAGGCGATCATTTGAATATGCCCAACAAGCCCTCAACCGAGTCAAAAATTTGCATTCCCGAGTCGATGACCTGAGTAACGATGTCACATACATCAGGAACCGAATGTACCATGAGTGGGGGGATATCCCACCACAAAGCCCTTGAAAACCGTATCATTTTCGGGGACCCGACACTATTGTTTCGTGCCAATCTATCTTTTAATTTATATCATTTTTTTTATTTTGTGTGTTTAGAATTTAATGCTTTCAATAAATTGGTGACATTTCAGGAACTCCTGAAGATTCTACCAAAGCATGGGTAACCAAACACAAGAGACAAATTCATCATTTTTAGGGGAGTTATTTCATTACCCCTTTCTTGATCTAGATTATGTTAATCACATTGAGGACAATGTGAATTTTAAGTGAGGGGATAAGAGTAATGCATTTGACTTTGCTGAAAAGGTCCAAATTTAAAAATTTTAGGAAAAGATCACTTAACAAGTAATTTTTGTGACAAGAAACCAAAAACTTAATATAATTTTTGATAAACCAATTATAAATATACGTTTTCGGGAAATAAAGAAGTAAATTCATGATGTCCAAATAAAATTGAAAATGTTTCTTTTGTGTGATATCCTTAAAAGCAATAATCTAATCTTGTAAAATATTTAATCATGTAAAATGAAACACTTGTACCCAATTCCATCCATATATGAGTTTATTTTTTAGCCTTAAACAACTTTTGCAAATTGCAATTCTACTTTCATTCTGGATTTAACTGAGGGTGCCATATCATACGTGTGATTAGAACTTGCTTTGGGTATGCATTTCAAGACCTTAATTAGTTTTTGTTGCATAAAAATGAGTTAGGCACCAGGTGACCTTAACCATTCGAGCCCCAACCATTCTCTTTAAATTTCCTTACCCGAACATCAACTTTAGTTAGGCCCATTGAGCTTAAATGTTTTTATCTCTCAATCACCTGAACCAACATGTCACTTAACCAAAAAAGCCTTCAACAAAACCCGTTTTCATTAAAGACAAGTTTTTGGCTTATAAAAAAATTTGGCCTTTTACCGGCATACCTTAAAGAACTGGAATGCATTCTTTTGATTTCAATTTGCTTTGTTGCCTTCATCATGCAAAACCGGGACTTCCCCTGGAAATCCGCGAACAAATTTTCAATCTCACGTTTGACACAAAAAGAAATGGCGAAAAAAGGAACAAGTTTCGCCATTTTGTGAAATTTCAAAAAGTGCTATAAAAGGACAGGCAAAAAGATATGAAAGATGCCCGAATTGTGGAAATTGGTCTCATAATAGAAAATGCAAAAAGAATCAAACTGAATCTCAATATGAATACAAAGAACTAATCCGATTGGGTGCTATTAGGCTTCAAGCCGAACGATCCTTAAGAAAGGAAAGCTTTGTGTATCTTCGAGTAAAAGATGAAGTATGATTCTTGAAAGCAAAATACGGTCTTGACAATCTGACCTTAAACGAGTCCTCAAGTTAGCATATCCCTTCTAGCTTGAAGTAGCCAAGACCGTCATCTTTAACAATTAGCCACTTTTTCCAAATATTCCTTACCCGAGCCCGAGCCAAGTTACAACCCGTCAAAGACCTAATTTATGCAAGTAAATATCTAAGTAGTTGGAGATTTGATCCCTTAACAAGCATATGATTTCACACGTATTCATACTAGGCAATTGAGTGTACTAGTCATGCTTAATCTTATTATAACTTCATATATATTAGCCGAGTGTGAGTGCATCTTGTGAGAAGTGTGGATTTTTACATGATAATAATCTTTACTAACCAATCTATTGCTTGCTAGGATATCATTTCACATATGCTTGGAATATTTATATTTGGATGAAAATAATGTTTACTTGTGTATTTCTCGAAACACATGTTTATAATTTGATTTATTTGGTTTTTGGTGGATTTGTCATTTTAAGTGATTTTTGCTTTAGGACAAGCAAAGTTCAAGTGTCGGGATGTTTGATGTGCTCCAAATTATACATATAAATCCTATCAAAAGCACATCAATTATTTCATAATACCCTCCTTAAAATGATTAAAATGTACTTAAAATGTTAAATTATGTTTTCAGGTGTTTAAAAGGGCAAGTTGGACAAAAGAAGCATATTTAGCAAGAAATTAAAGTAATCCGAGCTTTGGAGTCCAAGCATGGGGCCGTGCCACTTTAAGTACGCCCCCATGCTTTGCCAGAAACACACCCCCGTGTTAAATTAACACACCCCCGTGTTTGGACATCTGACAGGACAAAAATTACTTTTCCCTAAATGTAGACACGGGGTTGTGCCCCACCTCCAACACAAGGTCGTGCCCCATTTAGCACGAGGTCATGCCTGACACAACATGCATGTATGAGCCGACCAACTTTCGTAAGCATTGTACTAGCACGGGGTCGTGCCTTTTAGGCACGGGGTCGTGCTTAAACACTCCAGAAAGCCTATAAATAGAAGCCTAAGTTTATCATTTTTGGTAAGCTTTGGTGGGAGAGTTACTCTATAAAACTCTCTCGGGAATCAAGACCTCAAGGTCATTTGGAGGCTCGGGAGGTGCATACAACACTTGGAAGAAGCTCGGGATCGTCTAAACGTCATCCATTGTGGATTATCGGTTTGATTGTTCCATTTCACCGATGATTACATATCTATCTTCTTTGTTATATGTTGTTATGTTCAAGCTCATTATGAGCTAAACTCTTTCTACCATCCTAATCGGATGAAACTTATGTAATTTTTGATGAACTAATGGTGTGATAAATATTATGTTAATGTTATGGTGGTCTTGGGAAAACTATTGATGGGTAGCATCTACGTTTGAACGGGAAGTTACAAATTTATGGTTTGTGATTGTGATTGTCATACAAGGTTGAAAACCGTATGATTAACTTTCATTCGTGAAACCGGTCTTCATAATAAATCCATGGCTAATGAACTAGAAATGGTTATTAGAAATCATATCACCTTAACATTCTGATCATTTGCGGGTTCCCTTTTATTAGTTTGAGAAATCTTCAGTAATTGTTATGGTTTCTAAATTTAATGGTATGTTAGGAAGGAACTTGATCAACTCTCTTTCTAACATTAAGTTATGTTTTTCAGAAATCATATGTCAAATAGGTTACAAAAGATTTACCTACAATACTAGGGCTTTGATCTAAGCAGTAAAACTCAACCTGACATGATCCTAGTCACTACGGCAGCAGGATAGACGAGAAATCGCGCCAACTCATCTTTATAAACGTTAACATAATTACATTGATCCATATCTTTAAATCACACCACCAATTCATCACGATTACATAAATGGAGTCTAATTAGGATGATAACTTTTATTCCCTGGTTTTAAATCCAAACGCTTCAAATCTTAGTTTACTTTATTTTTATTATTGTTGTTAAACCCTAAAAATCTTTCCAATACAACTTATCATTTCCTTTAACAAAAACAAAATCTGATAGTCAAATCGTCAAGTTTGTTGAGTAGGCTAGGTGTGTCCACGGATTGATACTCGATTCTTACCAACACTATATTACCACAGGACGGTACACTTGCCTTATGTGTGTGGTTTAGTATTAGTAACAACCAATTAAAACTGAATCTGTGCGATAAATCTTTATTAAAATATATATACTATCCACACCCATCAAGGCTAAAGGTGTTAAAAATGTTCAAACAATTAATTTTGTTAAAGAAGTAGAGACATCTAAACGAGTAGTGACTAAACCCTACCAGACTCATGCCGCACCTGTATCACACTCAACCCCACATAAACACTTTCCTCAACTAGTGGAAGGGAGGTCATGCTACAGTTGTGGAAAGAGAGGACATATTTCTTCTAATTGTCCTTATTATCAGACTCCGAGAAAGAAAATTGAACTTTATGATACAAAAGAAGTTCTTCTAAAAGGAGTTCAATTACTTGTAAGGCCCCATTCCCAGGACGCTTATAGCTGGTCGATCATTTCACATAAAACATGTAACTTTATATTTAACATTGGTAAAACATCACAGCGGAAGAATAAAAATAACTTTTCATATCATTACAAATGCTTTTGCAAGTTAATGCAAGCGTTCATTTCAAAACATCGTTCGTTCGCATTACAATGCAAAAACATTAAACAAAAGAATGTCGTCCAAAGGAGCTGAGTAGCCGCCTCGTGCCATCCTCAGCAACTATTACCTACCAACTGGAAACACATAAAAGTCAATGTTGCTGAGTGAGTTCTAGTTTTAAAATAAAACATACTTTATCATTCGTTAAAACTGTTATTTACTTTCATGCGATCATACAACATACGTACACATAGATAATAACATTATTATCTTTCTCATTCATTCATTAACTTCTGTTCATTCATCATGCGTCATTAACTTTTACATTCTTTCATCATTCATCTTTTCTTTCCATCAAACCATAAACTTTACCCTTTTGTTTCCTAGTACTCAGCCTAGGCCTATGATAGACCTTCTATAATGGTGCTCCGCACCTCTGGCCACAGTACCTAAGGTAGAGTTTAGGTGTACCATTGCCATTTGCAATACCCTTCTGTTTCCTGGTACTGGACCTAGGCCTATCATAGACCTTCTATAACGATGCTCCGCACCTATGGTCACAACACCTAAGGTATGCAGCAATGGTTCCATACAAATGGTCAATCACAAAGAAAGACCCCGATATGCATCCTCCAGGGGTAGCGAACCCCCACACCGTTGGGCTAACACCTTTCAATGGCGTGTCCCGACATACAAGGCTTGCAAGACTTTCTATACTTTTAACATTCATTAATGCATGCATTCATCATGTTCCACTTTTCTTTATCTTCCACTTTACGTTACATAATACGTCATTTCATTCATTAGCATTCAATGCAAAACCACAGGAAAGATAAACATACATCATATTAAGGAACATAACATACACAGTCAATAACATCGTCATACAGGGCATCATCATACATACATACATCATGCATAAACATGCAACATCATACATCATGCCCAACATAGCGTCTATGACCTCAAAAGTCAACTTACAAGAACTTATGGGAACCTTCCACGTCAAAACTTACATCTGCACTTTCCCTCAAAAGTCAGTAAATGAACTACGTTTTCCCCGGGTACACCAACCCTACTTGGGCATATAGGCACCTCTCAGTCGCATAACATTCATGCGACTGAACACCATGCGAATGGACAATATGCGATTGAACACCTATGCGAATGAACCAGTGCGGATGAATACTTTGTGCGAATGGACCTAATGCGGATGGAACTAGGTGTATGGGCCTCATTCGCATAACTCCCCATGCGATTGACCCTCAATCGCACGACTGGCAGCCGTATGGGCCTCAATCGTACGTCTCTCATGCGATTGAACCTCAATCATGCGAATGAACCACAATCACACCCCATTCAGCCGTATGGCCTCCATTCGGTCACCTAGCCCTAGTTGATGCAGAATGCAGTTCATCCCGAACCCAATCTGCCATTTTCGACCTCCAAGCTCTTCCAAATCCATTCTAAGCCCAAATCAACCATCCTAAACCTTAGGAAAACATACCACAACACCCTACAAGCACACACAAGCCCGAAAGCAAGACCCAAGCGAATCATACACATACACAAACGGGTCAAACACACACATACTTCAAAACAATTTTTAGATGTGTTCCAACCCTAAAATCATTCAAAAACGTGTAAATGAGGGGTCCTAGAACTCACACAAACGACCACAATGAGAAGAGCTTCTATTAGACCTGCTACACTTCAATTTTGCACGCTTGAGTCCACTCAAACCAAGCTTTTCCCCTTTTTCTCCCCTTTTTCTCTCTTCTCCTCTCTTCTTGCTGATTTTGTGGGTGTGGGGAGAGGGTGAGGGCTGCCCTCTCCCTTTAAATACCCCCACTCACCCAACTTTCTCTCATTGGCGAGTTTGGTCCCCCGACTTTGGACTTTATTTCTTTTTCTCCTTTCGTCGGCTTAAAAATAAATAACCGGGTGTTACAAGTCCACCCCCTTAAATAGGTTTCGTCCCCGAAACCTGTTATTCCTCAAACAAATGTCGGTAATGATGCCTCATTTCTTCTTCAGTCTCCCATGTTAACTCGGATCCCTTCCTGTGCTTCCACTGTACACGCACAAGAGGAACCACTTTATTCCTTAACCTCTTCTCCATTCGATCAATGATTACCACTAGTTGCTCCACATAATTGAGTCGTTCGTCTACCTTGATATCCTCCAGTTGAACAATCATATCTTCATCTGCTAAGCACTTTCTCAGATGAGATACATGGAATGTCGGGTGAATTCCACTTAACTCATCCGGTAACTCCAGTCTATAGGCCACCTCTCCTACTAGAGTGTTGATTCGAAAAGGCCCTATATACCTTGGGCTCAACTTGCCCCGCTTCCGGAATCGGATGATCCCCTTCCAAGGTGAGACCTTCAACATAACCCGGTCACCCACCTGGAACTCAATCAGTTTGTGTCTTTTATCAGCATACGACTTCTGTCTATCTTTGGCTGCCTTCATGAAGGCTTTGGTTCTTTCAAGCTTCTTAGTTGTAGCCTCGATTACCTTGACGCTCCCTAACTCTTTCTGGCCAATATCACCCCAACAATGGGTGTTCTACATCTCCTACCGTATAGCTTCTCATGAGGAGGCATACCAATACTGGCATCATAATTGTTGTTATATGAGAACTCAGCTAATGGTAAGTGGTCATCCCAACTTCCTCCAAAGTCGATAACACATGCCCGAAGCATGTCTTCCAATGTCTGAATGGTCCTTTCTGACTGACCATCAGTCTGGGGATGGTAAGCCGTGCTAATATGTAACCTCGTCCCCATAGCGTCGTCGAATTTCTTCCAAAATTTGGATGTAAACCGAGTGTCACAATCAGACACAATAGACCCCGGCACACCGTGACGAGTTACAATCTCTTTGATGAAAAGATCCGCTAATCTTTCAAATGATATGTCTCGCTGATCGGTAGGAAGTGAGCACTCTTCGTCAAGCAGTCAACAACCACCCATATAGCATCATACCCATTCGGAGTACGTGGCAGCTTTGTAATGAAATCCATGGTGATATGTTCCCACTTCCACTCCTGTATATCCAAAGGTTGGATCTTCCCATATGGCTTCTGATGCTCAGCCTTCACCTGTAGACAAGTAAGGCATTTACTCACATACTCCACCACATCACGTTTCATTCCCGGCCACCAATATCCTTCTTCATGTCTTGATACATCTTAGTGGCACTGGGATGAATGGAGTATCGAGTCTTGTGAGCTTCATCCATAATCTTCACTCGTAGATCCCCAAAACGAGGATCCACATCCTCCCGAATCGAGTTCTAACTCCAAACGTGTTTTCACCCAACTCCGCAACCAGACCTCTCATTCTTTTAGAATTAAGATGATCTTCTTTCAATGCCTCATCTTGGAACTCTTTGACTTGCTTCGTCATGTCAAAGGTCATGATTAGCTGATACGCTTTCACCCGAATCAGTTCAGGTCTCTCTTTCCGACTAAGGGCATCCGCCACCACGTTGGCTTTGCCCGGATGGTAATGGATCTCGCAATCATAATCTTTTATGAGCTCCACCATCGTCTGTGTCTCATGTTCAGGTCCTTCTGCTTAAAGAAGTACTTCAAGCTCTTGTGGTCAGTGAAAATGGTGCACTTCGTCCCGTAAAGATAGTGCCTCCAAATCTTTTGTGCAAAGACCACGGCTGCTAGCTCCAAGTCATGAGTAGGATAATTGACCTCGTGAACCTTTAACTGTCGAGATGCATAGGCTATAAATTTTCCCCTCTGCATTAACACACATCCCAACCCCGAGTAGGAAGCATCAGAATAAACCACCAGATCTTCACTTCCATCGGGTAATGACAGAACAGGAGCTTGAGTCAACCTCGCCTATAATTCTTCAAACGCCTTCTCTTGAGCATGACCCCATACAAATTTCACATCCTTCCGGGTCAACATGGTTAGTGGAGAGGCGACCTTAAAGAAGTCTTGAATGAATCTTCTATAGTAGCCCGCCTAACCCAAGAAGTTACGAATCTCGGATGGCGTCTTAGGAGACTTCCATTGCATCATTGCCTCCACCTTTGTCGGGTCCACCATAATCCTATCAGGATTCACCACATGACCCAAGAAATGAACTTCGCGTAACCAGAACATGCACTTAGAGAACTTAGCGTAAAGCTTCTCCTTTCTCAGCGTCTCCAGAACCTCTCAAATGTGACCGGCATGCTCTATCTTGCTCTTTGAATAAATCACGATATCATCAATAAAAACAATCACTGATTTATCCAACATCGGCCGACACACTCGATTCATCGGATCCATAAAAACAGCTGGCGCATTGGTCAAACCAAAAGACATGACAAGAAACTTGTAGTGACCATAACGTGTGCGGAAAGCTGTTTTAGGAACATCTTGCTCTTTCACCTTCAACTGATGGTAGCCCGATCGAAGATCTATCCTTGAGAACCAACTGGCACCTTGTAGCTGATCAAACAAATAATCGATTCTCGGTAAGGGGTATCGGTTCTTCACCGTCAACTTGTTCAGCTCACGGTAGTCAATACACATCCTCATACTACCGTCTTTCTTCTTCACAAATAGGACCGGAGCACCCCAAGGAGAGATACTTAGTCTAATGAACCTCTTATCAAGCAGCTCTTGCAACTGCTCCATCAACTCCTTCATTTCCATCGGAGCCAACCGCTACGGTGCCTTGGAAACAGGTTGGGCACCCGGTATCAAATCAATCTGAAACTCGATCTCACGGTCAGGTGGCACTCCTGGTAAGTGTTTGGGAAATATGTCTGGAAAGTCACACACAACCAGTATATTGGGTAGTTATGGTGTTGGTCTATCCATATCCTTCACATAAGCCAGATAGGCGTTACATCCACGCCTCATGCACTTTTCCGCCACCACCATTGAAATCACCTTCGGAATCGTAGTAACCCGATCACCAAAAACCGTCACCAAACTACCGTCAGGAGCTGTTAAACGAATCATCTTCTTGCGACACACAATGTTCGCCTTGAAATCCGCTAACCAATCCATCCCAAGAACCAAATCGAAACCACCTAAGGTCATCACGAACGGTCTAACAGGAAACTTATGACCTTCCAATTCCACATCACATCCTTCTATGGCCTCAGAAATCCTGGTAGACTTACCTATGGTAGTTTCTACATCAAAGGGTGCATCAACACATCTACTACTAACAGGCAGCTTAGCACAAAAAGCAGCAGAAATAAAATTCTTACCGGCACCCAAATCAAATAACACAGAAGCTAAAGTTTGGTTCACTAGAAACGTACCGGACACAACATCAAGGTCTGTCCTATCTTCCTCTTGTGTCATAGTGAATGCCCTGGCGCTCGCCCTTGGTCCTTCACTCCCCATCTTCTTCGCCCCGGAACCCTTAGCCCTCGGCTTCTTACACTCCCTACTTATGTGGCCCTCCACACCATAGTTAAAGCACCACACCGTACGACAGTCCTTGGCAATATGCCCTGTCTTCCCACATTTGAAGCATACGTTCGACCCCAGCCTGCATTTCCCACTATGCTCTCTCCCACACCTACCACACTTCTTCATACCTACACCCAAATTGACCACACGGCGGTCATCCATCCATGCCTTCTAATTACCCATCGAGGCATCACCCCTACCAAACCTCACCACCCTTCTTGCTACCTTTAGTCACCACCATTGTTCTCTCATCATACAGTCCCCCTGCCAAGTCAACCGCCAACCTAAACGTGCTCGATCGGGCATCGATCATGTGCCTAGGAATATCAACCGGCAAGCCCTGAATGTACCTCTTGATCTTTCGAGATAGAGGTGTCACATGATCCAGCACCAGACGTGCCATCTCGTTGAACATTTTAGTGTACTGCTGATGTGTCATGGTTCTCGCCTCCAGCTGCAAGAACTCTCTCTCAACCTTATCCATCTCCCTATGAGGAAAAAACTCCTCAATCACCAGCTTCTTTAGCTCTGACCATCTCATCCTCCCAATTTCCCAACTACCCTTGGCTTGGACTATATTGTCCCACCAACAAAGAGCCGAGTCCACAAAAGAATGGGCAGCAAACTTTACTTTCTAATCCTCCCGATACTCGTTGATATTTAAAACGGCTTCCATTTCCCTCACCTAGCGGTGAGCAGCAGCAGCAGTGTCGTTACCATCAAAAGTAGGGGGCTTGCATCATTGAAACACCCCATAATTACAGCCTCGTATCGCCTCCAGCGCAGGCTCTTCTTCTTCTTCTTCATCATCAGAGAGAACCGTTTCATTATCCAGTTGCTCCCATCCTCCTGAGGACCTGTTTCTCTCCTATCTTTCCCCTTCCCATACAGCCTTTATCACTTCAGTCACTGCAGACGATAGGATCGTTTGGATGACTTGATGCACCTCTTCAACCACAACCTCTTTCACCGAGGCCCTTAAGTTTGCACTCTCATCACCACCCTTCGAATGAGGGGTCTCGGGTTCCATATGAACCACATTTTCAACTCTGGGTCTTCCCCTCTTAGGTCGCGGCTCAGCACCAAGCCCATCACGACCATCTCCCGAGAGGCTTTCAAAGATCTACCACCAGCCATTCACACGCACACTGAAAGATTCAACACCAACACAGTCATTCAAGGAACAGCTCAGTTTATGTCAAGTATAGTAAGTCCCTAATTACAGTGGCCAGTTGTGATTAGCCACTTACTTTACTCTTCATACCCCAAGCATTACCTATCCTGACTACATCAGTATTCAAATCTACAAAAAACACATAGCCACATAACAAGTGCACAAACACCGTTTAATATTACGAAAATACCTAATAGCGCGCAGCTACTCAGAATGGCTTCCCTTCCCTTTCCGTCCCATTCTCAGTTTAAGTTAAGGTTATTTTGAAAATTTACCCATTTCACTTCAACTTTGGCTCTGATACCAACTTGTAAGGCCCCGTTCCCTGGACGCTTACAGCTAGTCGATCATTGCACATAAAACATATAACTTTATATTTAACATTGGTAAAACATCACAGCGGAAACATAAAAATAACTTTTCATATAATTTGTTGGACCAAAAGAACCAATGAGCCAAGATCAGAAAATCTCTAAGTCCCACACGGTATCACAACAACTGCTGAAAGCCTCATCAGTAGTTTGACAAGTACTGAAGACTTCAACAGCTGAAGATCAAGTGCTGAAGACCTTAACAGCTGAAGAACCAAAGTGCTGAAGTACAACAGCTGAAGAACACAAGTGCTGAAGCTGAAAGACCAAAGTACTGAAGTACAACAGCTGAAGAGTTCACAAGTACTGAAGATCAACAACTGATGTACAAAGTCTGAAGACAAAGACTGAAGACATCAGCTGATGATATCTACTGAAGTCATCAGCTGATGAAACGCCTGAAGGTCAAAGTCTGAAGACCAAGTACTGAAGCCTCAGTAGTTTGTCACAACTGCTGAAGAGTACTTCTTCAGTAGTTGTGATATCAGTAGTTTTATGTTTTATGTTTCAGTAGTTTTGTAAAACGACTGAAGAGCTTGTTCTTCAGTCGTTGTAGTTTCAGTAGTTTTATATTCTGTACTTAACCTGCTGATATGTTCTCAGTAGTTGTGAACATTTCAGTAGTTTGTTAAGATTTAGTTATTTCTGTATTGGATCTGCCAGTTGTCACTTTCCGTGATAACAGCAGTGACTGTTGCACTCTATATAAGGAGTGACAACCCATTGTAATTATTGAGTGATATGAGCAATTGAATGGAATGTTTGATTGATTTGATTAGAAATATTCTCCATCTATAAACATTCCTAGAAATCAGAAATTCATATTCTCTCCCCATAACCGTATGCGATCTTAACGCTTACATATATTGTTTGCTTGCTACAATTTGTCTAATTCGTTTGTGTATTCCGCTGCTTTACATTCTGATAAACATCAAACTTGTGATCACTGATCCTGTCAAATGGTATCAGAGCAGGTTAATCATTGATCGATCTAATAATTGATCATTGAAACTGCTATTCAAGATCCAAGTTTGATTGAATTAGCTTTTGTTTTTGCAAGAAACGGTTATAGAGATTGAATTTTCTGTATTTCTGCTCATTCATCCTGAGATCTTATTCTTGGTTCTCATTGAGTTTGTTGTGGTTTGTCTAAAACTTTTCAAAACTTGAACTAAACTGTTTTTGAACTAAAAATGACCCTCCCTCCAATGATCCTCACAATACTGGTTCCTCAACCAAGCCTCCTATGCTGGTTAGGAATGAGTATAACATATGGCAAAGACGTATGCTCCATCACCTGTCTGTTAACAGCGCAGGGTGTTGGACATCAGTGGTACATGGTCCACACAAGCCTATGGTGAATAACCCGGAAACCAATCAAATGGTTCCGAAGAGGAGAGAGCAATATTCAGATGAGGATAAAAAGTTGCTTGAGATTGATGCAAAAGCCCATGGAATTCTGGCCATGGCTTTGCCCAATGAAATCTATTCTGGCTAATGCATCATGAAACTGCCCATGACCTCTGGATTGCTTTGAAAGAACAATTTGGAGGAACAGATGAGGTCTTGGCAAATAATAGAGAAATTCTTGCCCAACAATATGAGACATTCTCTCATAGAAAGGGTGAGACACTGACTCAACAATATGAGCGGTTTTCTTGTTTGATCTCTGAACTAAAAATGGTCAAACTTGAATACACCAATATTCAATGAATAACAGATTTCTCAGATCACTGCCTGAGAGATGGGACACATATACTATTGTCCTACGCTCCAGTGCAAGTTTGGACAAACTATCTCTCACCCAACTCCATGGGAAACTGCTCACTTTTGAGAGAGAGATAGAACAGAAGAGAAAACTGTCTTCATCTGGAAAGCTCACTAAAGACTTTATTCAAGGCAACACTGCCTTGGTGGGTCATGAGTCAGAATATGCTGCATCTGAATGCCAGTATGATGAGCATATTAATTTCTCTTCGAGCACTTCTAATTCTGCATTTGTAAGTGTTGATGGTCAGTTTACTGGTGGTAATAATGACAATTTATGCTTCATCATGGATGATCTCAAGGGGATTGCTGATGATGACTTAGAAGAGATGGATATTTTGAGCCAAATGGCCTTGATAAATATCAGATCTCAGAAGTTCTACAAAAGAACTGGAAGGAAATTCCCAGGACTCTCTGGCAAAACCAAAGTTGGTTTTGACAAGAGTAAGTTGAAGTGCCATAAATGCCACAGGCTTGGGCACTTTGCAAGAGAATGTAGATCATCTGGATCTAACTCTCCTGCACCCTTTGTGACTTTCCCTGGCAATAGTCAACAAAACAGAGGGCAACATCCTGTCACATCTAGCCATCATCCTCAACAACAATCTCCGGCATATTTTGTTCCTCAGGGTCAAATGCCTTATCAGTACCCTTGTTATTACATGCCACAGTCAAGTCAAGTTCAAGTTCCTATGGCACCACAACCTCATGCATTACCAGAACCTCAGCCTTCCCCATCTCATCAACAACCTTCATCTCAACAACACAGCTTCTTCACCCCAGGAGTTGTTGACTGGAGCAGTTTACCAGATGACTTGTCTGGTCATGATCAACTGTTCTCAGGTGCTGGTCAACATGGTGGTGATAGTCCTTTTGGGAATCTAGCTCTTATGGCTTTGGAGTCTGCTGATACTTCATCCTCCAATGCCTCTACACCTCAGGTATCACAGGTATCCTCTGAGGCAAAAGCCAAATTATGTTCTGAACAATGCATAGCAGCATTTGCTTCCATTAGAGAAGCAAATGTAGCTTTAATTAATAAGAACATTGAGCTAGAACAAGAAATCTCCAAAAACAAAGCTGAGTTTGAGTTTGTGCTCAAAGATAAAAATGATGAGGTTATAAACTGAATTGCAAAATAATTGATGATAAGGCTAGAGAAGATGTACTTTTAGAGAAGTACAAAGATCTCAAAGAAACCCTTGCAGTTACCCAGGTCGAGTGTGATAGATGGGTACAATCATGCAAAGGTTTTGAAATGCTTCTTAGTAAGCAATCTGCTTCAAATGTGAAGTTTGGAATTGGTTACAATCACACTGCTCCACCTACAGACTTTACCCCAAGCAGAGGTAGAATCTGATGGTGAGAGTGATAACCAATCCATCAAGTCATGTGATCTACCTTCTGATACAGCACAATCAGAAGTAGCAGTCAGTATCAAGTCCTCGTTGAACCTATCAGCTGATGTTGATGGTCCAAATGCTGACATTCACATGATTAATAAGTTGATCAACTCAGGAGTCAATCCTGAAGGTCCTGAAAGGACTGGAGAGCAGGATTCAACTCCTGAAGTTCAAACTTCAACTGCTGTCAGTACTGAAGAGAAGAAAACTGGCAGTAGAAAGAGTTTGAAGACTACTAAAGATGCTGTCAAGAAAGCAACCAATGCTTCCAAAGCATTGAAGAACAAGTCTTCTGTTGCTTCACCATCTTTAGTTGATGATCAACCTAAGATGAAGAAGAAACCATGTGAAGTATGTGGTTTGTTCAATCATCTTACAGATGATTGTTGGTACAAAAGAGGTTCCGAACTCAAACAAAAGGAAGAAATTAATGAGAAAATGGTAAAAATGAAAACTGAGTTTGAGACCACATTTGTATCAGCAACATCAACCTGTAACCCTTAAGTCCTTAAAGCAATCCAAAAAGGAAGGTGTTAAACAGGTGACAGCTGAGGGTGCTCAAAAGAAGAAGGTGCAACATAGGACCTTATCTAACTCCACTAGCAATGTGTCTGATGAGCTGAAAGCTTTATCACAAAATCAGACACAGCTGGTGATGATGGTACAACATCTGTTGGGTAGAGTTAACCAACTAGATTCTCCTATGTTGAAACCACAGAAAAGGAGGTCTAAGCCAAAGGACTCCTCTTCTGCACCATCTTCTTCCTCTCAGGCTGTTGTTACAAATAAACATGCTAGTTTACCATCTATTGATGAGACCAGGCCCAAAACCAAAAGGTTTGGGTCTCTAAAACTAACTGATTGTTTATTATTGCAGGGTTCTTCAACATGCCAAAATAGCATCTGGTATGTACAGTGGGGGATCCATGCACATGACTGGGAACATCTCTCTTCTTCATGACTACTCTCAAGGAAAGAAGGATTTGTCTCTTTTGGCAATGATGCTAGGGGTTACATCATCGGTAAGGGCTTTGTCTCCAAGCAAATCAAATTTGATGATGTTAATCATGTGGAAAATCTCAAGTACAACCTCTTGAGTGTCAGTCAAATGTGTGATAAAGGCCATGTTGCCCTTTTCACAAGTCAAAACTGTAGGATTCTGTCATCAAAAGTTTTGCCCTTGATTGACAAGGTATTGGATGATCACACTCTCCTGAAAGCCAACAGGACAGGAAGAGTGTATGCCTTAGATCTCTCTAAGAAGATAGATCTCAAAGGTATCCTTGCCTATTTTCCAAAGCCTCTCTTCAAGAATCTAAACTATGGCACAGGAGGCTTGGTCATGTTAATCTCAAAACATGATCAGCTAAGCCACAATAGTTTAGTCAGAGGCTTACCAATAAAGGAGTTCCACTGTGATGAAACTTGCACTGCTTGTTTAAAAGGAAAACAGCACAAGGTCTCATTTCCTCCTATTGAAGTGTCCAAGTCCACTGCCTGCTTGCAATTACTGCATATGGATCTATTTGGTCCTGTGAGAGTAATGAGCATGGCAAAGAAGAAATACTATCTGGTAATTGTGGATGATTACTCCAGATTTGTATGGACTTTCTTTCTACATTCAAAGGATGAGGCTGCTCAGAAGATTATCCACTTTGTGCTGTACATTGAGAAGCAGTATTCCCTTCCAGTCAAGTGTATTAGGAGTGATAATGGAACTGAGTTCAGAAATCATACACTTGATGACTTCTATCTCTCAAAGGGAATCAAAAGGCAGTTCAGCATTCCAAGGACTCCGGAACAAAATGGAGTAGTGGAGAGAAAGAACAGGACCCTCATTGAAGCTGCAAGGTCCATGCTGGCTGACTCAGGTTACCATTGACCTTTGGGGCTGAAGCTGTCAACACAGCTTGTTATGTGCAAAATAGTGTTAGTAAATCAGAGGTTGATGAAGACTCCATATGAAGTTCTCCATCATTTGGCTCCACTGATTTCATTTTTCAAAGCATTTGGGTGTCCCTGTTTTATTCTCAACACAAAGGATCAACTCCACAAATTTGATCCTAAGGTGGATGCAGGATACTTTGTTGGTTATTCATCTACTTGCAAAGCATACAGAGTCTTCAACTGCAGAACAAAGATGGTTGAAGAAACTCTACATGTTAAGTTTAATGAATCTCCAAAGGACAAGATTCCACAAAGTCCTGTGGAGTTATTTGATCTGGACATACTGCAATATGTTCCTTATCAAACTCCTGCTGTTGCTCCTGTCAACAGTTCACCACCTGGTGGTACTGCTGATGATGATGATGATTGCAGTACTCACCTCTTCAGGTTTAGTGATCAGCTGCCTGATTCCACTAGACCTGATGTTCCTGTAGCGCCAGTAGCACCATCCACAACAAATGCTGATGAGATTCTCTTCGAATTCACTTCCTTTGAATTACCATCCACTGATTGGTTTCAAGGAAATGATTCACCATCACCATCTGTTGCTGCTGAACCGGCTACAAACACTTGCACAGATCTCATTGTGTATCAAGATCTGAAGAATCACCCCATGTCTCAAATCATTGGTGATATCACTGCTGGAGTATCAACAAAGGCAATTGTCAAACTTCTGCTTCTATGCTCTCTTCATCAGTCAGCAAGAGCCAAAGAATTATCACATTGCTTTAAGGACAATGGATGGGTTGATGCCATGCAGCTTGAGCTTCTTCAGTTCAAGAAACAGCAAGTGTGGGAACTGGTTCCTCTACCTCCAGGTAAGTGTGCAATAGGCACTAAATGGGTGTTTAGGAACAAAACTGATGAAAATGGGCTTATTGTTAAGAACAAGGCCAGACTGGTTGTTCAGGGGTTTGCACAAGAAGAAGGTATTGATTATGATGAAACCTTTGCCCCTGTAGCCAGACTGGAAGCAATTCGATTGTTTTTAGCTTATGCTGCTTATCAAAACTTAAAGTTTTTCAAATGGATGTCAAAAGTGCATTTTTGTATGGAAAAGTTAAAGAAGAGGTTTATGTATGTCAACCTCCAGGCTTTGAGGACAACAAACATCCTAATTGGGTGTATAAGCTTGATAAAGCTCTTTATGGGTTAAAACAAGCTCCCAGAGCCTGGTATGAGACATTATCAAACTTTTTCTGGAAAACAATTTCACTAGAGGCTCCATAGACAAGACTTTATTTATTAAGAAAGCTGGGCAGCATAATCTACTTGTTCAAATTTATGTAGATGATATCATTTTTGCATCCTCTGATCCAAAGTTGTGTGATGCCTTTACAAAGTTGATGCAACAGAAGTTTGAAATGAGTGCCATGGGAGAATTACAGTTCTTTCTGGGGTTGCAAATCAAACAAAAGGCTGATGGAATTTTTATTCATCAATCCAAATATACAAAAGATCTTTTGCAAAAGTTTGATTTACAAAACTGTAAGCCCTGTTCTACTCCCATGAGCAGCACCACACAACTGGACTTAGATCAGAAAGGTAAAGTGGTTGATGAAACACTTTACAGATGTATGATTGGGTCCTTGATGTATTTAACAGCTTCTAGACCAGATATTATGTTTGCTACATGTGTTTGTGCTAGATTTCAGGCTGCACCTAAAGAGTCTCATCTGATTGCAGTCAAGAGGATCTTTAGATATCTGCAAGGCACTCCATCTCTAGGTTTATGGTACTCTACCAACCATTCTGGTAAATTAGTTGCTTTTTCTGACAGTGACTATGCAGGGTGTAAGTTGACCAGGAAATCAACTTCTGGTGGATGCCAATTCCTAGGCAACTGCTTGATTTCTTGGCAGAGCAAGAAACAGACCTCAGTTGCTACATCCACTGCGGAAGCAGAGTACATTGCTGCTGCAAGCTGTACATCTCAGGTACTCTGGCTTCAAAACCAACTTTTGGATTATGGCATTACAGAGACTAAGACTCCATTGTTAATGGATAGTGCTTCAGCTCTTTGCATTGTCAAAAATCCAGTCCAGCACTCTAGGACCAAACATATAGAGATCAGACATCATTTTATACGGGATTGTTTTGAAAAAGGTCTGATTGATCCTAAGTTTGTGCCCAGTGCTGATGAGCTTGCAGACATCTTTACTAAGCCTTTGGATAGTTCAACTTTCCAAAACCTGGTGTTAAGGCTTGGTATGCTGCAGCTAGAATAGGTGACAACTACTGATGATCTCAGTAATTCATATTGATGATCATGAGTGCCTGTCACATATAAGTACTGATGAGATCTTTTAACCTCGGTAGTTTTTATAACTACTGAAGGCTAAATGTCTCACAAGTACTGAAGTACTTCATCTGATCTAAACTACTGAAGTAGTTACAACTACTGATGCAGTCATAACTACTGCAATCAGTAAAAACAGATAAGTACTGACGTCCTATGAAACAACTGAAATCAGCCATAAAGACTGATGAATGTGTTGTGGACAGTTTGAAACAGCTGAAAGGCTATGAATTGACGACAACTACTGCTGAGTACTCTCTCTTCAGTAGTTCACAAACTGCTGTTAACTGATGACAAAACCACTGTCTTCAGTAGTTTCATAACTACTGATGACAAACACCATGTCCTCAGTTGTTTCAATCATCTGAAGTCAAAACCACGGTCTTCAGTAGTTTTCTAAACTACTGATGTCTAAAACCACGACTTCAGCTGTTTCAACGTCTGAAAGGATAATACCATGTCAACGGTCGGTTCAAACAACTGATGACTAACACCACATCCTTCAGTCATTTCCTCACCCGTACCCTATATATACCCTTAACCTAAGCTCTCCATACTTCATCTTCTTCAAACCTAACGTTCCTCTCCAACAAATTTCCATGGCGTCTTTGCAAATTAAACCGCGACACAACTGTGTTGCCTACCTTACAAATCGCCGATCTGGACTAAGTTCGATGCTGCTATCGATCTTATGGCTCAGTCCCCATACAACAAGGCATTCCTTCTGAACCCTGTTTTACATGCCGAATCCTTGAACCAATTTTGGATGAACATTACGGTTACAACTGAGGAGAGCAACACACAATCCCTCCGGTCTGTAGTCAACAACAAAGAAGTAGTGATTACTCCTGCAACAATCCGAAAAATTCTTCACCTGAGTGATGCTACCTCTCCTGCTGGATATCCGAAGGGCACCATCGATCTATCATTTGCTCAGCATGGATATCAAGGTGATCTCAGTGCCACAACCATCATGAAGAAACACTTAATGACGCTGAGCGCCTGATCTTTCACATGATCAATGTATGTTTGGCCCCTAAGACATCGTCTTGGGATCAAATGTCCACCAAATGGCAGCAGGTATTGTATTCTATCCTTGAGCAAAACCACTGAACTTTTCAGAATTAATATTTTCAGAGCTCAAAGATATGGCTCAAAAATTAACTGCCAACCGTTGGATACTCTATCCACGGTTCATCATGGCCATTATAATAGACCAGCTTAATGCTGAGGGACTTGTTGGCTGGGAGTCCCTGCTACGGCTGTTTTGCCCGAAGTATACTCCCGGCACAACTCCGACCGGACACTCAAATTGGCTGCCAAGCTGCGAAAACCCACGCAGCTGGAACCCACAGCCACCACCTCCAAATCCAATGTCCCCACTAAACCCACCAAAAGAAACCCAAAAAGGCTACTCAGGGAATTGAGTCCCCTGAGGATGCTCCTGCACAACAAACGCAGGATATATCCACTAGTCCAAACCCCCTAGTGGATACAATGACTCCTCCAGCCACAGCCGCTCAGGCTTCCTCTCAACAGGAACCTGCAGCAACCCAAGGGGCACCTACTTATCTGGGATCTTCCTCACTTGAGGAGATTGCCATTGAAGAGCACCATCCACCCCAGGTGCACACTGCTTCTTCCCCTGTACCCCAACCAACCGCCCCTCACAGCCCAACTTTAATAGTTGCACAAGTGCTGACTCAATTGCACTCCTCACCCCCTCCCCAGAAACCACTTACCACTGGGAATACCTCTACAATTGAGGGGGAGGAATACAGTGCACCTGAGAACCCACAGCACAGGGGTTTAACTGTTCTATCTCCTGGTGTTGATATGGAGATAAGAACTTCTGGTGAGGCTGCCAACTCTTCTGACTCAGCAAATGATCAGACTGAGGTTGGTAACATAACTAAGACCTCACCAGAGGCAACAGCCGATGAAGGACAACGTCCTGAGGCTGGAAGTCCCCAGTTCCAAGACAAAGGGGCACATGCTACATCTGGTCTACACCCAGAGCATGTATATCCTGCTACAAGCAGGAGGTCAGGTGATTCAGCATATGCTGATGATGACCTGGGCTTCTTCTATGATGTTCTTGCCCAGAACACGATCCTAGAGGAGGAGGTCAGTAGGCTGCAAAACCTACTTGACCAACTCTCTCAAGGAGTAAGACCATCTGCCACCACATCAACCCAACAGATGGCACCTTCCTCTGAAGGTCTCCTAAACACACAACCACTCACAAAATCTCAGCCCCTGCCTCTGTTTCTGGCACCATTCCTCAGGGACAGAACCCCCCTGAGCAACTGGCTGCTATCCTTCAAAATCCCCTATCTCTCATCACCACAGCTAACTGAATTGGTGATCAAAACTGTTGATGAGAGACTTTCTTCTGTATTACAACCCATGGTGGAGAATGTTCTGAGCAAACAACTTTCTGCTACTCAATTCCCTGCAACCAATGCACCCAAAAAGGGGAGAGTTCAGCAGTGAAAGGTAAAAGAAAGAGGAAAGAGAAGGAGAAAGAAACAGAAGAGACAGTAGTGGAAACTGAGGAGTTGGTTGAGGAGACTGAGAAAGAGAAGGAAAAAGAGAAGGAGAGGCTACCATGGAGAAAGTGACTGAAAGTTCAAAAGACTTTCATGTCACATACAAGAAAAAGAAGAAGGATGAAAAGAGAAAGCCTTGGAGCTGATGGTGAAAGAGGCTGATGCCGAACACAGCAGATCAATGGATAACATCATTGATCAGTTGTTTAGGCAAGGCCATGACACTGAAAAACTTGATTCTGAGATCAGAAGACTAGAGATTGAAGAAATCCAATCAAGATGGTCAAGTTATGATGTGTCAGAAAGAGAAAGGCTGGAGATCATGATCAGATTTATAGCAAAACATCTTGGAAGATCATTGATCGAGATCAAAGCTTGGTCCAGGGACAGTATCTTGGCAATAACCACCAAGATCTGTTTCTGAAGAATATACAAAAGGTTTAATTGTTGAAGTTTTAAATGAAGCTGGTGCTGGGAGCAGGACTGAACTAGCCAAACAGTCAAAAGCCAAACTCACATCCAAAATGCTAGAACAGCCTGTCAACATTCCCACATCAAAACTACCAAAACCACAACCCACAAAACCAATTCCCTCACCCTCTAAACCAACAGCCGATGATGCACCCAAGAAGAAGAAGAGAAGGGTGTTGAGGCTAGAAGAAGTAGAAGAAGAGGATGAAGAAGATAGTCTGCCACTCTCTGCTGTTCTGAAGCTACCAAAGCCCCAGAGTCAATCCATGATCACACCCGACTCTCAAAGGGAAATGGTCAGAGTCAAAATAGAAGAAGAAGAACAGCAGAAACAGCACGATGAGCAACTGTTGAAGATGGTTGACAAGGAATTTCCTCAGTCATCATCTATTCAAGCCATGAAAGGGCATGCTCAAAGGCTGTACACTCTCAGACACACCTTTCAGTATCAGAAGGAGAGAGTGAGAGTATGGCCAGACCCCAGGGTGAGTTCTAGAATCCATAAAAGAACTATCCCACACAGATACAACGGCCAAGTACGAAAAACAATAGAATCTACCATCATGCTGGCCGTTGTAGTCTCACCCTGGGAAATCATCGATGAATTCAAGAAAGCTCACCAAGCAAAGAAGACACCTCAAGCCTTACTAGAAAACAAGATGATTAAGAAGGGGTTGTTATACAAAAAGCTTGAAGACATCCAAAGAATGAGCTCCAGTTACTCCTTGAAGGCAACCATCCGATGAATTTGTATACAGGGAGGTAACTACGGTGGAGCTGAAAAATGGCAGGACCATGAAGTACTTATCAGAGTACTATGGTCCAGAGTTCTTCTTCGAAGGAGGAGCTGAAGAACTCTCTCAAGAGGAACAAATTGTTCTCCTTGAGGCCTATGTCCGTGAGTCATACAGACTCATTATGGGGAAGTGAATCTCATGAATGGGATAACAACTCTGTGTCCAGTTCCCCAAAACAGAGTTCCCATTCATACTCTGCCAAACAAATATTTGAGGTTCTTCCCAGGCCGGAGCGTACATGGGTCATCTTCTCTACTGATCAAGAAGGAAAAAGACCAACATTTTTGCCATCAATAAGTGGGAGTTTAAATAAGTTAGAGGTTTTGGCTGCATTGGTTCAGGGGGAGTTTGTTGGACCAAAAGAACCAATGAGCCAAGATCAGAAAATCTCTAAGTCCCACACGGTATCACAACAACTGCTGAAAGCCTCATCAGTAGTTTGACAAGTACTGAAGACTTCAACAGCTGAAGATCAAGTGCTGAAGACCTAACAGCTGAAGAACCAAAGTGCTGAAGTACAACAGCTGAAGAACACAAGTGCTGAAGCTGAAAGACCAAAGTACTGAAGTACAACAGCTGAAGAGTTCACAAGTACTGAAGATCAACAACTGATGTACAAAGTCTGAAGACAAAGACTGAAGACATCAGCTGATGATATCTACTGAAGTCATCAGCTGATGAAACGCCTGAAGGTCAAAGTCTGAAGACCAAGTACTGAAGCCTCAGTAGTTTGTCACAACTGCTGAAGAGTACTTCTTCAGTAGTTGTGATATCAGTAGTTTTATGTTTTATGTTTCAGTAGTTTTGTAAAACGACTGAAGAGCTTGTTCTTCAGTCGTTGTAGTTTCAGTAGTTTTATATTTTGTACTTAACCTGCTGATATGTTCTCAGTAGTTGTGAACATTTCAGTAGTTTGTTAAGATTTAGTTATTTCTGTATTGGATCTGCAGATGTTGTCACTTTCCGTGATAACAGCAGTGACTGTTGCACTCTATATAAGGAGTGACAACCCATTGTAATATTGAGTGATATGAGCAATTGAATGGAATGTTTGATTGATTTGATTAGAATATTCTCCATCTATAAACATTCCTAGAAATCAGAAATTCATATTCTCTCCCCATAACCGTATGCGATCTTAACGCTTACATATATTGTTTGCTTGCTACAATTTGTCTAATTCGTTTGTGTATTCCGCTGCTTTACATTCTGATAAACATCAAACTTGTGATCACTGATCCTGTCATAATTCAAATGCTTTGCAAGTTAATACAAGCGTTCAACTCAAAACATCATTCATTCGCATTACAATGCAAAAACATTAACAAAGAATGCCGTCCAAGGAGCTGAGTAGCTGCCTCGTGTCATCCTCAACAACTATTACCTGCCAACTGGAAACACATAAAAGTTAGCGTTGTTGATGAGTTCTAGTTTTAAAATAAAACATACTTTATCATTCGTTAAAACCGTTCTTTTCTTTCATGCGATCAACAACATACGTACACATAGATATAATATTATTATCTTCCTCATTCATTCGTTAACTTCTGTTAATTCATCATGCATCATTAACTTTTACTTTTTCATATTCATCTTTTCTTCTATTAAACCATAAACTTTACCCTTCTGTTTCCTAGTTCTGGGGCTAGGCCTATCATAGACCTTCTATAACGATGCTCCGCACCTCTGGCCACAGTACCTAAGGTAGAGTTTAGGTGTACCATTGCCATGTGCAATACCTTTTGTTTCCTGGTACTGGACCTAGGCCTATCATAGACCTTCTATAACGGTGTTCCGCACCTCTAGTCACAGCACCTAAGGTATGCAGTAATGGTTCTATACAAATGGTCAATCACAAAGAAAGACCCGATGTGTATCCTCCCTGGGTAGCGAACCCACACACCGTTGGGCTAAACCTTTTAATGGCGTGTCCCGACATACAAGGCTTGCAAGACTTTCTTTACTTTCATCATTCATTAATGCATGCATTCATCATGTTCCACTTTTCTTTATCTTCCACTTTACGTTACATAATACTTCGTTTCATTCATTAACATTCACCCAAAGCCACATGAATATAAACATACATCATAATAAGGAACATAATATACACAGTCAATAACATCAACATACAGGGCATCATCATACATACATACATCATGCATAAACATGCAACATCATACATCATGCCTAACATAGCGTCTATGACCTCAAAAGTCAACTTACAAGAACTTATGGGAACCTTCCACATCAAAACTTACATCTGCACTTTCCCTCGAAAGTCAGTAAATGAACTACGTTTTCCTCGGGTACACCAGCCCTACTTGGGCGTATGGGCACCTCTCAGTAGCATAACCTTCATGCGACTGAACACACATGCGAATGTTAGATCTGGTATTTGAACGAAACACCAACCGATTAACGTGTTAAACCAAACCAAATAGTGAGGAATCCTATTTGATTGGTGATCCAATCAGTGAGAACGCACGTAGAAACAATAACGTATTGAATCTAACATTAAGAATCGATTAGGAATCGATCTACAGTGTTCTATGAACTTGGAGTACGAACTTAAAGGCTTCTGTACGGCTAGGGTACGTCTGGAGTCGAAGTGAATTGAATGATTATGTTTTCCACGAATTAGGTGGTATTTATAGGTTAGGGTTTCTTAATCGTGTGACTGGACCATTTGCATGGTTCAGTCGTGCGACCGAGTTATGCGGTTGATCCATTCGCACGACTGAGTGTTCAGTCGTGCGACTGAGTCAGTCGCATGAAGTTGTTCAAGCGTATGGACTATTTAGGCTCATGGACACTCAGTCGCATGGCCATTTGGACGCATGACCACTGTTGGGGCGCATGGTCCAGTCAGACGCATGAGAACTTCACTTCACCAAGTTGAATGTATTCATTATTATAACATTATTCATATCAATTCAAACAACTACAAACCTATATAATCAAGTCAATGTGCGTTAAACAACTCATTAATGAAATATTAAACATTATAAACACAACCAAACACTTGTATTTCATTAAGTACCCAACTATTACATTTACATAAGTGTAAGACAATACAAAGATATTACATTAAGATCAGAAACTAGGGACACATGTATCAACAATGTTGATACATGTATGTCCCTAGATCATGATATGAATGTAATAGATCTTGTTTGTTAGATTTTGATGTAATGTTTGGAATGATTAATGAAATGATATTGGTTATTTGTTGATTATAATGTTTAATATTTCATTAATGAGTCAATGTTGAATTGGTTAATTAGGTTTGTGATTGTTTGAAGTGTTATGCATAATGTTATAATATTGAATACACTCAAACTTGGTGAAGTGAAGTTCTCATGCATCCGAATGGACCATGCGACCCAACAATGGTCATGCGTCCGAATGGCCATGCGACTGAGTGTCCATGCGCCTAAATAGTCTATACGCCTGAACAACTTCATGCGACTGAATCAGGCGCACGACTGAACACTCAGTCGTGCAGATGAATTGACCGCATGGTTCAATCACACGACTGAACCATACTAATGGTTTAGTCGCACGAATGAACAATACTAACCTATAAATACAACCCAATTTGTGGAAAATTGAGAGCTTTAATTCTATTTCGATTTCAGAGTACCCTAGCCGTCCAGAAACCTCCAAGTTGATACTCCAAGTTCATAGAACGCAGTAGATCGATTTCTAATCGATTCTTAACGTTTGATTAAATACCTTATTGATTCTACGTGTGTTCTCACTGATTGGATCGCCAATCAAATAGGATTCTGCATTATTTGGTTTGGTTTACACGTTAATCATTCGGTATTTCGTTCAAATACCAGGTCCTAACAAGTGGTATCAGAGCTATAACACACCACCTACTGGCAAAGGACCCGCCTACTTTTTTGACTATGATGGATTATTTAAGTCCTTCAACATCCCTATCTCTCCTTCTGATGATGAGTTGGCTACTCGAATGATGGATGATATCTTGAGTACACCAACTCTGGATCCAACATCATCGAGTTCACAGGGAGAATCATCTACTCAGTCAGGGGGAGTAGTCGACGACAGTGACTCCTCATTTGAAGATGAGGATGAAGAAGATGACAAGAATAGTCAGGAGCAACAGGTTCCAGATCCTGAAAGTCCATAAGCATCTAACGGTGATGCACCTTCGACTATGGAACCTCAAACTCCTTCTACCTCAGATGCAGAACCAAATGTTCATAACCTTGGCTCTAAGGTAGCTATTCCTACTACTCCTGGATCACATCTAAACCTTTATCATCCCTTAGACAATGTCATTGGGGATGTTCGATCAGGTGTACAAACCCGAAATCAGCTGTACTTAGTTGATTATGCCTCTGTTATGGAAAAGGGATACATTCATGATGGTGCTTATCGGTGTTTTGTCTCGCAGTTTGAGCCAAAATACGTCAGTGATGCACTAAACGATGAGGCATGGGTGAGTACCATGCAAGAAGAACTTCTTCAGTTCAAGAAGTTAGGAGTATGGACTCTGGTAGATAAACCTAAAGGTTCTAAGGTCATTGGCACCAAATGGGTCTTGAAATGCAATAGGGATGACCAAGGGGTCATTATCAGGAACAAGGCTTGACTGGTTGTTCAGGGATTTCACCAAGTCAAGGGGATTGACTACAATGAAGTGTTTGCACCAGTGGCAAGGATGGAAGCTATCCGTATCTTCCTTTCCTATGCATCGTATATGTCAGTCAACCGAGGGATTTGAAGATCCTTATCATCGGGACAGAGTGTACAAACTCGACAAGGCCTTATACGGGCTTCATCAAGCTCCTAGGGCCTGGTATGAGAAACTCTCAACTCATCTTGTGAAACACGGCTTTCGCAGGGGAGTCATTCACTGCACACTGTTCATCAAAGAAAAAGATGGAGACCTACTGCTAGTACAAATCTATGTCGATGACATAATCTTCGGTTCAAAGAACGAAGAATTATGCAAAGAGTTTGAAGCAGTTATGAAGAAAGAGTTTGAGATGAGTACTATGGGGAGATGAAATTATTTCTCGCGTTACAGGTGGATTAGACACCGAATGGGATCTTTCTACATCAAACCAAGTATGTGGGAGACATTCTCAGTTGGTTTGACATGGAGAATACGTCTGCTGCTGGGACTCCACTTGCTACAAATCATGATATAGCACCTGACGAAAATGGAGATCTGGTAGATGCCATAATGTATCGAGGAATGATTGGATCCCTCATGAATCTCACTGCCTCAAGACCTGATATCATGTATGCTACATGTTTATGTTCTAGATACCAGGCTAAGCCTAAGGTTAACCATCTGATCGGGGTCAAAAGGATATTTCGTTATCTGAAGGGTACACCCACACTTGGGTTGTGGTATCCTCATGATGATGACTTTGAGCTCACGGCATATAATGACTCGGATTACGGGGGCTGCAAGATGAACTACAAGTCTACATCAGCAGGGTGTCAATTCTTTGGGAGGAGATTAGTTATCTGGTAGTGTAAGAAGTAGACCTTGGTTGCATTGTCAACTTGTGAAGCCGAATACGTTACTGCTGCAAGTTGCTGTTCACAAATCATCTGGATTAAACAGCAAATGCAGGATTACGGTTTAAAGCTTTCTTCTACTCCTATCTTTGTTGACAACTCTGCTGCAATTGCAGTAACTAAAAATCCGGTACAACATCCAAAGACCAAACACATTGGTATTAAATACCATTTCATAAGAGACTGTTTTGAAAAGAACTTAATTGATGTGGTAAAAATTAATATTGTCTTTCAACGCGCTGACCTCTATACAAAAGCCTTTGATAAACCACGTTTTCTATATTTGTTAGAGGTTAACGGTGTTAAAAAGAAAAGTGATGTAATTCCAGATGATGATCATGTGTAGTCCGATGCATTGTAGTTATATTTTCTTTTTCAATTTTTCTTTATTTATTTTATTTTACTCTGTTTAAATAAATTCATGTTATTTAGCTGTCTATTAAAATCCTAAAATACTTAAATCCAGTATGATTTTAGAATTTTAGGGGGAGAGTAGGTCAGCTAGTAACATTATTAAAAAAACACGAGGGAGAAAGAGTAGATAACCGATATAAGGTAGATCGTATCTGTGATACCGATTCAAACCTTTTGGAAAATGATAGTACACAGGAACAAATCAAAAGGGACTTTAAAATTTAATTTAGAAAAGATGCAAAATTCAAAGTATAAGTCTGTGTAGTCTAAGCAATATAAAAAGGAAAGATGATAGAAAAACTGGTAACTACTAAGGTAACACAACGAAAGTAGACCTAGAGGTTGCTAGACTACAAATGATATGTCGGTAGATTCAGCACAATAGATGAGTAGACCTGACTGGTGATTTCAAGATCAAACTAAGTTGTTCAACTGACTGTAGGCTGCTATCTTATCACTGATTAACATAATCAACAAAATTCCAATAAGGGGAATGAGCATGTAAACGCCACAAATGTGTGCGGATGACCAAAATTAGAACAAAGCACGAAAAAAATGAAAGACAAATGCAATCAAGCTAATGACATATGTTGTTGGTGCATTCTGTGCAGAAGAAAATTTAGCTGCTCTAACAAGAAGATAGGTTGTGTGCCTCTCTGCTGTGCGATGGCACTGACCTGAGGATAAGAATAACCTAGATATTCTAGACTTCATTGTTGTTTGCTGCCTCTCTGCTGTGCGATGGCACTGACCTGAGGATTGGCTTCTCTTTGAAAGCTCTAAGAATAGTCTCTTCTTGTAAAAATACCCGTAGACCGCTCAAAAGCTCCTGAGGAATGTTGATTACCATATAAGAGTGGGATCCACAAATGTCAGTTGAAATAATTAAACCTAAACCTATCACCAGTATGTGTCTAAAGTTGTGCATGGATTTAAGAGGTCAAATATACTGACAATCATTATGGCTGCAATTCTTGAAAGTTCAAATCAATGTGGGAAGCTAATAGTACCAGTGTGATTTCCTAAATTTGCTAACAACTCTGGATGAAAACCAAGAATTGAGCATCTAAAGGTTTTGATAACGAGTCCCAAATGATTTGACTTGCCTGTATGATTCCAAGTGAATTGTTCCAGGTGTGGTCAAACCAAATTGAAGCTGCCTATTCTAGAACCAAATCCAGGAGATGTCTATCTTAGGATTTATCTCTCACAAAAAGTCAAAAACAAGTTCTATTTTTGTATTTAGTTTAAGGTTCTAGTTAGTTAGTCATTTTAGTTTGTCTGTTCGTCGGACTACATCATGAAAATCAGTATGGGATTAACTCACCTAAAAGGGTCATGTCTGAGATGGCCACATGTGTTTTCAAAGTTTAACAGTGTCACGTCTGAGGTGACTAAATTGTTTAAAAGGATCACGTCTGAGGTGATCAAAAGTTTTTCAAGTTAAAAGGATCATGTCTAAGATGATCAAATGCTTATAATGTTGATACTATAGTTTGAAAAGGGTTTAAATGTAAAATGGTAAGATATGCAGAAAATCTCATAAGTATGACCCATTCGCACGAATGGACCATTAGTATGGACTTATCATACGAACGGGAGCCATTTGTACGAATGGACCATGAGTATGGACCATCCAACTGAATGGCCCATACGAATGACCAAGTCAGATGTTTAAGTGCGAACGAATGAGTAAGTCGTATGACTGAACTCCAGTCGGACGACTGAATGGGGCGACTAAACCAATCACACGACTGAGGCCCATTCGCTCGAATGAAATGTGCGTATGAGCCCAGTCGTACGATTAAATTTAGGGTTAGTATAAATAGAGAGAGAGTTGGTCGCAAAGACTCACCACTCTCAAATTTACCCTCAATCGCACGACTAACGTTACGCTGCCCAAATTTTGTTTGATCACTATAAACACTCGATTCTCACAACTGACCTTCTGCATTGATTCTACAGGTACTTTGGGGTGCAGAAACACTACCAAATCATCCAATTTGACACTGAATCTGGACAATTGGACTCATTAGAAAACCGCGACTTATGTGGCAAAATAACCTAATCAAACGACGTAAACAAATGAAATTAAAGGTTTTAGATGTTAAACTAATGGATTCCGAGCCTAATGAACCAAAACTCGAAGTCTAAAACTCAAAATTGGTGAAAAATTGAATTTGAATTGAGCGGACAGAACGACATGCGAATGGACAGGTTGATGAATTTCAGTCGCACGACTGAAGAGTGCGAACAGCTTAACCGCATGACTGAACTATGCGTATGATTTCGGTCGCACGACTGGTGTAACCGCATGAGGATACATACGCATGAGTCCAGTCGCACACTCAGTAGTACGTATGGAGTCATTCGCACGACTGAATCCCAGTCGTACAACCTCATTCGCATGATAGAAAAGAAGTTTTTTCAAGTCCAAGTGTTTCATGACATTCTTAACCAATGGGTACTAATGTTTACTTTCCTTGTGTAACAGATGGCCAGCCGTTGGACTATGAGTACGAAGCACAATATTTGTGCTCATCTGGATCTCACATCCAAAATGCTTCAGACTTCTCGGGCATTATAACCTTCCTCAGGAGATCGAGGATTGCACACGCTATATCTGCTCCATGTACACCTTATCGGTCTATTCAGCAGGCCTTCTGGGAAGGTGCGGTTGCTGATCGATCCTTTGAGCCTCACTGTATCAGAGGTACTATCTTTGGAGAGGCTATAGCTATCACAGAGGAGGATCTAAGGATCGTGTTATAGTTGGGGGACGATGCTGACTGTCCTACTAAATTACACCCCCTTACTGTCAGAGGATGTTTTCTTCGAGCCAAGTACTCTGGGAACATCAATGTTGGGGTGCTCAACAAGAGCAACCTCTATCCCCAGTTCAAGTACCTTGCTCACGTATTGCTGAAATGCATAGCATCCAGAAAGGGAGGCTTTGATGAGTTGTCTGACCAGATCCAGAACGCTTATGTTGCGTTGGTGCTAAACCATCCGTTCAGCTTCTCCAGGATGATCTTCACCTACTTGGTGGAGAACATTGAGGGGAAAGGGAAGGAGGGCTTCTACATGTACCCCCGATTTATGCAGATGATCATAGACCAGAAGCTCCCCTCCCTGCCAAAGGAGAAGGATGATGCTGTAGTGCTTGAGGTGATGGATGATACCACCTTGGGCGGATGAAGGTATACAGGGGAAAGCAGGTAAAACCCCCTGTTAGGAGATTGTTTGGGCATCTGGCCCGTGAGAACTATGTGGTGCTAGCTAGGAGGAAGTGGCGCCACGACGACAGTGATTCTGATGTTGAGCATATTGCTCTACCTGCCGATGACTCTGATGATGATGACGGTGGGGATGCTGGAGATGACATGCCCATTCCACCGAGGGGTGAAGCTACAAACATTATACCTCCAGTATCTGCCTCCATGGGAGACATAGCTGAGACAGCCGGGTTTCACCAGGACTTTATACCTGGTGAGGAGGAAGAAGAGTCAGATGAGGAGCCACTGACTAGGACTGTGGGAAGCAAAGTCGTTCCCACAGAACATGGACTCCGGGCGGTTGGTGAACGCCCCAGTGGATCTGGAGAGACTGTCGCTGACCGACCTATGCTCCAGATCCATCCAGCCGGATCCTAGGGGGAGCATCCACCTCGACTGGGTCGAGGAAGAAGAGGATGGCTCAGCCCCATGGGATGAAGAAGAAGAAGAGACAGCTCACCTTTATCACCACCATAGCACCCACTACATCTACCATACCACCCACTACCTCAGCCTCCACCATAACCACCTCTACAGCCATAGCCACAGCCACAACCACCTCCACAGCAACCACTACCATTCCCACACCCCCTACCACTACATATATCCCATCCACCACTATATCATTCACACCTATATCACCACCATTATCATCTAGACCTAACCCAACCTTCACCACTGCCACCACTACTACCACTGGCCACCAAGCTGGGCCATCATCACATCCCACCCACCTATATGGATTATCTCTACCTCCCATTGGGTAGAGGAACAACTATCAACATTGAACCGTATGGTGATGCACCTGTTAGCAGCCAATGACGAGAAGACTGCGCAGATTCGTCAGTTGGCAGATCTCACAGCTGAACAGTCCCAGCAGATCTCTCAGCAGGCTCAGCTGATTGAGCAGCAGGCACAGCAAATGGCTTCTAAGAGTGAAGAGATTGCCCAACTCCAAGAGCACAGAGTCATATCAGAAAAGAAGATTGAGGAGTTGGAGGATGCTAAAAAGTCTATCATGCTCAAGCTCAAAGGAACTAAAGATGAGCCTCTGAAGATAAAGGAAGGAGATGGTGATGAGGGTGTAGATGATGATGTGGATGAAGATGAAAAGAGTGATGATGATGAAGGGGATGAGGAAGAAAGAACAGAGGCCAGGCAGGAGGATGATGATGATGAAAGAGGAGATGCAGCTGCATCAGCCTCAGCTCAGGATCAAGAAAGAAGATCAAAGAGAAATCAAGACCAACGAGCTTCCTCTTCTGCCTCACCAAGTGATGATCCAGCAATTCACGATAAAAGTAATGATTAGATGATTATGTATTTGATAGCCTTTGTACTTGAATCATGTATTAAACTTATGCATTTGATGTTTATATTAAGATTAACATATTTCTGTCTTGATTATTAACTAATGTTTGACATGTTACATGTTTACAACAAGCAGATCCAAACTTTCAAAGGGACAAATTCGATGTTGCTCCCCTTCAGCAGATCAAGACTCAGCTAACTATGATTCTTGATCTGCAAGGGATTGTCAGAAGGTCAGTTATACCCCTGAAGAAGGGGAAATAATTCACGATCTATCAAATGAGCAACTAGCTAGATCTTCAAGCTAAATCCGATGAGATTGTGAAGGATGCTCCAACGTGCGACTCGACAAGTGATGAAGAGCTCAATGACGTTGATGAAATAGAGATAGAAGATGTCACTGCAGAGCACTACCCTCAGTATGCTGACAATGAGGGAAATGTGGTCCCCAATCTGGGTGAATCCCTTGTCAGTGATACATTTGAGGTGTTAGACAAAATGGAGCAGGAGTCAGAGAAGAAAGAGGGATCGGCCCAAGCCTCAAATGATGATGTTGATGTCCGCAAGGCTGAATGGGCTGCCTGTTTTGAAGAAGTTAGAGCCCAACATGTTGCACCTAAACAGGACGCCTACACCAAACTCTACAGAGTCAAGAAACATCATAAGGTGTCAGGCAGGATTATAGCATGGGCATATTTTGAGGACCTTAACGTTTATGCCGTTAAGAGGGAGAAGGGCATAGAGTACTTTAGATTTCCACATGATCTAAAGACTCTACCAGGTTTTGAGTTCAAACAGCTGGCCAAACTAAAGCTGTTGTATGCTGAACCGAGAAAAATGTCAGGCTGGTTTGAGGCTGCCCTAAGGAAGGAGTACCATACCAGGTGGGTTAACTTCAGACCCCAACAGCCTACTAGGTACATCAGAAGGTCTGAAGTTAATGCCATTACTGGAAAGCCAAAGATAGTGTTGAAGTGTAGTCCTCTGTGCACGATGTCAAGAATCCCACTCAGGGAAATGCCACAAGACTTCACTCCACACTTTAAGTGGTGGTACTACGATTGGAGGACAGGAGAAGTGGTCATAGTCCTAGACAAAGAGGGCCAAATGGATACCATCAGGGTATTTGACCCAATGTGGCTTACCAACTTGTCAGCGAATGATGTCTACACTCTATACAAGTGGCCATTGTTCTATGATACGCAGGATATTGTACAAGCCCTCCAGTTCCAAAATGTCATAAGACTCTATTTTGCATTTGAGATTCATGCAGGAGTCACAAAAGAGGATAAGTACAAGAAGTATGCAGAGGTAATGAAGACAACAAGACATTAGAGAGATCTAGGTCCAAGGGGGAGTTTATTGATACATGTATGTCCCTAGATCATGATATGAATGTAATAGATCTTGTTTGTCTGATTCTGATGTAATGTTTGGAATGATTAATGAAATGATATTGGTTATTTGTTAATTATAATGTTTAATATTTCATTAATGATTCGATGTTGAATTGGTTAATTAGGTTTGTGATTGTTTGAAGTGTTATGCATAATGTTATAACATTGAATACACTCAAACTTGGTGAAGTGAAGTTCTCATGCGTCCGACTGGACCATGCGGCCCAACAATGCTCATGCGTCTGAATGGCTATGCGACTGAGTGTCTATGCGCCTAAATAGTCTATATGCCTGAACAACTTCATGCGACTGAATCAGGCGCACGACTGAACACTCAAACGTGCAGATGAATTGATCGCATGGTTCAATCGCACGACTAAACTATACTAATGGTTCAGTCGCACGAATGAACAATACTATACTATAAATACAACCGAATTCGTGGAAAAACGAGAGCTTTAATTCTATTTCGATTTCAGACGTACCCTAGCCGTCCAGAAACCTCAAGTTGATACTCCAAGTTCATAGAACGCAGTAGACCGATTCCTAATCGATTCTTAACATTTGATTCAATACCTTATTGATTCTACGTGCGTTCTCACTGATTGGATCGCCAATCAAATAGGATTCCGCACTATTTGGTTTGGTTACACGTTAATCATTCGGTATTTCGTTCAAATACCAAGTCCTAACAAAAAAACTCCCCCTTGGACCTAGATTCATCTATTGTCTTACCTTCTTTATAACCTCTTCGTACTTCTTGTACTTCTCTTCTCTTGTGACTCCTGCGTGTATCTCAAACGCAAAGCAGAGTCGTATCATATTTTGGAATGGAGGGCTTGTACAATATCTTGCATGTCATAGAACAGTGGCCACTTGTATAATGTGTATACATCATCAGCAGACAAGTTTGTAAGCCACATTGGGTCAAATACCCTGATTGTATCCATTTTGCCCACTTTGTTCAGAACTATGTCCGCCTCCCATGTTCTCCAATCATAGTACCACCATTTAAAGTGTGGAGTGAAGTCCTGTGGTATTTCCCTGAGAGGGATTCTTGACATTGTTCTTGGGGGACTCCACTTCAGTACTATCTTAGGATTTCCAGTTATGGGATCAACTTCAGAACGTCTGATATACCTCGTAGGTTGTTGAGGTTTGAAGTTGACCCACCTGGTGTGGTACTCTTTCTTCAGGGCAGCCTCAAACCAGCCTGACATCTTCCTCGGGTCAGCATATAGTAACTTCAGTTTAGCCAGCTGGTTGAGCTCAAAACTAGGTAGAGACTTTAGATCATGCGGGAATCTAAAGTACTCGATACCCATCTCTCTCTTTATCGCGTATACATTAAGATCATCAAAATAAGCCCACATGATAATCTTGCCTGACACCTTTTGATGTTTCTTTACTTTGTAGAGCTTGGTTTAGACATTTGGTTTAGGAGCAGAGCGTTGTGCTCGGATCTCCTCAAAACATGCAGCCCATTCAGCCTTTCTGATATCAACATCGGCGTTTGAAGCTTGGGCTTGTTCTTCAACCTTCTCAGTCTCTTGCTCCATCTGATCCAGTATATCAAATGTATCACTGACTAGGGAATTACCCAGATTGGCGACCACATTTCCCTCTTTGTCAGCATACTCTGGATAGTGAGCTGCCGTGACATCCTCGATCTCTATCTCATCGATGTCTTTCAGGTCGTCATCACCGTCTCCTTCAATAGTTGGAGCATCTTTTACAATCTCATCAGGATTGGCTTGAACATTTCTGCCAGTTGTTCATCAGTAAGATCATGAATTATTTCCCCTTCTTTAGGGGTGTAACTCACTGATCTTTTGACAATCCCTTGCAGATCAAGAATCATGGTTAGTTGAGTCTTGATCTATTGAAGGGGAGCAATATCGTGTTCATCCCTTTGATAATTTGGATCTGCTTGATTTAAACATTCAATATATCAATCATTAGTTAACAATCAAGACATAACCATAATAATCGAAAACATAACTATTTACATTGCATATAAACATGTATTTTGTTAATTTCATACATAATCCGAATACAAAAGATTTTAAATACAATAAAAGAACTAAGCATTACTCTTGTCCTGGATCATCGGCTCTTCTGCTGCCGGGTTGGATGAGGAGACACTCGGATCTCGAGTACGTTTGGTCCTCCTTTCGATCACTGATGTGGCACCTGCAGCTGAAGAGTCGTCATCATCATCATCACTAACATCATGTGACCATAATGATCATCACCATCATCATCATCATCACTATCATCATCAACATCATCATCTCCATCACCTTCTCCTATATTTAAGGGCTCTTCTTTGGACCCTTTGAGCTTTAACTGCAAAGATTTGTTTGCAGCCTCCAGCTCCTCAATCCTTTTGGCATGTTGCTCCTGGAGCTGAGACATTCGATGCGCCTGCTCATCGATCAATTGAGCCTGATGAGAGAGCTGCTGAGATTGGACAGTGGTCAGATCTACCAGCTATCTTATCTGATTGGTCTTCTCTTCATCTGCAGCTAACAGTCTCAGCACCATTCGATTAAGTGCTGAGAGTTGTTCCTCTACCCTACTGGGAGACAGAGGCGATCCTGATGGATATGGAGAGAAAGAAGATGGTGCTGTAGGATGGCTAGTGGTGGTGGTGACTGTGGTGAAGATTGGAGGTGGTATAGCTGATGGTGGTGGTGGTGTAGGTGTGAATGATGTGGTGGTGGATGGAAGGGTGGTAGTGGTATGAGGGGGAATGGTGGTAGGGATGGCGGCTGAGGTGGTAGGTATGGTGGTGGCTGTGGTGTGGCTGTGGTGGTGGTTGTGGTGGTGATGAAGATGATTTTGCGCTTCTTCTTTGTCAAGCCGTGAGGCTGAGCCATCCTCTTCTTCCTCGATCCAGTCGAGGAGGATGCTCCCCCTGAACACGGGCTGGCAGATCAGGAGTATATATAGGATCATCAGTAGTCTCTCCCAATCCGCCATGGCGTCCACCAACCGCCCGAGCCCCTAGTCTGTGGGAACAACTTTACTTCCCACAGTTCGGGTTAGTGGCTCCTCATCTGACTCCTCTTCCTCCTCACCAGGTATAAATTCCCGGTGGAAGCCAGCGGACTCTGCAATATCTCCAGTGGGGGCAGATACAAGAGATGCACTATCAGTAGTGGGGCCACTTGGTTGAGTGGGCAATGTATCTTCTGCATCCCCGCTATCATCATCATCAGAGTCATGCTCTGGGAGCTGTAGCTGCTCATCGTCGGAGTCGCTGTCTATGTGACGCCACTTACGTCTGCCTGGTGCCACATAACTCTATTGGCCAGATGGCCTATCAGTCTCTTCACCTGGGGCTTTACCTGCTTACCCCGGTAGACTCTCATACGACCCAGGGTCGTATCGTCCATAATCTCTAGAGCACAGCATCGTGGCGCTCCTTTGGAAGTGATGGCAGCTTCTCAGCGAAAATCAGCTGCAAGAATCTGGGGTACATACAAAATCCCTCCTTTCCCTTTGCCTCCAGATTCTTCACAAGGTAAGAAAAGATCATGCTCGAGAAGCTGAAGGGGTAGTTCAGCACCAGTGCCACATAAGCATTCTGGATCTGGTTTGAAAGATCATTAAACCCACCCCTTCTGGAAGCAGTGCACTTCAGTATTACATGTGCCAAGTACTTGTACTGGGGACACAGGTTGCTCTTGTTGAGCACACCTGAGTTGATGTCCCCAGCGTACTTAATCCTCAGAAAGCAGCATCTCACTGTCAGCGGGTGTAGCTTGGTGGGGTATCCAGCATCATCTCCTAACCCAAGTACACGCTGAATGTCTTCAGTTGTAATCTCTATGTCCATACCAAAGATGGAGCTCCTAATGCTGTATGGCTCGCGTGATCTATCCACAGATGCATTCTCCCAGAAGGTCTAGTGTATAGACCTATATGGAGTGCATGGGGTAGAGATGGCTTTATGTATCCTCGATCGCTTGAGAAAGGTGATGATCTCGGCAAACTTGGAACCATTCCGAGTTGTGTGATCTAAATGAGCACATATGTTGTGCTTGGGATTGCTAGACCATCTCTCCGCCATCGATCTGTAACATAAGATACATAAACATTAGATACTCACATAACACATACCAGTTCTAAGTAACTTGATAGGATTCATTCTAATTCATTCTAATTCATTCATGCGAATGAATCATGCGACTGTGTTCAGTCGGCTATTCTATCATGCGACTGGACTCATTCGGGTGAATGAACTTGCAACTTAGTTCAATCGGTTGGCTGAGCCTGCAATTGATTCAGTCAGCCAACTGAGCTCATTCTCATGTCACATTCGGCCGATTGAGCTATTAGGCCGGCTCAATCGTGCGATTGGAGTTCATCCATCCGACCAGTCGCATGACCTACTGTTTGGTTGACTTAGGTTCGAATCTTGACCAATTCATGAAATTAAACATTGTGTAAAGGTTCTTTAGACTCGCAATCACTTAACTAATAACCTAATAGCATTATTTTTAACATTTTACACGGTTTCAGTAGGTTATTAGTCCATTGAGTGGTTCGGTTCTTGTTTTAGTCGCGAATCACTAATTAGTACACCATTTCTTCTTATTTCGGTGAGATTTCATCAAATTATACCTGTATAAATGCAAACACGCATTAGAATATCAAGAAGGAAGTGTACTGAGGTCTAAAGAAATTTGGGCAGAGTAACGGTATGGTGTGCGATTTAAGGGCGATTGAGAGTGGTGAGAAGAATGCGATCGACTGTGGCCCTTTATATACTGAATCTGATTCAATCAACCGACTGGACTAATTCGCTCAGTTCATTCGGGCGAAGGAAACTCAGTCGGGCAATTGACTCAGTCGATCACCTTCAGTCGGCCGACTGAAGCTCAGTTGGTCGGCTGACTCAATCGCACACTCCCATTCGGACGAATGACTCATTCTGATATGCCATTCATATGAATAGCTCATACTTATGTCCAGTCGGCTATTTAATGTATGAGTATGGTCCATTCGCATGATTGGTCCATACTCATGGTCCAGTCATGCGAATGGGTCATACCCTTGAAATTTTCTGACTTTATGACCATTTGACTTTTAGACCCTTTTAAACTGTTGATTTGACATTATGAACACTTGATCATCTTAGACATGATCATTTTAACTTAAAACTTTTGATCACCTCAGACGTGATCCTTTTTAAGACATTTTGTCACCTTGATGTGACCCAATTTTTACTTAAAAGTACATGTGGTCACTTCAGACCTGACCTTTTAAGTGATAAGGTCCCTTATCAACTTCCATGACATAGTCCGATATTGCATAAACTAAAATAGACTAATGGTCTACTTACATAAAACGAATAACATTGAAAATTACACTAAGATATGTTTTTGGGTTTTTGTGAGAGTTAACTCCTAAGATGTAACTCTAGGGAATAATTTTTCTGAGAGGACAGCCTTAATCTTTTAAATCATACATGGACCAATTCAAGCTAGAATCATACAGGATATTCAAATCATTTTAGACAATTTAGCTAAAACCTTTGATGCTCTATTCGTGTTTTCCATCTAAAGCCATTTAGCAAATTTAGGAAATCATACTAGTACTATTAGGTCCCCACACTAATTTGAACTTTCAAGAATTGTAGCCACAGTGATTGTCAGTATACTTATCCTCTTAAATCCATACACAGACTTTCAACTCAGTTGGGTGATCGATTTAAGGTTTGTTTGTTTCAACAAGCATTTGTGGATCCCACACTTATATGGTAATCAACATTCCTCAGGAGATTTTTGAGCGGTCATAGGATAGTGTTCAAGAGAGACTATTCTTAGAACTTTCAAAGAGAAGCCAATCCTCAGGTCAGTGGCATCGCACAGCAGAGAGGCGGCAAACAACAATGAGTTCTAGAATATATAGGTTATCCTTATCCTCAGGTCAGTGCCACCGCACAGCAGAGAGGCACATAACCCATCTCCTTGTTTGAGCAAATATTTTTTCACAGATCTCACCAACACCATAGGTTATCAGTTTGACTGTATTTGCATTTTACATGTGCTTTTGCTCATGCTTTGATCTTACGCACACTTTTGTGGCGTTTATTTTGCTCGTCACCCCTTATTGGAATCTTGTTGATTGTGTTAACCAGGGATAAGGCGTTACCCACAGCTAGTCAACCATTTTAGTTTAATCTTGAGATCACCAAAAAGGTCTAGTCATCTATTGTGTTGAATCTACCAACATATCATATGTGGTCTAGCAACCTCTAGGTCTACTTTCTTTGTGTTACATTATTAGTAGCTAGCTTATCTATCATATTTCCTTTTATATTGCTCAGACTACACAGACTTATATTTGAACTTTGCATCTTTTCTAATTTTGATTTTGAAGTCCCAAATGGTTTGTACCTGTGTACTATCATATTTCAAACATTGAATCGGTATGACACATATTATCTTATTTATTTTCAGCTTGCCTCTCCTTTTCCCCCCTTTTTTATTTATTTATTTCCTAGACCTATTTTCCCCCTAAAATTATAAAACCACTATGGATTTGTGTTTTAGGATTTTAATGGGCAAGGAAAGAACCTAATTGTAGTTAAACGAATTAAAATTAACAAAACCAAGAGAATAAACTAAAAGAGAATTGAATTTAAAAATTAAAAGAAGTTAGACATGACGCATCGGACTACACATGGTCATCTTCAGGAATGACTTCACTTTTCTTTTTAATGCCATTTACCTCTAACAGATATAGAAAACGTGGTTTATCAAAAGCCTTTGTATAGAGGTCAGCGCGTTGAAAATCAGTGTTTATTTTTATCACATCGATTAATTCTTTTCAAAGCAATCACGTATGAAGTGATATTTGATTCCGATGTGTTTGGTCTTAGGATGTTGGACCGGGTTTTTAGTGACTGCAATCGCAGCAGAGTTATCAACAAAGATAGGAGTGGAAGTGAAATGCAAACCGTAGTCCCACATTTGATGTTAAATCCATATGATTTGGGAACAGCAGCTTGCAGCAGCAACGTATTCGGCTTCACAGGTTGACAATGCAACCGAGGTCTGCTTCTTACACTGCCAGGTTACTCATCTTCTCCCAAAGAACTGACACCCTGCTGATGTAGACTTGTAGTTCATCTTGCAGCCACCGTAATCGAGTCACTATACGCTGTAAGTTCAAAGTCATCATCATGAGGATACCACAACCCAAGTGTGGGTGTGCCCTTCAGATAACGAAATATCCTTTTGACCCTAATTAAATGGTTCACCTTAGGCTTTGTCTGATATTATGAGAATAAACATGTAGCATACATGATATCAGGTCTTGAGGCAGTGAGATACATGAGAGATCCAATCATCCCTCGGTACATAGTGGCACCTACCAGATCACCGTTCTCATCGGGTGCTACATCATGGTTTGTAGCCAGTGGAGTGCCAGCTATGGAAGCACATGACTGGGAACTTGTCTCCCTTTTCTATGTCAAACAAATTAAAGGAGGATATGTATCATTTGCTAGGAATAAAGGAGGATATATCACTGCTCAGGGCGAAGTGGGAAACCAGAAAGTCAAGTTTGATAAGGTCAACTATGTTCAACAACTACAGAACAACTTGCTGTCAGTTTCCCAGATCTGGGATAAAAGATTCAAAGTTGTGTTTGACAACAAGAAGTGCTACGTGCTGAAAAAGGATTACGTTATCCCGAAGGACAAAGTCTTAATGTTAGCTTCAAGATATAACGATTTATATGTCTTGGATCTATCAAAGGCCTCCACAACTGATCATAAATTTCAATGCTTTTTGTCAAAGGCAACAGAGAGGGACTCAATCTCCTGGCATAGGAGGATGGGACACATTAATTCGAGGAAGATGAATCACTTGATACAAAATGATCTAGTGAATGGAGTAAATGTCAAGAACTTCCAGCTTCTGGATTTCTGTGTAGCATGTAAGAAAGGCGAACAGACCAAGAAGTCTTACAAGGCAAAGAAAGTTAATTCCATTGACCTACCTCTCGAGCTTCTACACATGGATCTGTTTGGTCCTGTTAGCACTAAAAGTACAGTTGGTGATTTGTAATGCTATGTAGTAACAGATGATTACTCAAGATTCTCTTGGGTGATGTTTTTGAAAGCCAATCAGAAATTTTTGAATCATTCAAACGTCCAGTAACTGCATTGGAATCACTCTACAAGCTGAAAGTTAGACAGATTCGATCAGACAATGGCACAGAGTTCAAGAACCAGTGGATGGAGGCATTTTGTAAAGAAAAAGGGATTGTACATCAATTCTCATCAGCCTACACACCACAGATGAATGGAGTTGCTCAGCAAAAGAATCAGAGCTTGATAGAGATAGCAAGAACAATGCTAGCCGACTCGAAACTGCCTATCCAATTTTGGAACAAGGCAGTGGCCAATGCATGCTACACCCTTAATCGGGTCTTGGTGGTAAAACGTCATGGTAAAACATGTTATGAGTTGCTCCAAGAACCTAAACCTAACCTGGAGTATCTCAAACCATTTGGTACACCATGTACGCAACTAAAGAAAACTCAGTTTGGGAAGTACAGTGAGAAGGCTGAAGAAGGGATATTTCTCGGATACAATATACCGGACAAGAGAGTTTATAACAATTCAACGGGTCTGGTAGAAGTGTGGTGCAACGTTGATGTACAGAGATACACCACCCCCTTGCTGGAAAGGGACCTTCATTCTTCTTCGACTATGATGGATTCTTTAAGTCCTTCAACATACCTCCCTCCCTTCCTAATGATGAGTTAACAACCAGAATGATGTTCGATGTCCTAGACACACTGCCACTAGACTCAACAACATCAACTCCACAAGGTGAATCTTCTAATCCTTTAGGGGGAGCACTTGATGTAAGTGATTCTTCCTCTGATGATGAAGAAGTGGAGACTGAACAGGTGGACCAGGGGGATCAGGTTCCTACTACTGAAAGTACAAAACCAACGGATGTTGATGCCTCTAACACTTCTGAACCTCATACTCCAACAGCTACAGATACTGAATCTGGAATTCAAAATCTGGATCAGGAACTAGTTGTTCCCACCACTCCTGAATCTCAAATAAATGTTTATCATCCAATGGATAATGACATAGGGGATCTACTATCGGGAGTACAGATACGAAATCAGCTATACTCAGCTGATTATGCCTCTATCATGGAAAAAGGCTATCTTCACGATGGTGCTTATCGATGTTTTGTGTCTCAATTTAAGCCAAAATATGTAAGTGAAGCCTTAAACGATGAGGCATGGGTCAGTGCCATGCAAGAAGAACTTCTACAGTTCAAAAAGCTAGGAGTAAGGACACTAGTGGACTGACCAAAAGGTGCTAAGGTAATAGGAACTAAATGGGTCTTAAAGTGAAGGAAAGATGACCAAGGGGTCATAATAAGAAACAAGGCTCGACTTGTGGTACAAGGTTTTAAACAAGTCGAAGGCATAGACTACAATGAGGTGTTTGCACCTGTGGCTAGAATGGAAGCAATCTGTATCTTCCTAGCCTATGCATCTTACATGATGATTAAAGTTTATCAACTAGATGTAAAAAGTGCATTTCTTCATGGTGAAATCCATGAGATAGTCTACATCAGTCAACCTGAAGGTTTTGAGGATCCTTATCATCAGGACAGAGTTTACAAAGTGAACAAGGCTCTCTACGGGCTCCATCAAGCCCCTAGAGCCTGGTATGAGAAACTCTCAACTCATCTTGTGAAACATGGCTTTCGCAGAGGAATGATTGATTGTACATTATTCATCAAAGAAAAAGACGGTGATTTACTTCTGGTACAGATATATGTGGATGACATAATCTTTGATTCGAAGAATGAAGAATTATGTTAAGAATTTGAATCTATAATGAAAGCAGAGTTTTAGATGAGTGCAATGGGGGAGATGAAGTTCTTCCTAGGATTACAGGTAGATCAGACACCAAAATGAATCTTCCTGCATCAGACTAAATATGTAAGGGATATCCTTAATCAATTTGACATGGAGAATGCTTCAGCTACTGGAACTCCACTTGCCACGAATCATGATATGGCACTCGATGAAAATGGTGATCTGGTTGATGCTACAATGTATAGAGGAATGATCATATCCCTTATGTATCTCACAATGTCTCGTCCTGATATCATGTATGCCACGTGTTTGTGTTTAAGATATCAGGCAAAACCAAAAGTAAATCATCTCATTGGTGTGAAACGGATTTTTCATTATAGAAGCGTACTCCAACACTCGGGTTGTGGTATCCTCGTGACAATGATTTTGAGCTTACGGCGATAGTGACTCAGACTATGGTGATTGCAAGATGAATTACAAGTCAATATCAGCAGGATGTCAGTTCTTTGGTAGACGGTTAGTCACCTGGCAATGTAAGAAGCAGACCTTCGTTGCTCTGTCAACATGTGAAGCTTAATACGTTGCTGCTGCAAGTTGCTGTTCGCAAATCATTTGGATTCAACAGCAAATGCGCGACTACGGTTTGCAATTTTCTAACACTTCTATTTTTGTTGATAACTCTGCTGCTATTGCTGTCAACAAAAATTCAGTCCAACATCCTAAAACTAAACACATCGGTATTAAATATCACTTTATACATGACTATTTTGAAAAGCAATTAATCGATGTGGTTAAAATTAATACGGATTTTCAACGCGCCGACCTCTACACAAAAGCATTTGATAAACCGAGGTTTTTTTGTTTTTTAGAGGTTAATGGCGTGAAAAAGAAAAGTGATGTGATTCTGGAGGAAGAAAGTGCGTAGTTCGACATGTTTGCTTTTATTTTCTTTCCTTTTACTTTATTTTCCTGTCTATTAAAATCCAAAAACACAAAAATTTTTAGTTTTATAATTTTAGGGGGAGAATAGATTAGTTTAGTATCAAATTAGTTACATTATTTAACTTATAAAAAAACGAGGGAGGAGGGCAGCCTAGCTAATAGAAATGAGATCAAATATGTGATTCTGATTCAACGCTTATGGAAAATGATAGTACACAGGGAACAATTGTTTGGGACTTCAAAAGAATTTATATGATTAAGATGCAAAAGTCAAAGTATACGTCTGAGAAGTCTAAGCAAAATAAAAGAAAAAATGATAGTAAAACTAGTATGCTACTAAGGCAGCACAGAGAAAGTATACCTAGAGGTTGCTAGACCATTATGTGATGTGTTGGTAGATTCAACACAATAGATGAGGAGACCTCATTGGTGATTTAAATTCAAACTAAGTTGTTCAACTTGCTGTGGGTTCCTATCTTATCCCTGGTTAAGACAATCAATGCATTTCCATAAGGGGTGACAAGCAAAATAAACGCCACAAATATGTGTGGATGACCACAAATATGAGCAAAGCACATGTAAAACAATGCTAATAGCAATCAAGCTATTAATTTATGTTGTTGATGCGTTATGTGCAAAAAGAAAATTAAATGCTCTAACAAGAAGATAGGTTGTGTGCCTCTCTGTCGTGCGGTGGCACTGACCTGAGGATAAGCATAATCTAAATATTCTAGAATTCATTTTTGTTTACGCCTCTCTGCTATGCGGTGGCACTGACCTAAGGCTTGGCATCTCTTTGAAAGCTCTTAGAATAGTTTCTTCTTGTCAAATACCCGTAGAACGCTCAAAAATCTCCTGAGAAATGTTGATTACCATATAAGTGTGGGATCCATAAATGCTTATTGAAATAATCAAACCTAATGTATCACCATTTGTGTCAAAAATCTGTATATGGATTTAAGAGGCAATTATACTGACAATCATCGTGGCTGCAACTCTTGACAGTCAAAATCAGTGTGTACATCTTATAGCTCTAGTATGATTTCCTAAACTTGTTGTTGACTCTCGGTCAAAACAAGAATCGAGAATCGAAATGTTTTGTTAAAGTGTCCCAAATGATTTTGATAAACCTGTATGATTCTATAATGAATCTCTCCAGAAATGATCAGATTAACTTAAAGTTGTGCTGTCCAGCAAGGTAAATCGGTTAGAGGCTCGTCTAAAGATTTCAATCCATCTCAAATCAAAAATACAAAATATCTTGTTTTGTTTTTAATTTCAAGTTGTTTTATTTAATTCTTAGTCATTTGTTAGGTAAAAGTCAGACTATCATCTAGATTCAATCTTTGAATCGCTCACTAAAAGTGGTCACATCTGAGGTGACCAATCGGGTTTTGAATTAAAAGATCATGTCTGAGGTGATCAACAGTTTTTCAATTAAAAAGGTCATGTCTGAGATGATCATCGGTCATAACGTCTTATCCATAGTTAAACATGTATGTTTGAAAGTGTGTGATGTAAAACTCATAAGTAAGAACAATTCGCATAGTTAGATCATAAGTATGGGCCAATCGTACAATTGAACTATAAGTATGGACCAATCACACAAAGGGATGAGACCGTATGAGCCAATCGCACGACTGAATTCCAGTCGCACGAATGAAGCATGTGAATGGTCCTAGTCGCATGACTAAATGCTTACTCAGTATAAATAGAGGGGAGTCGGTCACATTTGTAACACTCTTCAATCGCTCACCCTCATTCGCACGAACATACCGTTACTCTACCCAAAGTTCATTTGACTGATTTTACCGATTGATTGTGATACTAACTGTTACTGTCTTCATATACAGGTAATGGGAGACCGAAATCGACAACAATGCCTGGTTTAATCAAACCCTAAGGACCGAAATCATTCAAAACAAGAACTTTGAAAAACTCCTCAAAATAAACCACTTAAAAGGACATAATCATTGATTTAAAGAACATTAGGTGTTATTTTGATTTTCTGCGAGTCAAATGAGTCTAACCACAATGTTTAACATCAAGTTTTGACCAAGAATTGAATTTAAAGTGTCGAACAGAGCGTTAGGTGAATGGACATGCTGATGAACTTCAATCACATGATTGAGCTGGGCATATGACTCAATCGCACGAATGAACCATACGTATGAGTTCAGTCGCACGATTGGCTCAACCGCATGGCATAGCATACGACTAAGCTTAGTCGCAGGCTCAATCGTACGACTGAGCTCAATCATACGACTAAGACTCAGTCGTATTGTCCATTCGCATGACTGAACAAAATGAACCAAGTTCTTTAAGAGTCAAATTTCATCTCTTATGTACAAATCTAATGTTTATATGTCTTGTGTTATAGCAACATGGCTGATAGGTAGACTATCAACACCAAGCATGACATTTGTGCTCACCTTGATTCTATGTCCAGGAATGCTGCTGAGTTCTTAGGGATTATTGCCTTTCTGCGCAGATCACGGATCTTCAAGGCTATCTCAACTCCATGTACACCTTACAACCCCATCCAGCAGGCATTTTGGGAAAGTGCCAGGGTGACAGATCAGTTGAGCCACATTGTATACGGAGCTCCATTTTTGGTCAAGAGATCGAAGTTACTGCAGCAGATCTAAGACGTGTACTGGATCTGGGTGATGATGATGCCCACCCCACCAAGTTACATCCTCTGATAGTAGGGGGCTGTTTTCTACGGATGAAGTACACTGGGGACATCAGCATAAGTGTGCTCAACAAAAGCAACCTGTGTCCCCAGTTCAAGTACCTGGCCCATGTCATTGTTAGTGCATGGCATCAAGGAGGGGAGGATTTGATGATTTATCTGACCAAATCCAGAATGCATACGTTGCACTGGTGCTGAACCATCCTTTCAGCTTCTCCAACATGATATTCTCTTACTTGATAGAGAACCTCGAGGCTAAGGGTAAGGAGGGTTTTTGCATGTACCCTCGATTCTTACAGCTTATTATTGATGAGAAGCTTTCGTCTCTACCAAAGGAGAAAGAAGATGTAATGGTACTCGAGGTGATGGATGATACCACCTTGGGTAGGATGAAAATATATAGGGGGAAGTAGGTGAAGCCCCCTATCAGGAGACTATTCGAGCACTTGGCAAGTGTTGATTATGTGGCGCCTTCTCACAAGAAGTTGTGTCACGATGAGAGTGACTCAGATGTCAAGCCGATTGAGCTACCCACTGATGATACAGATGATGATGACTACGACCATGGTGATGGTCAAGGCGGTGAGGCTCCTGGTGGATCCAAGCAGGCTCCAATCCAACCTGATTTTTGGATAGATGAAGATGATGAGTCAGATGAGGAGCCTATCTTGAGGACAGTTGGGAGTAGGGTTATGGCCATAGAGAGAGGAATAGTGGCAGTTGGTGGACGCCAGGGTGAGTCAAGGGGTGTGGCTACTAATGTTACATACACCCCTGATGTCACTGATCCTACATACACCCCTAACCAGCCCATTGGCCCAAGGGGAGATCTTTTTCTAAAGGCTCAAGGAAGAAGCGTATGGCTCAACCCCAAGGCTTAAAGAGCAAGAGACGGAGGATCACCCTGACTACCACAGCTCCCACCTCTACCACACATCCTACCACCACTACCACACATCCTACCACCACTACCACACCTCCTACCACCACTACCACAGCTACTCCACCACAGCCACACACATTCCACCTCCTATATTCACCACATCCACTACTACAACCACCACTCACCAAGCCGGTCCTTCCACTCACACTCCATTCATCGCTGGCCCTCTCTACCACATATTGGGTTAGTGGAACAGCTAGCCAACCTCAACGAATGGTGGTAAAGCTGCTAGCCACGGATGAGCAAAGAGCTGTGCAGCTCAATCAGCTAATGGAGATCAATGCAGCTCAGGCAGAGCAGATCACACAGCTCAGAGATCAGAACCCCTAGTCGGTAAAGAGGATTGAAGAGCTTGAGAAGAAAAATAAGAAGATTATGCTAAGGCTAAAGGGGTCAAAGAGTGGCCTCTCAATATCAAAGATGGTGATGGTGATGATGAAGATGATGATGATGATGTGGAGGATGATGATGATGACGGTGAAGAAGTATCGAGGAGGGAGGACCAAACCAAAAAGATCAAGACGAGGATGACCAAGAAGGCGATGTTGCTGCATTAGCCTCTCCTCGAGCTCAAGAGAGGTGGACCAATCATAATCAAGATCAAGGAGCCTCATCCTCCGCTCCTTCTACTAAAGAACCTGCAATTCAAGACAAAAGTAATAGTTAGATGTAGTTGTATGTAGAAACTTTTGTATTTGAATTATATTACATTAATGTAGTTAAGTATCATCTATGCTTGTTTATGTTTAAATGCTTTATATGATGACTTATGTGTGTTGTGCTTAATGTCTAATCAAGCAGATAAAACTCCACAATAGCAGGATGAATACGATGTTGCTCCCTTTCAGCAAATCAAGTCTCAATTCACCATGATTCTTGATTTGCAAGGGATCGTCAGAAGGTCAGTGAGCTACACTCCCAAAGAAGGAGAAATTATACATGATCTGACCGACGAGCAGCTGGCTGAAATGTTCAGACTCAATACGGACGAAATTGTTAAAGATGCTCCAGATATTAATGTTTTAAGTGATGAGGAGCTGCAAGATGTTGATGAGATTGAGATTGAGATTGAGGATGTTACAGCAGAACATTATCTAGAGTACACTGACCATGTGGGAAATGTGATACCCAACTTGGGTGATACTTTTGGCATTGCTACATTTGAGAAGCAGGATGAAATGGAGAAGGAAAAGGAAAAGGATGAAAACCAAGCCCAAGCCTCGAATGCAAATGTTGATATCAAGAAGGCTGAATGGGCAGCTTGTTTTGCTGCAATAAGAGCCCAGCGCATGACTCCAAAGCAAAATACCTACACCAAACTTTACAAAGTCAAGAAACATCATAAGGTGTCTGGCAAAATCATTGTGTGGGCCTATTTTGAAGACTTAAACGTATATGCTTTGAAAAGAGAGAAGGGAATCGAGTACTTCAGATATCCTCATGATTTGAAGACTCTTCCAGGTTTTGAGCTCCACCGACTGGCATGCTTAGATATGTTGTATGCTAATCCAAGGAAGATGTCAGGTTGGTTTGAAGCTGGGTTAAAGAAAGAATACCATACGAGGTGGGTAAACTTCAGACCTCACAACCCAAGAGGTACATCCGTAGATCTGAAGTGGATCCTATATCTAGGAAGCCAAAAGTAGTGCTGAAGTGGAGTTCCCCATGCACGATGTCAAAGATTCCCTTACGGGAAATGCCTCAGGACTTCACTTCACATTTCAAATGGTGGTATTATGACTGGAGGATGGGTGAAGCGGTCATAGTTCTTAACAGAGAGAGCAAAATGGAAACTATCAGGGTATTTGACCCAGTATGGCTTACCAACTTATCAGCTGAAGATGTCTACACTCTATACAATTGGCCATTGTTCTATGACACGTAGGATATTGTACAAGCCCTCCAATTCCAAAATGTGATACGGCTCTGCTTTGCATTTGAAATACACGCAGGAGTCACAAGAGAGGAGAAGTACAAGAAGTTTGAGGAGCATATGAAGGATGTCAGACAATAGAGTAAACTAGGTCCAAGGGGGAGTTTGTTGATACATATGTCCCTAGTTTATGTGCTTAATGTAAAAGTTTTTCATGGCTTACATATGTGTAATGAAACGATGTAGTGATATATGATTTGTACTTTGATGTTAATGTATCTTTAATTCATATATATGAACTTATTATATAGGTTTAATTTGTTGTATGATTATTCTTGCTAACGAACCGTACTTATAGACCATAAGCATGAAGACATCATGCTAATGAACCAGTCGCACGACTGAACCAGGAGACCTGGTCAGTCATACGATTGAAACATGAGAATGACTCAATCGCACGACTGAACCTTCAGTCGTGCGTACGAATCAGTCGCATGGGTTAGTCGCACGACTGAACCATGCTAATGGTTCAGTCGCACGAATGAAGATAGCAAACCTATAAATACCACATAAGTCATGGAAAACGAGACTTTTGACACTTATATCGTATACCCTCATAACCTAGCCACCCAAAGCGTCCAGAACGGATATTCCAACTTCATAGTTCGCATCTGATCGTATTCTGCTCAATGTTAATGTTTCTTTAATCGTTAGATCGATCGGGTTTGCGTTCTCACTGATTGGATTGCCAATCAAATAGGATTCCACATCATTTGATTCGGTTTCACGCATAATCAGTTAGTACTCCATACGTACAAGGTCTCTAACAAATCCGTGGATACACGTATGGATCTACCACAACAATCTTTATAATTGATTATAAAATTGGTTTTGATTTAGAGAAAATGGTTAGTTAGATTTTAGTAACTAGTTCTTAACTTTTCAAAATAATAACTAAATAAGAAAGTATATAAATGATTAAGACTTTTGGTCATTCTTTAGGTGAAGTAGGACTATCATTCTAATTTAGCTTCTATATTAGTAAATGTGATGAATTGCATAGTGTGGTTAAAGACATAGATTAAGGTAAGTATGTTAATATTTATAAACATGAGTCGGTATTTATAGGCTTTCTAGAGTGTTGCGCATAGTCTCGTGCCTCCCAAGCATAACCCTATGTTAGTAAAACATAAGTAAAAGTTGTTCGGCTCATACAAGTGACAATTTTTGGAGCAAGATCCTATGTTTGATGGGGTACAACCATATGTTGGGGCTGGGCATAACTCCATGCCTTTGGGGGCACACCCCATATCTCCCTAACAGGAAATATGCTTTTGTGCCTTCTCGTAGATTAATAGGAGGTGTGCCAAATTTAACATTAGGGACTGTTAAGGCTAGGCATGGGGTTGTGCCTCATGGGTTATAACCCATGCTTAGCCTCTTGAGCTTGCTTTTCCTTAATTTTCTTCTCGGTTGAGCTCCTTTGGTCCATCTTGGTCTCTTTCAAGCCTAAAATTATAATTTAAGAAAATTAAGCACTAAGTTGTCTTTTTAGTTAGGAGTTTTGGAAATATTTAATATGATAATGATATTTTATATGTATAATTTAAAGTGAAACAAAAGCTAAAGAAAGCTTGCAATCCATAAAAAAAAGGTAAGGCTTTATGTCTTGAATATTAATGATGATCCTAAATCTATGTTTAAAATTATCTACTTGTCAAGATTATGGTAAATATGGTAACTTCGTGTATAAATATGTTGATCTCACTGAATAAAGCCTTTTTTTCTAGTGTTTATGCATTATTTATCGGGGTAACTTCTAAATCCCCTTATTTATTAATGTTTTCTAGCAAATTTTGGGTTTGCTTGAGCACATCATGGTTTTATGTACATAGATCTAGGAGCTTTTATGTTATAAATGTTATCTTTGATGTTTGTTATGATTAAGGTTTATAATGATAGTACTATTATTTGCATTCTTGTTAATATTGATAAGTTATTCCCTAAAATGTGTGTGAATAATGCAATGATTTCATTAATTATGGTAAAGTTAAATGCCAAGGAATTATATAATTAATGAATGGGAGGACTTATTTCATTCATAAGATTAAACCTTCTCAAGTAAACCGGGCATTTAAATATAAAAAATGGCCCTCGTAAGTGATTCATGCCTCTGCAACTAACCCATATTCTTCACACCTCATGAGTCCAAAAAGTTTACTAAGGCATAAAAGTCCTAGTAAGTAACTCAGTATGTCTGATAAGTAACCTTGTACCTTCGTAAATGACCTTACACTTTTCATGTACTCTTCAATGCCTTCATAAGTGAGGTCTATACATTCGTAAGAACCACAACCTCCTCATGACTAAATTATAAACCCTTCCTCCATATCTAGCTATGTGTAGCAAAAAGTGACCAAGTGACCCCCTTACAAGAATCTAATACCTTTGTATTCTAATCTGTACCTCTGAAGCTAACTCAAGACTGTAACATCCAGTTATTTTTTTAATACACGAAAGAAAGAATGAGAAGAAGAAAACAAGGAAGGGCTATAAAACCCAAGTTGAGAGGTTGAAAATGTACAAAGTACAAAATTTATTATAATTTTGTACAAAAGTAGCATGGCCACCCATGCCATGCCACTTTTCACCTTTTATGCCGATTGAAGAGAGAGAAAGAGGCCGATTGAAGAGAGAGAAAGAGGCCGAGAGAGTTGAAACTCTCGGCTTTGAAGAAACAAGAAGAAAGGATTCGAATTTATGGTAAGAATTTATGGTTTTGAGATGTTCTTAACTATCCTTTAGCCTCGGTTGCATGCTGATTTGTGTTTGTATGTTCGGGTGTGTGTGTTTCGTGGGTTTCTAGGTGTTGAACTTGTAGCAAATGGGTTTGGAAGGAAGTCATACCCAAAGAGCTGCCAAGGTGAGTTCTAGAACCCCCTTTTTACTTGTTTTAAACTGATTTGGTCTAGAAATGCATGTATGAACATTTTTATAAAAAATGGTTTTTCACCCATATGTTTATGTGTATGTGTATTCAGGTGGGTTTTGATTTGAGTGATGTATGTTGTTGTGATTATGTTATGTATGTGTTTCTAAGGCTTAGAATATATGAATTAAGCTTAGAACATGTTAGATGATGATTGGGGACTGAGTATGTTGATAAGTGTGACTTGGACTGCCCATGCGCCTAAATAGTGGCTCATGCGCCCAACGGTATAAACTGTCTAAGTGTCCCCATACGCCCAAAGTTCATGTGCCCAAATAGTAGCCATGCACCTAGAATTAGGCTGAAATTGACTAAGTATTCAAACGCCCAAACAGCCCACGCGCCTAGGCACTCATGCGTCTGCATAGTGCCCATGCGCCTAGAATTTGCCTAGAATGGCTAAGTGTTGCCCATGCGCCCCAATAGTTCCCATGCGCCCCAATAGTGCCCATGCGCCTGAAAGTTCCCCATGCGCCTAAGTGTTCCCCATATGCCTGAAAGGCCATGCGCCTGCATAGTGCCCATGCACCCAAGACTTAGATTATTTTTCTGATTTTTGGGGAAAAAGTGAAATGTAGGCTTTGACTTGGGATGTTCCCGGAGGTGAAGTAAGTTGACTTTTGATGATGTATGGTCTATGATATGGCATGTATGATGATTGATTGTCATGTATGATGGTGCCTTGTATGGTGATGATTTGTATGGTTATGTTTATGTTCCTTGTTATGTATGTTTATTTTCCATGGCTTTACGTTGAATGTTGATGAATGAAATGATAAGTATTATGTAACGTAAAGTGGAAGATAAAGAAAAGAGGAACATAATGAATGAATGCATGCGTTAATGAATGAAAGATAAGTATGAAAGTCTTGCAAGCAAAGTATGGAGGCTCACACCCAATGAAAGGTGTTAGCTCAACTGTGTGCGGGTAAGCTACCCCGGAAGGATGCACACTGGGGTTTAAACCTTGTGATTGACCATATGTATGGAATCCTTGCCACTTGCCCCAGGTACTGGAGTCAGCTCTGTGCATAATGTTCGAGGTCTATGAAAGACCTCAAGCCCAATAACCAGCTTCGTGCACAATGTTTGGGGTATAACATATGGCATTGGTCCGTAATGAAAGAGAAAAGATAAGTGATGAGTGTACTTGCCCTAGGTACTAGAGTTAGCTTCGTGCACAATGTTCGAGGTCTATGAAAGACCTCAGGTCTAGTAACCAGCTTTGTGCACAATGTTCGGGGTACTGTACATGTCATCAGAAAGTAATGAACGTACGAAAGATAAGTAAGGAATTTTATGAATGAAAGTGAATGAAAGTGAACGAAAGTGAATGATAATGATGTACGATGAATGAACGAAAGTTAACGAACGAATGATGAACATAACAATGATATTATCTATGTGTACGTATGATGTTTGATCACGTAAGAATGTAAAGAATGGTTTTAAATGGAAGTAAAGTATATTTTATTTTAAAACTAGAACTCACTTAGCAACGCTGACTTTTATGTGTTTCTAGTTGACAAGTAATGGTTGCTGAGGATGGCACGGGGTGGCACTTGGCTCATTTTGGATGACATTCTTTTGTATAATGTTTTTGCCTTGTAATGCGAACAAATGATGTTTTTAATGAATGTTGTATTATTTTGCAAAAGCAATTATAATGAAATGAAAAGGTTGTTTAAATGTTTCCGCTACAATGTTTATTAAAGTTAATGTAGATATATGTTTTATGTGCAATGATTGACTAGCTGTGAGCATCCTAGGAATGGGGCCTTACAAAGACCCTCTTAACTAATCTAAACCACTGTATCACCCTACACCCAAGCTTTCCACAAGTATCCGTTGTACAAAGTTAATCATCAGTAACTAATAAAATGTTCACACATCTAACCATGTTGGTATTATGATGATATGAAATGCCAGTCTATGGACAAGATAACCATAAGGATGATATGACGGTTTGTAATGTCTATTAATGGGCAATAAACCATAGGGGCATTATGTAACACCCGTTTCCTGGGATGCTCACAGCTGGTCGATCATTGCACATAAAAACATATAATTTATATTTACCATTACTAAAACATTGCACCAAAAACACATTGAAACCATTTCATATCATTATAATTTCTTTTGCAAAATAATACATCTTTGACAGATTACAAAATAACTCATTGCATTACATCGCAAAAACATTATCGTTATACAAAATTGATGCCATTTAAAATAAGCCAAGTAGACACCCATGCCATCCTCAGCAACATTTACCTGCCAACGGGAAACACATAAAAGTTAGCGTTGTTGAGTGATTTCTAGTTTCAAAATAAAATATATTTTACTGTCATTTAAAACCTTTCTTACATTCATACATGAGCATGCATCATACATACACATAGATAATAGCATTATTATCTTCTGTTACCATTCATTAACTTTCATTCAATGTACGTCATTATTCGTTTGTTAACTTTCATACCGAACATTTCATTCATTAACCATCTTTCATTCATTCATTCTTTCTTCTTTCTTTCTTTCTTTCTTTCTTTCTATCTGGATCAGTGTCATCAGCTATACCCCAAATGTATGCACGAAACGGGTATTGGGCCAAAGATCATAAATGACTTCCATAACGCACATAGCTTGGCACCAGCACGGGGCAAGCGATAAAGATCCCACCTGTATGCTACACCCCAAACATAAGCACGAAGCGGGTACTGGGCCGAAGATTATAAATGACTTCCATAACGCACATAGCCTGGCACCAGCACCGGGGCAAGCATCCAATATCATCCATGTAACTATACATTTGGCCAGTCACAAAAACTAGACCCCCATGTGTATCCTTACGGGTTAGCTAAACCACACACAGTTGAGCTAATGACATTTTAGAGTCGTGCACCTCCTTATATTTGCTTGCAAGACTTTCCATTTCATCATTTATTAATGCATGCATTCATTTATACTTTACGTTCCTCTTTTTATTATCTTCCGCTTTATGTTACATAATACTTTTTCATTCATAACCATACCACGTAAAGCCACAAAAAATGTACATACATAATAATGAACATAACATAAACATAACCATCACACATCATTATACAACATCATACATGGCATAACATACATCACCCATCATCATAAGGTCAACTTACATCACCCCAGAAACATCCCAAGTCAAAGCCTACACTTCACATTTTCTCTAAAAATTTCAAAATAATCTCTAAGGCATAGGCGCATGAGCACTATGTAGGCACATGATCTTTCAGGCGCATGGGGAACACTTAGGCGCATGGGGAACACTTAGACGCATGGAGAACTTATGGGCGCATGGGCACTATTGGGGCGCATGGTGTATCACTTAATCATTCTAGGAAAATTCTAGGCCCATGGGCAATATATAGGCACATGAGTGCCTAGGCGCATGGGAATTCGAGACGTCTGGGACACTTAGCCAAATTCAGCCTTTTCCATGCCCATGGCCACCATTTGGGTGCATGAACTATCGGGTGCATGGGATACTTGGGCAGTTTAGACTGTTAGGCGCATTGACCAATCCAGGCACATGGGAAACTAACATACACTAAAATCATCATAATTCAGTCCCAATCATCAATCTAAACATGTTCCAAGCTTAGTTCTAACATGCTAAGAACCATAACACGAACATGACATCATCATAACACCCAAAATCATAATCCACCTGCAAACTCAAATACACATACATACAGGTGTAAAACCCATTTAAATAAAAACATCATCACATGCATTTCTAGCCCCAAAATCATGTGAAACATGTAAAAGGGGGTTCTAGAACTCACCTTATGCAACTTTTGGATGAACTTCCTCAAACTCTAATGCTCTTTGAGTTCAAACACCTAGAAACCCACCAAAAACACACAACCGGACACACATAAACAAACAAACGAGGTATAGGCCGGCCAAGAACCACTTAAAATCCGAATTCTTACCTGAATTCAGCCTTCTTCTTGCTCTTTTTCAAATATCTGAGAGCTTCTCTGCTCTCTTTCTCTCTCTAAAACCGGAAGAAATGATGTGTGTAGGCATGGGTAGCCATTCCCACTTTTCTACAAAATAATATAGTTTTGTACCTTTTACAAAATTAACCCCTCTACTTGGGTTAAATTATGCTTCTTTCTTTTATTTGCTCTTTTTCTTTCTTCTTTTCTTTTAAAATATCTGCGTGTTACACATTATTATGATATAATATGTTGGTCCATTATGATACACCATTTCCGTCTATGGTAAAGAACTGTAGGTACACAATTTCAATACGAATTGTAGGTTTATAAGCTGAGAATTAAAAGGGCAGAGTTATAAAATGTATGTGATTAGTATATGTTGGTATTATCTTTATTTGTGTAAAGCTATATATATTTTGTTAAGAAATTACATGATATAATATTTAAAGATCGTTTTCATTTTAAGACTAAAACTATACACAAAAGGCAAGTGTACCTACCGTATTGCAGTATAGCTTTTGGTAATAACCAGATATCAGTGTTAGTGATAGCTTCCATTGGAGATGTTAAGTTTTGTGTGTGGGGGGATCTTAAGATGGTGAGATCTTACAATCAAGAGCTTGGAAAGCTCTTATACCAATTGTAGGACCGTTTAAGGGAGTTCTGGTCAGTACAACACAACACACAATGAGGAGAGACAGTTTAGAACACTTAACAAATCAAACAGTAACACAAGATTGACACTTAGAGCACTAGCAAATATGAGACGAAACAAGAACAAAAACAAAACAAGTATTTTGGTTTTTAAGGATGTTGTATATTTCTCTCAAGTTCTTTTGCAAGTGTACAAGCATAAAAATAAGTTACAAAGACTAGAGATACTTATAATACATCCTACAATTGGCCATACTTTAAAGGCCAGCTAGATAAATGATCTAGACAACAACAAAATCAAGGTAAAGTCAAAAGGCAGATTGCCTTTTTCCTAGTGACTATGACATGCCATACCTTTCATCCTAATATATTACAAAAAGGATAAAAGTACATAAAGTAGAAAGTAAAGGACTCAAGACCTCAAAGTACAGTTACCAAAAGCATGGACCTTTTCACCAACTTGTGAAGGTTGGTGAGTTAACAAAGTTGCAACAGAAAGATGGTCTAGCTTTATGGTAAAGTACATAACATAAAAACACATCTTCAAAAGTCTTCGGAAGATAATCTATCTTCACTTCTTGGCTTTGGAAGACTTTGTCCTTGAAGCTTTGGAAGACTTCACTTTAACCTTCTGAAGACTTCACTTTAAGCTTCAAAAGATGTTGGTCTTGGCTTCGGAAGATTTCACACTTAGAATATTTTCTAAGGCAAAGTGTGAAACTTCCGAAGCATTCTACTCAACACTTCTGTGCATGCATGAAGGATAGACTTTTGGATGTAATTAGATATTTTGGATGCATCAGCCTTATACAAAATCTTTTAGTACTTAAACTATTTTAACATTCAAATGATAATAAACAAAAAATTGAGACAATAAAGACGATCAAGCAAAAAAATATCATTTAGATTTTTGAACTCACTTAACTATAATAATCAATAAGGATGAAACTATGGTGAGATCTCATTTAACATAAGTATAAATTTAAACTCCCATAAAGGTTTACTAATCCTATGATCCTTTAAAAAGATAAAGGATAAGTTACACTTTAACCACCTAAGGGCATGCAATAATCCTAAGAGACATAACTATGCAAATGACATAAATACTAATAAAACTCCAATTAAAGTTATCTAACTCTACAACTTTTAAGAAAGCTAAATATAATATGAACACACTAAGTACCCTAAGTTATATTAAGTAGATAGATTTTGTGCACTTATTCACCTAAGAATATCATATCATGAAAATATCAACTAGAGATTCACGCTATAACATCTAAAACTTCACACCACTAATATTGTCTGCTTTGCCCACAAGGAGTTCAAAGATTTGATTTTGGTTGCCCGGGTGAAAACTTCCTAGGAAGATCACCTATCCCTGGATTGTTGTCACCAGAGTACGGTTAACTGTGGAGTTCTCCTCTCATCCACAGCCAATGTGCCCAAAATTCGTTGTGATATTAGAGGCAAGACATTTCTTATGAACTAGAAATCTCTCATGTTCATGGTCGATATGGAATTGCCTAAAGTGCTACACACGCTAACAAATTCTAAATCAACATAACATCGACATAAACAATTCTCAGCATGCACACTAGTTTTTCCAAACATATATGCAAGGATGCACACTTTTCTTACTATCAAAACCATATACTCTTCATCCACCATTCCTGGTAAAATAACATAGTTACATGGAACCATACAACATATGAATAAAATTTCAACAAATACAAATCTTCCCACCAATATAAGTTAAACATTCATAAGATCAATATGACAAATCAAACATGAGAATTATACATATTCATTGAAGAATAATCATAATATTATCATAACACTTGCATAATCGTCACCATTGAATCCATATAATTGTTAGATGAGTTAAAGTTTTATCTAAATCCTTCAATAATAGATATTAGCTCACAAGGCTTATAAGAAAAACATATACACTTGGTAACATAGCAAAATTCCTGGTAAGAAACAAGGAATCAAACCAAAAACCAAGTGGAATATGATGTAGATGCCTTTCGATCCTTCCTTGATGTTGTTTAGCCATTAAAACTTGTTTCTAACACTTCAGAATCTTTTAGGATGATGTTCTGGAATAGTGGGTTTTAACCCAAAAACTTCAACCCTTTCAATGAAGAAAATAAGCCTATATTTATAGACATGAAGGTATAGACATAATTGTGCCAGGTATAGGCCTGGCCATGCCTAATAGGAGCACAACGATGTAAGTGCCCGATCATGCTTAGAAGGGCACGACCATGCTAGTTGTTGACTGACTGGGGTTGAGTAAGAGTAATATTCTTACTGTGAATCGAATATGGTAACCAAGTCAATGATTGAGTGGCAGAAACAAACAATCAAAGAACATTCAATGCAAGAAAAATACTCATAAATGCTTTTGTATTGATATATGAAAGTTGATAAATTACAGAGAATAATTACAACAAAATTCTCTATCTATCAGCCGTCACATCATGTACGAGGTATCTATTCTATTTATAGGCAGACAAGATGCCTTTTACAAAATGACTAAACTACCCCTGACCTATTACATCAGAACAAGTCTAAGTCTTCATCCACATCTTTGCTTGTTCATCCGCATTGACAAAATGCGGATGAGTTATCTTGATCAACATTTCTTCACTTGATCAACCGCATTAGTATGTTGGTCATCCGCATTGGTTAATGCGGATGAACAAATACTTGTGCGCATTTGTTCGGTCATCCATATTTGTCAATGCGGATGAGCAAAGTCTTGTCTGTATTTACTTTGTCTTTCGCATTAGTCAATGCGGAAGAGTAAGTAGTAGTCCGCATTCATTCTTGGTCTTCCGTATTTGTCAATGCAGAAGAACAAATACTTGTCCGTATTTGTTTTATGCCTTCCGCATTTGACAAATGCGGGAGACAATACTTTATTCTTCTTAGCAGATTCTTCATCCGCATTTCTTCTTGGACTTAAGGGATTTCAGCAGAACAATCATCAAATCACCCATTGAGTTGGCATGTATGATCCTTTTAAGGGTCCAACAATACTCCCCCTAAGGATTATACAGCCAAGTTTTCCTCAATTTGTGACAGGATCAGCGATCACAAGTTTGATGTATTAGGATTCAAAGCAGCGGAATATGAACAAGAACTAGACAAATTGTAGCAAGCAATCGATACTTGTGTTCATAAGAGCGCATACGGTTATAGGAGAGAATATATATTTATGATTTCAAGGGAATGTAAGTTAGATGTAAATATTTCTAGATCATTAATTCAATCATTCATCATTCCATTCATTCATCCATCTTACAATAGGTTGTCACTCCTTATATAGAGTGCAACAATCATGCTGTTATCACGGAAAGTGACAACTGGCAGATCTAATACAAAAATAACTAACTCTTAACAAACTACTGAAATGTTCACAACTACTGAGAACATATCAGAGTGTAAGTACAAATATAAAATACTGAAACTACAACGATGAAGAACAAGCTCTTCAGTCGTTTTACAAAACTACTGAAACATAAAAATATAAAACTATGATATCACAACTACTGAAGAAGTATCTTCAGCAGTTGTGACAAAATACTGAGGCTTCAGTACTTGATCTTCAGACTTGACCTCAGGTGTTTCATCAGCTGATGACTCAGTAGATATCATCAGCTGATGTCTTCAGTTTTGTCTTCAGACTTTGTACATCAGTTGTTGATCTTCAGTACTTGTAAAACTCTTCAGCTGTTGTACTTAGTACTTTGGTCTTTCAGCTTCAGCACTTGTGTTCTTCAGCTTGGTACTTCAGTATTTAATTCTTCAGCTGTTGAGGTCTTCAGAACTTGATCTCCAGCTGTTGAAAGTCTTTCACACTTTGTCAAAACTATGATGAGGCTTAAGCAGTAGTGTTGTGATACCAGTGGGACTTAGAGGTTTTTGATCTTGGCTCATTGGTTCTTTTGGTCCAAACAAACTCCCCTAAACCAATGCAGCCAAACATATAACTTATTTATGACCCTTATTGATGCAAATGTGGTCTCTTTTCCTCTCTGATCAGTAGAGAAGACCCATGTAGCTCCGGACCTGGGAAGAAATCTCAAATCTGTGTTGGCAGAGTATGGAATGGGACCTTGTTTTGGGGGAACTGGACACAGAGTTGTTATCCATTCATGAGATTCTTCCCTAATGCAGTCTGTATGCCTCACGAAAATAGGCCTCAAAGGAGAACAAACTTGTTCATCCTGAGAGGTTCTTCTACTCTTCCTTTCGAAGAGAACTCTGGACAATATACTATGATACGTAATTCATGGTCATGCATTTTCAGCTCCACCGGAGTTACCTCCCTATATACCAAATTCATCAGGGAGGTTGCCTTCAAGGAGTAATGGAGCTCATTCTTGGAGTCGCCGACTTTTCCATATGCACCCCTCTAATCATCTTGTTTTCTGGTAAAGCTTGAGGGGTCTTCTTTGCTTGGTGAGTTTCTTGATTCATCAGTGATTTCCCAAGGTGAGATACAAACGGCCCAACATGATGGTAGGATCTAGTGTGTTTCGTACCTGGCGTTGTATCTGTGGGAATTGGCTTTTATGGATTCTAGAACTCACCCTGGTGTCTGGGCCATTACTTCACTCTCTCCTTCTGTACGGAAAGGTGTGCCTGAGAGTGTTAAAGCCTTTGAGCATGCCCTTTCGTGGATTGATTAGATGATGACTGAGGAAATTCCTTGTCAACCATCTTCAACAGTTGCTCAGCGTGCTGTTTTATGCTTGTCTTCTTCTTCTATCTTGACTCTGACCATTTCCCTTTGAGAGTAAGTGTGATTGTTGGACCAAAAGAACCAATGAGCCAAGATCAGAAAACCTCTAAGTCCCACACGGTACAACAACTGCTGAAAGCCTCATCAGTAGTTTGACAAGTGCTGAAGACTTCAACAGCTGAAGATCAAGTGCTGAAGACCTTAACAGCTGAAGAACCAAAGTGCTGAAGTACAACAGCTGAAGAACACAAGTGCTGAAGCTGAAAGACCAAAGTACTGAAGTACAACAGCTGAAGAGCTCACAAGTGCTGAAGATCAACAACTGATGTACAAAGTCTGAAGACAAAGACTGAAGACATCAGCTGATGATATCTACTGAAGTCATCAGCTGATGAAACACCTGAAGGTCAAAGTCTGAAGATCAAGTACTGAAGCCTCAGTAGTTTGTCACAACTGCTGAAGAGTACTTCTTCAGTAGTTGTGATATCAGTAGTTTTATTTCTATGTTTCAGTAGTTTTGTAAAACGACTGAAGAGCTTGTTCTTCAGTCGTTGTAGTTTCAGTAGTTTTATATTTTGTACTTAACTTGCTGATATGTTCTCAGTAGTTGTGAACATTTCAGTAGTTTGTTAAGAATTAGTTTCTTTGTATTGGATCTGCCAGTTGTCACTTTCCGTGATAACAGCAGTGACTGTTGCACTCTATATAAGGAGTGACAACCTATTGTAATCTGGAGTGAATGAGTAATTGAATGGAATGAATGATTGATTCGATTAGAAATATTCTACATCTATAAACATTCCTAGAAATCAGAAATTCATATTCTCTCCCTATAACCGTATGCGATCTTAATGCTACAAATATCGTTGCTTGCTACAATTTGTCTAATTCGTGTTTGTATTCCGCTGCTTTATATTCTGATACATCAAACTTGTGATCACTGATCCTGTCAAATGGTATCAGAGCAGGTTAATCATTGATCGATCTAATAATTGATCATTGAAACTGCTATTCAAGATCCAAGTTTGATTGAATTAGCTTTTGTTTTTGCAAGAAACGGTTATAGAGATTGAATTTTCTGTATTTCTGCTCATTCATCCTGAGATCTTTTCTTGGTTCTCATTGAGTTTGTTGTGGTTTGTCTAAAACTTTTTAAAACTTGAACTAAACTGTTTTTGAACTGAAAATGACCACTCCCTCCAATGATCCTCACAATACTGGTTCCTCAACCAAGCCTCCTATGCTGGTTAGGAATGAGTATAACATATGGCAAAGACGTATGCTCCATCACCTGTCTGTTAACAGCGCAGGGTGTTGGACATCAGTGGTACATGGTCCACACAAGCCTATGGTGAATAACCCGGAAACCAATCAAATGGTTCCGAAGAGGAGGGAGCAATACTCAGATGAGGATAAAAAGTTTTGAGATTGATGCAAAAGCCCATGGAATTCTGGCCATGGCTTTGCCCAATGAAATCTATTCTGGGCTAATGCATCATGAAACTGCCCATGACCTCTGGATTGCTTTGAAAGAACAATTTGGAGGAACAGATGAGGTCTTGGCAAATAATAGAGAAATTCTTGCCCAACAATATGAGACATTCTCTCATAGAAAGGGTGAGACACTGACTCAACAATATGAGCGGTTTTCTTGTTTGATCTCTGAACTAAAAATGGTCAAACTTGAATACACCAATATTCAGATGAATAACAGATTTCTCAGATCACTGCCTGAGAGATGGGACACATATACTATTGTCCTACGCTCCAGTGCAAGTTTGGACAAACTATCTCACCCAACTCCATGGGAAATTGCTCACTTTTGAGAGAGAGATAGAACAGAAGAGAAAGCTGTCTTCATCTGGAAAGCTCACTGAAGACTTTATACAAGGCAACACTGCCTTGGTGGGTCATGAGTCAGAATATGCTTCATCTGAATGCCAGTATGATGAGCATATTAATTTCTCTTCGAGCACTTCTAATTCTGCATTTGTAAGTGTTGATGGTCAGTTTACTGGTGTAATAATGACAATTATGTTTCATTATGGATGATCTCAAGGGGATTGCTGATGATGACTTAGAAGAGATGGATATTTTGAGCCAAATGGCCTTGATAAATATCAGATCTCAGAAGTTCTACAAAAGAACTGGAAGAAAATTCCCAGGACTCTCTGGCAAAACCAAAGTTGGTTTTGACAAGAGCAAGTTGAGGTGTCACAAATGCCAACGGCTTGGACACTTTGCAAGAGAGTGTAGATCAACTGGATCAAACTCTACTGCACCCTTTGTGACTTTTCCTGGCAATAGTCACACAACAGAGGGCAATCCTGTCACATCTAGTCATCATCCTCAACAACAATCTCCGGCATATTTTGTTCCTCAGGGTCAAATGCCATATCAGTACCCTGTTATTACATGCCACAGTCAAATCAAGTTCAAGTTCCTATGACACCACAACCTCATGCATTACCAGAACCTCAGCCTTCCCTATCTCATCAACAACCTTCATCTCAACAACACAGCTTCTTCACCCCAGGAGTTGTTGACTGGAGCAGTTTACCAGATGACTTGTCTGGTCATGATCAACTGTTCTCAGGTGCTGGTCAACATGGTGGTGACAGTCCCTTTGGGAATCTAGCTCTTATGGCTTTGGAGTCTGCTGATACTTCATCTTCCAATGCCTCTACACCTCAGGTATCACAGGTATCCTCTGAGGCAAAAGCCAAATTATGTTCTGAACAATGCATAGCAGCATTTGCTTCCATTAGAGAAGCAAATGTAGCTTTAATTAATAAGAACATTGAGCTAGAACAAATAATTTCCAAAAACAAAGCTGAGTTTGAGTTTGTGCTCAAAGATAAAAATGATGAGGTTTATAAACTGAATTGCAAAATAATTGATGATAAGGCTAGAGAAGATGTACTTCTAGAGAAGTACAAAGATCTCAAAGAAACCCTTGCAGTTACCCAGGTCGAGTGTGATAGATGGGTACAATCATGCAAAGGTTTTGAAATGCTTCTTAGTAAGCAATCTGCTTCAAATGTGAAGTTTGGAATTGGTTACAATCACACTGCTCCACCTACAGATTTTACCCCAAGAGCAGAGGTAGAATCTGATGGTGAGAGTGATAACCAATCCATCAAATCATGTGATCTACCTTCTGATACAGCACAATCAGAAGTAGCAGTCAGCATCAAGTCCTCTTTGAACCTATCAGCTGATGTTGATGGTCCAAATGCTGACATTCACATGATCAATAAGTTGATCAACTCAGGAGTCAATCCTGAAGGTCCTGAAAGGACTGGAGAGCAGGATTAACTCCTGAAGTTCAAACTTCAACTGCTGTCAGTACTGAAGAGAAGAAAACTGGCAGTAGAAAGAGTTTGAAGACTACTAAAGATGTGTCAAGAAAGCAACCAATGCTTCCAAAGCATTGAAGAACAAGTCTTCTGTTGCTTCACCATCTTTAGTTGATGATCAACCTAAGATGAAGAAGAAACCATGTGAAGTATGTGGTTTGTTCAATCATCTTACAGATGATTGTTGGTACAAAAGAGGTTCCAAACTCAAACAAAAAGAAGAAATTAATGAGAAAATGGTAAAAATGAAAACTGAGTTTGAGACCACATTTGTATCAGCAACATCAAATCCTGTAACCTTAAGTCCTTAAAGCAATCCAAAAGGAAGGAGTTAAACAGGTGACAGCTGAGGGTGCTCAAAAGAAGAAGGTGCAACATAGGACCTTATCTAACTCCACTAGCAATGTGTCTGATGAGCTGAAAGCTTTATCACAAAATCAGACACAGCTGGTGATGATGGTACAACATCTGTTGGGTAGAGTTAACCAACTAGATTCTCCTATGTTGAAACCACAGAAAAGGAGGTCTAAGCCAAAGGACTCCTCTTCTACACCATCTTCTTCTTCTCAGGCTGTTGTTACAAATAAACATGCTAGTTTACCATCTATTGATGAGACCAGGCCCAAAACCAAAAAGGTTTGGGTCTCTAAAACTAACTGATTGTTTATTATTGCAGGGTTCTTCAACATGCCAAAGTAGCATCTGGTATGTAGACAGTGGGGGATCTATGCACATGACTGGGAACATCTCTCTTCTTCATGACTACTCTCAAGGAAAGAAGGGATTTGTCTCTTTTGGCAATGATGCTAGGGGTTACATCATCGGTAAGGGCTTTGTCTCCAATGGAGAAATCAAATTTGATGATGTTAATCATGTGGAAAATCTCAAGTACAACCTCTTGAGTGTCAGTCAAATGTGTGATAAAGGCCATGTTGCCCTTTTCACAAGTCAAAACTGTAGGATTCTGTCATCCAAAGTTTTACTTGATTGACAAGGTGTTGGATGATCACACTCTCCTGAAAGCCAACAGGACAGGAAGAGTGTATGCCTTAGATCTCTCTAAGAAGATAGATCTCAAAGGCAATCCTTGCCTATTTTCCAAAGCCTCTTTTCAAGAATCTAAACTGTGGCACAGGAGGCTTGGTCATGTTAATCTCAAAAACATGAATCAGCTTAGCCACAATAGTTTAGTCAGAGGCTTACCAATAAAGGAGTTCCACTGTGATGAAACATGCACTGCTTGTTTAAAAGGAAAACAGCACAAGGTCTCATTTCCTCCTATTGAAGTGTCCAAGTCCACTGCCTGCTTGCAATTACTGCATATGGATCTATTTGGTCCTGTGAGAGTAATGAGCATGGCAAAGAAGAAATACTGTCTGGTAATTGTGGATGATTACTCCAGATTTGTATGGACTTCTTTCTACATTCAAAGGATGAGGCTGCTCAGAAGATTATCCACTTTGTGCTGTACATTGAGAAGCAGTATTCCCTTCCAGTCAAGTGTATTAGGAGTGATAATGGAACTGAGTTCAGAAATCATACACTTGATGACTTCTATCTTTCAAAGGGAATCAAAAGGCAGTTCAGCATTCCAAGGACTCCAGAACAAAATGGAGTAGTGGAGAGAAAGAACAGGACCTCATTGAAGCTGCAAGGTCCATGCTGGCTGACTCAGGTTTGCCATTGACCTTTTGGGCCGAAGCTGTCAACACAGCTTGTTATGTGCAAAATAGAGTTTTAGTAAATCAGAGGTTGATGAAGACTCCATATGAAGTTCTCCATCATTTGGCTCCTCTGATTTCATTTTTCAAAGCATTTGGGTGTCCCTGTTTTATTCTCAACACAAAGGATCAACTCCACAAATTTGATCCTAAGGTGGATGCAGGATACTTTGTTGGTTATTCATCTACTTGCAAGGCATACAGAGTCTTCAACTGCAGAACAAAGATGGTTGAAGAAACTCTACATGTTAAGTTTAATGAATCTCCAAAGGACAAGATTCCACAAAGTCCTGTGGAGTTATTTGATTTGGACATACTGCAATATGTTCCTTATCAAACTCCTGCTGTTGCTCCTGTCAACAGTTCACCACCTGGTGGTACTGCTGATGATGATGATGATTGCAGTACTCACCTCTTCAGGTTTAGTGATCAGCTGCCTGATTCAACTAGACCTGATGTTCCTGTAGCGCCAGTAGCACCATCCACAACAAATGCTGATGAGATTTCTTCGAATTCAACTTCCTTTGAATTACCATCCACTGATTGGTTTCAAGGAAATGATTCACCATCACCATCTGTTGCTGCTGAACCGGCTACAAACACTTGCACAGATCTCATTGTGTATCAAGATCTGAAGAATCACCCTATGTCTCAAATCATTGGTGATATCACTGCTGGAGTATCAACAAGAAGTCAATTGTCAAATTTCTGCTTCTATGCTCTCTTCATCAGTCAGCAAGAGCCAAAGAATTATCACATTGCTTTAAAGGACAATGGATGGGTTGATGCCATGCAGCTTGAGCTTCTTCAGTTCAAGAAACAGCAAGTGTGGGAACTGGTTCCTACCTCCAGGTAAGTGTGCAATAGGCACTAAATGGGTGTTTAGGAACAAAACTGATGAAAATGGGCTTATTGTTAAGAACAAGGCCAGACTGGTTGTTCAGGGGTTTGCACAAGAAGAAGGTATTGATTATGATGAAACCTTTGCCCCTGTAGCCAGACTGGAAGCAATTCGATTGTTTTTAGCTTATGCTGCTTATCAAAAACTTAAAGTCTTTCAAATGGATGTCAAAAGTGCATTTTTGTATGGAAAAGTTAAAGAAGAGGTTTATGTATGTCAACCTCCAGGCTTTGAGGACAATAAACATCCTAATTGGGTGTATAAGCTTGATAAAGCTCTTTATGGGTTAAAACAAGCTCCCAGAGCCTGGTATGAGACATTATCAAACTTTCTTCTGGAAAACAATTTCACTAGAGGCTCCATAGACAAGACTTTATTATTAAGAAAGCTGGGCAGCATAATCTACTTGTTCAAATTTATGTAGATGATATCATTTTTGCATCCTCTGATCCAAAGTTGTGTGATGCCTTTACAAAGTTGATGCAACAGAAGTTTGAAATGAGTGCCATGGGAGAATTACAGTTCTTTCTGGGGTTGCAAATCAAACAAAAGGCTGATGGAATTTTTATTCATCAATCCAAATATACAAAAGATCTTTTGCAAAAGTTTGATTTACAAAACTGTAAGCCCTGTTCTACTCCCATGAGCAGCACCACACAACTGGACTCAGATCAGAAAGGTAAAGTGGTTGATGAAACACTTTACAGATGTATGATTGGGTCCTTGATGTATTTAACAGCTTCTAGACCAGATATTATGTTTGCTACATGTGTTTGTGCTAGATTTCAGGCTGCACCTAAAGAGTCTCATCTGATTGCAGTCAAGAGGATCTTTAGATATCTGCAAGGCACTCCATCTCTAGGTTTATGGTATTCTACCAGACATTCTGGTAAATTAGTTGCTTTTTCTGACAGTGACTATGCAGGGTGTAAGTTGACCAGGAAATCAACTTCTGGTGGATGTCAATTCCTAGGCAACTGCTTGATTTCTTGGCAGAGCAAGAAACAGACCTCAGTTGCTACATCCACTGCGGAAGCAGAGTACATTGCTGCTGCAAGCTGTACATCTCAGGTACTCTGGCTTCAAAACCAACTTTTGGATTATGGCATTACAGAGACTAAGACTCCATTGTTAATGGATAGTGCTTCAGCTCTTTGCATTGTCAAAAATCCAGTCCAGCACTCTAGGACCAAACATATAGAGATCAGACATCATTTTATAAGGGATTGTTTTGAAAAAGGTCTGATTGATCCTAAGTTTGTGCCTAGTGCTGATGAGCTTGCAGACATTTTTACTAAGCCTTTGGATAGTTCAACTTTCCAAAACCTGGTGTTAAGGCTTGGTATGCTGCAGCTAGAATAGGTGACAACTACTGATGATCTCAGTAATTCATACTGATGATCATGAGTGCCTGTCACATATAAGTACTGATGAGCTCTTTTAACCTCAGTAGTTTTTATAACTACTGAAGGCTAAATGTCTCACAAGTACTGAAGTACTTCATCTGCTCTAAACTACTGAAGTAGTTACAACTACTGATGCAGTCATAACTACTGCAATCAGTAAAAACAGATAAGTACTGATGTCCTATGAAACAACTGAAATCAGCCATAAAGACTGATGAATGTGTTGAGGACAGTTTGAAACAGCTGAAAAGCTAAGAATGACGACGAAAACAGCTGAAGAGAACTTTCTCTTCAGTCGTTTGTACAACTGCTGTTTCATTTTAAACAACTGAAGCAAAACCACGTCTTCAGGTAGTTTTATAACTACTGATGACCAATACCAAGTCTTCAGTTGTTTACAACAGCTGATGACAAACCACTGTCTTCAGTAGTTTCATAACTACTGATGACAAACACCATGTCCTCAGTTGTTTCAATCATCTGAAGTCAAAACCACGGTCTTCAGTAGTTTTCTAAACTACTGATGCCTAACACCACGACTTCAGCTGTTTCAACGTCTGAAAGGATAATACCATGTCAAGGTTTAAAACTACTGATGACTAACACCACATCCTTCAGTCGTTTCCTCACCGTACCCTATAAATACCCTTAACCTGAGCTCTCCATGCTTCATCTTCTTCAAACCTAACGTTCCTCTCCAAAACTTTCCATGGCGTCTATGCAAATTAAACCGCGACACAACTGTGTTGCCTACCTCACAAAATCGCCGATCTGGACTAAGTTCGATACTGCTATCGATCTTATGGTTCAGTCCCATACAACAAGGCATTCCTTCTGAACCCCGTTTTACATGCCGAATCCTTGAACCAATTTTGGATGAACGTTACTGTTACAACTGAGGAGAGCAACACACGATCCCTCCGGTCAGTCGTCAACAACAAAGAAGTAGTGATTACTCCTGCAACAATCCGTAAAATTCTTCAACTGAGTGATGCTACCTCTCCTGCTGGATATCCGAAGGGCACCATAGATCTATCATTTGCTCAGCATGGATATCAAGGTGATCTCAGTGCCACCACCATCATGAAGAAACACTTTAATGACGCTGAGCGCCTGATTTTTCACATGGTCAATGTATGTTTGGCCCCTAAGACATCGTCTTGGGATCAAATGTCCACCAAATGGCAGCAGGTAATGTATTCTATCCTTGAGCAACAACCACTGAACTTTTCAGAATTAATATTTTCAGAGCTCAAAGATATGGCTCAAAAACTAACTGCCAACCGTTGGATACTCTATCCACGGTTCATAATGGCCATTATTATAGACCAGCTTAATGCTGAGGGACTTGTTGGCTTGGGAGTCCCTGCTACGGCTGTTCTGCCAGAAGTATACTCCCGGCACAACTCTGACCGGACACTCAAAATGGCTGCCAAGCTGCGAAAACCCACGCAGCTGGAACCACAGCCACCACCTCCAAATCCAATGTCCCCACCAAACCCACCAAAAGAAACCCAAAATGGCTACTCAGGGAATTGAGTCCCCTGAGGATGCTCCTGCACAACAAACGCAGGATATATCCACTAGTCCAAACCCCTAGTGGATACAATGACTCTCCAGCCACAGCCGCTCAGGCTTCCTCTCAACAGGAGCCTGCAGCAACCCAAGGGGCACCTACTTATCTGGGATCTTACTCACTTGAGGAGATTGCCATTGAAGAGCACCATCCACCCCAGGTGCACACTGCTTCTACCCCTTACCCCAAACAACCGCCCCTCACAGCCCAACTTTAATAGTTGCACAAGTGCTGACTCAATTGCACTCCTCACCCCCTCCCCAGAAACCACTTATACTGGGAATACCTCTACAATTGAGGGGGAGGAACACAGTGCACCTGAGAACCCACAGCACAGGGGTTTCCCAATTCTATCTCCTGGTGTAGACAAGGAGCTTAGAATATCTAGTGAGGCTGCCACCTCCTCTGACTCAGCACATGACCAGAGTGAGGCTGGTAACATTGCTAAGACCTCCCTAGAGGCAACAGCTGATGATGGACATTGTCCTGAGGCTGGAAGTCCCCAGTACCAAGCACAAGGGGCACATGCACCAACTGGTCTACACCCAGTGCATGTAAATCCTGCTCTAAGCAGGAGGTCAGGTGATTCAGTATCAACTGATGATGACCTGAGCTTCTTCTATGATGTAGTTGCTCAAAAACACCATTCTAGAGGATGAGGTTAGCAGACTCAAAGAGCTGCTGGCCAAGATGTCTCAGGATGCAAGTCCATCTGCCACCTCATACACCCACAGATGGCACCTTCCCTTGAAGGTTTCCCAAACACAGAGCCACCCCAAAATCAACCACCTGCCTCTGCTTCAGGCCCTACTTCTCAGGAACAGAACCCTCCTGAGCAAATAGGTGCTGTACTCCAAAATTCCCTCCCTCATCACCCCCATAATCACTGATATAGTGATCAAAGCCCTTGATGAGAGGCTTTCCTCAACATTACAGCCCTGGTTGATGCTGCTGTCAACAAGACTCTTTCTGCGGTACCAACCCCTTCCTCCAATGCAACCAAAAAGGGGGAGAGTACTGCAGTGAAAGAAAGGAAGAGGAAAAGATCTGAGGGAAGAAGAGGAGGAAAAAGAAAAGCAACCTCTGCTCACGTACAAGCGAAAGAGAAGTGCTGATGATCACATGCTGAAGACAAATCCTTGGAGGAGCTGGTCAAAGAAGCTGACACCACACACAGCCGCTCCATGGATAAAATAATTGAACAACTTCAGGCAGGGGTTTGACACAGCCACACTGGATAGTGAGATCAGAAGGTTAGAAGTACAAGAGATACAAACCCGATGGGCAGGGTATGATGCTCTTGAGAAAGAGAGGTTGGAAATAATGATCCGCTTTATTGCAAAATACTTGGGAAGATCATTAATGGAGATCCGCGCATGGTCCAGGGACAGCATTCTGGCTATAGCCACCAGAATCTGTCTGTCTGAGCAATTAACAAAGGGATATTGTGGAAGCCCTTGATGAGGCTGGGGCTGGCAAAAGGTTAGAGATGGCTAAAATCACAAAGGCGAAATTAACTACAAGGATGCTAGATCAACCTTCCCTTCCACCCACTCAAACAGATCCTATCCCTCAAATCTCCCAACCAACCTCTAAGCCAAAATCCAAACATCCTCTTCTTCAAAACCAATCCCTTCACCAACCCAACCATCATCCAGTGATGTACCCGAAGGAGGAGAAGGGTGCTGAGGATGGAAGAAGAAGAAGAAGAAGAGGATGAAGATGATAGTCTGCCACTCTCTGCTGTTCTGAAGCTACCAAAACCCGAAGTCAATCCATGATCACACCTGACTCTCAAAGGGAAATGGTCAGAGTCAAGATAGAAGAAGAAGAACAGCAGAACAGCACGATGAGCAACTGTTGAAGATGGTTGACAAGGAATTTCCTCAGTCATCATCTATTCAAGCCATGAAAGGGCATGCTCAAAGGCTGTACACTCTCAGGCACACCTTTCAGTATCAGAAGGAGAGAGTGAGAGTATGGCCAGACCCAGGGTGAGTTCTAGAATCCATAAAAGAACTATCCCACACAGATACAACGGCCAAGTACGAAAAACAATAGAATCTACCATCATGTTGGCCGTTGTAGTCTCACCTTGGGAAATCATTGATGAATTCAAGAAAGCTCACCAAGCAAAGAAGACACCTCAAGCCTTACTAGAAAACAAGATGATTAAGAAGGGGTTGTTATAAAAAGCTTGAAGACATCCAAAGAATGAGCTCCAGTTACTCCTTGAAGGCAACCATCCTGATGAATTTGTATATAGGGAGGTAACTACGGTGGAGCTGAAAAATGGCAGGACCATGAAGTACTTATCAGAGTACTATGGTCCAGAGTTCTTCTTCGAAGGAGGAGCTGAAGAACTCTCTCAAGAGGAACAAATTGTTCTCCTTGAGGCCTATGTTCGTGAGTCATACAGACTCATTATGGGAAGTGAATCTCATGAATGGGATAACAACTCTGTGTCCAGTTCCCCAAAACAGAGTTCCCATTCATACTCTGCCAAACAAATATTGAGATTTCTTCCCAGGCCGGAGCGTACATGGGTCATCTTCTCTACTGATCAAGAAGGAAAAAGACCAACATTTTTGCCATCAATAAGTGGGAGTATAAATAAGTTAGAGGTTTTGGCTGCATTGGTTCAGGGGGAGTTTGTTGGACCAAAAGAACCAATGAGCCAAGATCAGAAAACCTCTAAGTCCCACACGGTATCACAACAACTGCTGAAAGCCTCATCAGTAGTTTGACAAGTGCTGAAGACTTCAACAGCTGAAGATCAAGTGCTGAAGACCTTAACAGCTGAAGAACCAAAGTGCTGAAGTACAACAGCTGAAGAACACAAGTGCTGAAGCTGAAAGACCAAAGTACTGAAGTACAACAGCTGAAGAGTTCACAAGTGCTGAAGATCAACAACTGATGTACAAAGTCTGAAGACAAAGACTGAAGACATCAGCTGATGATATCTACTGAAGTCATCAGCTGATGAAACACCTGAAGGTCAAAGTCTGAAGATCAAGTACTGAAGCCTCAGTAGTTTGTCACAACTGCTGAAGAGTACTTCTTCAGTAGTTGTGATATCAGTAGTTTTATTTTATGTTTCAGTAGTTTTGTAAAACGACTGAAGAGCTTGTTCTTCAGTCGTTGTAGTTTCAGTAGTTTTATATTTTGTACTTAACTTGCTGATATGTTCTCAGTAGTTGTGAACATTTCAGTAGTTTGTTAAGAATTTAGTTATTTGTATTGGATCTGCCAGTTGTCACTTTCCGTGATAACAGCAGTGACTGTTGCACTCTATATAAGGAGTGACAACCTATTGTAATCTGTGAGTGAAATGAGTAATTGAATGGAATGATTGATTGATCGATTAGAAATATTCTACATCTATAAACATTCCTAGAAATCAGAAATCATATTCTCTCCCTATAACTGTATGCGATCTTAATGCTCACAAATATCGTTGCTTGCTACAATTTGTCTAATTCGTGTTTGTATTCCGCTGCTTTATATTTTGATACATCAAACTTGTGATCACTGATCCTGTCAGTGATCAGGTGTCGACTTCGGGGTTTTGTGCTTCGAACAGCAGAGAGTGGCAGACTATCATCTTCATCCTCCTCTTCTTCTTCTTCTTCCATCCTCAGCACCGTTCTCCTCATAGGGGTACATCACTGGAGATGTTGTGTTGGTGAAGGAAGGAATTGGTGTTGGTGAAGGAATTGGTTTGAAGAATGAGGATGTTTGGATTTGGCTTAGGATTGGTTGGGAGATTTGAGGGATAGGATCTGTTTGAGTGGGTGGAAGGGAAGGTTGATCCAGCATCTTGTAGTAGTTTCGCCTTTGTGAGTTTAGCCATCCTAACAGTTTTACCAGACCCAGCCTCATCAAGGGGCTTCCACAATAATCCTTTGTTGAATTGCTCAGACAGACAGATTCTGGTTGCTATAGCCAGAATGCTGTCCTGGTCCATGCGCGAATCTCCACTAACGATCTTCAAATATTTGCAATGAAGCGGATCATTATTTCCAATCTCTCTTTCTAAGGCATCATACCCTGCCTCGGGTTGTATCTCTTGCACTTCCCACCTTCTGATCTCACTATCAGTGGGCTGTTCAACACCTGCCTGAAGAGTTGTTCAATTATTTATCATAGATCGGCTGTGTGTAGTGTCAGCTTCTTTGACCAGCTCTCCAAGGATTTGTCTTCAGCAGTGTGATCATCAGCACTTCTCTTTCGCTTGTAAGTGAGCAAGGTTGCTTTTCTTTCTCTCCTCTTGGGCTTGCTTCTCTTCCTTCTTCTCCTCTGTTCTTTTCCTCTTCTTTTATCTCACTGCAGTACTCTCCCCCTTTTTGGTTGCAGGAGGAAGGGGTTGTACCGCAAAAAGAGTCTTTGGACAGCGCATCAACCAAGGGCTTGTAAAGTTGAGGAAAGCCTCTCATCAATGGCTTTAGTCACAATATCAGTGATTTGGGTGTGATGAGAGGGAGGGAATTTTGAAGTGCAGCACCTATTTGCTTAGGAGGGTTCTGTTCCTGAGAAGTAGGGCCTGAAGCAGAGGCAGGTGGTTGAGTTGGAGTGGCTCAGTGTTTGGGAAACCTTCAAGTGAAGGTGCCATCTGGGGTGGGTAGAGGCAGATGGTCTTTCTCCTGTGGGGTTGATCAAGTAGGTTTTGCAGCCTAGACCTTCTCTCAAGGATTGTGTTCTGGGCAAGAACATCGTAGAAAAAGCCAGGTCATCATCAGCCGAAGCTGAATCATCTGACCTCTGCTTAGAGCAGGATTTACATGCACTGGGTGTAGATCAGTTGATGCATATGCCCCTTGTGCTTGGTACAGGGGACTTCAGCCTCAGGACAGTGTCCATCATCAGCTGTTGCCTCTAGTGAGGTCTTAGCAATATTACCAGCCTCATTCTGATCATGTGCTGAGTCAGAGAAGGTGGCAGCCTCACTAGATATTCTAAGCTCCTTGTCTACACCAGGAGATAGAAGTGTAAACCCCTGTGCTGTGGGTTCTCAAGTGCACTGTGTTCCTCCCCTCAATTGTAGAGGTATTCCCAGTAGTAAGTGGTTGCTGGGGAGGGGGTGAGGAGTGCAGTTGAGTCAGCACTTGTGCAACTATTAAAGTGTGGGCTGTGAGGGGCGGTTGTTTGGGGTGAAGGGATAGAAGCAGTGTGCACCTGGGGAGGTTGGTGCTCTTCAATGGCAATCCCTCAAGTGAGGAAGATCCCAGATATGTAGGTACCCCTGTGTGGTTGCTGCAGGCTCCTGTTGAGAGGAAGCCTGAGCGGCTATGGCTGGAAGAGCATTGTATCCACTAGGGGGTTTGGACTAGTGGATATATCCTGCGTTTGTGTTGCAGGGGCATCCTCAGGGGACTCATTCCCTGAGTAGCCGTTTTGGGTTTCTTTTTGGTGGGTTTGGTGGGGACTTTGGATTTGGAGGTGGTGGCTGTGGGTTCCAGCTGCGTGGGTTTTCGCAGCTTGGCAGCCATTTTGAGTGTCCGGTCAGAGTTGTGCGGGAGTATACTTCCGGCAGAACAGTCGTAGCAGGGACTCCCAAGCCAACAAGTCCCTCAGCATTAAGCTGGTTTGTAATGATGGCCATTATGAACCGTGGATATAGTATCCAACGGTTGGCAGTTAGTTTTTGAGCCATATCCTTGAGCTCTAAAAATATTATTTCTGAAAAATTTAGTGGTTGTTGCTCAAGAATAGAATACATTACCTGCTGCCATTTTGTCGACATTTGATCCCAAGACGACATCTTAGGGGCCAAACATACATTCACCATGTGAAAAATCAGGCGCTCAGCGTCATTAAAGTGTTCTTCATGATAGTGGAGGCAATGAGATCGCCTTGATATCCATGTTGAGCAAAGGATAGATCTATGGTGCCCTTCGGATATCCAGCAGGAGAATAGCATCATTCAGTTGAAGAATTTGGCGGATTGTTTCAGGAGTGATGACTACTTCTTTGTGGTTACGACGACTGGAGGGATGGTGTGTTGTTCTCCCAGTGGTAACAGTAACATCATCCAAAATTGTTGAAGGGATTCGGCATGTAGTATGGGATTCAGAAGAAATGCCGTATGGTATTGGGACTGAACCATAAGATCGATAGCAGTATCGAACTTAGTCCAGATGGGCGATTTAGTGAGGTAGGCAACACAGTTGTGTCGCGGTTTAATTTGCATGGACGCCATGGAGAAAAGGGAAGTTTTGGAGAGGAACGTTAGGTTTGAAGAAGATGAAGCATTGAGAGCTTAGGTTAGGGATATTTATAGGGTACGGGTAAGAAAACGATTGAAGGATGTGGTGTTAGTCATCAGTAGTTTTAAACGACCGTTGACATGGTATTATCCTTTCAGACGTTGAAACAGCTGAAGTCGTGGTGTTAGGCATCAGTAGTTTAGAAAACTGCTGAAGACTGTGGTTTTGACTTCAGATGATTGAAACAACTGAGGACTTGGTGTTTGTCATCAGTAGTTATGAAACTACTGAAGACAGTGGTTTTGTCATCAGCTGTTGTAAACAACTGAAGACTTGGTATTAGTCATCAGTAGTTATAAAACTACTGAAGACGTGGTTTTGCTTCAGTTGTTTAGAATGAAACAGCAGTTGTACAAACGACTGAAGAGAAAGTTCTCTTTAGCTGTTTTCGTCAATCTTAGCTTTTCAGCTGTTTCATACTGTTTTCAACACATTCATCAGTCTTTTAGCTGATTTCAGTTGTTTCATAGGACATCAGTACTTATCTGTTTTTACTGATTGTAGCAGTTGTAACTGCATCAGTAGTTGTAACTAATCAGTAGTTTAGAACAGATGAAGTACTTCAGTACTTATGAGACATTTAGCCTTCAGTAGTTATAAAAACTACTGAGGGTAAGAGAGCTCATCAGTACTTATATGTGACATAGGTACTAATGATCATCAGTACTTATTACTAAGATCATCAGTAGTTGTCATTTATTCTAGCTGCAGCATACCAAGCCTTAACACCAGGTTTTGGAAAGTTGAACTATCCAAAGGCTTAGTAAAAATGTCTGCAAGCTCATCAGCACTAGGCACAAACTTAGGATCAATCAGACCTTTTTCAAAACAATCCCTTATAAAATGATGTCTGATCTCTATATGTTTGGTCCTAGAGTGTTGGACTGGATTTTTGACAATGCAAAGAGCTGAAGCACTATCCATTAACAATGGAGTCTTAGTCTCTGAAATGCCATAATCCAAAAGTTGGTTTTGAAGCCAGAGTACCTGAGATGTACAACTTGCAGCAGCAATGTACTCTGCTTCAGCAGTTGATGTAGCAACTGAGGTCTGTTTCTTGCTCTGCCAAGAAATCAAGTAGTTGCCTAGGAATTGACATCCACCAGAAGTTGATTTCCTGGTCAACTTACACCCTGCATAGTCACTGTCAGAAAAAGCGACTAATTTACCAGAATGTCCAGTAGAATACCATAAACCTAGAGATGGAGTGCCTTGCAGATATCTAAAGATCCTCTTGACTGCAATCAGATGAGACTCTTTAGGTGCAGCCTGAAATCTAGCACAAACACATGTAGCAAACATAATATCTGGTCTAGAAGCTGTTAAATACATCAAGGACCCAATCATACATCTGTAAAGTGTTTCATCAACCACTTTACCTTTCTGATCGGTATCCAGTTGTGTGGTGCTGCACATGGGGGTAGAACAGGACTTACAGTTTTGTAAATCAAACTTTTGCAAAAGATTCTTTGTATATTTGGACTGATGAATGAAAATTCCATCAGCCTTTTGTTTGATTTGCAACCCCAGAAAGAACTGTAATTCTCCCATGGCACTCATTTCAAACTTCTGTTGCATCAACTTTGTAAAGGCATCACACAACTTTGGATCAGAGGATGCAAAAATGATATCATCTACATAAATTTGAACAAGTAGATTATGTTGCCCAGCTTTCTTAATGAATAAAGTCTTATCTATGGAGCCTCTAGTGAAATTGTTTTCCAGAAGAAAGTTTGATATGTCTCATACCAGGCTCTGGGAGCTTGTTTTAAACATAAAGAGCCTTATCAAGCTTATACACCCAATTAGGATGTTTATTGTCCTCAAAGCCTGGAGGTTGACATACATAAACTCTTCTTTAATTTTTCCATACAAAAATGCACTTTTGACATCCATTTGAAAAACTTTAAGGTTTTGATAAGCAGCATAAGCTAAAAAACAATCGAATTGCTTCCAGTCTGGCTACAGGGGCAAAGGTTTCATCATAATCAATACCTTTTCTTGTGCAAACCCCTGAACAACCAGTCTGGCCTTGTTCTTAACAATAAGCCCATTTTCATCAGTTTTGTTCCTAAACACCCATTTAGTGCCTATTGCACACTTACTTGGAGGTAGAGGAACCAGTTCCCACACTTGCTGTTTCTTGAACTGAAGAAGCTCAAGCTGCATGGCATCAACCCATCCATTGTCCTTTAAAGCAATGTGATAATTCTTTGGCTCTTGCTGACTGATGAAGAGAGCATAGAAGCAGAAATTTGACAATTGACTTCTTGTTGATACTCCAGCAGTGATATCACCAATGATTTGAGACATAGGGTGATTCTTCAGATCTTGATACACAATGAGATCTGTGCAAGTGTTTGTAGCAGGCTCAACAGCAACAGATGGTGATGGTGAATCATTTCCTTGAAACCAATCAGTGGATGGTAATTCAAAGGAAGTTGAATTCGAAGAGATCTCATCAGCATTTGTTATGGATGGTGCTACTGGAGCTACAGGAACATCAGGTCTAGCCGAGTCAGGAAGCTGATCACTAAACCTAAAGAGGTGAGTACTGCAATCATCATCATCATCAGCAGTACCACCAGGTGGTGAACTGTTGACAGGAGCAACAGCAGGAGTTTGATAAGGAACATATTGCAGTATGTCCAAATCAAATAACTCCACAGGGCTTTGTGGAATCTTGTCCTTTGGAGATTCATTGAACTTAACATGTAGAGTTTCTTCAACCATCTTGTTCTGCAGTTGAAGACTCTATATGCTTTGCAAGTAGAAAATAACCAACAAAGTACCTGCATCCACCTTAGGATCAAATTTATGGAGTTGATCCTTTGTGTTGAGAATAAAACAGGGACACCCAAATGCTTTGAAAAATGAAATCAGAGGAGCCAAATGATGGAGGACTTCATATGGAGTCTTCATCAACCTCTGATTTACTAAAACTCTATTTGCACATAGCAAGCTGTGTTGACAGCTTCAGCCCAAAAGGTCAGTGGCAAACCTGAGTCAGCCAGCATGACCTTGCAGCTTCAATGAGGGTCCTGTTCCTCTTCACTACTCCATTTTGTTGGGAGTCCTTGGAATGTTGAACTGCTTTGATTCCCTTTGAAAGATAGAAGTCATCAAGTGTATGATTTCTGAACTCAGTTCCATTGTCACTCCTAATACACTTGACTGGAAGGAATACTGCTTCTCAATATACAGCACAAAGTGAATAATCTTCTGAGCAGCCTCATCCTTTGAATGTAGAAAGAAAGTCCATACAAATCTGGAGTAATCATCCACAATTACCAGACAGTATTTCTTCTTTGCCATGCTCATTACTCTCACAGGACCAAATAGATCCATATGCAGTAATTGCAAGCAGACAGTGGACTTAAACACTTCAATAGGAGGGAATGAGACTTTGTGCTGTTTTCCTTTTAAAACAGTAGTGCAGGTTTCATCACAGTGGAACTCCTTTATGGTAAGCCTCTGACTAAACTATTGTGGGTAAGCTGATTCATGTTTTTGAGATTAACATGACCCAGCCTCCTGTGCCACAGTTTAGATTCTTGAGAAGAGGCTTTGGAAAATAGGCAAGGATTGCCTTTGAGATCTATCTTCTTAGAAAGATCTAAGGCATACACTCTTCCTGTCCTGTTGGCTGTCAGGAGAGTGTGATCATCCAACACCTTGTCAATCAAGTGCAAAACTTTGGATGACAGAATCCTACAGTTTTGACTGGTGAAAAGGGCAACATGGCCTTTATCACACATTTGACTGACACTCAAGAGATTGTACTTGAGATTTTCCACATGATTAACATCATCAAATTTGATTTCTCCATTGGAGACAAAGCCCTTACCGATGATGTAACCCTAGCATCATTGCCAAAAGAGACAAATCCCTTCTTTCCATGAGAGTAGTAGTCATGAAGAAGAGAGCTGTTCCCAGTCATGTGCATAGATCCCCCACTGTCTACATACCAGATGCTACTTTGGCATGTTGAAGAACCTGCAAAAATAAACAATTAGTTAGTTTTAGAGACCCAACCTTTTTGGTTTTGGGCCTGGTCTCATCAATAGATGGTAAACTAACAGGTTATTTGAAACAACAGCCTGAGAGGAAGAAGATGGTGTAGAAGAGGAGTCCTTTGGCTTGGACCTCCTTTTCTGTGGTTTCAACATAGGAGCATCTAGTTGGTTAACTCTACCCAACAGATGTTGAACCATCATAACCAGCTATGTCTGATTTTGTGATAAAGCTTTCAGCTCATCAAACACATTGCTAGTGGAGTTTGATAAGTCCTATGTTGCACCTTCTTCTTCTGAGCACCCTCAGCTGTCACCTGTATAACCCCTTCCTTTTTGCATTTCTTTGAGGACTTAAGGGTTACAGGATTTGATGTTGCTGATACAAATGTGGTCTCAAACTCAGTTTTCATTTTTACATTTTCTCATTAATTCTTCTTTTAGTTTGAGTTTGGAACCTCTTTTGTACCAACAATCATCTGTAAGATGATTGAACAAACCACATACTTCACATGGTTCTTCTTCATCTTAGGTTGATCATCAACTAAAGAGGGTGAAGCAACAGAAGACTTGTTCTTCAATGCTTTGGAAGCATTGTTTGCTTTCTTGACAGCCTCTTTAGTAGTCTTCAAACTCTTTCTACTGCCAGTTTTCTTTCTTCAGTACTGACAACAGTTGAAGTTTGAACTTCAGGTGTTAAATCCTGCTCTCTAGTCCATTCAGGACCTTCAGAATTAACTCCTGAGTTAATCAACTCATTAATCATGTGAATGTCAGCATTTGAACCATCAACATCAGCTGATAGGTTCAAAGAGGGTTTGATGCTGACTGCTACTTCTGATTATGCTGTATCAGAAGGTAGATCACATGATGTGATGGATTGGTTATCACTCTCACCATCAGATTCTACCTCTGCTCTTGGGGTAAAATCTGTAGGTGGAGCAGTGTGATTGTAACCAATTCCAAACTTCACATTTGAAGCAGATTGCTTACTAAGAAGCATTTCAAAACCTTTGCATGATTGTACCCATCTATCACACTCTACCTGGGTAACTGCAAGGGTTTCTTTGAAATCTTTGTACTTCTCTAGAAGTACTCTTCTCTAGCCTTATCATCAATTATTTGGCAATTCAGTTTATAAATCTCATCATCTTTATCTTTAAGCACAGACTCAAACTCAGCTTTTTTTTGGAAATTGTTTGTTCTAGCTCAATGTTCTTATTAATTAGAGCTACATTTGCTTCTCTAATGGAAGCAAATGCTGCTATGCATGGTTCAGAACATAATTTGGCTTTTGCCTCAGAGGATACCTGTGATACCTGAGATGTAGAGGCATTAGAAAATGAAGTATCAGCAGACTCCAAAGCCATAAGAGGTAGATTCCCAAAAGGACTGTCACCACCATGTTGACCAGCACCTGAGAACAGTTGATCATGACCAGACATGTCATCTGGTAAACTGCTCCAGTCAACAACTCCTGGGGTGAAGAAGCTGTGTTGTTGAGGTTGAGTTTGTTGATGAGATTCGAAAGGCTGAGGTTCTGGTAGTGCATGAGGTTGTGGTGCCATAGGAACTTGAACTTGATTTGACTGTGGCATGTAAAACAAGGGTAAGGATATGGCATTTGACCTGAGGAACAAAATAGCTGGAGATTATTGTTGAGGATGATGACTAGAGGTGACAGGATGTTGCCCTCTGTGTTGTGACTATTGCCAGAAAAGTCACAAAGGGTGCAGTGGAGTTAGATCCAGTTGATCTACACTCTCTTGCAAAGTGTCCAAGCCTTTGGCATTTGAGACACCTCAACTTGCTCTTGTCAAAACCAACTTTGGTTTTGCCAGAGAGTCCTGGAATTTTCTTCCAGTTCTTTTATAGAACTTCTGAGATCTGATATTTATCAAGGCCATTTGGCTCAAAATATCCATCTCTTCTAAGTCATCATCAGCAATCCCCTTGAGATCATCCATAATGAAGCATAGATTGTCATTATTACACCAGTAAACTGACCATCAACACTCACAAATGCAGAATCAGAAGTGCTTGAAGAGAAATTAATATGCTCATCATACTGGCATTCAGATGAAGCATATTCTGACTCATGACCCACCAAGGCAGTGTTGCCTGGTACAAAGTCTTCAGTGAGCTTTCCAGATGAAGACAGCTTTCTCTTATGTTCTATCTCTCTCTCAAACGTGAGCAGTTTCCCATGGAGTTGGGTGAGAGATAGTTTGTCCAAACTTGCACTGAAGCGTAGGACAATAGTATATGTGTCCCATCTCTCAGGTAGTGATCTGAGAAATTGTTATTCATCTGAATATTGGTGTATTCAAGTTTGACCATTTTTAGTTCAGAGATCAAACAAGAGAACCGCTCATATTGTTGAGTCAGTGTCTCACCCTTTCTATGAGAGAATCTCTCATATGTTGGGCAAGAATTTCTCTATTATTTGCCAAGACCTCATCTGTTCCTCCATATTGTTCTTTCAAGGCATTCCAGAGGTCATGGGCAGTTTCATGATGCATTAGCCCAGAATAGATTTCATTTGGCAGTGCCATGGCCAGAATTCATGGGCTTTTGCATCAATCTCTCATATTGTTGGGCAAGAATTTCTCTTGCTCCCTCCTCTTCGGAACCATTTGATTGGTTTCGGGTTATTCACCATAGGCTTGTGTGGACCATGTACCACTGATGTCCAACACCCTGCGCTGTTAACAGACAGGTGATGGAGCATACGTCTTTTCCATATGTTATACTCATTCCTAACCAGCATTGGTGGCTTGGTTGAGGAACCAGTATTGTGAGGATCATTGGAGGGAGTAGTCATTTTCAGTTCAAAAACAATTTCGTTCAAGCTTTTAAAAGTTTTAAACAGACCACAACAAACTCAATGAAAACCAAGAGAAGATCTCAGGATGAATGAGCAGAAATACAGAAAATTCAATCTCTATAACCGTTTCTTGCAATAACAAAAGCTAATTCAATCAAACTTAGATCTTGAATAGCAGTTTCAATGATCAATTATTAGATCGATCAATGATTAACCTGCTCTGATACCATTTGACAGGATCAGCGATCACAAGTTTGATGTATTAGGATTCAAAGCAGCGGATATGAACAAGAATTAGACAAATTGTAGCAAGCAATCGATACTTGGTTCATTAAGAGCGCATACGGTTATAGGGAGAGAATATATATTTCTGATTTCAAGGAATGTTTATAGATGTAGAATATTTCTAATCAAATCATTCATTCATTCCATTCATTCATCCATCTTACAATAGGTTGTCACTCCTTATATAAGTGCAACAATCACTGTTGTTATCACGGAAAGTGACAACTGGCACAAAAGATCTAACAAAATAACTAACTCTTAACAAACTACTGAAATGTTCACAACTACTGAGAACATATCAGAGTGTTAAGTACAAAATATAAAACTACTGAAACTACAACGACTGAAGAACAAGCTCTTCAGTCGTTTTACAAAACTACTGAAACATAAAAATATAAAACTACTGATATCACAACTACTGAAGAAGTACTCTTCAGCAGTTGTGACAAACTACTGAGGCTTCAGTACTTGATCTTCAGACTTTGACCTTCAGGTGTTTCATCAGCTGATGACTTCAGTAGATATCATCAGCTGATGTCTTCAGTCTTTGTCTTCAGACTTTGTACATCAGTTGTTGATCTTCAGTACTTGTAAACTCTTCAGCTGTTGTACTTCAGTACTTTGGTCTTTCAGCTTCAGCACTTGTGTTCTTCAGCTGTTGTACTTCAGTACTTTAGTTCTCAGCTGTTGAGGTCTTCAGCACTTGATCTCCAGCTGTTGAAGTCTTCAACACTTTGTCAAACTACTGATGAGTCTTTCAGCAGTTGTTGTGATACCATGTGGGACTTAGAGGTTTTCTGATCTTGGCTCATTGGTTCTTTTGGTCCAACAGTTTGGGAGGTGATTGATGTTGTGAAGATTCTGTGGGTCTTCTAGGGGTAAGATGAATGCAGCTTTAGTAGGATCCAGTATAGCTTTGATCATATTCACGAAATTTGTTGCTTATGACATCCTTTCTCTGCTTAGCACATGAATCTTCATCTTGCTCATGTTGTAGAGCTTCCCTTGGTAGCTTCTTTAGTGAAATAGGCTCATATATAGAAATTGTAGAAAGTCCATCTCTATGTATCAGTAAGCTCCCCCCAGCTTGATGCATTTTAGAAAGAAGTGCATATCCAACTCTCCCAATTTATTATTCAATTCCCTGAAATGTCTAGTGTATATGTAATGGATATATGATTCATCAAGCAATCTAACCTCATATCCACTGAATAATCTGATTTCAGCTCCCTCCTTTCCTCCCCACTTCCTTTCAATTACCATCTCATAAGTTTTCTCATCATAGTACACATTTGAGATAGGTGTGGAGGAATGAGTACCAGACACCATTTTCCTTTTTAATGATTATGTAGGCTTCACATTCAGCTCAAGGAATACAATTTCTTCTGCTTGCATCTTTCTCTTCTTCTCAACGGGATTGACAAATGTTTTATCTTTTCTCATGCATATTGTCTTTAATGAATTGAAGTTGTTTGTTCTTCTGAACATCTTAATTATGTTCTCAAATTCATATCCCCTGAACATAACTGCATGATTGATCGGTTCAAGTTGAGCTAGTTCCTTCAAATCATGAATCTCCAGGGCATTTACAAGAGCTGAGTACTCTGTAAAGAATTGTACTAGCCCTGAGATCCTTTTCACCATGAACATATTCCATGTACTGTCGTACTTCCAAGCTATTATCTTTTGATCAACTTTACCCTTGGGAGTAGAAACCCCTCTGATCAGTTCTGCAGTGATCAATCCTTCTTGCAGTTTCAACTGAGATGGTTCTACAAACCATTCAGGGCACTTGTGTAGTACAAGAGCAAGTAGTTCTTGGTCTTTCTAGTTCAGCATCTTGTCTTCAGCTGATACTCTATTTCTTGGCTTAGTGCTTGATAATTCTTCTTCCAGCATCTTAAGTTTTTCTTTCTTCCCATTAATCAATTGAAGAGTTGTAGCCCTTAATGAGTTGGTCTTCATGTTTCCAATCCTTCTTTTTACGAAACCGTGACTTGAGAGATAGTCCTTCATTTCCTTATCAGACATATTATAAGGATCAGGAAATAATGGTTCATTAGTTTGGATGATTTCTTCATTGAAGACAGCTTGTGTAGGGGACCCCTTCTTGGCAATGGTCTTTCGTACCCGGTTGATTTCTTTATAGAAGATTCTTTATGCATTGGAGCATCCTTGGTGATTGCTTTTTCATATTTGTTTCAATGTTTGGATCAAGCATCCTTTTCACTTTATCTTCTTTTCTTTTATTCCTTCATATGTCATTCCAAATACTTCATCTGGATCATATCCTTGATTGATCAGAAACATAGCTTTGATCATCAAGTCATCAGTTTGGGCTTTGGACACCATTTCTTCCACTGCCTGTTCTGTTTTCATAGGACTGTCCATATGAACATCCTTTTTGGCATCATATCCACCAGCAATCTCACCTTCTTCTAAATCAAGTGCACCAGCTAATTTCTTCAATTGAGCTTTAGCCTGCTCATGCTCTTCCAGAAATTCAGCAATTGCTGCTAGGATTCTAGGGTCATCTTTTTGTTTCTTAACTGTTTCTTCTTCAACTATTGGTCTCTTACCCTTAGCCTTTTCAGCTAAATATTTCCTTTTTTTTGAGTAAGTTTGAAGTTGAGGGCTAGAAGTTTTAGCTTTTTCTACTGCTTCAGGTAACTTTTCAGGTGTGATTGGCTCTTGATCATTAAGTTCACTTTTCTCCTCCTCTTTCTTTTCTGTTTCTTTTTCCTTTTCCTTTTCTTTTTCATACATTTCTTTTATTGTTTCTTTCTGTTCTTCAGATAAAGAGATAGCAGGGACAATTTGCATAGTCAACTCCTTCTCCAAAGGAACCGGTGACTTAGGGATGAATACAATAGGCTCTGTATCAGTCCTTGATTGTTCACAAATTCCCAAAAGTCATCATCTATGCTGAATTTTTCTGATGAAAAACTGTCTAATGCACTGAAGAGTTCTTCAAATTCAGCTTTCTGATAGTGAGAGTCATCTGTGCTCCAGAGTATCCCAGCATTTCTAGACTTTGATCTTTAACTTTTTGACTTGCATCACCTTCTTTTTCTTCATTTTCAGAAACAGACTTGTTATCATCCATATCTACCTTTTCTTGTTCTTCATCTTTCTTTTCCTCATCCACTTTACTTCTTTGACTTTCAATTATCAGTTCTAGTTCAGAGATTCTTTTGTTTTGTCTTTGAAGCTTTTTTTCAAGACTAGAAATGATTTCTACTGTTCCTTAATGATATTCTCTTGTTCCCCCATTGCTATAGTCTGAATAGAAAGAGTGTCCCATGACCACTGACTTCTTCTCTGGAATGGTTTAGTGAAGCTTTTAAGTACTCATCTCTTTGTCTTTTTCTTTTCTTTCAGCTTCATAGTTTTCTTTCAGTTCTTTCAATTCATTATCTTTCTCATCCAGCTCTAAAATTCTGTCATTGATGATTCCAGCTCTCCTATTTAGAGTCCTTTCTATCCTTTCCACTTTCTGTAAGAGCTCAGATATTAGTTCATCCTTTTCATTAGGCATGTTGGTGTTAGATTCAACATAGCTCTCTGAAGGAGCAGCCTCAGAAGATGCTTTCATTGCAGGGATTTGATCATGATAATCCTCCTCATCAGAAGATGATTTGGATGATTTAGATGCACTTGTTGATCCTTCAATTTCAGCAGGGTGATCATGGGATGATGGTAAAGGTTGGTAAGGTGACATAGGTGATTGATGTGGTGGTGATATTGGAGACTAATGATGAGGTGATATAGGTGAAGGTTGAGGGGTTGTGTGGTGTGGTTGTGGTGATTGTTGTGGTTATGGTTGTGGTGATGGTTGGGTGATGTTTGTGGAGATGGTTGTGGAGTTGGTTGTGGTGATGGTTGTGGTAATGTTTGTGGAGATGCTTGTGGAGTTGGTTGTGGTGAAGGTTGAGGTATTGGTTGTGGTGGTGGTTGAGCTTGACCTGCTTGATTTAATTGTTGAATCATCCAAGGAAGAAGAGGTGATTGGGCACCACTGTAAAAGTTCCTTGGGTCTTTGTTCTTGATGTATTTATAGGATCTTGCATCATAGTGAGGGATGTCCAACACAGGTCCTTCATTAACAATGTCATGGAATGATTCATTGATTAGACATTGAGTGAATCTTGGATACATCAGAAACTTGTATCTTATTCCTTCTTGGATGTTCGAAATTAAGCCATTGAACACATATGCAGACATATTAAACGGTCTGTTGGTGCAGAGAGCACAAATTGCAGAAGATGTGAGGACTGGAATGTTATTCCATCCTGTTTTTCTCTTTGACAGACAGTATTAGAACATATGAATTAGGAATCTCCAAGCCAGATCCACTAATCCTTTAACTATCTGTTTTGCTTCATAACCAATTTCAGCAAAAAAATGTGGTTATTTCTTCATCATCTAGTTCTAGAGGATCATTAGCATTATCACCAAATTGTAGACATCTTCTAAAAGAATCTTCAGTGATCCTTAAAGTGAGCTCATTGTTATTCTCCCAGTTAATGTTCTCACACCATCAGCTTCAACTACCTCAGCTGAGTCCAGAAGGACCTGATGAGATTCTCATAGATTGTGGGTCTCACAGTCATAGCATATGCTACCCTATGGTAGATAAGAATCTTATGATATCTCTAAGTCCTTCAGCTTCAGGCACATCAGGGTTTAAATAACCGCTGACGTTATGGAGCTTGCTCCATGTAAGATTTTCCATGTATCTGCACAAGAGACATGTGTGTTAGTTATCAGTTTGACTTTACATGGACAAGGAAGATTGCTTGTCATTTCTGTTGCATTGTTATCATAGCAAATGGTGAGTTTGTCATTTAACAATCACAGTTTCTATGTTTGAATCATTAATGAGATATTGTTTCAGTGATTTGTTTCAAATGTTTCATTTTTCAACATGCTTTGTTCTTACAACGAAAATGAATATCAAGATTTTCATGATGATGAGAATTTTGTTGGTTTTCATGCTCATAGAAGTCGACAAGGTGTATTATGTTACATCAATGAAACATGTTTTTGTGTTCTTCCTTATCAGTTGGTTCATTGACTGATTTAGGTTTAACATTCTAAAACTTAGGTCTTGAGTAAAATTTTTATGAAAGTTTCACCTTATTTTCGATACGAATGTTGTTTCAGAATCGATAACAGAAGTCGATTGAGTATATTCACACGAAAATACTTGATTGTTTATGATGAAGATGATTGAAGATGGTGTACTGTACGTTTGCGCTTATCTCACTATAAAGTCTCTCAAATTTTAAAAGTATTAAATGACCCGTTTGAATTCCTTTAAATAGTCAAATAATACATTTTGAAAGATTTTACAAGTTTAAGAGCAAATACAGTCACCACTGTAGCAAATGCTAAAGGTTAATTTGTTTGACTTTTGGTCATCCGTATTTGTTAACTGTAGCAAATGCGGAAGACAAACTATTTGACATTGACTGTCCGCATTTGGCTACTGTTGTAAATGTGAAAGTTTTGTCTCTTATTTTTTATTCTTTCCCCATTTGTATACTGTTACAAATGCGGAAGTTTTGTTTCTTATTTTTTATTCTCCGCATTTGTATACTATTACAAATGCGAAAGTCAGAACTTGAAACTTTTGACTACATGTTGTAGTAAATGCGAAAGAATAACTTGTGATTTTGTTCATCAGCATTCACTGTAACAAATGTGGTAGAGTTATTGCTTGTTTTATCATATCCGTATTTGTACACAGTAGCAAATGCGATAGAACAAAGTCAATCAGCATTTGTGTGACTATACCAAATGCGGTTGACAACACTTGGTCAACATTACACTGTAGCAAATGCAAGAGAGACATGTTCATCCGTATTGTTAACTGTAGCGAATGTGGTAGAGTAAGTTCCACTTTACTTCACACACTAATGCGGTAGAGTAAAATCATTGTCCGCATTAGTTGCACTTGAAAATTTACTGTTACCCGCATTAGTTATATGCATGGTTACCTTCCTGCATTAACTAATGCACTACCTGCATTAGCTTTTGAACTTAATCAAAAGATAATGTGATTGAAATGATGGTATGACTTATGAAGATTTGTCCTTGATTTTTTTTCTTATGAAGTTGACTTGAAGTTGTCAATTCTTGCTTAGATTGACTTGTATATCACAATTGATACAAGTTTCCCAATTTTGACAGATCTTGGACTTATCATGCTTCTAAGAATCTGCATAAGCTGTGATATAATGGTATGACTTATTGCAACAACACCAACCAAAATTTTTATTTGTTTTTCAAAGTTGAGTTAATAAACAAAAATTTGGACTTACTCAAAAATTTTAAATTACTCCCCCTAAAGTTTATGTCCACATTTGGATAGAAACTTTAAAGATTTAACACCTTTTGAATATTATTTTGATTATTATTAATAATGAAGAGAATAATCTCTTTGTTGTGATCATATCAGTCTTACATTACACATGTGCATCCTTTATGATTAAATGGACATGATCATGTACTTGAAGATTGAAGGTATGTTTGTCCTCTTAAACTCATACCTGGTTGATATTTTGATGCAAATGACTTTTATCATGTTTTGGTTGATTAATTATTCAATGTGTACCTCACACACATAAGCATGAAATGATCAACCCTCCTTATACAATGCATGGTAGAACTTTTTCACAGCTTTTCTTACCATGTTACTTAAGTCATGAAATCTCATTTTCACTGATCCTTATTAGGATTCTTTTAATATGATCCTTTTTCATGTTGATCCACATTGGGATTCTTTTCACTTCACTTTGGAAGGTGATCCATGATAGGATTCTTTTGTTCATTCACTTGAAATGTATTACTTTGTTGATTCATCCAATTTTGGATGTGTTCCACATTGGGAATCTTTTGGATCATAACATCTGCACTATGTGCAAGTTTCATCAGGTCTTTGCTCAGCAAAACAAAGATGAAACATGATGTGGTGAAAGAGATTCATAAAGTATCATTACCTGGTGTGTTTTGGCTACTACACACATGCATTCAGATAAGCCAATACATACCTGTACTTTATGAAGTGTTTTCACAATTGAATATGTCTTTAATTCATCACTGCATGTATCTTTTCTTTCAAGTTGAGCCTACCAACATATCTGTTAAGTCATTTCAGTCTTTTACATTTTGAAATTAAGCACAGTGAATGATATAACGACTATAATTATATCATTTCCCAAAGAATTCTTTTCTTCATCAAACTTATTTCTTTTGTGTTTTCTCTGATGTTTTTAATTGTTTTGATATTTCTCATGGTTTTTACTCAAGGTTATCATGCCAATTGACTGAACCAGAAATTCAAACCTACTAGGTTCAAATGCCTTGGTAAAAAAATCAGCTAATTAATTTCAGTTGATACTTGAATCAATTTGATTAAACCTTTTTCAGCATAGTCTCTCAAAAAATGATATCTAATTTCAATATGTTTTGTTTTTGAGTGTTGAACTAGATTATTAGTTATAAAGACAGCAGCTGTGTTGTCAATAGAAATTGGTGTGTGCAAGAAGTTAAAACCATAATCAAGCATCTGGTTTTGAATCCAGAGAACTTAAGAGCAACATGCTGATACAGTCTGTGTAGGCATAGCGATTAAATTCTCCTTCTTTTGGATACTATAACCCAAGAGCTGCCTTGCCCTTCAGATATCTAAATATCCTCTTAACTGCGTTCACATGTGATTCTTTTTTATCAGCTTGATATCTGGCACACACACAAACACCAAACATAATGCCAGCCTACTGGCTGTTAGATACATAAGTGAACCTATCATTGATCGATAGTGAGTCGGATCCACTGATTTGCCTTCAGGGTCAGGTCCAATCTTCACTTTAGTATCCATAGGAGTTCTGATAGACTGACAGTCAGCAAAGTGAAATTTCTTCAACATGGTTTCTACATATTTTGATTGGTTGATGAAGATTCCATCTGCTGCTTGTTGGACTTGCACCCCTAGAAAGAAGGTGAGTTCCCCCATAGCACTCATTTGGAACTTTGAATGCATAAGGTCTTCAAATTCTTTGTAGAGTTGCTTGTTTGTCGAGCCAAATATAATGTCATCCACGTAGATCTGGACTAACAGCATGTCTTTTCCTCTTGTTCTTCTGAAGAGAGTCTGATCAATCTTTCCTCTTTCATACCCATGTTCAAGAAGAAAGGATGATAGAGTCTCATACCACTTTCTTGGTGCTTGATGAACACCATACAGAGCTTTGTCAAGCTTGTAAACTCTATGAGGGAAATCTGGATCTTCAAAGACAGGTGGTTGAATCACATAGACTTCTTCAGCAATCTTTCCATACAGGAAGGCACACTTTACATCCATTTGATAAACTGTAAATTTCATGCACGCAGATAATGCAAGAAAGATTCTGATTGCTTCTAGTCTAGCAACAGGAGCAAACACTTCGTCATAGTCGATTCCTTCTTCCTGAGTGTATCCCTGTGCCACTAGTCTTGCTTTATTTCTGATGATGATCCCTCTATCATCAGTCTTGTTCCTGTACAGCCATCTGGTACCGATAGGGTATTGTCCTTCGGGAAGATCTACCAGCTGCCATACTTCTTGCTTCTTGAATTAGAGCAATTCTTCCTACATTGCTTCAACCCAACTATTGTCTTGAAGTGCCTCTTTGATGTTTTTGGGTACTGTTTGACATAGAAAGCATGAGAACAAATAGATGTTTGCAATACTGGACTTGCTTCTTGTCACCCTCTCATTAAGATCACCAATAATGGTTTCAACTGGATGATTCTTGTGTATTCTTGTGGTTGGAATGGTGTCACCAGTAATAGTTACATCAAGATTGGAGACATTCGGTTCATTATCGTCAGAGGCACATTCATCTTGTATTGTTGTTGAATTATGAAGATTGTCAACTTCTGTTTCAGTAACTACTACATCTTTAGCAGCACTGATATTGCTTGCATCATTTGATGTACCTTGTGTTTCTACTAGATGAGAAGCCTGTTTTTGATTTCTGATCTCATTTGACAAGTCATCTGAGTGAGATGGTACCAGGTTGGGACCTTCTTCAGAAGAAACACTAAGGTTTTGTGACAGTTGTCTGATGGGATCAGCTTGAAGAGGAACATCTTCATTCATATGTTCATCAAATATGGTGGAATCAATGGATAATTATCTCTTCTTTCTACAATTGATGAAGTATCACCTGAATGTATATTTCCTGCATCAGACAAGTGAAATTGGTCAAATGATTTTGTAAATGTGTCAATATCAAACAACCAATCAGGACCATTTGTAGATTTGGGAAACGAATGTTCCTTGAATTGAACATTTGTAGATTCATCAATAATGTTCAATCTTGGATTGAACACTCTATAAGCCTTTGAAACAGAAGAATAACCTACAAAGAATCCTTCATCAAACTTGGATGAAAATTTTCCCAAATGATCACGGGTGTTTAATATTGAGACTGGACAACCAAATGATTTGAGGAATCCAATAAATGGTTTCCTATGGAAGATCAATTCATAAGGTGTCATGTTACTTTCTTTAACAATCAGAGTTTGATTTTGCACAAAGCACGATGTGTTAACTGCTTCTGCCCAGAAGGTGATTGGCAGTTTAGCATCGGCTAGCATCGTTCTTGCTACTTCAATCAGTGTTCTATTTCGCCTTCAGGTACCCCATTTTGTTGAGGAGTTCTGGCTGCATTGATTGATGAGCAATGCTTTTGGTTGCACAAAAGAAACTCATATTTTCATTTTTGAACTCAATACCATTATCACTTCTTATTATTTTGACCTTAAGATCAAGTTGATTTTCAATTTTAGTGATAAATACTTGAATGATTTGGGATGCTTCGTTTTTATGAAGTAGGAAGAACACCCATGTGAATTGAGAAAATTCATCAATGATCACTAAACAATATTGTTTCTTTCCCATACTCATTACATGAGTTGGTCCAAATAGATCCATGTGAAGTAGCTTCAATGGAGTATTGTTAGCGTTCACCAGCTTGGTTTTGTGAGATGATTTCTGTTGTTTTCCATTGAGGCACGCTGAACATTGATCAATAAAATTAAATTCTTTTTTAGAAAGACCAATGACATGGTTTCCTTTGACTAACTTGTTCATATTTTTAAAGTTAGTGTGCCCCAAACGTCTATGCCAAAGTTGTGACTCATCAAATGATGCTTTAGACAAAAGACATGTTTCTTCCTTAGGTGATGCAGAACACAGGTTTAAGACATATGTATTATTCTTCCTCGGAGTCTTTAAGACAACCCATTCTTCAAGGATCTGAAATCCTGGTTTCAGAATGTAGTAGTGAGTGTCTGTAAAGTGAGTGGAATATTTTTTTTCGCGGATCTAAGACACGCTTAGCAAATTGAAATTCAGTTGTTCACAGTAATTCACTCTGTCAAAGCTCAGCATCCCGTTTGTCACTGATACTTCTCCTGTAATTCTACCACCTTTTGAATCTCCACCGAATGCCACAGTAGTTCCTTGTATGTGCTTGAAGTCATAAAGGAGGGAACGATCTCCAGTCATGTGTCGGGAGCATCCACTGTCTACGTACCATAGGCTATTAGACCTGTGTGGATGAACCTGCAAGCAAAAAGAACTAATTAGAATGAGGAACCCAAGCCATGATGGTCTTGGGTTTCCCGTTCCTATTCATGATAGTGACCTCCTAGTATTTCCCTCTAAATTATGATTTGGATGGAAGTGTTCTGGGAGATTTTTGGTAATGAATGGGTTGAGTCATCTCATCAACATCTACTGAGGATTCAGATGAATAATGAAATCGTTGGTCTCTACTTCTTTGTAAAAATTTAGCTCGTTTTTCATTATCAAAAGTAGGTTTTTTCTTAGGAAGGTCAAGGTTATGTTTCATTGTGAGATGATTTCTTTGATCCTTCCTCAATTCCTTCAAATTATTCTTGTTATTTGTTGATCTAGGTGTCCTAGATTGAGTATTATGAAGATGAGGTCTGACATGGTGCATCACAGTAGATGTTTTGAGATAGGCTTGTGTTGGGGAATTCTCAACCCCTTCTGATTAACAATCAGATGTATTGTGATTGTTCATGTCACAGATTGAACAGTACTTGTTGAAATAGCAATTTTTGGTGGAGTGATTGTTCATATCACAGATAGAACAATATTGATTGAAGAAGCATTTATCTGTCTTGTGATTGAACATTTCACAAATATCACAATACATTTGTTTGTTTCTTGAATCAGATTTTTCCTTGTGTGACTCAACTGATATTTTCTTTTGATGAGTCACTTTTTTTCTTTAGGTGATGAATCAGAATCAACCCTTTTAGTAGTTTGCTTCACAACACTACTTTTGTTCAATTGTCTGGGCTGTTTCGGTTTCTTCAACCTATTTCTTACTTCTTTCTCAAACTGGTCAACATGTTCCTTGTTACAGATATCAAACCCAACTCCCTGCCTTAATCTTGAAGACTGAGGGTCTGATGATGTTTTATGTGTTGAACTCAGTGTTACAGTTTGTTTCTTTTGTAGTGAAACCTTTTTTGATTTGCTTGAATTTTGTGGAGATATAATCTCATTATAAGAACTACTCTCAGTAGTGGGTTTCACTGTCATGACATATTTCTTTTTGCCTTGTAAACAGATGGTATGAATTTTATAAAAGGTACATTGCTTTTACAGGGCTTAATGGTTTCATGACACTCACTGTCTTGTCTGAACACTCTTTGATTTTGATTGGGTGACCTAACTTGATTTTATCCTCATTGGTTTCAATAAACATCAGGTTTGTTTTGAGGATTTGTCACCTGTTTCACTATGATTTAGGTACCATAGTTTTAGGTTTAATTGCTTCAGAGAGTGAGACAGAGTCAGGCACGACAGTGTAGTTGTCATTGTATGGTGAAGGACATGAATTATACCCAATCCCTGTCATGTCCTTTGGATACTTTTGGGAATCCAGCATCTCTTGCAGCTTGACTGAAGACATTTGAAACTTTTCAAGTTTCACTTCAGTCATAGATTGTTGAGCCTTAGATTGAGCTAACTTTCAGTAAGTAGCTCATTCTCAGCTGCAAGAGTATACTTCTCACCATGTAGTTTTTCTATATCAGAGATGAGAGATTTAATTTTGATTTCAAAGTTTTTTATTTCTCTCTTCATCATCTCTGATTTCAACTTTTCTTCTTTGATTTTATCAGCCAATTTGTGATTATGCTCTCTATACCCTTGCAATTCATTAATGCACTTTTCACTATAAAGGTTAGATTTTACCTCAGTAGGCGTTGGAGATGGTCCATCATTGATGTGAGCCATAAGGGCATGATTTTGAAATTGAGGCTTGACTTCCTCTGCATACACACTCCAGTCCCATACTCCATCTTGCTTTATCACAAGAGCACTGGCTGAAGACTGACTGCTTCCATGAGTTTGATTTGTCAGTTTGGGTGGATTCTGATATGATTGGTGTTGATGATACTGTTGCTGTTGGTTGTTGGAGTGGAAGCTTGAGTTAGGCTATGAGGATGATTGGCCTGGATTGTTCCTTTGATAGTTGTTTCTCTTGGGGGCATTACACTCTCTTGAGAAATGGCCAGCCATGCCACAGTTAAAGCATTTCACCTTCGATTTATAGTGTTGTATTCTCATTCAGGCTCAGCTTTCTTCCTTTTCTAAAGAATTTCTTAGCTCTCATTGCAATCATGGCCATTTTCCATTATAGATCCATTTCCACATCATCTGGATCCATTTCCTCCAGATCTTCTTGAATGAGATGAGCAGAAGTGAGTCTTCCTCCCAAGTAGGCTTCAAAGCTTGCAACAAATACGTTGTAAGTTGCCTTTTGTTCTTCTGATCTTGAGTCTTCAGTATTGGTTTGAGGAGCTGTTGATACATATATGTACCTAGATCCTGATCTGAATGTAATATGTCTTACACTTATGTAACTATTGGGTACTTAGTGAAATACAAATGTTTGGTTGTGTTTATAATGTTTAATATTTCATTAATGAGTTTAACACATATTTACTTAATTATATAGGTTTTTGATTGTTTGAAGTGTATACATAATGTTAGAATATTGAATACACTCAAACTTGGTGAAGTGAAGTTCTCATGCGTCCGAATGGCCATGCGACTGAGTGTCCATGCGCCTAGATAGTTCATACGCCTGAACAACTTCATGCGTCTGACTCATTCGCACGACTGAACACTTAGCCATGTGAATAACCGCACGTCTAAATCGCACGAATGAACCATGCTAATGGTTCAGTCGCCCGAATGAGCAATCCTAACCTATAAATACAACCTAATTCGTGGAAAAACGTAAGCATTCAATCCACTTCGACTCCAGACGTACCCTAGCTGTCCAAAAGCCTCCAAGTTCGTATTCCAAGTTCATAGAACGCTATAGATTGATTCTCAACGATTCTTGACGTTAGTTTCAATACATTATTGTTTCTACATGCGTTCTCACTGATTGGATCGCCAATCAAATAGGATTCCGCACTATTTGGTTTGGTTTAACACGTTAATCAGTTGGTGTTTGGTCAAATACCAGATCCTAACAAGTGGTATCAGAGCAACAGGCTCTTGATTACGTGTTAATTCAATTGTTTTGATACAAAACTGTGTTTTTGCATCAAAAACGCAATCTTTTTGTGTCTAACAAAGTCTTGGACGGTTCCTAATCGAAAAGTGTCGTTTTTCCAGCATACGGCTATTAGGGTTTGATAAAATTCGAGTTTTTACGGCCAAAACAAGTTTAACGTACGAATTAGTGAGGTTGTCAGCTACTAAAGCATATACCAATCCTTGGTGATGGTAGCTATTAGCATGGCTAACACCCCTATGATGCTTAAGCTAGTAGTTTGATAAAGTAAAATAAATAGTAGAAATTATAATAGGTAAGGATAAAAAACATACTAGCCTATAGTAAATTCTGAATTCTGATTGACATGAAATATGGTTTGAAGTGAATAACATTCAGGATCTTGGAAGGATTTCTACTTCCAAAGTGGCCAGCCAATATGCACCATTACTGGCCTTAGAATCATTAGGTATGTTCTTTCCACTTACGTGCCTCTTTTTCTTCATTATGGTTGCAAGTATTTTGGAAGATCATCCTAAACACCATGTCACTCACGTGAAATCTTTTAGTTCTCATATTTTGTTGAAAGTCTTGTTTCTTACTAATATGCTATGATCCGGATCTTTTCATGATCCATGATTTCATCAACAATATCGAGATCCTAATCAAGAGACTCATCATTAGTCTCAGGAAACTTTAATATATCTTACTTTAAATCAAATGAAGTTTCTTCAACGTAAATGTTTTGACCAAAAATTACCAAGTATGAGTTTGTAATCAATTTCATTTGTGAAGTGGTGTGCTTGTATAATTTGTGTAACAAATACGATAACAGACATAAAAGAAATGACCACAGTTGTTTACAACAAAAGCCTTTGATCTTAGAGATCTTCGGCATAAAACACAGGAGACGACTAATCATGCCTATTTTTAATCTTCTTATTGATTTAAATGAAAGTACAACTTGAGAGCGATAGCAAATCAATACTACGTGTACATAGAGAATTGTGAGTTTGAATTTTGTGTTTTTATTTGATCACTACACCCTTACTATTAATAAAATTAAAAAAAAAAACCAATTCCTGATATTTTAGGGATTGTCAGTTTACTCCTGATCGTAGAGGTCTTCTTCAGTATGTTTTTAACAACTAGAGTCTGATTCTTCAAGGCTGATTGAGTAAAAGAGTCGTACGAGAATAAATTAAAGCTAAAATGAATAATATTATATTAGTAACAACATAATTCAAGCTTCTGAACTTAGAGTATCAGACCATAACATTCACTCGTAACAATTGTCCCTAAAATTTGACAGTTATGATCACGAATTACAATCATTAATTTTAAACACCACGATCGAGAAGTGATTAAAAATGACCATGCAAGGCAATAATCTAGGCAACCATATGTCATCATCTTAGGTGATTATTAGTATTCTTATTTAGAATATTTTCTTCTTAAAATCATCCTTTCACATCTGATTTCGCAAAACTTCCAAGGTAATTTTCAAATTCTTTCTTCATATTTCCACTTCTTGATTTTATGATTTTGCCATGTGGAAAGAAGATACACATTTATGTTCCTCCAATCTTTAAAACACCATAACGGCCTTGAAGATTTTCTGATCAAGGCGTTTTTACCATCCTGATTAGGAGTGTTATGCATTACTTGATCTAGACATTGAACTTTTAAAGGTAAATTAGGCCTTCTGAGATTACTATTTTCAGGAAGGGAATAAGGTTTGGTCTAATTCATCACAAGAACTTGGGTTTGTTTTTCAGCTTTTCCTTTTCTATCAGTCTTTGCTATCCTTTTTCCTAATGATCTCTAAGTTTTTTAAGCTTACTGGTTTAAGCTATTCTCAAACCATGCTTATGGTGTGGAATATACTCTGGAATACTTTATTCAAGCTCATGCCTTTTATATCAATGCCTTTGAATTAGCTTATGTTTACAACATGAGAAGCTATGAATCGTCCCATTTCTTATTTCAAATCAAATTTGGCCAATCCCATTTGATTCTCAAAACCACCCAAAATGATGTTGATTGGATATGGAAGTTCATTTTCATGAAGCACAAATTAACTACCCCTTGAGTGGGTTATGAAGGGTAGGATTAAAACATTAGGATGAGGTGTTATCCGACTTTTATAATAACTAATCTTTTTTATTTGTTTATGTAGCACCAAAGTTCTGTTCTCTGAAATCTCCACAGGCACACAACATCAAGCGAGTTGATTACTTTTACACTTCTTATTCCAGATAGAACATTCTAGTCAAAACACTTTACTCTGAGGAAACTTTTCCTCCTAACACCCAACACTCGAAATACCCAATGTTAGGCGGTACATACATAACACTTCCCTTCTTTAAACTTGATATACAATTCTACTATCTTGATATGCTATATTTTGTGTGCTATATTATTTTGCAAGAAGTTCAAGATCTACATCAAGCTTTGCTCTTGCTAACATCGATAGCATGATCTCTAGAGGGGCCACTATCAAGAACCAACCCCTGTGATCCCTAAGCCAAGTGCTCATGTGTTCTGATCCAAATCCTCAACAAGTAAGAAGAGGAAATTTGTTGAAGTTGTGGATATTGAACTCTTACTCTAGGTTCGATTATGCTCACACCAACAAAAAACTAGAATCCATCTTGCACTTAGTAAGTTAATCAGTGTCCTTTGATCTGTTTCTAATTTAAAGGCCTAACTATATCTACTCTTTGTAAGACCGAGAAAGCTGAGGAGATCATCAAGGATCTCTAGAGGATAGCAGTTGCAAGAGCAAAGTGATAGAGAATGAGGCTAATGAGCTTGCTTGTCTGAAGTAGGAGGTGGAATAGATCAGGTTGACCACACCCAATAGTTGGAAGGTGTCCTCCATAAGGCTAAAAAGTTTGTTGCCATAATTGCTCTCTAGGCCAGGATACAGATGGTCGAACAAGTTGTTAATAAGAGCTTTGATGCAAAGGTCTAAGCCCTTAATTTGAATTTTGGTTTGTTAATCTCTAAATATTTTTATTGATCCTTAAAAAATTTATCTTGGAAGTCCCAATATTGGGCACTAATAAAAGTCCCACTAGTTTGGCACCTTCAACATGGTTTTAATTTCTGCATACTTATATTGATGCTTACACTATATTTGTTTTACTGCTTAGATTAATTAAAGTTTAAAAATGAGCATCTCTATGCACTAAAGCTTTAAAATATTTAGAAAATAGATTTTAATATCTTAAATGACATCTAATCCTTAGTAGATAGGTTTTTGATTATAAATTTAAATTCTTCTTATTTTCAAAAAGCTTAATTCATTAAGTAAGTATGTTTGTAAAACATATCTTGAAATTCTTGATATACTTAGGATTCCTCTATATCAAAAGTAAGATTATAGTTCAAGTAGACAGATTCATATTAAGATAATGATAACCTTTTAATAGTTTGAGAACATATTTTGGTTCGTTGACAATCCAATTATCTATGATTATGAAATTTTAGGATTCTTGGGGATGTCCCCACTATATTGATTTCTTTAGTTAGCACGTAGACACTAAATACTATGCTAAGAGAAAAACTCTTAGTTACATTCATAGGTCATGCATAATGTCACGTGTTTATGTCAAAAAAACATTATATTAACATGTCAATATTAAATGCTGGGTCTTGTCTGGGCTATAACATCTCCATGTTATGACATTGATAATACTTGAAGGATTTAGAATATAGCCACAATAGTGAGGTTGTCAGCTACTAAAGCATATACCAATCCTTGGTGATGGTAGCTATTAGCATGGCTAACACCCCTATGATGCTTAAGCTAGTAGTTTGATAAAGTAAAATAAATAGTAGAAATTATAATAGGTAAGGATAAAAAACATACTAGCCTATAGTAAATTCTGAATTCTGATTGACATGAAATATGGTTTGAAGTGAATAACATTCAGGATCTTGGAAGGATTTCTACTTCCAAAGTGGCCAGCCAATATGCACCATTACTGGCCTTAGAATCTATTAGGTATGTTCTTTCCCACTTACGTGCCTCTTTTTCTTCATTATGGTTGCAAGTATTTTGGAAGATCATCCTAAACACCATGTCACTCACGTGAAATCTTTTAGTTCTCATATTTTGTTGAAAGATCTTGTTATCTTTACTAATATGCTATGATCCGGATCTTTTTATGATCCATGATTTCATCAACAATATCGAGATCCTAATCAAGAGACTCATCATTAGTCTCAGGAAACTTTAATATATCTTACTTTAAATCAAATGAAGTTTCTTCAACGTAAATGTTTTGACCAAAAATTACCAAGTATGAGTTTGTAATCAATTTCATTTGTGAAGTGGTGTGCTTGTATAATTTGTGTAACAAATACGATAACAGACATAAAAGAAATGACACAGTTTACACAAAAAGCCTTTGATCCTTAGAGATCTTCGGCATAAAACACAGGAGACGACTAATCATTGCCTATTTCTTCTTCTTATTGATTTAAATGAAAGTACAACTTGAGAGCGATAGCAAATCAATACTACGTGTTACATAGAGAATTGTGAGTTTGAATTTTGTGTTTTTATTTGATCACTACACCCTTACTATTAATAAAATTAAAAAAAAACACCAATTCCTGATATTTTCAGGGATGTCAGTCTTTACTCCTGATCGTAGAGGTCTTCTTCAGTATGTTTTTAACAACTAGAGTCTGATTCTTCAAGGCTGATTGAGTAATAATGAGTCACGTACGAGAATAAATTAAAGCTAAAATGAATAATATTATATTAGTAACAACATAATTCAAGCTTCTGAACTTAGAGATATCAGACCATAACATTCACTCGTAACAATTGTCCCTAAAATTTGACAGTTATGATCACGAATTACAATCATTAAATTTTAAACACCACGATCGAGAAGTGATTAAAAACGACCATGCAAGGCCTAATAATCTAGGCAACCATATGTCATCATCTAGGTGATTATTAGTTTCTTATTAGAATATTTTCTTCTTAAAATCATCCTTTCACATCTGATTTCGCAAAACTTCCAAGGTAATTTTCAAATTCTTTCTTCATATTTCCACTTCTTGATTTTTATGATTTTGCCATTATGGGAAAGAAGATACACATTTATGTTCCTCCCATCTTTATAACACCATAACGCCCTTGAAGATTTTCTGATCAAGGCGTTTTTACCATCCTGATTAGGAGTGTTATGCATTACTTGATCTAGACATTGAACTTTTAAAGGTAAATTAGGCCTTCCTTGAGATTACTATTTTCAGGGAATAAGGTTTGGTCTAATTCATCACAAGAACTTGGGTTTGTTTTTCAGCTTTTCCTTTTCTATCAGGTCTTTGCTATCCTTTTTCCTAAATGATCTCTAAGTTTTTTAAGCTTACTGGTTTAAGCTATTCTCAAACCATGCTTATGGTGTGGAATATACTCTGGAATACTTTATTCAAGCTCATGCCTTTTATATCAATGCCTTTGAATTAGCTTATGTTTACAACATGAGAAGCTATGAATCGTCCCATTTCTTATTTCAAATCAAATTTGGCCAATCCCATTTGATTCTCAAAACCACCCAAAATGATGTTGATTGGATATGGAAGTTCATTTTCATGAAGCACAAATTAACTACCCCTTGAGTGGGTTATGAAGGGTAGGATTAAAACATTAGGATGAGGTGTTATCCGACTTTTATAATAACTAATCTTTTTTATTTGTTTATGTAGCACCAAAGTTCTCTGATCTTAAATCTCCACAGGCACACAACATCAAGCGAGTTGATTACTTTTACACTTTTCTTATTCCAGATAGAACATTCTAGTCAAAACACTTTACTCCTGAGGAAACTTTTCCTCCTAACACCCAACACTCGAAATACCCAATGTTAGGCGGTACATAACACTCTCCCTTCTTTAAACTTTGATATACAATTCTACTATCTTGATATGCTATATTTTGTGTGCTATATTCTATTTTGCAAGAAGTTCAAGATCTACATCAAGCTTTGGCTCTGCTAACATCGATAGCATGATCTCTAGAGGGGCCACTATCAAGAACCAACCCCTGTGATCCCTAAGCCAAGTGCTCATGTGTTCTGATCCAAATCCTCAACAAGTAAGAAGAGGAAATTTGTTGAAGTTGTGGATATTGAACTCTTACTCTAGGTTCGATTATGCTCACACCAACAAAAAACTAGAATCCATCTTGCACTTAGTAAGTTAATCAGTGTCCTTTGATCTGTTTTATATTTAAAGGCCTAACTATATCTACTCTTTGTAAAACCGAGAAAGAAAGCTGAGGAGATCATCAAGGATCTCAAGAGGATAGCAGTTGCCAAGAGCAAAGTGATAGAGAATGAGGCTAATGAGCTTGCTTGTCTGAAGTCGGAGGTGGAATAGATCAGGTTGACAACACCAATAGTTGGAAGGTGTCCTCCATAAGGCTAAAAAGTTTGTTGCCATAATTGCTCTCTAGGCCAGGATACAGATGGTCGAACAAGTTGTTAATAAGAGCTTTGATGCAAAGGTCTAAGCCCTTAATTTGAATTTTGGTTTGTTAATCTCTAAATATTTTTATTGATCCTAAAAAATTTATCTTGGAAGTCCCAAATATTGGGCACTAATAAAAGTCCCACTAGTTTGGCACCTTCAACATGGTTTTAATTTCTGCATACTTATATTTGATGCTTACACTATATTTGTTTTACTGCTTAGATTAATTAAAGTTTAAAAATGAGCATCTCTATGCACTAAAGCTTTAAAATATTTAGAAAATAGATTTTAATATCTTAACATGACATCTAATCCTTAGTAGATAGGTTTTTGATTATAAATTTAAATTCTTCTTTTTCAAAAAGCTTAAATTCATTAAGTAAGTATGTTTGTAAAACATATCTTGAAATTCTTGATATACTTAGGATTCCTCTATATCAAAAGTAAGATTATAGTTCAAGTAGACAGATTCATATTAAGATAATGATAACCTTTTAATAGTTTGAGAACATATTTTGGTTCGTTGACAATCCAATTATCTTATGATTATGAAATTTTAGGATTCTTGGGGATGTCCCTACTATATTGATTTCTTTAGTTAGCACGTAGACACTAAATACTTATGCTAAGAGAAAAACTCTTAGTTACATTCATAGGTCATGCATAATGTCACGTGTTTATGTCAAAAAAACATTATATTAACATGTCAATATTAAATGCTTGGGTCTTGTCTGGGCTATAACATCTCCATGTTATGACATTGATAATACTTGAAGGATTTAGAATATAGCCACCAATAGTGAGGTTGTCAGCTACTAAAGCATATACCAATCCTTGGTGATGGTAGCTATTAGCATGGCTAACACCCCTATGATGCTTAAGCTAGTAGTTTGATAAAGTAAAATAAATAGTAGAAATTATAATAGGTAAGGATAAAAAACATACTAGCCTATAGTAAATTCTGAATTCTGATTGACATGAAATATGGTTTGAAGTGAATAACATTCAGGATCTTGGAAGGATTTCTACTTCCAAAGTGGCCAGCCAATATGCACCATTACTGGCCTTAGAATCTATTAGGTATGTTCTTTCCCACTTACGTGCCTCTTTTTCTTCATTATGGTTGCAAGTATTTTGGAAGATCATCCTAAACACCATGTCACTCACGTGAAATCTTTTAGTTCTCATATTTTGTTGAAAGATCTTGTTATCCTTTACTAATATGCTATGATCCGGATCTTTTTATGATCCATGATTTCATCAACAATATCGAGATCCTAATCAAGAGACTCATCATTAGTCTCAGGAAACTTTAATATATCTTACTTTAAATCAAATGAAGTTTCTTCAACGTAAATGTTTTGACCAAAAATTACCAAGTATGAGTTTGTAATCAATTTCATTTGTGAAGTGGTGTGCTTGTATAATTTGTGTAACAAATACGATAACAGACATAAAAGAAATGACACAGTTGTTTACAACAAAAGCCTTTGATCCTTAGAGATCTTCGGCATAAAACCACAGGAGACGACTAATCATTGCCTATTTCTTAATCTTCTTATTGATTTAAATGAAAGTACAACTTGAGAGCGATAGCAAATCAATACTACGTGTTACATAGAGAATTGTGAGTTTGAATTTTGTGTTTTTATTTGATCACTACACCCTTACTATTAATAAAATTAAAAAAAAAACCAATTCCTGATATTTTCAGGGATTGTCAGTCTTTACTCCTGATCGTAGAGGTCTTCTTCAGTATGTTTTTAACAACTAGAGTCTGATTCTTCAAGGCTGATTGAGTAATAATGAGTCACGTACGAGAATAAATTAAAGCTAAAATGAATAATATTATATTAGTAACAACATAATTCAAGCTTCTGAACTTAGAGATATCAGACCATAACATTCACTCGTAACAATTGTCCCTAAAATTTGACAGTTATGATCACGAATTACAATCATTAAATTTTAAACACCACGATCGAGAAGTGATTAAAAACGACCATGCAAGGCCTAATAATCTAGGCAACCATATGTCATCATCTTAGGTGATTATTAGTATTCTTATTTAGAATATTTTCTTCTTAAAATCATCCTTTCACATCTGATTTCGCAAAACTTCCAAGGTAATTTTCAAATTCTTTCTTCATATTTCCACTTCTTGATTTTTATGATTTTGCCATTATGGGAAAGAAGATACACATTTATGTTCCTCCAATCTTTATAACACCATAACGCCCTTGAAGATTTTCTGATCAAGGCGTTTTTACCATCCTGATTAGGAGTGTTATGCATTACTTGATCTAGACATTGAACTTTTAAAGGTAAATTAGGCCTTCCTTGAGATTACTATTTTCAGGGAATAAGGTTTGGTCTAATTCATCACAAGAACTTGGGTTTGTTTTTCAGCTTTTCCTTTTCTATCAGGTCTTGCTATCTTTTTCCTAAATGATCTCTAAGTTTTTTAAGCTTACTGGTTTAAGCTATTCTCAAACCATGCTTATGGTGTGGAATATACTCTGGAATACTTTATTCAAGCTCATGCCTTTTATATCAATGCCTTTGAATTAGCTTATGTTTACAACATGAGAAGCTATGAATCGTCCCATTTCTTATTTCAAATCAAATTTGGCCAATCCCATTTGATTCTCAAAACCACCCAAAATGATGTTGATTGGATATGGAAGTTCATTTTCATGAAGCACAAATTAACTACCCCTTGAGTGGGTTATGAAGGGTAGGATTAAAACATTAGGATGAGGTGTTATCCGACTTTTATAATAACTAATCTTTTTTTTTGTATGTAGCACCAAAGTTCTCTGATCTTAAATCTCCACAGGCACACAACATCAAGCGAGTTGATTACTTTTACACTTTTCTTATTCCAGATAGAACATTCTAGTCAAAACACTTTACTCCTGAGGAAACTTTTCCTCCTAACACCCAACACTCGAAATACCCAATGTTAGGCGGTACATAACACTCTCCCTTCTTTAAACTTTGATATAAAATTCTACTATCTTGATATGCTATATTTTGTGTGCTATATTCTATTTTGCAAGAAGTTCAAGATCTACATCAAGCTTTGCTCTTGCTAACATCGATAGCATGATCTCTAGAGGGGCCACTATCAAGAACCAACCCCTGTGATCCCTAAGCCAAGTGCTCATGTGTTCTGATCCAATCCTCAAAAGTACGAAGAGGAATTTGTTGAAGTTGTGGATATTGAACTCTTACTCTAGGTTCGATTATGCTCACACCAACAAAAAACTAGAATCCATCTTGCACTTAGTAAGTTAATCAGTGTCCTTTGATCTGTTTCTATATTTAAAGGCCTAACTATATCTACTCTTTGTAAGACCGAGAAAGCTGAGGAGATCATCAAGGATCTCAAGAGGATAGCAGTTGCCAAGAGCAAAGTGATAGAGAATGAGGCTAATGAGCTTGCTTGTCTGAAGTAGGAGGTGGAATAGATCAAGGTTGACCACACCCAATAGTTGGAAGGTGTCCTCCATAAGGCTAAAAAGTTTGTTGCCATAATTGCTCTCTAGGCCAGGATACAGATGGTCGAACAAGTTGTTAATAAGAGCTTTGATGCAAAGGTCTAAGCCCTTAATTTGAATTTTGGTTTTTAATCTCTAAATATTTTTATTGATCCTTAAAAAATTTATCTTGGAAGTCCCAAATATTGGGCACTAATAAAAGTCCCACTAGTTTGGCACCTTCAACATGGTTTTAATTTCTGCATACTTATATTTGATGCTTACACTATATTTGTTTTACTGCTTAGATTAATTAAAGTTTAAAAATGAGCATCTCTATGCACTAAAGCTTTAAAATATTTAGAAAATAGATTTTAATATCTTAACATGACATCTAATCCTTAGTAGATAGGTTTTTGATTATAAATTTAAATTCTTCTTATTTTCAAAAAGCTTAAATTCATTAAGTAAGTATGTTTGTAAAACATATCTTGAAATTCTTGATATACTTAGGATTCCTCTATATCAAAAGTAAGATTATAGTTCAAGTAGACAGATTCATATTAAGATAATGATAACCTTTTAATAGTTTGAGAACATATTTTGGTTCGTTGACAATCCAATTATCTTATGATTATGAAATTTTAGGATTCTTGGGGATGTCCCCACTATATTGATTTCTTTAGTTAGCACGTAGACACTAAATACTTATGCTAAGAGAAAAACTCTTAGTTACATTCATAGGTCATGCATAATGTCACGTGTTTATGTCAAAAAAACATTATATTAACATGTCAATATTAAATGCTTGGGTCTTGTCTGGGCTATAACATCTCCATGTTATGACATTGATAATACTTGAAGGATTTAGAATATAGCCACCAATAGTGAGGTTGTCATCTACTAAAGCATATACCAATCCTTGGTGATGGTAGTTATTAGCATGGCTAACACCCCTATGATGATTAAGCTAGTAGTTTGATAAAGTAAAATAAATAGTAGAAATTATAATAGGTAAGGATAAAAAACATACTAGCCTATAGTAAATTCTGAATTCTGATTGACATGAAATATGGTTTGAAGTGAATAACATTCAGGATCTTGGAAGGATTTCTACTTCCAAAGTGGCCAGCCAATATGCACCATTACTGGCCTTAGAATCTATTAGGTATGTTCTTTCCCACTTACGTGCCTCTTTTTCTTCATTCTGGTTGCAAGTATTTTGGAAGATCATCCTAAACACCATGTCACTCACGTGAAATCTTTTAGTTCTCATATTTTGTTGAAAGATCTTGTTATCCTTTACTAATATATGATCCGGATCTTTTCATGATCCATGATTTCATCAACAATATCGAGATCCTAATCAAGAGACTCATCATTAGTCTCAGGAAACTTAATATATCTTACTTTAAATCAAATGAAGTTTCTTCAACGTAAATGTTTTGACCAAAAATTACCAAGTATGAGTTTGTAATCAATTTCATTTGTGAAGTGGTGTGCTTGTATAATTTGTGTAACAAATACGATAACAGACATAAAAGAAATGACACAGTTGTTTACAACAAAAGCCTTTGATCCTTAGAGATCTTCGGCATAAAACCACAGGAGACGACTAATCATTGCCTATTTCTTAATCTTCTTATTGATTTAAATGAAAGTACAACTTGAGAGCGATAGCAAATCAATACTACGTGTTACATAGAGAATTGTGAGTTTGAATTTTGTGTTTTTATTTGATCACTACACCCTTACTATTAATAAAATTAAAAAAAAAACCAATTCCTGATATTTTCAGGGATTGTCAGTCTTTACTCCTGATCGTAGAGGTCTTCTTCAGTATGTTTTTAACAACTAGAGTCTGATTCTTCAAGGCTGATTGAGTAATAATGAGTCACGTACGAGAATAAATAAAGCTAAAATGAATAATATTATATTAGTAACAACATAATTCAAGCTTCTGAACTTAGAGATATCAGACCATAACATTCACTCGTAACAATTGTCCCTAAAATTTGACAGTTATGATCACGAATTACAATCATTAAATTTTAAACACCACGATCGAGAAGTGATTAAAAACGACCATGCAAGGCCTAATAATCTAGGCAACCATATGTCATCATCTTAGGTGATTATTAGTATTCTTATTTAGAATATTTTCTTCTTAAAATCATCCTTTCACATCTGATTTCTCAAAACTTCCAAGGTAATTTTCAAATTCTTTCTTCATATTTCCACTTCTTGATTTTTATGATTTTGCCATTATGGGAAAGAAGATACACATTTATGTTCCTCCAATCTTTATAACACCATAACGCCCTTGAAGATTTTCTGATCAAGGCGTTTTTACCATCCTGATTAGGAGTGTTATGCATTACTTGATCTAGACATTGAACTTTTAAAGGTAAATTAGGCCTTCCTTGAGATTACTATTTTCAGGGAATAAGGTTTGGTCTAATTCATCACAAGAACTTGGGTTTGTTTTTCAGCTTTTCCTTTTCTATCAGGTCTTTGCTATCCTTTTTCCTAAATGATCTCTAAGTTTTTTAAGCTTACTGGTTTAAGCTATTCTCAAACCATGCTTATGGTGTGGAATATACTCTGGAATACTTTATTCAAGCTCATGCCTTTTATATCAATGCCTTTGAATTAGCTTATGTTTACAACATGAGAAGTGATCCCTAAGCCAAGTGCTCATGTGTTCTGATCCAAATCCTCAACAAGTACGAAGAGGAAATTTGTTGAAGTTGTGGATATTGAACTCTTACTCTAGGTTCGATTATGCTCACACCAACAAAAAACTAGAATCCATCTTGCACTTAGTAAGTTAATCAGTGTCCTTTGATCTGTTTCTATATTTAAAGGCCTAACTATATCTACTCTTTGTAAGACCGAGAAAGCTGAGGAGATCATCAAGGATCTCAAGAGGATAGCAGTTGCCAAGAGCAAAGTGATAGAGAATGAGGCTAATGAGCTTGCTTGTCTGAAGTAGGAGGTGGAATAGATCAAGGTTGACCACACCCAATAGTTGGAAGGTGTCCTCCATAAGGCTAAAAAGTTTGTTGCCATAATTGCTCTCTAGGCCAGGATACAGATGGTCGAACAAGTTGTTAATAAGAGCTTTGATGCAAAGGTCTAAGCCCTTAATTTGAATTTTGGTTTGTTAATCTCTAAATATTTTTATTGATCCTTAAAAAATTTATCTTGGAAGTCCCAAATATTGGGCACTAATAAAAGTCCCACTAGTTTGGCACTTCAACATGGTTTTAATTTCTGCATACTTATATTTGATGCTTACACTATATTTGTTTTACTGCTTAGATTAATTAAAGTTTAAAAATGAGCATCTCTATGCACTAAAGCTTTAAAATATTTAGAAAATAGATTTTAATATCTTAACATGACATCTAATCCTTAGTAGATAGGTTTTTGATTATAATTTAAATTCTTCTTATTTTCAAAAAGCTTAAATTCATTAAGTAAGTATGTTTGTAAAACATATCTTGAAATTCTTGATATACTTAGGATTCCTCTATATCAAAAGTAAGATTATAGTTCAAGTAGACAGATTCATATTAAGATAATGATAACCTTTTAATAGTTTGAGAACATATTTTGGTTCGTTGACAATCCAATTATCTTATGATTATGAAATTTTAGGATTCTTGGGGATGTCCCCACTATATTGATTTCTTTAGTTAGCACGTAGACACTAAATACTTATGCTAAGAGAAAAACTCTTAGTTACATTCATAGGTCATGCATAATGTCACGTGTTTATGTCAAAAAAACATTATATTAACATGTCAATATTAAATGCTTGGGTCTTGTCTGGGCTATAACATCTCCATGTTATGACATTGATAATACTTGAAGGATTTAGAATATAGCCCAAATAGTGAGGTTGTCATCTACTAAAGCATATACCAATCCTTGGTGATGGTAGTTATTAGCATGGCTAACACCCCTATGATGATTAAGCGTAGTTTGATAAAGTAAAATAAATAGTAGAATTATAATAGGTAAGGATAAAAAACATACTAGCCTATAGTAAATTCTGAATTCTGATTGACATGAAATATGGTTTGAAGTGAATAACATTCAGGATCTTGGAAGGATTCTACTTCCAAAGTGGCCAGCCAATATGCACCATTACTGGCCTTAGAATCTATTAGGTATGTTCTTCCCACTTACGTGCCTCTTTTTCTTCATTCTGGTTGCAAGTATTTTGGAAGATCATCCTAAACACCATGTCACTCACGTGAAATTTTAGTTTCATATTTTGTTGAAAGATCTTGTTATCCTTTACTAATATGCTATGATCGGATCTTTTCATGATCCATGATTTCATCAACAATATCGAGATCCTAATCAAGAGACTCATCATTAGTCTCAGGAAACTTTAATATATCTTACTTTAAATCAAATGAAGTTTCTTCAACGTAAATGTTTTGACCAAAAATTACCAAGTATGAGTTTGTAATCAATTTCATTTGTGAAGTGGTGTGCTTGTATAATTTGTGTAACAAATACGATAACAGACATAAAAGAAATGACACAGTTGTTTACAACAAAAGCCTTTGATCCTTAGAGATCTTCGGCATAAAACCACAGGAGACGACTAATCATTGCCTATTTCTTAATCTTCTTATTGATTTAAATGAAAGTACAACTTGAGAGCGATAGCAAATCAATACTACGTGTTACATAGAGAATTGTGAGTTTGAATTTTGTGTTTTTATTTGATCACTACACCCTTACTATTAATAAAATTAAAAAAAAAACCAATTCCTGATATTTTCAGGGATTGTCAGTCTTTACTCCTGATCGTAGAGGTCTTCTTCAGTATGTTTTTAACAACTAGAGTCTGATTCTTCAAGGCTGATTGAGTAATAATGAGTCACGTACGAGAATAAATTAAAGCTAAAATGAATAATATTATATTAGTAACAACATAATTCAAGCTTCTGAACTTAGAGATATCAGACCATAACATTCACTCGTAACAATTGTCCCTAAAATTTGACAGTTATGATCACGAATTACAATCATTAAATTTTAAACACCACGATCGAGAAGTGATTAAAAACGACCATGCAAGGCCTAATAATCTAGGCAACCATATGTCATCATCTTAGGTGATTATTAGTATTCTTATTTAGAATATTTTCTTCTTAAAATCATCCTTTCACATCTGATTTCTCAAAACTTCCAAGGTAATTTTCAATTCTTTCTTCATATTTCCACTTCTTGATTTTATGATTTTGCCATTATGGGAAAGAAGATACACATTTATGTTCCTCCAATCTTTATAACACCATAACGCCCTTGAAGATTTTCTGATCAAGGCGTTTTTACCATCCTGATTAGGAGTGTTATGCATTACTTGATCTAGACATTGAACTTTTAAAGGTAAATTAGGCCTTCCTTGAGATTACTATTTTCAGGGAATAGGTTTGGTCTAATTCATCACAAGAACTTGGGTTTGTTTTTCAGCTTTTCCTTTTCTATCAGGTCTTTGCTATCCTTTTCCTAAATGATCTCTAAGTTTTTTAAGCTTACTGGTTTAAGCTATTCTCAAACCATGCTTATGTGTGTGGAATATACTCTGGAATACTTTATTCAAGCTCATGCCTTTTATATCAATGCCTTTGAATTAGCTTATGTTTACAACATGAGAAGTGATCCCTAAGCCAGTGCTCATGTGTTCTGATCCAAATCCTCAACAAGTACGAACGAAGAGGAAATTTGTTGAAGTTGTGGATATTGAACTCTTACTCTAGGTTCGATTATGCTCACAACAACAAAAAACTAGAATCCATCTTGCACTTAGTAAGTAATCATGTCCTTTGATCTGTTTTATATTTAAAGGCCTAACTATATCTACTCTTTGTAAGACCAAGCTGAAGCAGGAGCTCGAGGATCTACAAGTCTCAAGGATCCAAGAGGATAGCAGTTGCCAAGAGCAAAGTGATAGAGAATGAGGCTAATGAGCTTGCGTCTGAAGTAGGAGGTGGAATAGATCAAGGTTGACCACACCCAATAGTTGGAAGGTGTCCTCCATAAGGCTAAAAAGTTTGTTGCCATAATTGCTCTCTAGGCCAGGATACAGATGGTCGAACAAGTTGTTAATAAGAGCTTTGATGCAAAGGTCTAAGCCCTTAATTTGAATTTTGGTTTGTTAATCTCTAAATATTTTTATTGATCCTTAAAAAATTTATCTTGGAAGTCCCAAATATTGGGCACTAATAAAAGTCCCACTAGTTTGGCACCTTCAACATGGTTTTAATTTCTGCATACTTATATTTGATGCTTACACTATATTTGTTTTACTGCTTAGATTAATAAAGTTTAAAAATGAGCATCTCTATGCACTAAAGCTTTAAAATATTTAGAAAATAGATTTTAATATCTTAACATGACATCTAATCCTTAGTAGATAGGTTTTTGATTATAAATTTAAATTCTTCTTATTTTCAAAAAGCTTAAATTCATTAAGTAAGTATGTTTGTAAAACATATCTTGAAATTCTTGATATACTTAGGATTCCTCTATATCAAAAGTAAGATTATAGTTCAAGTAGACAGATTCATATTAAGATAATGATAACCTTTTAATAGTTTGAGAACATATTTTGGTTCGTTGACAATCCAATTATCTTATGATTATGAAATTTTAGGATTCTTGGGGATGTCCCCACTATATTGATTTCTTTAGTTAGCACGTAGACACTAAATACTTATGCTAAGAGAAAAACTCTTAGTTACATTCATAGGTCATGCATAATGTCACGTGTTTATGTCAAAAAAACATTATATTAACATGTCAATATTAAATGCTTGGGTCTTGTCTGGGCTATAACATCTCCATGTTATGACATTGATAATACTTGAAGGATTTAGAATATAGCCACCAATAGTGAGGTTGTCAGCTACTAAAGCATATACCAATCCTTGGTGATGGTAGCTATTAGCATGGCTAACACCCCTATGATGCTTAAGCTAGTAGTTTGATAAAGTAAAATAAATAGTAGAAATTATAATAGGTAAGGATAAAAAACATACTAGCCTATAGTAAATTCTGAATTCTGATTGACATGAAATATGGTTTGAAGTGAATAACATTCAGGATCTTGGAGGATTTCTACTTCCAAAGTGGCCAGCCAATATGCACCATTACTGGCCTTAGAATCTATTAGGTATGTTCTTCCCACTTACGTGCCTCTTTTTCTTCATTATGGTTGCAAGTATTTTGGAAGATCATCCTAAACACCATGTCACTCACGTGAAATCTTTTAGTTCTCATATTTTGTTGAAAGATCTTGTTATCCTTTACTAATATGCTATGATCCGGATCTTTTCATGATCCATGATTTCATCAACAATATCGAGATCCTAATCAAGAGACTCATCATTAGTCTCAGGAATCTAAAAGCTAGATCTAAGAATAGGGATAACAATCTTTTTAGGGATTACTGCTTTTGCACCAAACACCAATGAAAATGGCATTTGTCCTCTTACATTCTTTGTAGTTGTCCTATCTACCAAGAGAACAAATGGTAGTTCTTCTACCCATATTACTTACTTGACATTCGTTCTTTTTATAAGCTTTCAAAGAACAATCTTGTTATTTGACTCTGCTTGTTCATTAGCCTGACGATAGACAAGTGTAGAAGAGGCCACTATCTATATTCCCTAATTGTCACAAATGTTACTTGTACTTTTCTAATAAACCGAGATATATTATCATACACTATTTCTGACAAGACCCAAATCTTGTGAGTATGTTGTTATTTATAAAGGATACTACTTCCTTGTCTCTCACTCTAGTGAAAGCTTCAGCTTCAATCCATTTGGAAATATAGTCGGTCATTGTTAACATGAATGTCTTTCCTCCTAAAGCTTTAGGTAGATATCCTACTATGGCTATTCCCTACTTCATGACTGACGAAGAGGAAATGAATGGATGCACAAGTTCTACCAATTGATAAAGTTCATGGTTATGTTATTGACAGGCATCTTATTTTTGGGCATAATTCATAGCGTCCTTTATTATAGTCAGCCAATAGTAACCTGTACTCAGTACTTTGGAAAAAAGAACTTTGCCCTTAGTGTGGTTGTCATAGTCTTCTTTGTGTATATCCTTTAGGACTTCCCTAGGTTCGAAATCTTTGAAACATTTCAAGTATGAACCCGCTACGTGATTTTTTGATAGGCAAGATCCATGATCCTCTTACTTGTTTAGATCTTTATCTTTAAGATTCTTTGTACTAATAGTTCTTTCTCCTTGTAGTCTCATAGATCAATTGCTGGACTCATGATATTTATTATTGGTATTTTATCATCTAATGGTATCTTGAGAGTCGATGCAAGACTTGTTAATGCCTCTACCTAAGCATTATCTTCTCTAAGAAATTTTGATATTTTTTGCTAATTTGTTAATTATTTTGATGTATTGTGAGAGTTTTTCACCTTTTGTTACATTTGAGGCAATAAGATAGTTAGCATTAGTAAGGAAGCAAAACATACTTGAAGATACTTAATTTTGATATTTTTAGCTAATTGTAATCCTACTACTAAAGCTGCATATTTTGCTTCATTGTTCTTTGCTTGGAATGCACAAGTACTAACTGATCGGGGTATTATGTCCCCCTATGGAGACTTCAATACGAACCTAGTTATGTACCGCTTATACTGGATGCATCATATGTGAATAGTGTCATTTTTTCTTTTATTTCTTCAAATTGTTGAACCTTCATACCCACCTCATGTTAAATAAGATTACTGAAATTAGCCACAAAGTTTGTAAATGCTTAGGATTTGATGGTTGTCCTAGGTTCACATATCAAGTTATATGCATCGAGCTTCATAGACCATTTGGTCATCCTATTTGACATCTCTAGTTTTCTCAAAACACACTTTATAGGATATTTAGTCTTAAATATGAATAGGATGTGATTCAAAAACATTGTCTAAGTTTGGTGGATATCATGACCAATGCTATAAATTAATTTCTTAAGATTAGAATATTTGGTTTCTATGTCTAATACTTACGTAGTAGACGTGATATTGTTGCTCTTCATGATCCTTGACCAATATGGCACTTACAATATTTTTGGATACTACCATATATAGGATAATGACTTATTTTTTTTGGCTTCATTAACAAGGGTGCTGATGATAGGTATATCTTCAAAGCTTGGAATGCTTCTTCATGTTTTTCTCCCTATTCGTACATTTTATTCTTCTTGAGGATATCAAAGAACTCTATTCATCTCTCTAAGGATCTTAAAATGAACCTTTCAACAATTGCAATCCTTACTACTAACCTTTGCACATCCTTAGTGTTTGATGGATTCAGGTTCAAGATAGCTTAAAACTGTTATTTTCTTGCTTACGACCCTTTTTTGGTTACCATACATCCCGAATACTTCCTTACTCCTACTCCACTTTAAAGGCTTGAATTTCATATTATATTTGTCTAACATACAAAAGGCTTTTTTAAGATCCTTAAGATGATCTTTAGCTTTCTTTGACTTGACAACCATGTCCTTTATGTGTACCTCCATCGTGTCACCTAGTTTGTCTTTAAATATCATATTCACTAATATTTGGTAGGTAGTACATGGGTCTTTAAGAACCAATGGTAAAAATATGTACATGTAGGGATAATGAATGTAGCATCCTCTTGATCAGAGGGTTTCATCTGAATTTATGAGAGTCTCGAGGATGCATCCATGAAGGTTAGCATCTCATGGCCTCTTATTGCATCAACCATCTAATCTATATGCGCTAAAGGGAAATTATCTTTTGGACAAGCTTTGTTGAGGTCTTTGAAATCTACATAGACCCTCTATTTTCCATTTTCTTTTAAACCACTATTATGTTTGCTAATGGGAATTTTACCTTTTGAATCATTCTATATTTTAGTAGCTTCTCAACCTCTTATTGGATAATTTCATTTTTTAAGTGTGAACTTCCTTTGCTTTTGATGTACAGGCCTAGTTATATCATCCTTAGATATGCCTATCCTTATGCTTCCATGCAAAGGTGCTAGTCCTACTTTTCAAAAAATTTACAAGTTCTTCTTTAATATCCTTGTGGATGATCCTAGAAGCACCTCAATGCTTGGGTTTTGCAGGATCTAGGGGTATTTCCTTGACATCATTCTCTCTAGATTCCAAGATGTTCCATGCTTTTTTCTTTAGTTGATATGCTTGTGTGGTCTTTAAAGATTATTTCATCAAATACATATAGCAATCCTTAGCCTCTTGTTGATCACTATCGATCTTCACCACTCCCCAAGAGGTAGGCATTTTAAAACATTGATGATAGTTGATGGTACAACTTTAATTTCATGGATACAACCCCTTCCTAAAATAATATTATAAAAGGATAATGAATCAATCACACATAATTTTAGGATTGAATTTATTCCCTTAATGTAGATGGGTAACTTGATCTATCCAATCCATTCTTGATTTCTTTATTGAATCTCATTAGTGCCAAGGATTTTTTTTTTATAATTTCACTCTCTTGAATGTTCATCCTCATCAAAGTTTCAAGTTGTATAATATTGATCGAGATTTCTCCATCAATCAAGATCTTCGAACAAAATGTTTGGCAACATATAGAGTAATAACTAAACCTTTATGATAAGGATCTTGAATATTTCACTTTCCTTTTCATTGAAGGAGAAATTGTTTGGCTGTCAAAGTTTATATTCTTGTAAGCCTAATATTTGTCTTCGCTTTAGCTTCCTTGGCATGTCTCTTAGCTATAGAGTAAGATATACCATAAGTATCAAAACCCATATATGAAATTAAATACACTAGTCGAAACCTAAAGGAAACCTAGCTCATCATGCCTCTATGCCATCTCTCACCACATTTAGACCAACACAATAAGTTTGCTTAAATATAGTTTACATGTCATTTCACACCGAGTATGATCATTGTGCAAACTTTAATATATCTTACTTTAAATCAAATGAAGTTTCTTCAACGTAAATGTTTTGACCAAAATTTACCAAGTATGATTTTTTAATCAACTTCGTTCCTGAAGTGGTGTGCTTGTATAATTTGTGTAACAAATACGATAACAAACATAAAAGAAATGACAAAGTTGTTTACGAGAAAACCTTTAATCCTTAGAGATCTTCGGCATAAAACCGCTGGAGGTGACTAATCATTGCCTATCTCTTGATCTTCTTATTGATTTAAATGAAAGTACAACTTGAGAGCGATAGCAAATCGATACTACGTGTTACATAGAGAATTGTGAGTTTGAATTTTGTGTTCTTATTTGATCACTAGACCCCTACTATTAATAAAATAAAAAAAACCAATTCCTGATCTTTTCAGGGATTGTCAGTCTTTACTCCTGATCGTAGAGGTCTTCTTTAGCATGTTTTTAATAACTAGAATCTCATTGTTCAAGGCAGATTGAGTAATAGTGAGTCACGTACGAGAATAAATTAAAGCTAAAAGGAATAATATTATATTAGTAACAACATAATTTAGGCTCCTGAACTTAGAGATATCAGACCCATAACATTCACTCGTAACAATTGTCCCTAACATTTGACAGTTGTGATCACGAATTATAATCGTTAAATTTTAAACACCACGATCGAGAAGTGATTAAAAACGACCATGCAAGGCCTAATAATCTAGGCAACCATATGTCATCATCTTAGGTGATTATTAGTATTCTTATTTAGAATATTTTCTTCTTAAAATCATCCTTTCACATCTGATTTCGCAAAACTTCCAAGGTAATTGTCAAATTCTTTCTTCATATTTCCACTTCTTGATTTTTATGATTTTGCCATTATGGGAAACAAGATACACATTTATGTTCCTCCAATCTTTATAACACCATAACGCCCTTGAAGATTTTCTGATCAAGGCGTTTTTACCATCCTGATTAGGAGTGTTATGCATTACTTGATCTAGACATTGAACTTTTAAAGGTAATTTAGGCCTTCCTTGAGATTACTATTTTCAGGGAATATCACCCAAGGGTTTGGTCTAATTCATCACAAGAATATGGGTTTGTTTTCCAGCTTTTCCTTTTCTATCAGTTCTTTGCTATCCTTTTTCCTAAATGATCTCTAAGTTTTTTAAGCTTACTGGTTTAAGCTATTCTCAAACCATGCTTATGGTGTGGAGAAATCTATATACTCTGGAATACTTTATTCAAGCTCATGCCTTTTATATCAATGCCTCTGAATTAGCTTATGTTTACAACATGAGAAGCTATGAATCGTCCCATTTCTTATTTCAAATCAAATTTGGCCAGTCACATTTGATTCTCAAAACCACCTAAAATGATGTTGATTGGATATGGAAGTTCATTTTCAGGAAGCACAAATTAACTACCCCTTGAGTTGGTTATGAAGGGTAGGATTAAGACATTAGGATCAGGTGTTATCTGACTTTTATAATAACTAATATTTTTTATTTGTTTATGTAGCACCAAAGTTCTCTGATCTTAAATCTCCACGGGCACACAACATCAAGCGAGTTGATTACTTTTATACTTTTCTTATTGCAGATAGAACATTCTAGTCAAAACACTTTACTCCTGAGGAAACTTTTCCTCCCAACACCCAACATTCAAAATACCCAATGTTAGGCGGTACATAGCACTCTCCCTTCTTTTAACTTTGATATACAATTCTACTATCTTGATGTCCTATATTTTGTGTGTTATATTGTAACGTCTCATTCCCGGGACTCTCACAGTTGGTCAATCATCACGCATAAAATATATATTTACATTAACTTAAAGGAAACATTGCAGCGGAATCATTAAAATCAACTTTTCATTTCATTATAAAAGCTTTTGCAAAATAATACATCGTTGTCACATTACAAAATACATGTTGCATTACATCACAAAAGCATTATAAAATGGATGCCATCCAAAAAAGAGCCAAGTAGCTGCCCCGTGCCATCCTCAGCAACCTTTACCTGCCAAATGGAAACACATAAAAGTTAGTGTTGCTGAGTGAGTTCTAATTTTTAAAATAATACATTGTTTACTTTCGTTCATAACCGTTCTTTACTTTCCTTCAAATCATACTATACTTTCGTACATCACATATCATACGTACACATAGATATAACATTATTATATTCTTTACTATTCATCGCATTCTTTCTTTAACTCTTTATCTCTTTCTGGATCAGTGTCATCAGCTACACCCAAACATATGCACAAAGCGGGTACTAGGCTGAAGATCATAAATGACTTCCATAACGCACAAATCCTGGCACCAGCAACACGGTGAGTAATCACTATAAACCATGTCTATATCGTTGGTCAGTCAAAAAGACTAGACCCCTGCGTGTATCCTTAAGGTTTAGCTAAACCACACACAGTTGAGCTTATGGAATTTTAGAGTCGTCACCTCCGTACATTTTGCTTGCAAGCCTTTCTTTACTTTCTTTTTCATTAATTCATGTATTCTATAGTTATGTTCCCCTTTTAATTATCTTTCACTTTACGTTACATAATACTTTATCATTTCTTTCACAAGTATAACACGTAAAGCCACGCGAAAGATAAACATACATAACAACAACGTAAACATAAAAACATCGCCATACAAGGCACCATCATACATGCATAACATACATCATCATACATCGCCCATCACATCATATATGACTTCAAAAAAGTCAACTTTTACAGCCACCGGGAACCTCCCAAGTCAAAGCCTACATATCACTTTTCCCCCAAAAAATCAGAAAATATTCTAAGTCTTTAGGCGCATGGGCAATATACAGGCGCATGGGCAATATACAGGCGCATGAGCACTATGCAGGCGCATGGCCTTTCAAACGCATGAGGAACACTTAGGCGCATGGGAAACTTTCAAGCGCATCAGCACTATTGGGGTGCATGGGCAATACTTAATCTATTCTGGGCAATTCTAGGTGCATGAGCACTATGCAGGCGCATGAGTGCTTAGGCTCATGAACCATCTGGGCGTACGAACACTTAGTCAATTTCAACGTATTCCTAGGCGTATGAGTACTATTCGGGCACATGAGGTTTTGGGCGCATGGAAACACTTAGGCAGCTATTTACAGTTGGGCGCATGAGCTACTATTTAGGCGCATGAGTAGTCTAAGTCAACCTAAACATCAGAATTCAGTCCCCAACCATCACCTATCATGTTCTAAGCTTAAATCATACATTCTAAGCCTTAGGAACACAACCATAACATCATGAAATATATACATAGCCCAAAATCAAACCCCACCCGAAATCACACTCATACATACATACGGGTATGAAACCCAACTTTTATAAAAAGTTCATACATGAATTTCCAACCCCAAAATAGTTTAAAACAAGTAAAAAGGGGGTCCTAGAACTCACCTTAGCAGCCTTTTCGGGTAAGACTTCCTTCAAACCCGTTTGCTACAAGTTCACACCTAGAAATCCACCAAAACACACATAACCAAACATAAAAACACACATAAACATGCAACTGAGGCAAGGCCAGTTAAGAACATCATAAACATACGAATTCTTACCTTGAATTCAAACCTTTCTTCTTGTTCTTCTTCAAAACCCGAAAGCTCTGCACTTTCTCTCTCTAGAATCCGTAAGCAGAAAGGTGATGTGCAAGAAGTGGGTGGCCATCACCTTTACTTACCAACTTATTCAAAGTTTTGTCCTTTTAACACCTTTAGTCCCTCCACTTGAGCTTTATTTCCTTTCTTTCATTTTTCCTTTACTTTATTCTTTCGTTAATATCTTTAAAAGAATAACAGGGTGTTACAAGTCCACCCCCCTTATATAGGTTTCATCCCCGAAACCTGTTATTCCTCAAACAATCGTGAGTAATGTTGCCTCATCTCCTCTTTAGTCTCCCATGTAGACTAGATCCCTTTATGTGCTTCCACTGTACACGTACAAAAGGAACCACTTTATTCATTAACCTCTTCTCTTTACGATCAATGATCACCACCTGTTGCTCCACATAATTGAGCCGTTCATCTACCTCGATATCCTCCAGTGGTACAACCATATCTTCGTCTGCTAAACACTTTCTCAGATGAGATACATGGAATGTCAGGTGAATTCCACTTTACTCATCAGGTAACTCTAGTCTATAGGCCACCTCTCCTACTCGAGCAGCGATTCGGAAAGGTCCTATGTACCTTGGGCTCAACTTGCCCCGCTTTCTGAACCGAATGATTCCTTTCCAAGGTGAGACCTTCAGCATGACTCTATCCCCCAACTGGAACTCAATCGGTCTACATCTCTTATCAGCATTCGACTTCTGCCTATCTTTAGTGCCTTCATAAAGGCTTTGATCCTTTCTAGCTTTTCAGTTGTAGCCTCGACCACTTCGACGCTCCCTAACTCTTTATGGCCAATATCACCCCAACGCACGGGCGTTCTGAATCTCCTACCATATAGCATCTCATAAGGGGGCATACCATACAGGCATGATAACTGTTGTTATATGAGAACTCAGCTAACGGTAAGTGGTCATCCCAACTTCCTCCAAAATCAATGACACACATTCGGAGCATTTCTTCCAGCGTCTGAATCGTCCTTTCCGACTGACCATCCGTCTGAGGATGATAAGCTATGCTAATATGTAACCTCGTTCCTATAGCATCATGAAATTTCTTCCAAACTTAGATGTAAACCGAGTGTCACGATCAGACACAATAGACACCAGCACACCATGACAGGTTACAATTTCTTTAATGAACAAATCCGCCGACCTCTCAGATGAATATGTCTCATGGATCGGTAGGAAGTGAGCACTCTTCGTCAAACGGTCCACTATCACCCATATGGCATCATAACCTCGCGCAGTATGCGACAACTTTATAATAAAGTCCATGGTAATATGCTCCCACTTCCACTCCGGTATATCCAAAGGTTGAATCTTCCCATACGAGTTTTAGTGCTCGACCTTCACTTGTAAACAAGTAAGGCACTTATTCACATACTCCACCATATCACGTTTCATACCCGACCACTAATATATTTCTTCATATCTTGATACATCTTTGTAGCACCAGGATGGATAGAGTATCGAGTCTTATGAGCTTCATCCATAATCCTCCCACGTAGATCCGCATAGCGAGGAATCCACATTCCCCCGAATCGGGTCCTAACATCGAGTGTGTTTTCACCCAATTCCGTGACCAGACCTCTCATTCTTTCGGAGTTAAGATGATCTTCTTTCAACGCCTCATCTTGAAACTCTATGACTTGCTTCATCACCTCAAAGGTCATGATCAACTTATAAGCTTTCACCCGAATCGGCTCGGGTCTATCTTTTCGACTGAGGGCATCCGCCAACACGTTGGCTTTTCCCATATGGTAATGGATTTCGCAATCATAATCCTTTATGAGCTCCAACCATCTCCTCTGCCTCATGTTCAAATCTTTTTGCTCGAAGAAATACTTCAAGCTCTAATGGTCAGTGAATATGGTGCACTTCGTCCCTTATAGGTATGCCTCCATATCTTTAATGCAAAGACCACGACTACTAGCTCTAAATCATGAGTAGGGTAATTAACCTCATGAACCTTCAACTGTCAGGATGCATAGGCTATAAAATTTCCTCTTTGCATCAACACACATCCCAACCCCGGTAGGAAGCGTCGGAATAAACCATCAAATCTTCGCTTCCATCGGGTAGCGACAAGACAAGAGCTTGAGTCAACCTCATTTAACTCCTCAAAAGCCTTCTCTTGAGCTTGAACCCATACAAACTTTACATCCTTACAGGTCAACTTAGTCAACGGAGAGCTATCTTGGAGAAGTCTTAGATGAATCTTCTATAGTAGCCCGCCCAACCAAAGAAACTACGAATCTCGGATGGCATCTTCGGAGACTTCCATTGCATCACCGCCTCCACCTTTGCCGGGTCCACCATAATACCTTCATGATTCACAACATGAACCAAGAATTGAACCTCACGCAACTAGAATGCACAATTGGAGAATTTTGCATACAACTTCTCCCTTCTCAACGTCTCTAACACCTCTCGTATGTGACTGGCATGCTCCTCCTCGCTCTTTGAATAAATCAGGACATTATCAATAAACACAATCACTGATTTATCTAACATTGGCTGACACACACGATTCATCAAATACATAAAAGCAGTTGGCACGTTGGTTAAACCGAATGACATAACGAGAAACTCGTAGTGTCCATAACACGTGCGAAAAGCTATTTTAGAGACATCCTGGTATTTCACCTTTAACTGATGGTAGCCAGATTGATGATCTATCCTCGAGAACCAACTGGCACCTTGAAGCTGATCAAACAAATAATTAACCCTCGGTAAAGGGTACCGATTCTTCACCGTCAGCTTCTTCAACTCACGGTAGTCTATGCACATCCTCATACTACCGTCCTTCTTCTTCGCAAATAAGACTGGAGAACCCCAAGGAGAGATACTTGGTCTAATAAACCCCCTTATCAAGCAGCTCTTGCAATTGCTCCATCAACTCTTTCATCTTGGTCGGAGCCAACCGATATGACGCCTTAGCAACAGGTTGGGCACCCGATATCAAGTCAATTTGGAACTCAATCTCGTAGTCAGGTGGCACTCCTGGTAAGTCTTCGGGGAACACATCTGGAATGTCACACACCATCGGTACGTCGGTCAGTTGTGGTGTTGGCGTATCCGCATCCTTCACGTAGGCCAAGTAGGCACTACATCCACGCCTCATGCACTTTCCCGCCACCGCCATCGAAATCACTTTCGGGATCGTAGTGACTCGATCACCATAAACCACCACCAAACTCCCATCAGGCGCTGTCAATGGAATCATCTTCTTGCGACACACAATGTTCGCCTCGTAGTCTGCTAACCAATCCATTCCTAGGACTATGTCAAACCCACCTAAGGTCATCACAAATTGTCTAACAGGAAACTTGTGACTTTCTAGTTCTACGTCATAACCTTCTATCGTCTCAGAGATCTTGATAGACTTACCTATGGCAATTTCTACATCAAAGGGCGTATCTATATTCTTACTACTAACAGGTAATTTTGCACAGAAAGTAGCAGAAATAAAACTTTTACTAGCACCAGAATCAAATAACACAAAGGGTAAAATTTGGTTTACTAGAAACGTACCTGACACAACATCGGGGTCCGTCCTAGCCTCCTCCTGCGTCATCGTGAACACGCTAGCACTCTCCCTCTGCCCTTCAATCCCGGTCGTCTTCATCCATACACCAGAACTTTCAGCCCTTGGCTTCTTGCAGTCTCTGCTCATGTGGCCCTCCTCGCCACAAGTATAACACCTCTTTACCCCACAGTTCTTTGCCACATGTCCGGTCCTCCCATAATGGAAACAAACATTGGATCCCACTCTACATTCCCCGGTGTGCTCTCTTCCATACTTAACACACCTCCTCGACCTTGCACTGGATGTGACCACACGTCGGTTATCCACCGTGCACCTTTGTTGTTCGAAGCAGCTCCGCCACGTCCAAATCGCTTTTCGTTCCAATTCTGATCACCACCACCTTTCTTGCTGCTTCAGCCACCATTGTCCGCTCATCATACAATCTTCCTGCTAGATCAACTGCCAACCTAATCGTGCTCCGTCGGGCAGCGATTATGTGGCTGCGGACATCCACCGGCAAGCCCTGAATATACCTCTTGATCTTTTTTGACGAGGGTGTCACTTGATCTGGCACTAGCCGTGCCATCTCGTTAAACTTCATGGTGTATTGTTGATATGTCATTGTTCCCGCCTCCAGTTGCCAGAACTCTCTCTCAACCTTGTCCATCTCTCGGTGAGGACATAACTCCTCAATCACCAGCCTTTTCAGCTATGCCCACTTCATCCTTCCAATAGCCCAGCTACCCTCAGCTTGGACAATATTGTCCCACCAGGACAAAGCCGAGTCCACAAATGAGTGGGTAGCAAACTTCACCTTCTGGTCCTCTCGGCACTCGCTAATATTCAGTACAACTTCCATCTCTCTCACCCATCGATGAGTAGCAGCAGCAACAATGCCATTACCATCGAAGCTAGGGGCTTGCATCTTTGAAATGCCCCGTAGTTGCAGCTTCGTGCCACCTCCGGTGCAGGCTCTTCTTCCTCCTCTTCTTCCTCGTCATCCGAGAAAACCGTCTCAGTCTCAGGCCGTCTCCTTTCGCCCGTAGGCCTATTCCTTTCCTTCCTCTCCCCCTCTCGTACAACCTTTATCACTTCAGTCGCCACAGACGGTAGGATCGTCTGCATGACCTGATGCACTTCCTCAACTACAGCCTCTTTCACTAAGGCTCTTAAGTTAGCACTCTCATCTCCGTCTTCTGAATGGGGAGTCTCGTGTTCTTCGTGAACCACCTTTTTGGCCCTAGGCCTTCCTCCTGTGACCCGTGGTTCATCACCATGACCTCCACCACATGAAGCCTTCGATGATCTACCACCAACCATCCTCTAACACACTATAAGATTCAAACACCAACACGATCATTCAAGGGAACAACTCAGTTTATATCAAGTATAGTAAGTCCCTAATTACAGTGGCCAGTTGTGATTAGCCACTTACTTTACTTTTCATACCCCAAGCATTACCTATCTTGACTACATCAGTATCTAAATCTACAAATATCACATAAACCACATAACATGCCCACATAATTCCGGTTAACGTTAAGAAATACCTGATGACACGCAGCTACTCGGACTCGCATCCCTTCCCTTTCCGTCCCATTTTTAGTTTAAGTTTAGGTTTATTTTGAAAATTTACTCGTTTCACTTAAACTTTGGCTCTGATACCACTTATAAGGCCCCGTTCCCGTGACGCTCACAGCTGGTCAATCATCGCGCATAAAACATATATTTACATTAACATAAAGGAAACATTGCAGCGAAATCATTAAAATCAACATTTCATTTCATTATAAAAGCATTTGCAAAATAATACATCATTATCACATTACAAAATACATGTTTCATTACATCACAAAAGCATTATAAAAATGGATGTCATCCAAAAAAGAGCCAAGTAGCTGCCCCGTGCCATCCTCAGCAACCTTTACCCGCCAACTAGAAACACATAAAAGTCAGCATTGCCGAGTGAGTTCTAGTTTTTAAAATAAAACATATTTTACTTTCGTTCGTAACCGTTCTTTACTTCCCTTCAAATCATTCTATACTTTCATACATGATCACACAACATACGTACACATAGATAATAACATTATTATCTTCTTTACTATTTATCACATTCTTTCTTTAACTCTTTATCTCTTTCCGGATCAGTGTCATCAGCTATACCCCAAACGTATGCATAAGGTGGGTACTGGGCTGAAGATCATAAATGACTTCCATAACGCATAAAGCCGCAAGCGACAAAGATCCTAAGTGTATACTACACCCCAAACGTATGCACAAAGCGGGTACTGGGCCGAATATCATAAATGACTTCCATAACGCACAAAGCCTAGCACGAGCACCGAAGTGAGTAATCACTATAAACCATGTACTATATCACTGGACAGTCACAAAGACTAGACCCCTACGTGTATCCTTAAGGGTTAGCTAAACCACACACAGTTGAGCTTACGACATCTTAGAGCTGTGCACCTCCATACATTTTGCTTGCAAGCCTTTCTTTACTTTCTCTTTCATTAATGCATGCATTCTATAATTATGTTCCCCTTTTCATTATCTTTCACTTTACGTTACATAATACTTTATCATTTCTTTCACAACTATAACATGTAAAGCCACAAGAAAGATAAACATACATAACAGGAACACAAATATAAAAACATCGCCATACAAGGCACCATCATACATGCATAACATACATCATCATACATCGCCCATCACATCATCTATGACTTAAAAAAAGTCAACTTTCATAGCCCCCGAGAACCTCCCAAGTCAAAGCCTACCTATCACTTTTCTCCAAAAAAATCTGAAAAACTATTCTAAGTCTTTAAGCGCATGGGCACTATGCAGGCGCATGAGCACTATGCAGGCGCATGAGCACGCAGGCACATGGCCTTTCAGACGCATGAGAACACTTAGGCGCATGGGAAACTTTCAGGCGCATCAACACTATTGGGGCGCATGGGCAACACTTAGTCTATTCTGGGCAATTCTAGGCGCATGGGCAACACTTAGTCTATTCTGGCCAATTCTAGGCGCATGAGCACTATGCAAGCGCATGAGTGCTTAGGCATATGATCCATCTGGGCGTATGAACACTTATTCAAGTTCAGCCTATTCCTAGGCACATGAGTACTTTCGGGCACATGAGGTTTTGGGCGCATGGGAACACTTATGTAGTTATTTACAGTTGGGCGCATGGCTATTATTTAGGCGCATGAGCGGTCTAAGTCTTCCTAAATATCATAATTTGGTCCCCAAACATCTCCTATCATGTTCTAAGCTTAAATCATAAATTTTAAGCCTTAGGAACACAACCATAATATCATGAAATATATACATAGCCAAAATCAAACCCCACCCGAAATCACACACATACATACATACGGGTATGAAACCCAACTTTTATAAAAGTTCATACATATATTTCCAGCCCCAAAACAGTTAAAACAAGTAAAACGGGGTCCTAGAACTCACCTTAGCAGCCTCTTCAGGTAAGACTTCCTTCAAACCCATTTGCTACAAGTTCACACCTAGAAACCCACCAAAACACACAAACCGAACATGCAAACACACATAAGCATGTAACCGAGGCAAGGCCAGTTAAGAATATATAACACACGAATTCTTACCTTGAATTCGAACCTTTCTTCTTGTTCTTCTTCAAAACCCGAAAGCTCTACACTTTCTCTCTCTAGAATCTGTAAGCAGAAAGGTGATGTGCAAGAAGTGGGCGGCTATCACCTTTATTTACCAAGTTTTAAAATGTTTTTTCCATTTGACACCTTTAGTCCCTCCACTTAAGCTTTATTTCTTTCTTTCCTTTTTCTTTACTTTATTCTTTCATTAATATGTAACACCTCGAATTTCTATTTAAACGAAAGGAAAAGAAAAGTAAATAGAAAGAATAGAAATTATGCACAAGTAGAGGGGGATAAAGTGTACAAAGTACAAACATTATTATTTTATGGATTTATGGGGGGCATGGTCGCCCATGTCAAAGAAAAAAGCTACTTTGCTCTCGGAGGAAGAAGAAGAGAAAGAGAGAGCCCGGTTCTAGAGAGAGAAAGAGGAAGAAGAAGCTGTAAAAGGTAAGTCTTCTCTTATTTGAGCTTGGTTTCAGCTGGGTTTCGAGTTCTTGACTGAAGTTCTGGATGTTTAGAGTTTGTTTTCGGGATTCAAGCACTGAATCGAAGGTGGGTCTAGAACATGAAGTGTGTTGCTCGAAAGCTGCTCAAGGTGAGTTTCTAGAACCCCTCTTTTACTGATTTTCAACTGATTTGGGGCTATTATGCATACTAAGTAAATATTTGAAAGAAAGCTTTATGTTCGAAATGATATATGTATGTATGTATGTTATAGTGATGTTTATGGGTTAGTGATGATGTTTAGCATGCTTAGATGGCCTTAGTATGTTAGATATGTGTTTGGGTATGATTAGAATGGCAATCGGGTGAAATTAATAGCATACAAAATATTTCAGAAGGTTTGATGAACATGAATAGTGGTCTATGCGACCAGAGATGGCTCATGCGTCCACAACAGTTGTCCATGCGCCCAGCATGAGAGGCCAGACGCCTAAGTGTTGGCCATGCGCCCCGGAGTGGGTCATGCGCCTACACAGTGGCCCATGCGCCCAGCATGTTGGCCATGCGTCTAAGTGTGGCCATGCGCCCAAGTGTTGCCATGCGCCTAAACAGTTGCCCATGCGCCTAAGTGTTGGCGCCATGCACCTAAAAAATGCCATGCGTCCAAAATGAATTAAACGACTAAGTGTTGATGTGCCTAAACAGGTGCCATGCGCCTGCATAGTGGTAATGCGCCTGAACAGGGCAGAAGCGCCCAAATATTGCCCATGCGGCCAGACTGTTTTACACTTAGAATTTTATGCCCATGCGGCTGAAAGGTCCCATGCACCCAATTTGGACTTGAGGTTTTCTAAGTGGTTTTAAGGGGGTATTATGGGGAGATAGGCCTGGTTATGATGTGATAGCTTATGTTTGATGTGAGTTATGCATGTATGATATTTCCTATATGGTATGTTTATGTTTATGTTTATGTATGTTCCTTATTATGTATGTATGTCTTCCCTTGGCTTTGCGTTGAACGTTAATAAATGTAATGAAAAGTATTATGTAACGTAAAGTGGAAGATAATGAAAAGAGGAACATAATGATAGAATGCATGCACCAATAAAAGAGAAAGTATAGAAAGGCTTACAAGCAATATGTACTGAGGTGCACGGCTCTAAATGCCTTAGGCTCTAGTACGTGAGGTTCAGGAATTCTTAAAGTGTGCACACAAGGGTTCCAGTCTTTGTGACTGACCTTCAGTGGCGTTACCCATTTCGGTGGGGGTGTTACCCATTTCGGTGGGGGTGTTACCCATTTCTATGGGGGTGTTACCCATTTCTATGGGGGTGTTACCCATTTCTATGGGGGTGTTACCTATCTCGTGGGGGTGTTACCCATTTCTATGGGGGTGTTACCCATTTCGGTGGGGGTGTTACCCATTTCTATGGAGGTGTTACCCATTTCGGTGGAGGTGTTACCCATTTCGATGGGGTGTTGTTACCCATAATGCTGAGGATGAAATATATGATGGTTACCTGAGTTACTTATAACTTCAGGGGTGTGGCATAAAGCCAAGCATAGATATGAGGTGAGCGACTCTGTGTCGCAACAGACTCGACAGAGGTCTTTGTCCATGAGACGAGACAATGAGGTGAGCGACTTTGTGTTGCAATAGACTTGGATAGAGTTCAATCCCTGTGATTGACTCATATGGGATCTTTGTCGCATATCCTAGTGCTGTGTCAGTCTTCGGACATGAGTCAGGGGTTTGTGAGCAGGCCCCGACACAACATCAGCTTTCGAGCATGAGTCGGGGATATTGCAGGAGACAAGATTCGAGTAACAAAGAGTAATGAATGAAAGATAATGTATGAAAGAACGAAGAGATGAATGAATGTTACAGAATTATCATAATAACGTACTGAACAAGATCCTTGTCATTCGACCTCAGTAATCGTGGCTGAGTGCCACCAAGAGGGTAAAGTCTGACCGGATCTAGAAAGAGAAGTGAACGATAATGTAATACGTTGAATGAACGAAGTTAACGAACGTAATGATGAAGATAATAATGATATTATCTGTATGTACGTATGATGTATGATCACGAACGATTGTAAAGTATAGTATGATTTCAAATAATGTAAAGAACGGTTTTATCAAAGTAAAGTATGTTTTATTATAAAACTAGAACTCACTCAGTGTCGCTGACTTTTGTATACATGATAGCTGGCAGGTATATGTTGATGCTGAGGAGTTGCAGGCATGGATGCATAAGCTACTGGGAGCATTTTGAGGCTGGCATCCGTATTTTGACATGTCTTGTATTTTGAGATGAAAACAGATGTTGTAAATGAATGAAATGACATGTTTTTTAGTTATTAATGAAAGTTTTAAATTCTGTTGCAAAATATATGTACGTTTTAAAATGTTTTACGTGCAATGAATGACCAACTGTGAGGTGCCTGGGGATGGGGCCTTACATAATATCTTTAAAATAATAACAAGGTGTTACATATATTCTATTTTGCAAGAAGTTCAAGGTCTACATCAAGCTTTTCTCTCACTAACATCAATAGCATGATCTCTAGAGGGGCCACTATCAAAAACCAACCCTTGTGATACCTAAGCCAAGTGCTCTTGTGTTCTGATCCAAATCCTGGACAAGTAAGAAGAGGAAATCTATTGAAGTTATGGATATTGAGCTTTTATCCATCTTGCACTTAGTAAGTTAATAAAGTGTCCTTTGATTTGCTTCTATATTTAAAGGCCTAACTATAACGACTCTTTGTAGGATCGAGAAAGCTGAGGAGATCATCGAGGATCTCAAGAGGATAACGGTTGCCAAGAGCAAATTGATAGAGAATGAGGCTAAGGAGCTTGCTTGTCTGAAGTAGGAGGTGGAATAGATCAAGGTTGACCATACCCAATAGTTTGAAGGTGTCCTCCTTAAGGCTAAAAAGTTTGTTGCCATAATTGTTCTCTAGGCCAGGATACAGATGGTCGAACAAGTTGTTGATAGGAGCTTTGATGCAAAGGTCTAAGCCCTTAATTTGAATTTTGGTTTGTTAATCTCTAAATATTTCTATTGATCCTTAAACAATTTATCTTGGAAGTCCCAAATATTGGGCACTAATAAAAGTCCCACTAGTTTGGCACCTTTAACATAGTTTTAATTCCGCATACTTATATTTGATGCTTACACTATATTTGTTTTACTGCTTAGATTAATTAAAGTTTAAAAATGAGGATCTCTGTGCACTAAAGCTTTAAATTATTTAGAAAATAGATTTTAATATCTTAACATGACATTTAATCCTTAGTAGATAGGTTTTTGATTATAAATTTAAATTCTTCTTATTTTCAAAAAGCTTAAATTCATTAAGTATGTTTGTAAAACATATCTGAAATTCTTGATATACTTATGATTTCTCTATATCAAAAGTAAGATTATAGTTTAAGTAGATAGACATACCAAATACTAATTCATATTAAGATAATAATAACCTTTCAGTAGTTTTGAGAACACATTTTGGTTCATTGACAATCCAATTATCTTATGATAATTGAATTTTAGGATTCTTTGGGATGTCCCCCTATATTGATTTCTTTAGTTAGCACGTAGACACTAAATACTTATGCTAAGCCAAAAAATCTTAGTTACATTCATAGGTCATGCATAATGTCATGTGTTTATGTCAAAAAAACATTATGTTAACATGTCAATATTAAATGCTTGGGTCTTGTCTGGGCTATAACATGTCCATGTTATGACATTGATAATACTTGAAGGATTAGAATGTAGCCACCAATAGTGAGGTTGTCAGCTACTAAAGCATATACCAATCTAGCGTCTTGAACCACACTCAAATTTCATATCTCCTAGCGAGGTGTATAAACCCATCGATTTAGAAAGTCAAAGGCCTTTAAACCTCAGAAGGGTTTGTTAATATCTTAAACTTAGTAAGAAGACAAGTCTCAATCTCTTAGTCATAATCCATAGTTGTTTAATCTAAAAACAAAAATCCTTGGTGATGGTAGCTATTAGCATGGCTAACACCCCTATGATGCTTAAGCTAGTAGTTTGATAAAGTAAAATAAATAGTAGAAATAAAAATAGGTAAGGATAAGAAACATACTAGCCTATAGTAAATTCTGAATTCTGGCTGACATGAATATAGTTAGAGGTGAATAACATTTTAGGATCTTAGAAGGATTTCTACTTCCAAAGTGGCCAGCAATATGCACCATTACTGGCCTTAGAATCTATTAGGTATGGTCTTTCCCACTTACGTGCCTCTTTTTCTTCATTATGGTTGCAAGTATTTTGGAAGATAATCCTAACACCATGTCACTCACGTGAAATCTTTTAGTTCTCATATTTTGTTGAAAGATCTTGTTATCCTTTACAATATGCTATGATCCGGATCTTTTCATGATCCATGATTTCATCAAAAATATCGAGATCCTAATCAGAGACTCATCATTAGACTCAGGAATCTAAAAGCTAGATCTAATAATAGGGATAACAATCTTTTTAGGGATTACTGCTTTTGCACCAAACACCAATGAAAATGGCATTTGTCCTCTTACATTCTTTGTAGTTGTCCTATCTACCAAGAGAACAAAGGGTAGTTCTTCAACCCATATTACTTACTTGGCATTCGTTCTTTTTATAAGCTTTCAAAGAACAATCTTGTTATTGGACTTTGCTTGTTCATTTTCCTGACGATAGACAAGCGTAGAAGAGGCCACTATCTATATCCCTAATTATCGCAAATGTTACTTGTACTTTTCTAATAAATCGAGATATATTATCATACACTATTTCTGACGGGACCCAAATCTTGTGAGTATGTTGAAATTTATAAAGGATATTACTTCCTTGTCTCTCACTCTAGTGAAAGCTTCAGCTTCAATCCATTTGAAAAAATAGTCGGTGATTGCTAACATGAATGCCTTTCCTCCTAAAGCTTTAGGTAGATCTCCTACTATCGTTATTCCGTACTTCATGACTGACCAAGAGGAAATGAATGGATGCACATTTTCCAACGGTTGATGAATTTCATGGTTATGTTATTGACAGGCATCTTATTTTGGGCATAATTCATAGCGTATTTAATTATAGTCGGTGAATAGTAACCTGTACTCAGTACTTTGGAAAAAAGAACTTTGCCCCTTAGTTTGGTTGTCATAGTCTCCTTTGTGTATATCCTGTAGGACTTCCCTAGGTTCGGAATCTTTGAAACATTTCAAGTATGAACCCGCTACGTGATTTTTTGATGGGCAAGATTCATGATCCTCTTATTTGTTTAGATCCTTATCTTCAAGATTCTTTGTACTAATAGTTCTTCCTCCTTGTACTCTCATAGATCAATTGTTGGACTCGTGATATTTATTATTGGTATTTTATCATCTAATGGTATCTTGAGAGTCGATGCAAGACTTGTTAATGCCTCTACCTAAGCATTATCTTCTCTAAGAAATTTTGATATTTTTTGCTAATTTGTTAATTATTTTGATGTATTGTGAGAGTTTTTCACCTTTTGTTACATTTGAGGCAATGAGATAGTTAGCATTCGTAAGGAAGCAACACATACTTGAAGATACTTAATTTTGATATTTTTAGCTAATTGTAATCCTACTACTAAAGCTGCATATTTTGCTTCATTGTTCTTTGCTTGGAATGCACATGTACTAATTGATTGGGGTATTATGTCCCCCTATGGAGACTTCAATACGAACCTAGTTATGTACCGCTTATATTGGATGCATCATATGTGAATAGTGTCATTTTTTTTTATTTCTTCAATTGTTGAACCTTCGTACCCACCTCATGTTAAATAAGATTACTGAAATTAGCCACAAAGTTTGTAAATGGTTAGAATTTGATGGTTGTCCTAGGTTCACATATCAAGTTATATGCATCGAGCTTCATAGACCATTTGGTCATCCTATTTGACATCTCTAGTTTTCTCAAAACACACTTTATAGGATATTTAGTCTTAAATATGAATAGGATGTGATTCAAAAACATTGTCTAAGTTTGGTGGATATCATGACCAATGCTATAAATTAATTTCCTAAGATTAGAATTTTGGTTTCTATGTCTAATACTTACGTAGGAGACATGATATTGTTGCTCTTCATGATCCTTGACCAATATGGAACTTTCAATATTTCTGGATACTACCATATATAGGATAACGACTTACTTTTTTGGCTTCATTAACAAGGGCGCTGATGATAGGTATATCTTCAAAGCTTGGAATGCTTCTTCATGTTTTTCTCCCTATTTGTACATTTTATTCTTCTTGAGGATATCATAGAACTCTTTTCATCTCTCTAAGGATCTTAAAATGAACCTTTCAACAATGGCAATCCTTACTGCCAATCTTTGCACATCCTTAGTGTTTGATGGATTCAGGTTCAAGATAGCTTAAAATTGTTATTTTCTTTCTTCTGTCCCTCTTTTGGTTACCATACATCCCGAAAACTTCCCCACTCCTACTCCAAAGTGACACTTTAAAGGCTTGAATTTCATATTATATTTGTCTAACACACCAAAGGCTTTTTTAAAATCCTTAAGATGATCTTTAGCTTTTTTTGACTTGACACCATGTCAATTATGTGTACCTCCATCGTGTCTCCTACTTTGTCTTTAAACATCATATTCACTAATCATTGGTAGGTGGTACATGTGTCTTTAAGAACAAATAGTAAAAACATGTACGTGTAGGGATAATGAATGTAGCATCCTTTTGATCAGAGGGTTTCATTTGAATTTGTGGGAGTCTCGAGGATGCATCCATGAAGATCAGTATCTCATGGCCTCTTGTTGCGTCAACCAACTAATCTATATACGCTAGGGGGAAATGATCTTTTGGACAAGCTTTGTTGAGGTCTATGAAGTCTACACAGACCCTCCATTTTCCAATTTTCTTTTAAACCACTATTATGTTTGCTAATGGGAATTTTACCTTTTGAATCATTCTAGATGTTAGTAGCTTCTCAACGTCTTATTGGATAATTGCATTTTTTTAAGTGTAAACTTCCTTGGCTTTTGATGTACAGGCCTATAACTATTATCACTACTTATTAGTTATATTATCCTTAGATATGCCTATCATATCCTTATGTTTCTGTGCAAAGGTGCTGGTCCTACTCTTCAAAAAAATTACAAGCTCTTCTTTAATATCCTTGTCGATGATCCTACAAGCACCTCAATGCCTAGGTTTTGTAGGATCTAGGGGTATTTCCTTGACATCATTCTCTCTAGCTTCCAAGATGTTCCATGCTTGTTTCTTTAATTGATATGCTTGCCTGGTCTTTAAAAATTATTTCATCAAATACATATAGCAATCCTTAGCCTCTTGTTGATCACTATCGATCTTCACCGCCCCCAAGAGGTAGGCATTTTAAAACATTGATGATAAGTTGATGGTATGACTTTAATTTCATTGATACAACCCCTTCCTAAAATAATATTATAAAAGGATAATGAATCAATCACACATAATTTTAGGATTGAATATATTCCCTTAATGTAGATGGGTAACTTGATCTATCCAACCTATTCTTGACTTTTTCATTGAATCTCATTAGTGCCAAGGATATTTTTTTATAATTTCACTCTCTAAAATGTTCATCCTCTTCAAAGTTTCAAGTTGTATAATATTGACAGATATTTCTCCATCAATCAAGATCTTTGAACAAAATGTTTGGCATCATATAGAGTAATAACTAAACCTTCATGATAAGGATCTTGAATATTTTCACTTTCCTCTTCATTGAAGGAGACATTGTTTTGGTTGTCAAAGTTTATATTCTTGTAAGCTTAATACCTATCTTCGCTTTAGCTTCCCTGGCATGTCTCTTAGCTATAGAGTAAGATATACCATTAGTATCAGATCCCATATATGAAATTAAATACATTAGCATCCACTAAAGGACATATGCTACTCCTTATGGGATTTTATCATGATCCCAATTGTTATCTTTCTTCATGCTTGGTAATTCTTCAGATGCCCTTTTCATACGAGATACCTTATCTTTTTTATGGTGCAATACAATCTTTAGTTACATGACCAAATCATCATGGTATATGCACCACTTAGATTTATCCTTTCAAATAGAGATCTTATCATTTTTCTCGTGTCATCTCGCTTTATCTCCAAGATCTTGTATAACAAATATAAGACCTAAAACATTACTTGAGACACAATAACTAGTTAATATAGGATGTTCTTCTTCATTCTTATCATCCTTCATAACATTGAGTCTATGGTTATTAATCCTTGAACAAGGTTTAGTTCTATAGGATTTGGAGGATGAATTCTGATTTTTTAGATCATGCAGGACCGTTGAGGGGTTTGGTCACTTACAAAACAACACACAATAAGGAGAGATGATTTTAGAACATTTAACAAATCAAATGGGAAACTAAAAACCAGTTACAATGATACTAAGAAACACAAGTAATAAAGAGATCGAACAAGAAAATACACAAGTGTTTGGTTTCAAGAATGTTGTATATTGCTCTCTAGTTCCTACAAGTGTTACAAAGCATGCATTAAAATACAAAGGACCAGAGATACTTTATACTACATCCTACAGCCAGCCATACTTTGAAGGCCAGCTAGATACATGATCTAGACAACAACAAAATCAATGTAGAGTCAAAAGGTAGATTGCCTTTTGACTAGTGACTATGACATGCCATAGCTCACATCCTAATATATTACAAGAAGGATAAAAGTACATAAAGTAGACAGAAACAAACTCAAGATGTCAATGTATAGTTTACCAAAAGCATGGACCTTTTCACCAACTTGTGAAAGTTGGTGAGTCAAATAGAGTTGCAGCGGAAAGGTGGTCCAGCTTTATGGTAAAAGGTACATCAAATAAAGCATGTACTCAAAAGTCTTCAGAAGAAATCTGTCTTCATAAACTGCCTTCAGAAAACTTTGTCTCTGAAACTTTACTAACTCCCCCAGGCTGATGCTACCAAAACACTTAAAGACTTCAGATATTGATAGTCCTCATTATGATGATGACCATCCCTTTCTTCATAAGATGGTCAGGATCATTTAGACTCTCAAAATGTCTCTCATCTCAAAGAGATCATGTAGAGTGTAAGGCCCCGTTCCCAGGCACCTCACAGTTGGTCATTCATGGCACTTAAAAAATTTTAAGACGTACGTATATTTTTTTGCAGCGGAATTAAAACTTTTATTAATAACTAAAAACATGTCATTTCATTCATTTACAACATTTGTTTTCATCTCAAAATACAAAGACATGTCAAAATACGGATGCCAGCCTCAAAATGCTCCTAGTAGCTTATGCATCCATGCCTGCAACTCCTCAGCATCAACAAATACCTGCCAACTATCATGCATACAAAAGTCAGCGACGCTGAGTTCTAGTTTTATAATAAAACATACTTTACTTTGCTAAAACCATTCTTTACTTTCTTTCAAATCATACTATACTTTTCAATCGTTCGCGATCATTCATCATACGTACATACAGATAATATCATAATTATCTTCACCATTACGTTCGTTAACTTCGTTCGTTCAACGTATTACATTATCGTTCACTTCTCTTTCTAAATCTGGTCAGACTTTACCCTCTTCGTGGCACTCAGCCACGATTACTGAGGTCGAATGACAAGGATCCTCTTCAGTACTTTATTACGATTATTCATTAACGTTCATTTCATACGTTCGTTCTTTCATACATTATCTTCATTCATTACTCTTTATTACTCGAATCTTGTCTCGTGCAATATCCCCGACTTATACTCGAAAGCTGATGCTATGCCGGGGCCTTCTCACAAACCCCCGACTCATGTCCGAAGACTGACACAACACCGGGAAACGCGACAAAGATCACATACGAGTCAATCACCGGGATTGAACTCTATCCGAGTCTATCGCAACACAAAGTCGCTCACCTCATTATCTCGTCTCATGCAATATCCCCGACTCATGTCCAAAGATTGATACTGTGCCGGGGCCTGATAAACAAACCCCCGACTCATGTCCGAAGACTGACACAGTACCGAGATACGCAACACGGATCTCATCATCTGTCACTTTCGTCATATGTGATACTCCCAACTCATGTCCGAAGATTGATATTGTGCGGGGCCTGCTCACAAACCCCCGACTCATGTCCGAAGACTAACACAGTACCGGAGTACGCGATCTGTATCTTGTCTCATGCAATACCCCCGACTCATGTCCGAAGACTGATACTATGCCGGGGCCTGTAACCAAACCCCCGACTCATGTCTGAAGACTGACACAGTACCGGGATACGCGACAAGGACCTCTTTCGAGTCTGTTGCGACACAGAGTCGCTCACCTCATATCTATGCTTGGCTTTATGCCACACCCCCGAAGTTATACGTAGCTCGGGTAACCATCATATATTTCACCCCCAACATTGTGGGTAACACCCCCATCGAAATGGGTAACACCCCCACCGAAATGGGTAACACCCCCATCGAAATGGGTAACACCCCCACTGAAATGGGTAACACCCCCACTGAAATGGGTAACACCCCCATCGAAATGGGTAACACCCCCATCGAAATGGGTAACACCACTGAAGGTCAGTCACAAAGACTGGAACCCTTGCATGCACATTTTAGGATTTGCTGAACCTCACGCGGTAGAGCCTAAGGCATTTAGAGCCGCTCTGTACATATTGCTTGCAAGCCCTTCTATACTTTCTCTTTTATTCATTTATTCATGCATGCATTCATTCATTACGTTCCTCTTTTCATTATCTTCCTCTTTACGCTACATAATACTTTTATTACGTTCATTAACGTTCAACACAAAGCCAAGGGAAGACATACATACATAATAAGGAACATACATAAACATAAACATGCACCATCACCATACAGGCAACATCATACATACATAACACACATCAAACATAAGCCATCACATCATAACCAGGCCTATCTCCCCATATTACCCCTTAAAACCACTTGGAAAACCTTAAGTCCAAATTGGGCGCATGGGACCTTCCAGGCGCATGGGCATAAAAATCTAAGTGTAAAACAGTCTGGGCGCATGGGCACTATTTGGGTGCTTCTACCTTGTTCAGGCACACGACACCTGTTTAGGTGCATCAACACTTAGCCGTTTCAATCACTTTCAAAGCATGGCACTATTTAGGCGCATGGCCAATACTTGGGCGCATGGCCAACACTTAGGCTCATGGGCCACTGTTTAGGCGCATGGCCAACACTTGGGCGCATGGCTAACACTTAGGCATCTGGCCACTCATGCTGGACGCATGGGCCAGTGTTTGGGCGCATGAACCACCTCTGGGCGCATGGACCACTGTTCATGTTCATCAGAACATTCTGAAATATTTTCTATGATATCAATTTCACTCGATTGCCATTCTAATCATACCCAAACACAGATCTAACATACTAAGGCCATCTAAGCATGCTATACATCATCACTAACCCATAATGGGAAACTGCTAACATTTGAAAGAGAGACAGAACAGAAAAGGAAACTGACTTCATCTGGGAAGCTCACTGATGATTTTGTACCAGGGAATACTGCTCTGGTTGGTCATGAGTCAAAATATGCTGCATCAGAAAGTTCTTATGATGAGCATATAGATTTCTCTTCAAACAATGGAGATCATGCTTTTGTGGGTGTTGATAGTAATTCAGGGTGTAATAGTGATAATTTGTGCTTTTTGATGGATGATTTGAAAGGAATTACTGATGATGATTTGGAAGAGATGGATATTTTAAGCCAAATGGCATTAGTCAATATCAGATCTCAATAATTTTACAAAAGGACAGGTAGAAAATTTCCTGGTCTCTCTGGAAAAACCAAAGTTGGTTTTGACAAGAGAAAGTTGAGGTGTCACAAGTGCCATAGACTTGGACATTTTGCAAGAGAGTATAGATCATCTGGATCTAACTCTTCTGCACCCTTTGTGACCTTTCCAGGCAATAGTTCACAAAACAAAGGGCAACATTCTACTAGTTCTGGTCATCATTCACAAATTCAATCATCTCCTGCATATTTTGTTCCTCAAGGTCAAATGCCATATCCTTATCCTTGTTTTTACATGCCTTAGTCCAATCAGGTTCTAGTACCCATAGCTCAACAACCACATGCCCTACCTGAGCCTCAACCATCTCAATCAAGTCAACAATCTCAATCTCAATCTCAATCACATCAAAGCTTTTTCACTCCTGGAGTTGTTGACTGGAGTAGCTTACCAAATGATCTTTCTGGTTATTCTGAACAAGTGTTTATAGGTGCTGGTCAACATGGTGGTGAAAATCCTTTTGGAAATCTTTCTCTTATGGCCCTGGAGTCTACTGATGGTTCATGCTCAAATGCTTCATCATCACAGGTACCACAAGTATCTTCTGAGGCTAAGACCAAGTTATGTTCTGAGTCATGCATGGCAGCTTTTGCCTCAATTAGAGAAGCACATGTAGCTTTAATTAATCAAAATCTTGACCTAGAGAAAGTGATTTCCAAAAGAAAAGCTGAGTTTGAGACTGTTTTAAAGGGAAAAGATGATGAGATTTACAAATTAAAATGCTAAATCACTGATGAAAAGACAAAGGTAGAGGTCATTTTAGAAAATCATAAGAATCTCAAAGAAACACTTGTAGCTACTCAGGTTGAGTGTGAACGCTGGGTAACATCTTGCAAGGGGTTTGAATTGCTTCTCAGTAAGCAAACAGCTTCAAATGTGAAGTTTGGGATTGGATATAATCACACTGAACCTCCTATAGATTTTACTCCCAAGACAAAAGTAAAATCTAAAGGTGAAATCAATTCCCAAACCACATCATCATGTGTCTCATCCTCAAGTGATAATGCAAAATCAGAGGATGAAGTTAGTAATAGTACCTCAGCTAATCAATCTGCTGATGGTCTTACTGCTAATGAACACATGATCAAAGAAAAGCTGAGTACTTCAGGTGTTGTCTCACAAAGTATTCAAAGTACTGAAGAGCAAGTAACAACACCTGAAGACCATTTCAAACCAAATGAAAAAACAACATGGTTTGACAACTGCTCTAGAGTCTATCAGGAAATCCAAATGTACTGATAGAAAACTTCTGAAAACAAGTCTTCAGCTGTTACAAATCCTTCAGTACTTCACATAAGTACTAAGAGGAAGAAAGTATTGAAGAACACACCTTCAGTAGTTTCATCTTCTTAGCAGTTGAACAACAGAAGATGAAGAAAAATCCATGCGAAATATGTGGTCTATTCAATCATCTCACTGATGAATGTTGGTATAGGAAGGGTTCCAAATTTAACAAAGATAAGATCATTAAAAAGAAAATTAATAAAATAGAAGATGAATTTGAAACCAAGTTTGTGCCACAAACATCTCAAACTGATAACCCAAAGCTTTCACAAAAATCTAAAAAGAAGGAAGGGGTTTATCATAAAACAGCTGACAATATTCCTCAAGGAGTATCTAAACACCAGACTAAGTCTGTGTCTTTCAATAAAAAGGACATGGTGAGTCACAGGAACCAATCAAACACAAGTACTGATGTGTCTGTTGAACTGTAGGCTTTAACAACCAATCAGACACAACTTGTTATGATGGTTCAACATCTATTGGGGAGAGTTAATCAAATAGATGTACCTGTGATTAAACCACTGAAAAAGAAAACTAAGCCAAAATCAAGGAATCTTTTTCAGCACCATCTCCACCTTCAAAGGCTGTTAATCATGACAAATCAGTTAGTATAAAATCTGTTGATGAGAACAGACCCAAAACCAAAATGGTTTGGGTCTTAAAAGCTAACTAGTTTGTTGTGACAAATGCAGGGTTCTTCAGCATGCCATAGAAGCATCTGGTATGTGGACAGTGGAGGATCTATGCATATGATAGGGAGCAGATTCTTCTTCATGACTACTCTCAAGGAAAGAAGGGATTTGTATCTTTTGGTAATGATGCTAAGGGTTACATCATCGGCAAAGGCTTTCTGTCAAATGGCGAGATAAGGTTTGATGATGTTAACCATGTGGAGAATCTCAAGTACAATTTGTTGAGTGTCAGTCAAATGTGTGATAAAGGGCATGTTGCACTTTTCACCAGTCAGAACTATCAGATTCTGTCTTCCAATGTTTTGAGAATGATTGACAAGATATTGGATGAATATACTCTTCTGAAGGCCAATAGGATTGGAAGAGTATATGCCTTAGACTTATAAAAGAAAATTGATCTAAAAGGCCATCCGTGTCTATTCTCCAAGGCATCTCCTCAGGAATCTGAACTATGGCACAGAAGGCTTGGTCATGTGAATCTTAAAAACATGAATCAGCTAATCCATCATGGTTTAGTGAGAGGTCTGCCATTAAAGGAGTTCAAATGTGATGACAACTGCTCTGCTTGTTTAAAAGGAAAGCAACATAAAGTATCATTCCCTCTAATAGAAGAACCAAAGTCAACTGCCTGCTTGCAATTACTGCATATGGATCTTTTTGGTCCAGTAAGAGTGATGAGCATGGCAAAGAAAAAATACTGTCTGGTAATTGTGGATGATTATTCCAGATTTGTATGGACTTTCTTCTTACATTCAAAAGACAAGGCTGGTCAAATCATCATCTACTTTGTGTTGCATGTTGAAAAGTAGTACTCTCTTTCTGTCAAGTGTGTGAGGAGTGATAATGGCACAGAATTTAAAAATCACACACTTGATGAATTCTATCTCTCTAAGGGAATCATGAGGCAGTATAGCATTCCAAGAACTCTTGAACAAAATGGAGTGGAGGGAAAGAACAGGACCCTTATTGAAGCTGCAAGGTCAATGTTGGCTGATTCTGGTTTGCCACTAACCTTTTGGGCTGAAGCTGTTACACAGCTTGCTATGTGCAAAATAGAGTGTTAGTAAATCAGAGGTTGATGAAGACTCCTTATGAAGTGTTACATCATTTGGCTCCTTTGATTTACTTCCTTAGAGCATTTGGGTGTCCTTGTTATATTCTTAACACAAAGGATCCACTTCAGAAGTTTGAATCAAAGGTGGATGCAGGGTACTTTTTTGGGTATTCATCTACTTGCAAGGCATACAGAGTTTTTAATTGCAGAAAAAAGATTGTTGAAGAAACCTTGCATGTAAAGTTTAATGAATCTCCAAAGGAGAAAATCCCACAAAACCCTGTGGAGTTATTTGATTTGGACATACTGCAATATGTTCCTTATCAGTCTCCAGCTGTTGCAGATTCTGTGAATCCATCATCTTCTGCCACTAGTTATCCATCTGTTGGTATAAATGCAAGTTTTAGTGATCAACTGCTTGAGTCTACTAAACTTGATGTTCCTGTAGCTTCAACAGCTCCATCCACAACAAATGCTGATGAGGTCTCTGAATCCTCTACTTCATTTGAATTGACATCTCATTCTAGGTTTCAAGAGTCTGGATCACCGTTGTTCATCATCTTCTGCCACTAGTATCCATCTATGGTATAAATGCAAGTTTTAGTGATCAACTGCTTGAGTCTACTAAACTTGATGTTCCTGTAGCTTCAACAGCTCCATCCCAACAAATGCTGATGAGGTCTCTGAATCCTCTACTTCATTTGAATTGACATCTCATTCTAGGTTTCAAGAGTCTGGATCACCGTCTGTTGCTGCTGAATCACCTACAAACACTTGCATAGATCTTATTAAGTATCAAGAACTGAAGAATCACCCCATGTCTCAGATAATTGGTGACATCAATGCTGGTGTTTCAACTAGAAGTCAATTGTCCAATTTTTGCTTCTATGCTCTCTTCATCAGTCAGCAAGAGCCAAAGAACTATCATATTGCATTAAGAGACAATTGATGGGTTGAAGCTATGCAACTTGAGCTTCTTCAGTTTCAAAAGCAGCAAGTGTGGGAACTGGTTCCTCTACCCCAAGGTAAGTGTGCAATATGCACTAAATGGGTGTTTAGGAATAAAACTGATGAAAAAGGACAAATTGTCAAGAACAAGGCCATACTGGTTGTACAGGGGTTTTCACAAGAAGAAGGTATTGATTATGATGAAACCTTTGCCCCTGTAGCCAGACTGGAGGTAATCAGATTGTTCTTAGCTTATGCAGCTTCCATAATCTTAAAGTTTTTCAAATGGATGTCAAAAGTGCATTCTTATATGGTAAAATAAAAGAAGAAGTTTATGTGTGTCAACCACCAGGTTTTGAAGATCATAAACATCCAGATTGGGTGTATAAGCTTGATAAGGCTCTTTATGGGCTAAAACAAGCTCCCAGAGCCTGGTATGAAAAACTGTCTAACTTTCTTCTTCAAAATAATTTCACTAGAGGCTCCATAGATAAAACTTTGTTCATTAAGAAAGTAGGCATGCATAAGTTCCTTGTTCAAATTTATGTAGATGATATCATTTTTTCATCCTCTGATCCACAGTTGTGTGATGCCTTTATTGAGTTGATGAAACAAAAGTTTGAAATGAGTGCCATGGGAGAATTACAGTTCTTTCTGGGGTTGCAAATCAAACAAATGGCTGATGAAACTTTCATTCATCAGTCAAAATATACAAAGGATTTATTGAAAAAGTTTGATTTATAAAATTGTAAGCCCTGTTCTACTCCCATGTGCAGCACCACACAACTGGATGCTGATTAGAAAGGTAAAGCAGTTGATGAAACTCTTTACAGATGTATGATTGGTTCCTTGATGTACCTTACAGCTTCTAGACCAGACATTATATTTGCAACTTGTGTCTGTGCTAGATTTCAGGCTGCACCTAAAGTATCCCATATGATTGCAGTCAAACGGATCTTTAGATTTTGCAAGGAACTCAATCTCTAGGACTTTGGTATTCCACTGAGCACTCTTGCAAATTAGTTGCTTTCTCTGATAGTGACTATCCAGGGTGTAAATTAACCAGAAAATCAACCTCTGCTGGATGCCAATTTCTAGGCATTGTTTAGTTTCTTGGCAGAGTAAGAAACAAACTTCTGTTGCTACATCCACTGCTGAAGCAGAGTACATTGCTGCTGCAAGTTGTACATCTCAGGTACTCTGGCTTCAGAATCAATTACTGGATTATGACATTACAGAGACTAAGACTCCTTTACTAATGGACAGTGCTTTAACTCTTTGTATTGTTAAGAATCCTGTCCAGCATTCTAGGACCAAACATATTGAGATCAGACATCATTTTATCAGGGATTGTTATGAAAAAGGTCTGATTGATCGAAAGTTTTTCCTAGTGCTGATGAGCTTGTAGATATATTTACTAAGCCTTTGAACAGTGCAACTTTCCAAAATCTAGTGCTAAGGCTTGGTATGCTGCAGCTTGAATGATTTGACAACTACTGATGATCTCAGTTCACAAGTACTGATGAGCATTAGTATACAACTGTCAAAAATAAGTACTGATAAGTTATTTTATCTTTAGCAGTTTTCATAACTACTGAAGACTAAATTATTTAAAAGTACTAAAGTACTTCATTTGTTGCAAAGTACTGATGTGGTTACAACTACCGATGTCTATTCTAACAGATAAGTACTGATGACCAATGAAACATCTAAAAATCAGATAATCTGCTGAGTAAGTGTTAAGGTCAAATGAAACAACTGAGATATGTGAATTGACGACAACAACTGATGAGTAATTTTATTCTTCAATTGTTTCAAACAACTACTGTTTCATTTCAAAACAACTGAAGCCAAACCAAGTCTTTAGTAGTTTCCAACTACTGATGACAAACACCAAGTCTTCAGTTGTTTACAACATCTGAAAGTTAAAACCATGTCTTCAGTCGTTTTCTAACAACTGATGACTAACACCAAAACTTTCAGTTGTTTTCTTTCAGCCGTTTCATAACCTAGAAATACCTAACCCTAACTTCAAACTTTTCATAACTCGATTTCCGAACGTACATCTTCCATTAATGGCGACCATGCAAATCAAACCACGACACAACTGTCTTGCCTACTTCACAAAATCGGCCTTTTGGACTAAGTTTGATGATGCCATTGATCTGATGGTTGATTCCCCGTATCGAACTGCTTTTCTTCTGAATCCAACCATCTATCCCGATACCCTTCGCCAATTCTTGACAAATGTCACTATCCATACTGGTGAGAATGATGTCGCGATCACTCTCTAGTCATTTGTAAACCAGATGAAGGTGGTAGTCACTCCTGCTATCATTCGCCAAACGCTAGATCTGAATGATGCCACCTTTGTCACCAAATACCCAAGGGCACCATTGATCTATCATTCATCAACCATGGATATGCGGGCGACCTAAGTGCTACAACCATTCTGAAGAAGCACTTCCATGATGCTGAACGCCTAATCTTCCACATGATCAATGTTTGCCTTGCCCCCAAATCCTCCTCATGGGATCAAATGTCATCCAGGTGGCAGCAGGTATTGTATTCTATTCTTGAACGCCAAAGCTTAAATTTTTCTGAAATTATATTTTTAGAATTAAAAGATCTGGCAATGAAACCTGTGGCTAACAGATGGCTATTATATCCAAGGTTTCTTATGACCATTATCATGAATCAGTTAAAATCTGATGGCCCTGTTGGCCTTGGAGTCCCTGCTGTGGTAGTTTTGCCAGAGGTATACTCCAGGCACAACTCTGACCCACACCTTAAAGAGGCTGCCAAACTGCTAAAACCCAAGCAGAAGGATCCCACAACCTCATCCTCCAGATCCAAGTCCCCTCCAAACCACATTCCAAACAAACCAAAAAGGCTACTCAGGGAGTTGAGTCCCCTGATGATGCCCCTACAACACAAAGGCAGGATGAAACTATGGGTAGTAATCCCCCTGTAGTTTCCAGGACTCTACCAGCTGAAACCACTCAGGTTTCCTCTCAACAGGATCCTGATGCAACCAAACATGGGGAAACCACATTACTAGAATCTCTCTCACTTTAGAAGATTGCCATTGAAGAGCACCATTCACCCCAGGTGCAATCCTCTTCACACCTATCTCCCACTGAAGCCACCCCTACAAGCCCAACTGTGGTTATTGCACAAGTGCTGACTCAACTACATTCCTCTACCCCTCCCCAAAAACCTATTACCACTGGGAAAACCTCAACAGTTGAGGGAGAGGATTATAATGTGGCTGATAACCCACAACACAGGGATTACAGATTTCAATCTCCCTGTGTAGAGGAGGATATTCGAACATTGGTGAGGCTGCCTCTTCTCCTGTTTCTGCACATGACCAGGATGAAGATGGTATCATTTTAAGTCCTCACCAGAGGCAACTGCCAATGAAGGACATAATCCTAAGGCAGGAAGTCCCTAGTTCCAAGAAATAGGGGCACATGTGAATTCTGATCTACACTCAGGACATGCTCATCCTGATTTCATCAGGAGGTCAGATGATTCAGCAAAGACTGATGATGACCTGGGCTTTTTCTTTGATGTTCTAGCCACAACACCATTCTTGAGACTGAGGTATGTAGACTACAAGAACTGCTTGTCAAAATGTCACAAGAATCAAGTCCATCTGCCCCCATTCACCCATAGATGGCAGTTTCTCCTGAAACTTTCCCAAACACTGAGCCACTCCAATAACTTTGCCACCAGCCTCTGATTCAGGCACCATTTCTTAGGGATAGAACCCCTCTGAGTTAATGGTTGCTGCCTTTCAATCATACTTACCTCTCATCACTTCCATAATCACAAACACTGTGCATCAAGCCATTGATGAGAGGCTTTCCTCAAATCTTCAATCCTTAGTTGATGCTGCTGTTTCTAAGAGACTTCTGACATTCACACCCCTGAACCCAATGTAACCAAAAAGGGGGAGTCTAAGTCAGTAAAAGTAGACAAAAGAAAGAGAGTTGAAGAGGAAGAAGAAAAAGAGAAGAAATAAAAGGAAATGATCACCTACAAGAGAAAGAAAAGCTCTGAACAGACTGAAGGTGAGAAAAAGCTAGAAGAACTGATCAAAGAAGCTGATGAGCAACATAGTAGATCTATGGATAAGATTATTGATCAACTCTTCAGACAAGGATTTGACACTGCCAAACTTGACTCTGAAATCAGAAGGCTAGAGATTCAAGAGATTGAACAAAGATGGGCAAGTTGGAGTGAGAAAGAAAGGGAAAGGCTGGAAGTTATGGCAAGATTTATATCAAAACATCTGGGAAGATCAATCGTTGAAGTGAAGTCATGGTCCAGAGACAGTATTTTGGAGATAACCACCAGAATCTATTCTTCTGAAGTATTAACAAAGGATTGATCATAGAAGCTCTTGATGAAGCTGGTGCTGGGAAAAGGACTAATATGGCAAAATTATCCAAAGCTTCACTCAAAACTAAGATGCTAGAGAAGCCTGCACAATCTCCTACACCAAAACAACCAACCTCACAACCCTTAAAACCAACTCCTTTACCCAAGAAACCTACTCAACCCACTACCAATGGTGCACCCAAGAGGAAGAGAAGGGTGTTGAGGATGGAAGAAGAAGAAGATGATGAGGATGATAGTTTGCCAATCTCTGCTGTTCTTAAAATAAAGATGCCTGAGCCTAGGAGTCAACCAACAACAATTACACCTGACTTCCAAAGGAAAATGGTAAAAGTCAAACTTGAAGAAGAAGAATAGCACAAACAACATGATGAGCAGCTGTTAAGGATGATTGATAAAGAGTTTCCTAAGTCTTTATCCATACAAGCTATGAAGAAACATGCTCAGAGGTTGTATGCTCTCAGATTTACATTTCAATATCAGAAAGAGAGAGTGAGAATTTGGCCTGACCCCAGAGTAAGTGACAGAATTCATAGAAAGAAGATTCCAAGTAGATACAATGGCCAAGTAAAGAAGATTGTAGATGCTGTGATAATGCTGGCCATTGTAGTGTCACCCTGGGAAATCCTTGATGACTTCAAGAGAGCTTACAAGTCTAAGATGACTCCACAAACTTTACTAGAAAACAAAATGGTAAAGAAGGGGTTGATCTACAAGAAGCTTGAAGAAATAAGAAGAAATGAGCTCTAGTTGTTGCTTGAAGGCACTCATCCTGATGAGTTTGCATACAGAGAAATAACTACTGTGGAGCTGAAGAATGGAAAGCATATTAAGTACTTATTAGAGTACTATGGGCCTGAGTTCTTTTTGAAAGTGAAGCTGAAGAACTCACAATGGAAGAACAAGTTGTTTTCCTTGAGGCCTATGTTAGAGAGTTACAGACTTATCATTGGGAAGTAGGTTCCATGGATGGGGTAACAGCTCTGTGTCCTATTCCCCAAGACAGAATTCCCATTCATCCTTTGCCAATCAAACCTTCTAAAATCTCTTCCCTGGCTTGAGCTTAATTTGAAGATTTCTGAGCTGATCCAGATAATATTTCTGCCAATAAGTGGGACTTCAATAATCTTAAAGGTTTTGGCTGCATTGGTTCAGGAGGAGTTTGTTGGACCAAAAGAACCAATGAGCCAGATCAGAAAAACCTTTAAGTCCCACAGACATCAAAACAACTAAAGTGGTCTACAACAGCTGAAGACAAAGTCTGAAGACAAAGTTTGAAGACAACAGCTGAAGACAAAGTTTGAAGACAACAGCTGAAGACAAAGACTGAAGACAAAGTCTGAAGACAAAGACTGAAGACAAAGTCTGAAGACAAAGTCTGAAGACAAAGTCTGAAGACAAAGTCTGAAGACAAAGTCTGAAGACAAATTCTGAAGACAAAGTCTGAAGACAAATTCTGAAGACAAAGTCTGAAGACAAAGTCTGAAGACAAAGTCTGAAGACAAAGTCTGAAGACAAAGTCTGAAGACAAAGTCTGAAGACAAAGTCTGAAGACAAGTCTGAAGACAAAGTCTGAACAAAGTCTGAAGACAAAGTCTGAAGACAAAGTCTGAAGACAAAGTCTGAAGACAAAGTCTGAAGACAAAGTCTGAAGACAAAGTCTGAAGACAAAGTCTGAAGACAAAGTCTGAAGACAAAGTCTGAAGACAAAGTCTGAAGATAAAGTCTGAAGACCAAGTTCTCAGAAGTTGTCACAACAGCTGAAGTAGTTCTCTTTAGTAATTGTGATGGTTTACATTTCAGTAGTTTGTAATCAGTAGTTTTATATTATGTAAAATATCTGAAGTTCTTACAATTCAGATGTTATAACTTCAGTAGTTGTAATGTTAGCCTATACTTGACTTTTAGTGAAGGTGTCCTCAGTTGTTATGGACATCTTCAGTAGTTTAGTTTACTTTCAGTTGTTTGTATAAACATTTAGATGTCACTATCAAGTGACGTCAGCTGATGTCACATTCCTTATATAAGGAATGTTGACCTAATTTCCTTGTACGGGAAGGATATGCGTGAATGAAAACATTCTTTTTGCAGAAAACTTTCTCTCTCTATAACCGTTACTGTTTGATTGAATATTCATATTATTCTTGCTATAATTTCATCTAATTCGTGTGCTATTCCGCTGCAAATCTTAATCTAATTGATCAAACTAGATCTCGATCCCTTTCAGAAACCGAGCTCGAATAAGAGAAGACTTACCTTTGAAGCTGCTTCTTTCACTTTCTCTCTCTAGAACCAGGGCTTCTCTCTCTTCTTCTTCTTTTAGCCGCTTGAAGAAGGTGAAGAAGAAAGAATGGGCAACCATGTCCCTCTAAAACCTTAAAGTGAAAAGGTTTGTACTTTGTACACTTTATCCCCCTCTACTTGTGCACAATTTCTATTCTTTCTATTTACTTTTCTTTTCCTTTCGTTTAAATAGAAATTCGAGGTGTTACAAGTCTACCCCCCTTAAAGAGGTTTCGTCCCCGAAACCTGTAGCTTCTCGAACAGTTATGGGTAACAGTGTCTCACTTCTTCTTTAATCTTGCATTTAAACTTAGATACCTTTAGGCTTCACTGCACTCGCACAAGTGAAACCATTATCCTCTTTAGCCTATTCTCTTCTTCTTATTAGTAATGGTCACCGTTGCTTCTCGTGGTTGGATACTTTGTCCATCTAAGTGTTCTCTGGTAGCATGATCATATCCTTATCGGTTGAGCTCTTTCTTAGACGAGAGAACATCAGATGAATTCCACTTAACTCATCGGGTAGCTTCAATCGATGTGTCACTTCTCCTACCTGAGCAACAACTAGGAATGACCCTCTACACTTTAGTATTAGCTTTACTCGACTCCAAACAAGCAATCAGCTTTCCTGGTCAAAGCCTTCCTCATAATTAATTGTCGTAGGTCGTCACCGAACTCTGGTTGTGCACGGTTGAGCAATCCATCTTCTTGCAATACTTGGGGTTTGAGTCATAGACTACTGATTAACTCACCCGGAGGTGCATGTCTACCTACCTATGTCTGTCTTGAACAGCCTAGTAGGAACAAGCCCTCTCTCTCAATTCTATCACGCAATCCTCTAGGGCATTAGGTAAGCTGGTAGACTTACTAATAACAATTCTTACATCGAAGGGCTCATCGATCTTCCTACCCCTAACGTGCAACATCACAGAAAATAGCGGCAACAAAACTACTACTAGCGTCACAATTAAAGCATAAATGCTTAAATCTAAACTTGCAAGAACGTACCTGACATTACCTCGGAGTCTGACCTAGCCTCCTCCCAGTCATAGCGAAGGCTCTAGCCTCACCCTCTGTTCTCCTTCCTCGTATCGGAGCTTCCTACCCTCAAATTCTTGCAGTCTCTGCTCATGTGTCCTGTCTTGCTACAGTCGTAACATTTAGCCATTTGACAGTCCCTCACTCTGTGGCCTTCCTTTCCACACTGAAAACAAACATTCAATCCCCACTTGCACTCCCCTCATGGCCTCTGCCACACTTGTTGCATATCTCTCCTTTTCTTTCTATTCTCTTCCGATCATTGTCCCTCGACGTCGTACCTCCATACACAAATCCACCATCATTGTCTCGCCTTCCTTTCCCCTTCTTATCATAGGCTCACTCCTCCCCTTCGTCTGTCATCGCCATCGCCCCTCGCTCGTTGTACAACCTTCCCGCCAGGTCAACGGTCGACCTAAATGTTCTCGGTCGGGCAGCATCATGTGCCTACGGATGTCCGCCGGAAAGCTCTGAATATACCTCTTGATCTTTCGTGAAAGAGGTGTCACCTGATCCGGCACCAGACGTGCCATCTCGTTGAACTTCATGGTGTACTTTTGATGTGTCATCATGCCCACCTCCAGCTACAAGAACTCCCTCTCAACTTTATCCATCTCACGATGAGGACAGAACTCCTCAATCACTAGCCTTTTCAACTCCGGCCATCTCATCCTTTTGATAGCCCTGCTTCCCTCAACCTAGACAATATTCTCACACCAACACAAGGCTGAGTCCACAAAACAATGGGCAGCAAACTTTACTTTTTGATCCTCCCGGCACTCGCTGATATTCAATACCACTTCCATCTCTCTCACCCATCGGTGAGCAGTAGCAGCAGTGCTGTTTCCATCAAAAGTTGGGGGCTTGCATCGTTGAAATGCCCCATAGTTACAGCCTCGTGCCACCTCCGGCGCAAGCTCTTCCTCTTCTTCCTCTTCGTCATCGAAGAAATCTGTTTCAGTCTCGAGTCGTCTCCTTTCGCCCGAAGATCTACCCCTTTCCTGTCTCTCCTCATCTCTAACAGCCTTTATAACTTCGGTCACTACAGACAGTAGGATCGTCTGCATGACCTGATGCACTTCCTCCCTGACTGCCCCTCTCATTGAGGCCCTCTGATTAGCATTCTCATCACCGCCCTCCTGATGAGGGGTCTCGGGTTCTTCATTGACTACTCTTTCAGCCCTAGACCTCCCTTTTGTGACCCGTGGTTCAGCACCACGTCCACCACTGCCTCCACCTCGTGAAGCTTTTGAAGATCTACCGCCAACCATCTTCTAACACACTATAAGATTCAAACACTAACGCGGTCATTCAAGGTAATAGCTCAGTTTATGTCAAGTATAGTAAGTCCCTAATTACAGTGGCCAGTTGTGATTAACCACTTACTTTACTCTTCATACCCCAAGCATTTCCTATCCCGACTACATCAGTATCTAAATCAACACAAAAGCACACAAGCCACATAACATGCGCACATAATGCCGGTTAACGTTAACTTACTGTAAACGTTTACATAAAACCTTTACCTGCAGGCATGTTACTAGGACTGGCATCCCTTTTCCTTTTAGTCCCATTCTCAGTTTAATATTAGGTTTTTGAAAATATTTACCCAATTCATTTAAACTTTTGCTCTGATACCAACTTGTAAGACCTCGTTCCCAGGCACCTCACAGTTGGTCATTCATGGCACTTAAAATATTTTAAGACATACGTATATTCTTTTGCAGCGGAATTTAAAACTTTCATTAATAACTAAAAATATGTCATTTCATTCATTTACAACATTTTTTTTCATCTCAAAATACAAAGACTTGTCAAAATACGGATGCCAGCCTCAAAATGCTCCCAGTAGCTTATGCATCCATGCCTGCAACTCCTCAGCATCAACAAATACCTGCCAACTATCATGCATACAAACGTCAGTGACGTTGAGTTCTGGTTTTATAATAAAACATACTTTACTTTGTTAAAACCGTTCTTTACTTTCTTTCAAATCATACTATACTTTTCAATCGTTCGCGATCATGCATCATACGTACATACAGATAATATCATTATTATCTTCGTCATTACGTTCGTTAACTTCGTTCGTTCAACATATTACATTATCATTCACTTCTCTTTCTAGATCTGGTCAGACTTTGCCCTCTTCGTGGCACTCAGCCATGATTATTGAGGTCGAATGACAAGGATCCTCTTCAGTACTTTATTACGATAATTCATTAACGTTCATTTCATACGTTCGTTCTTTCATACATTATCTTCGTTCATTACTCTTTATTACTTGAATCTTGTCTCATGAAATATCCCCGACTTACGCTTGAAAGCTGATGCTGTGCCTGGGCCTGCTCACAAACCCCCGAATCATGTCCAAAGACTGATACTGTGCCGGGGCCTGATAATCAAACCCCCGACTCATGTCCGAAGACTGACACAGTACCGAGATACGCAACACGGATCTCATCATCTGTCACTTTCGTCATATATGATACTCCCGACTCATGTCCGAAGATTGATATTGTGCCGGGGCCTGCTCACAAACCCCCGACTCATGTCCGAAGACTAACATAGTACCGGAGTACGCGATCTGTATCTTGTCTCATTCAATACCCCCGACTCATGTCCGAAGACTGATACTATGCCGGGGCCTGTAACCAACCCCCGACTCATGTCTGAAGACTGACACAGTACCGGGATACGCGACAAGGACCTCTTTCGAGTCTGTTGCGACACAGAGTCACTCACCTCATATCTATGCTTGGCTTTATGCCACACCCTCGAAGTTATACGTAACTCGGGTAACCATCATATATTTCACCCCAACATTGTGGGTAACACCCCACCGAAATGGGTAACACCCCCATCGAAATGGGTAACACCCCCACCGAAATAGGTAACACCCCCATAGAAATGGGTAACACCCCATCGAAATGGGTAACACCACTGAAGGTTAGTCACAAAGACTGGAACCCTTGCATGAACACTTTAGGATTTGCTGAACCTCACGCGATAGAGCCTAAGGCATTTAGAGCCGTGCACCTCTGTACATATTGCTTGCAAGCCTTTCTATACTTTCTCTTTTATTCATTTATTCATGCATGCATTCATTCATTACGTTCCTCTTTTCATTATCTTCCTCTTTACGTTACATAATACTTTCATTACATTCGTTAACGTTTAACGCAAAGCCAAGGGAAGACATACATACATAATAAGGAACATACATAAACATAAACATACACCATCACCATACAGGCAACATCATACATACATAGCACACATCAAACATAAGCCAACACATCATACCAGGCCTATCTCCCCATATTACCCCTTAAAACCACTTGGAAAACCTTAGGTCTAAATTGGGCGCATGGGACCTTCCAAGCGCATGGGTATAAAAATTCTAAGTGTAAAACAGTCTGGGAGCATGGGCACTATTTGGGCGCTTCTGCCCTGTTCAGGCGCATGGCACCTATTTAGGCGCATCAACACTTAGCCGTTTCAATCACTTTGGACGCATGCACTATTTAGGCGCATGGCCAACACTTAGGCGCATGGGCCACTGTTTAGGCGCATGGCCAACACTTGGGCGCATGGCCAACACTTAGGCGTCTGGCCACTCATGCTGGACGCATGGGCCACTATTTGGGCGCATGAACCACCACTGGGCACATGGACCACTGTTCATGTTCATCAGAACATTCTGAAATATTTTCTATGCTATTAATTTCACCCGATTGCCATTCTAATCATACCCAAACACAGATCTAACATACTAAGGCCATCTAAGCATGCTATACATCATCACTGACCCTTAATCAACACTATAACATACATACATACATACATCATTTCGAACATCAAGCTATAAACCCACGGTTTCTTTCAAAATGTTTACTTAGTATGCATAATAGCCTCAAATCAATCGAAAATCAGTAAAAAGGGGTTCTAGAAACTCACCTTGAGTAGCTTTTGAGCAACACACTTCAAGTTCGAGACCCACTTTCGATTCAGCTCTTGAATCCCAAAAACAAACACTAAACAACCAGAACTTCGGTCAAGAACTCAAAACCTAGCTGAAACCGAGCTCGAATAAGAGAAGACTTACCTTTGAAGCTGCTTCTTCCATTTTCTCTCTCTAGAACCGGGGCTTCTCTCTCTTCTTCTTTTCAGCCACTTGAAGAAGGTGAAGAAGAAAGAATGGGCAACCATGCCCCTCTAAAACCTTAAAGTGAATAGGTTTGTACTTTGTACACTTTATCCCACTCTACTTGTGCACAATTTCTATTCTTTCTATTTACTTTTCGTTTCCTTTCATTTAAATAGAAATTCAGGGTGTTACATAGAGGTAGATTGAACATATCTTGCCATATGTAAACATCTTCAACACCTTGATCTTTTGTTGGGGTTCAACAATTGAGTAAATTGAAGCTTACCAAATCATAATTACAGCCAACTAAAGATCTCATTGTACAAGTTCAGAGACCAAGTTGATTACAACAAAACAAGACAATTCAACATGATAAAGTCAACATCAAGACAATTAGAAAGTCAAAATTAGGTCATGTTGTAATATTAGTATAAATAGACCCACTAGTGCATTTATGCAAGTGTGGCTTTTTGTGTGTGTTTCTCATGGTGTAAATCACCATCCAAGGAGAAATCCTCTCCTTTGGGTGGGTTTGATTTCACCAGCCATCTATGATTCTCATTGTACTTGTTTATCAACATCAATAATATCATAACATTATTATTATCCATCTTATTGTTCTTTGATTCACACACGTCCACCCATCTTAATTTTGATTTCTAGAGCTGAACAAGATGAATCCTAAGATCCAAGCTCAATGAATCTGAAATATTGATTTAGCAAAATGGTATCAGAGCATTCAATGACTGGGTTAGTAAGATTGAGATTCTTACTATTAATCGAATATGGTAATCAAGTCAATGATTGAATGGCGGAAACAACAATTAAAGAACATTCAATGCAAGAATTATACTCATAAATGCTTTTATATATATATTAATGAAAGTGATTGATTATAGAGAATAAAAGATAACAAAATATTCTCTATGTCTATCAGTCGTCACCTCATGTACGAGGTTTTCTATTCTATTTATAGGCAGACAAGATGTCTTTTACAAAATGACTAAACTACCCCTGATCTATTACATTAGAACTAGTCTAAGTCTTGATCCGCATCTTTGCTTGTTCATCCGCATTAACAAATGTGGGTGAGTTAACTTGATCAACATTTCTTAACTTGATCATTCGCATTAGTATGTTCGTCATCCGCATTGGTTAATGCGGATGAAAAAAATACCTATGCGCATTTGTTCGATCATCCGCATTTGTCAAATGCGGATGAGCAAAGTCTTGTCCGCATTGATTTTTTGGTCTTCCGCATTTGTCAATGCGGAAGAACAAATACTTCTCCGTATTTGTTTTATGTCTTCCGCATTGACAAATGCGAAAGACTATACTTGGTTTTCCTTGAGCAGGATCTTCATCCGCATTTCTTCTTGGACTTATGGGATTCTAGCAAAGCAATCGTCAAATCACCCATTGAATTGGCATGTATGATCCTTTCAGGGTGCAACAATACTCCCCCTAAGGATTATACAGCCTATGTTCTTCAATGTTTGGGAGGTGATTGATGTTATGATGATTCTGCTGGGTCTTGTGGAGGTAGTAAAAATGCTACTTTAGTTGGATCCAAAATGGCTTTAATCATGTTGACAAAATCTATAGCTTCTAACATTCTTTCTCTACTTAGCACATGTATCTTCATTTTGCTCTTGTTGTAGATGGCTTCTATTGGCAACTTCTTCAGAGAAATATATTCCCAAATAGATACAGTAGATAGACCATCTCTGTGGATTAGTAAACTCCCACCCACATCTACCTCCAGTTTATAATGTTCCCAAGTTGCAATGGAGTCTTATTTTTCTTTCTTTTGTCTCTTTTTGCAAAAATACAATCATAATCCAATTTCAGCAACTTGATGCACTTTAGGAAGAAGTGCAAGTCTGTTCTCCCAGTTTATTGTTTATTTTCCTGAAGTGTCTGGTTAGATATAGTGAATGTAGAATTCATCAAGAAACCTTACTTCATATCCACTAAATAACCTTATTTAAGCACCCTCCTTTCCTCCCCACTTTCTTTCAATCACCATCTCATATGTTTTTTTCTCATAGTACACATTTGAGATGGGAGTAGAGAAATGAGTACCAGACACCATTTTTCTCTTTAAAGATTCTGTTGGTTTCACTTTCAACTCAGGAAACACAACTTCTTCTGCTTTCTTTGTCTTCTTCTCAAGGGGATTAATAAATGACCTATCTTTCCTTATGCATATTGCCTTTAATGATTTGAAATTGCCAGTTCTTTTGAACATTCTGAGTATGTTTTCAAACTCATATCCTCTGAACATAGCAGAGTGATTGATCAATTCTAGTTGAGCTAGTTCTTTAAGGTCATGGATCTCTAGGGTATTTACAAGAGCAGAGTACTCGGTAAAAAATTAGACCAGCCCAGAGATCCTTTTAACCATAAACATGTTCCAGGTGCTGTCATACTTCCATGCAATTATTTTCTGATCTACTTTGACTTTTGGAGTAGACACACCCTAATTAACTCAGCAGTAGTTAACCCTTCTTGTAGATTTAATTGTGAGGGTTCTGCAAACCATTCAGGGTATTTGTGGAGTACATGAGCCAACAATTCTTGGATCTGTTTGTTTTAGCAGCATGTCTTGAGCAGTTACTCTAGATCTTGGCTTTTTGCTTATGATTTCTTCTTCTATCTGCTTAAGTCTATCTTTCTTTTCATTAATCATTTGGAGAATTACAGCCCTTAATGAATTTGTTTTCATATTTCCAAGCTTCCTTCTTGTGAAGCCTTGGATTGAGAGATAATCCTTCATTTCTTATCTGACATGCTATAAGGATTAGGAAATAATGGTTAGGTGTTGAGGTTGATTTCTTCATAGCAGACAATTTTGGCACAATAACCTTTTTGGTGAATGATCTTTCATACTTAGTTTCAAGTGTTGGATCTAGCAGTTTATTGACCTTTTCTTCTTCTTCCTTCATTCCTTCATATGTCATACCAAACACTACATCTGGATCATACCCGTGAATGATCAAAAACATAGCTTTTATCACCAGCTCATCAGTTTGAGCTTTTAACACCATTTCCTCTACTGGTTTTTCTGTTTTAATAGGACTGTCCATATGAACATTCTTCTCAGCATCATAACCTCCAGCTATCTCTCCTTCTTCCAGATCAATAGTAACAACCTGTTTCTTTAATTGAGCTTCAGCCTGCTCATGTTCTTCAAAAATTTAGCTATAGTAGCCAAGCTTCTGGGGTCATCTTTCTTATTTTTCTTCACACTCTCTTCTTCAACCATTGGTCTTTTACCCTTAGCCTTTTCAGCTAGATATTTCCTCTTCCTGGAGTATGTTTGAATTGTGGACTAGTAGAGGATTCAGTCTTTTCAATCTCTTCAGGCAATTTTTCAGCCTTGGTTTGTTCTTGATCATCAATTTCTATTTCCTTCTTTTCTATTTCTTTTTCCTCCTTATCTTTTTCTTTTTCACAAAATTCTCTTATGATTTCTCTTTCTTCCTCAAACAGTACCACAACACGTACCATCTGTATACTTAACTCTTTCTCCAAGGGAACCGGAGATTGAGGGATGATTACAATAGGTTCAGTGTCAGTCTTCTGATTATTCATAAACTCCTAAAATTCATTATCCATACTGAATTCTTTAGAGGTAAAGCTATCTAGAGCACTGATTAGTTCTTCAAATTCTTCCTTCTCAGTTTGAGTGGCCTCTGATTGCCAGAATAAATCATAATTTCTAAACTTGGTTCCTCATTCTTTCTTTGGCTTGCATCTTCTCCTTGTTCATCATTCTCAGAGAAAGATTGTTTCTCATCATCAATAACTTTTTCTTCATCATTTTTGTTTTCTCTAGCCATAGCACTTCTTTGAATTTCAATTAACATTTCAAGTTTAGAGATCCTTTTATTTTGACTTTCAACTTGACTTTAAAGATTGGAGATGATCTCTGCTTGTTCTTTAATAATATCTTCTTGCTCTTCCATTGCTATAGTTTGAATAGCAAGAGTATCAACATGTCCACTTACTTCTTCTCTAGAATGATTAAGAGCTGCTCTTAAGTATTTAATCTCTTTCTCTTTCTCTTTCTTTTCAACTTCATATTTTTCTTTTAACTCTTTTAGCTCATGCTCCTTTTCATCCAATTCTAGAATTCTATCATCAATAATTCTGGCCCTCCTATTCAGTATTCTCTCTATTCTTTCAACCTTTTGCAACAGTTTAGATATCAACTCATCTTCTTCATCAGGCTTATTTACATTTGATTCAGCAAAGCTCTCTGAGCGAGCAGTCTCAGAAGTTGCTCTCTTTACAAACATTTGAACATGTTGATCCTCCTCATCCGAAGATGATTTGGATCATTTAGATGTGCTAGTTGAATCTCCAAACTCAGTTAGGTAATCATGGGTAGGAAATGGTTGATGTGGTGAAGTTAGTGAGTGATGAGGTGAGAAAGGAGGCGGTGAAATTGGTTGTGGTGTTGGTTCTGGTGTTGGTTTTGGTGTTGGTTGTGGTGTTGGTTATGGAGATGGTTGTGGTGATGGTTGTGGAGATGGTTGTGGTGATGGTTATGGTGATGGCGTGGAGATGGTTGTGGTGATGGTTGTGGAGTTGGTTGTGGTAAAGGTACAAATGGAGATGCATAGTCATGAATTTCAGGTTTAGTATGAGAATCACCCCTGCACCATCATAGGGTGATACTAACCTTTGCCTATTAGCAATAGCAGCTTGTACATCAGAAGCTTGTTCATCATTGTGATCTTGAGCATCTTGTTCTTCTCCTTGTTCTTCTTGATTTATCTGTTGAAGCATCCAAGGAAGAAGAGGTGAGTGAGCTCCACAGCAAAAGTTTCTGGGGTCCCTCTTCTTGATGTACTTGTATGATTTTGCATCATAATGAGGAATATCAAGCACTGGTCCCTTAGTAGCAAGATCTGGAAATGCTTCATCTGTTAGGCACTGAATGAATCTTGGAAACATCAAGAACTTGTATCTTCTCCCCTCTTGTATGTTTGAAATCAGGCCTTAATACATAGGCAGACATGTTGAATGGTCTGTTTGTGCAGAGAGCACAAATTGCTGAGGAAGTGATGATTGGAATATCATTCCACCCTGATTTTCTCTTGGATAGACAGTGCTGAAAGTGGTGGATTAAGAATCTCCAGTGCAAATCAACTAATCCTTTTACAATCTGTTCAGCTTCAAATCCTCCTTCATACCCAATCTCAGCAAAGAAGGTGGTTATTTCATCCTCATCCAGCTCTAGTGGTGCATCAGCATCATCACCAAAGTGCAAACATCTTCTTACAGAATCTTCAGTGATGCTCAGAGTATGATCATTATTAATTCTTCCAGATAAAGTTCTAACACCATCTTCTTCAATCACTTCAGCTGAATTCCAGAAAGACCTTATGAGGTTCTCATAGATGGTGGGTCTAATAGTGATAGCATAAGCTACCCTTGTTGTAGAGATGAATTTGATGATATCTCTGAGTCCCTCAGCTTCTGGCACATAGGGTTTAAATAACTGCTAACATTATGGAGCTTGCTCCATGAAAGATTGGCCATATAATCTGCATAAGAGACATGTTTGTCAGTTTTGATGAGAACTCATGTGTATCGTTTATCAGTTTGACTTTTAATGGTCAAAGATCAACGTTTGACGTTACTATAACGTTGTTGTCACATCAAATGGTGAATTTATTGTTCAACAATCATAGTTTCTATGTTTGAACCATTTATTAGATGTTATTTCATTGATTTATTACACATTTTCATTTTTCATCATGCTCTGTTCTTACAACAATCATGACTGTAAAGGTTTTCATGATTAGTAGAATTCCTATTAGTTTGCATCTTCATTGAAGTTGAAAATGTGTATAATATCACATCATAAATCAGATTTTGGTGTTCTTCATTATCATTTGGTTCTTTGTTTGATTTTGGTTTAACAGTCCGAAAGTTAGGTCTTGATGAAATGTTTTTAGAAATTTCACCTTTAAATAGTCAAATAATGGCTTTTACAATTTTACAAGTTTCAGAGCAAATGCGGTCACATTTTAAAAACACTGTAGCAAATGCGGAAGAATAAATTTTAAGTCTTTGGGTCATCCGCATTTGTTTACTGTAGTAAACGCGGAAGAGAAAATTCAAAATCTTTGCTATCCGCATCTGTTTACTGTTGTAAATGCAGAAGAGTTAACTTGTGATTATGGGCATCCGCATTTACTAACTGTAGCAAGTGCGAAAGTTTGTTTTGTTTTCTTCTATCTGCATTTGTGCACTGTTGCAAACGAGGAAGAACTAAGTTCATCAGCATTTGTTCACTGTAACAAATGCGGTTGACAAACTTTATTCAGCATTGCTCACTGTAGCAAATGCGGTTGAATAAAATTTGTCAGCGTTTGCTCACTATAGCAAATGCAGAAGTTCTGACTATTAGCATTTGCTCATTGTAGCAAATGCGATAGAATAAAATCCACATTTACTTAATCATCATTAATTGACAAGAGATTAATCACTTAATTATTTCTGCTTGAACATACATGGGCATTGAAGATGCGTATCCACAAATGCGAATGAGTAAAACAAATGCGGAAGTGTAAATTTCATTCGTATTTGACAAATGCGGTTGAACACTTAAAAGTTTATCCGCATTGACAAATGTGGTAGGACAATTTTTGTTTCGCATAGGTTTTAACACTTCAAATTTTCATGTATACTTGAAACACACTAATGCGGTAGAGTTTAATCATTGTCCGCATTAGTTTCACTTGGAAATAAAAAGCTACCCGCATTAGTTATAAGCATGGGTTACGTTCACCCGCGTTAACCAATGCACTTACCTGCATTAACTTTTGAACTTAATCATTAGTTAATGTGACTGTTGATTTGCTTTTTCATGTTATGAAGAGATGTCATTGATTGATTTTTCTTATGAAGTAGTTGGATGTTGAGGTTGTCAATTCTTGCTTGGATTGACTTATACATCAGAAGTGTTACAAGTTTTCTATTGTTTGACTGGTCTTGGACTTTTCATGGTTCCAAGAATCTACATAGGCTGAGATACTATGGTATAAATTCTACAACAACACATGCATTTTATTTCTCTTTTGTTTTAATGTTTTTAAGAACGTAATTTAAGATAGTAACAATCTATAAAGATTTAATCAAAAATTTTAAATTACTCCCCCTAAAGTTTATATCCACATATGGATAAAAACTTTAAAGATTTAAAAACATTTTTGACAATTTTATACATTGATTATTGATAATGAAGAGAAGTATATCTTTTGTTGGGATCATATCAATCTTAATTGCACATGTGCATCCTTTATGATAAAATGGACATGTTTATGAACTTGATGATTGAAGGTATGTTTGTCCTCTTAAACTCATACTCGGTTGATATTTTGATGCAAATGATATTTATCATGTTTTTGGTTGATCTAATTATTCAATATGTACCACACACACACAAGCATGGAATGATCAACCATCCTTATACAATGCATGGTAGAGCTTTTTCACAACTTTTCTTACCAGGTTACTTAAGTTATGAGATCTCATTTTCACTGATCCTCATTGGGATTCTTTTACTTTGATCCTTTTCATGATGATCCATATTGGGATTCTTTTCACTTCACTTTGGAAGGTGATCCATGATGGGATTCTTTTGTTCATTGACTTGGAATGTATTGCTTTTGTAGATTCATCCAATTTGGATGTGTTCCTCATTAGGAATCTTTTAGATCATTACATCTGCACTATGTGCTTGTTTCATCAGGTCTTTGCTTAGCAAAACAAAGATGAAAGTTGATGTGGTGAAAGAGATTCATAAAGTATCATTACCTGGTGTGTTTAGGTTACTACACACACATGCATTCAGATAAGCCAATACATACCTGTACTTTGTGATGAGTGTTTCACTATTGAATAAGATTTTTTTTATTCATCACTGCATGTATCTTCTCTTCCAAGTTGAGCCCACCAACATATCTGGTAAGTCATGACAATCTTGCAATTTTTTAAATTAAGCACAGTGAATGATATAACGACTGTAATTATATCATTTCCCAAGATTCTATTCTTTATCAATATTGATTTCTTTTTGTGGTTTTCTAATGTTTTTTTTAATATTTTTGATGTTTTTTTATGGTTTTACTCAAGGTTAATCATGCTAATCGACTAAACCAGGAATTCATACATGCTAGGTTCAAATGCCTTGGTAAATAAATCAGCTAATTGATTTTTAGTTGGTACTTGAATCAATTTGATTAACCCCTTTTTAGCACAATCTCTCAAAAAGTGATATCTAATTTCAATATGTTTTGTTTATGAGTGTTGAACTGGATTATTTGTTATGAAAACAGCTATTGTGTTGTCAATGTAAATTGGTGTGTGCAAGAAGTTAAAACCATAATCAAGTATCTGGTTTTGAATCTAGAGTACTTGAGAGCAACAAGCTGATGCTGCAATATACTCAGCTTCTGCTGTGGACACATATATATTTGTCTGCTTCTTGCATTGCCAAGATACTAGTCTGGGACCAAGAAATTGACAATCGCCAAAGGTGGATTTTCTGTTGAAGTTGCATCCTCCATAATCACTATCTGTGAAGGTATAGAGATTAAATTCTCCTTCCTTTGGATACCATAACCCAAGAGCTGGTTTGCCCTTCAGATATCTGAATATCCTCTTGACTGCATTCACATGTGATTCTTTTGGATCAGCTTGATATCTAGCACACACACAAACACTAAACATAATGTCAGGCCTACTAGTTGTTAGATACATAAGTGAACCGATCATTGATTGATAGTGAGTCTGATCCACTGGTTTGCATTCAGGATCACGTCCAATCTTCACTTTAGTATCCACAGAAGTTCTGATAGACTGACAGTCAGCAAAGTGGAATTTCTTCAACATGGTTTCCACGTATTTTGATTGATTGATGAAGATTCCATCTGCTATTTGTTGGACTTGCACCCCTAGAAAGAAGGTAAGTTCCCCCATAGCACTCATTTGAAATTTTTAATGCATAAGGTCTTCAAATTCTTTGTAGAGCTGCTTGTTTGTTGAGCCAAAAATGATATCATCCATATAGATTTGGACTAACAACATGTCTTTTTCCTCTTATTCTTCTGAAGAGAGTCTGATCGATCTTTCCTCTTTCATATCCATGTTCAAGAAGAAAAGATGATAGTGTCCCATACCACTTTCTTGGGGCTTGATGAAGACCATACAGAGCTTTGTCAAGCTTGTAAACTTTGTGAGGGAAATCTGGATCTTCAAAGCCAGGTGGTTGGCTTAGATAGACCTCCTCAACAATCTTTCCATACAAGAAGGCTCACTTTACATCCATTTGATAAACAGTAAATTTCATGGATGTAGAATATGCAAGAAAGATTCTGATTGCTTCTAGTCTGGAAACAGGAGCAAACACTTCGTCATAGCCAATTCCTTCTTCTTGAGTATATCACTATGTCACTAGCCTTGCTTTGTTTCTGATGACGATCCCTCTATCATCAGTCTTGTTCCTGTACAGCCATCTGATACCGATAGGGTATTGTCCTTCGGGAAGATCTACCAGTTGCCATACCTCTTGCTTCTTGAATTGAAGCAATTCTTCTTGTATTGCTTCAATCCAACTATTGTCTTGAAGTGCCTCTTTGATGTTCTTGGGTACTGTTTGACACAGAAAGCATGAGAACAAACAAATGTTTGCAATACTAGACTTGCTTCTTGTCACCCTCTCATTAAGATCACCAATAATGGTTTCGGTTGGATGATTCTTGTGTATTCTGGTGGTTGGAATGGAGTCACCAGCAATAGTTACATCAAGATTGGAGACATTCAGTTCATTATGGTCAGAGGCACATTCATCTTGTACTGTTGTGGAATTATGAAGATAGTTAGACTCCGTTTCAGTTCCTGCTTTAGCTTCAGCAACACTTTGATTACTTTCATCATTTGATGTTCTTTTTGTTTCAGCTAGAGGAATAGCTTGTTTTTTATTTCTGATCTCAGTTGATAGATCATCTAAGTGTGATGGTAACATGCTTGGTCCTCTTTCAGTTGAAACACTCTGATTTTGTGATGATTGTTTGATGGGATTAGCTTGAAGAGGAACATCTTCATCAGAAGTAGGAGGAATCAATGGAAAGTCATTTCTTCTTTCTACAGCTGAAGAAGTGTCACCTGAATGGAGATTTCCTGCATCAGACAAGTGAAATTGATCAAATAATTTTGTAAAAGAGTCAATATCAAACAACCAGTTGGGACCATTTGTAGATTTGGGAAATGAATGTTCCTTGAATTAAACATTTGTTGATTCATAAATAATTTTTAATCTAGGATTAAACACTCTGTAAGCCTTTGAAATAGAAGAATAACCTACAAAGAATCCTTCATCAGACTTGGATGAAAACTTCCCCAAATAGTCTCGGGTGTTTAATATTGAGACAGGACAACCAAATGATTTGAGGAATCCAATAAATGGTTTCCTATGAAAGAGCAGTTCATAAGGAGTCATGTTACTTTCTTTAACAATTAGAGTTCGATTTTGTACAAAGCACGATGTATTAACTACTTTTGCCCAGAAGGTGATTGGCAGTTTAGCATCAGCTAGCATTGTGTTCTATTCCTTCTTTCAACTACCCCATTTTGTTGAGGAGTTCTAGCTGCACTGAATTGATAAGCAATGCCTTTGGTTGCATAAAAGGAACTCATTCCTTTATTTTGAATTCAGTACCATTATCACTTCTGATTGTTTTGACGTTATGATTAAGTTGATTTTCAATTTTTGTGATAAATTCTTGTATTATTTGGGATGCCTTATTTTTATGAAGTAAGAAGAAGACCCAAGTAAATCGTGAAAAGTCATCAATGATCACTAGATAATACTATTTCTTTCCAATACTCATGACATGAGTTGGTCCATACAGATCCATATGAAGTAACTTCAATGGAGTTGTTTGTGTTCACCAGCTTGGTTTTGTGAGAAGATTTCTGCTATTTCCCTTTGAGGCACGCTGAACAGTGATCAACAAAATGAAATTCTTTTTGAGGAAGACAAATGACATGGTTTCCTTTGACCAATCTATTCATGTTTTTAAAGTTTGTGTGCCCCAAACGTCTATACCAAAGCTGTGACTCATCAAATGATGCTTTTGACAAAAGACAAGTTTCTTCTTTAGGTGATGCCAAACACAGGTTTAACACATAAGTATTATTCTTCCTCGGGGTCTTTAGGACAACCCATTCCTCAGGGATTTGAAATCCAGGTTTCAAAATGTAGCAATGAGTGTCTGTAAAGTGAATAGAATATTTCTTGTCGCAGATCTGAGACACGCTTAGCAGATTGATCACAATAGTTCACTCTGTCGAAGCTTAGCATCCTATTTGTCACAGATCCTTCACCTATGATTCTACCACCTTGTGAATCTCCACCAAATGCCACCGTAGTTCCTTGTATGTGCTTGAAGTCATGAAGGAGGGAACGATCTCCAATCATGTGTTAGGAGCATCCACTGTCCACATACCATACGATGTTGGACCTATATGAATGAGCCTGCAAGCATTAAGGAACTAATTAGAATGTGGAACCCAAGCCATGATGGTCTTGGGTTTCCCGTTCCTATCTATTATGGTGACTTCTTGATACTTTCCTCTAAATGGTGATTTATTCAGAGGTGAACTGAGAGATTGCTTATGATATCTTGCTGAGATTTTCTCATTAGCATCAATAGAGGAGTTAGACGAATAGTGCAATCTTTGATCTCTATTCTTTTGAATAAATTTAAACCATTTCTGATTTTCAAAGATCATTTTGGGTTTTGAAAAGTCTTGCTTTTGAGTGATGAACTGGTTACCTCTTTGACTTTTCCTTATTTCTTTTGTTTTACTCATGTCATTGAGTGATCTAGATGTTCTAGATTGATTCTTATGCAAGTGAATCCTAACTTGAGTTTAGTCCGATGATGCTATTGAGATTGGTTTGTTTTAGGGAATCCTCAATCCCTTCTGATTGAAGTAACAATCAGATGTATTATGATTGTTCATATCACAGACTTTACAATATTTGTTGAAATAACAATTTTTGGTTGAGTGGTTGTTCATGTCACAGATAGAACAGTATTGATTGAAAAAGCATTTTTCTGTTTTGTGATTGAACATATCACAAATGTCACAATACATTTGTTTGTTGCTTGAGTCAGATTTTCGTTTGAGTGACTCAGCTGATATTCCTTTTTGCTGCTGAGCCACTTTCTTTTCTTTAAGGGATGAATCAAAATCAGCCCTTTTTGCAGGTTGTTTCACAACACTACATCTGATTGATTGTTTGGGCTGTTTTCGTTTCTTCAACCCATTTCTCACTTCCTTGTCAAACTGTGCAACATGTTCTTTATTGCAAATATCAAACCCAACTCCCTATCTTAATTTTGAAGACTGTGGGTCTGATAGAGGTTTATGTGTTGAAGTGGGTGAACTTTTTTGTTGTTTTTACAATGAAACCTTTCCTGATTTGCTTGAAGTGTGTTGAGATAATCTTATTATCAGAACTGCTCTCAGCAGTGGTTTTCACTGACTTTACAAACTTTTTTTTGCCTTGTAAAACATATGGTATGAATTTTATAAAAGGGACAATTGCTTTTATAGGGCTTGAGGGTTTCATGACACTCATTGTCTTGTCTGAACACTCTTTGATTTTGATTGGATGACCTAACTGTATTTTATCCACATTTGTTTCAATATAAACATCAGGTTTGTTTTGAGAATTGGTCACTTTTTTTACTATAGATTTAGGTTCCATATTTTTAGTTTCAATTTCTTCAGTGAGTGAGACAGATTCAGGCATGACAGTGTAGTTGTCATTGTATGGAGGAGGACATGAATTATACCCAATCCCTGACATGTCCTTTGGATCCTTTTGAGAATCAAGCATCTCTTGCAGCTTGACTGAAGACATTTGAAACTTTTCAAGTTTCACCTCGGTCAGTGAATGTTTAGCCTTAGATTGAGCTAACTTTTCAGTAAGTAGCTCATTCTCAGCTACAAGAGTGTACTTTTCACCATGCAGTTTCTCTATGTCAGAGATGAGAGATTTGATTTTTATTTCAAAGCCTTTTATCTCTCTTTTCATCATCTCTGATTTTACCTTTTCTTCTTTAATTTTCTTAGCCAGTTTTTGGTTATCCTCTCTATAACCTTGCACTTCAGAAATACATTTTTCACTACAAAGGTTAGACTTTACCTTAGTAGGCATTGGAGATGGACCATCGTTGATGTGTGCCATAAGTGCATGATTTTGAAATTGAGGCTTGACTTCTTCTGCATACATGCTCCAGTCACGTACCCCATCTTGCTTTATCACAAGAGCACTGGCAGAAAACTGACTGCTTCCATGAGCTTGATTTTTCAGTTGAGGTGGATTTTGATATGATTGGTGTTGTTGAGAGTGATGATACTACTGCTGTTGAGTGTTGGAGTGAAAGCTTGAGTTAGGCTATGAGGATGATTGGCCTTGAGAATTCCTTTGATAGTTGTTTCTCTTGGGGGCATTGCATTCTTTGGAGAAGTGGCCAACCATGCCACAGTTGAAGCATTTCACCTTGGATTTATCATATCCAAGTTTTGTATTTCCTTTTAGGCTCAGCTTTCTGCCTTTTCTAAAGAATTTCTTGGCTCTCATGGTAATCATGGCCATTTGCCATTGTAGATCCATTTCTTCCACATCATCAGGATCCATTTCCTCTAGATCTTCCTGAATTAGATGAGCAGAAGTGAGTCTTCCTCCTAAGTATGCTTCAAGCTTGCAACAAAGGCATTGTAAGTTTGCCTTTTGTTCTTCCGATCTTGTGTCTTCAAGAGTGATTTAAGGAGCAGTAGTGACTTTGGATGTTTGAGATGATGTTGATGGATGATTGATTGGTGGAGTTGCAATGAACCCAGAGTTGTTCAGTTTATCTCTTGATGAAATGAAATCATCGTCCTCAGTGATGAATGCATTTTCCATAGAATGAGATTCTGATGGAAATTTGTAAGCTTCAATCACTCTTGGTCCACCAAGATTTCTACTTCTTTCATCAAGTTCCAATGCTTCTATTTGGCTATCATGATATCCAAAGTAATACTCTCGAGATCAAGAGTACTTTTCAACATTGTTACATTCTGTTTCCAGCTTTCAGGGAGGTTGTGTAGCATTTTCTTGTTTAATTCCTTGATCTTGTAAGTGACTCCCATGATTTCTAAGTCATTTACCAACTGTACAAATCTATGCAGTTGTTTTGATATGGACTCTCCCTTGGTGTGATAGAATGTTTCATACTAATTAACAAGCTTATCCTTGTTAACTTTTACTACCTCACTGCTTCCTTCACACATAATTTTCAGTGCATCCCACACAGCTTTTGTAGTACCATACTTCTCCAATCTTTTCAGCACATCCATCTTGAGTGCTTGAGTTGGAATGGAGTAAGCTTTAAGGTCAATCTTGATTTTCTTATAGTTTTCATCATCAAGAGTTAGATCTTTTATAGGTATTCTTGCAGTTTTGTAAATTGCAGCTTGATCTGCAGATAGAGTGACAGGGATGTGTGGCCCTTTGCATATTAAGATCCAGAAATCAGGATCTACACCTATGATGTAATTCCTAAACCTGATTTTCCACTATTTAAACTCAGATTTGTGTTTAAGAATAGGAGGTTTAGGTGTATGACCAAGTTCTGACTAACTGTTAGAATCCATTTTATAATATAGATTAAGGAGATTTTTAAGATTGATTAGTCCAACTTGTCCAAATAGTTCAAACGGATTTCAGAATCAGATCTGAGACGGTAGTGAGTTTCTTGGTGTTTGGAATGTTTTGGTGAGAGTATGTTTGACAGTAGTAGTTTCTGAGGAGTATTTTCTGCTGTTTACTAAGTAGAGAACTAGATCAATCGAGTTCTATCCAGTTCTTGAGCAGATCTGAAAGAGAATCGAGAGCCAAAGCTCTGATACCAATTGACTGGGTTAGTAAGATTGAGATTCTTACTATGAATTGAATATGGTAATCAAGTCAATGATTGAATGGCGGAAACAAACAATCAAAGAACATTCAATGCAAGAATTATACTCATAAATGCTTTTGTATATATTATGAAAGTGATTGATTACAAAGAATAAAAGATAACAAAATATTCTCTATGTCTATCAGTCGTCACCTCATGTACGAGGTTTTCTATTCTATTTATAGGCAGACAAGATGCCTTTTAAAAAATGACTAAACTACCCCTGACCTGTTACATCAGAACTAGTCTAAGTATTGATCCGCATCTTTGCTTGTTCATCCGCATTGACAAATGCGGGTGAGTTAACTAATCAACATTTCTTCACTTGATCATCCGCATTAGTATGTTGGTCATCCACATTGGTTAATGCGGATGAACAAATACTTATGCGCATTTGTTCGGTCATCTGCATTTGTCAAATGCGGATGAGCAAAGTCTTGTCCGCATTGATTTTTTGGTCTTCTGCATTTGTCAATGCGCAAGAACAAATACTTTTCTGTATTTGTTTTATGTCTTACGGATTGACAAATGCGAAAGACTATACTTGGTTTTTCTTGAGCAGGATCTTCATCCGCATTTCTTCTTGGACTTATGGGATTCCAGCAAAGCAATCATCAAATCACCCATTGAATTGGCATGTATGATCCTTTAAGGGTGCAACATCTTTGATGACATGCCATCTTTCTGGATTTGTAGGGTAAGTCCAGGACAAGATGGGTCTTCCTGATGCCAGAGGAGCTATTTGGATTGGAGTTGGTTGAGCTACCTCTTGTTGCATATCCTCAGGATGTTCTTACTCATCCTGAGGTTTAAAGATGGATGCCTCTTTCTTCTTCTTCTTTGACTTTGGTTTAGAAGCCATTCTTTTTCTCCTCTATGAACTTTTTAACTGAGAAAACAGGCCTGCAACACCTTGTTGATCATCTTTGTCTTACTCAGTTGGGTTTTCTTCTCTCACAGGTTCAGATTGAGAGGGGATAGAACCTTGCTGTGGATCAAAAGATGAAGCTTGCTGAGATTCAGCAAGAGGTTCGGGTTGTGTTGTCTCAAAAGGTTCAACATTAACCTCCACATTTTGAGGGACCTGACTTGGTGGAGAGTGTAAGTCAACAAGTTCTCCTCTTTTGACCTTCTTCTTGATCACCCTAATGTTCTCATCCATGGTAGATAGAGACATAGGGCCAAATCTCCTTCCAGAGAATCCATACAGCTTTAAGAAGCTCATCATCCTCTGCCTATCAGCATACTTCTTCACGCTCTTTTGGATGATGGCTCTTCCCTTGTAGCTTCTTTTCTCATCTTTCTCTTTATTGTCTTTCTCTCTTTGAGTACGTCAAGTTCAAGCTGTTTGAGATACTCAAACTCTATGTACTCAAACGATAAAGGAAGAAGTTTATCTACATGATATAGGCCTGTGGCACTTAGGTAGTTGATCATATTGATCCTATCGATTTCTTTGTCTACATGAGGTTATTGTGGAGCCACAGCCTCTTGTTTAGGACTTTCTTGAATTGGTGAAAGGGTAGGAACATGTTTGTAGAGCCTTTTTAGTCTATTTTCTTCCTTTATTTGAAAAAGAAATCTTTCATCCTCTACCTTCCTCCTTTCTCTTGACATTTCTATGTCATTCAGTTCATTTAGTTCCTTTAAGGGGAGGGAGATGATACTATCAATATCATAGTTCCTGGTCTGTAAGTAGGCAATCTTGACTGCCCTTAACTCATTATTCTGAGTGTTTGGTCTAGGAGTGGCCCTAATTGCAGCTTCCATGAAGCCAGCAGACCCAGCAAAAGAACTTTCTCCCTTTAGCTTCCTTTTCCTCTCTATCTCTCTCCTCCTCAATCTCCTCAAGAGTCATTTTTCTTTTCCCTTTGTCACTCACAGACCTTTGTGACTCTAGGTGGATAGAGCTTTGACCTTCATTGGTTATGTAGCATCCAAGCTCTAGCCAGACAAAGGTTAAGATGCACCTTCACCAACAAGTATCTCATCAAGGGAATAGACTTCTAAAGTAGTTGTAGGTGTGACAAAACTCTCAGGTTCAATCACTAGGCCTTCAGTCAAGGTCTTCCCTTTGAAGCTAATCTTAGGTCTGCATCAACATCCAATTGACCAATGACATTGCCTGAATGCTTCTGTCTCCTTCTGAGGCCGTACTCTTTAGTAATCCTGTCTAGAATCCTTTGAGCCAACTTGTCAACTTATCTAGGTTGGCTTTGATTGACAAGTGGCATGCTGACAAGGTCTAGACCTTCATAGTAGTTCAAGGTCTGAAAATTAAAGACTTCTTGCTGCCCTTGAATTCTTTGAAGAATGAGGGCTCTTCTGTTGGTATCATACATCCACCCTATGATGTAATTGGAAGTTCCTTGAGGTGGAGATGACACAACCCTTGGAATGCCTTCCTAAAAGGACTCTGAATGAAGGAGTCTATAGAGTCCACATCAATGTGAACTTAAGAAAGTTGCTGAGTATGGACAGTTGCAAGTGAAGATGGTGAATCTTCAAAGTCCATGCTCTATGAAGAACTCCCAAGTTATGTAATTGTAATGACTTTCTCCCCCTTTTTGGTAGCATCGCCCTCTTGGATAGGTGAGCTAGGAGTTAGGTCCATCACATTCATAGGTTCTTGTGTTCCTGGTTGAGCTCTTCTTAAAGGTCTTCCAGCTAGTCTCTACTTGAGATAAGAAATCTCAAGTTGATGATCATTAACCCTGTTGTGTAAGGTAGTCACTTGAGATTCCAAGTGACTAACCTTAGAGACTAGATAGGTGCATGTTTTTGATAGTTTTTTGCACCTTTAGTCTCAGATTCCCCTCTTCTTCATCAGAAGATTCATTGGGGGATGAGATAATTGGATCAAAGTCCTCAGTCTCACCACCAGCATGATGTTCTTGGCTGCTGGTTTTCCTCTGCTCTCTAACTACTTCAAATAGAGTATGAGTGGGCTGAGTTGCCATGGTTGAGGTCTTAAAGATGTAATCATTTGCAGAAGTGAGAGCCTCTTCCATATGGACTTCTTGAGAAGAGTCAGGAACATCCACCACAGTAGTCAGTAGATGATATGGGATACACAAGGGAGAAACAGGAGCACTCATCTCTCTTTGAGTGGGGGAAGAGAAGAGAGATTAATGATACTCACTGAATCCCAAGTCTTCATCATCATAGAAATCAAGGCTAGGGTTGGTTGGTTAAGATCTAAAGGCTGGGGATGGTAACTTTTCCCTGAAGGTTGTTCACTAGAGTGTTGAGACTCAAAGTGAAGGCCTAAGGCTATTGGGCTAATGAGCTTATTAGTCTGAGCATGAAGAACCTCAGGTTTGATAGTTAAAGTAATAGGAGTGGTTTGCTCCTTAGGAGAAGGGGAAGCTCCAGAGTCTACTTCCTCCTATATGGGTAGTAGTATGGGGGCCTGCACAAACTAACTTGTGTAGGGGTTCGTTTGGATTTTCTTTTGTAGGTAAGGGTGATTTGTGGTTGTTTTGGTGGTTGAGAGGTTGAAGGTGTGCGCTCAACACTAGCTTGTGTTGCTAGGTTGTCACCTTGAGAAATGAGCTCTAACATTTTTGGGACAAAGGTTGTTTCTACCCCAGATAAGCCAACAGTTGGCTTCTTCAAAATTTTAAAGATGCCAGGCTTCATTTGTCCCAATTTAAGAATATTATTTGTTTCCCTCAACTGTGAGCCCAGTTCACAGTTGAGAATGTGTTGAACATATCTAGGAAACATATAATACTCTAAGGAGTCCAAGTTAGCAAGCAAATTTTGTATAAACAAACTGAGAGTACCTGAACTTGACCCCCTAAACCATTCCATGCACTATGAACGAGAGATCTTCAGGAATCTAGTCCCAACCCCCATGCTTGTTGGACAAGCTATGGATGATCACATCTAGTAAATACTTCTTTTAGGATGAGACCTTCCCTTTCCTAAAGGTCTTTACAGAGAAATCCCCCTCATAGCCCTTCTGCTAAAAGGATTGGTTGACAACTTCTTTGGAAAAAGACAACTCACCTTCCTCATCATCCAGCTGAAGATGGGTGTTTATGATGGCTGGAGTGATGAAGATTGTCCTGCCATGCACTGTAGCAAACAATGCCTTCTCCCTATCTAGGATGACCTCTTGATATGTCTTCCAGAAGTCAAGCAAATGATCCTCATAAAGAACAGGATCTATGGTAAGGGAGGTGAAGTAGTATGATAGAGCCAAAAATCAACAAACCTCTATGAAATGTGGATCTTTCTCAGAGTTTCACAGAGCAACCCGATTGTGTTGCCTGTGTAACTGCATGGAAAAGTTTGAGTCATTTCCGCGGTTGAGGTTGGCCATTTGAGAAAGCTTAGAGGTGAAGGAAAATAATAACAAAGGCGGTTCTAGAGAGGAGTTTGGGAATTTAGGTCTGGGAGAAGATGAAGATGATAAAGAAAGAGGGGGAACCGTTGGCTTTGTATATGAAACGGATTTAAGACAAAGTTAATGAAAGAGAAACTTTGAAATCTGAATATCGGTCCCACCTTTAAAAAAGTAGTTTGCTTTTTGCTCAAAAGGTAGTTTTCTTGGAAGTCAAAAATCTTCTGATGATAATTTGTCTTTGGAAGTTTTGAGAAAAAGATTTTGAAGCCAAAATGACTTTGGAAGAAGTTCCTAAGAGTTTTGAAAATTTTGCTTCGGAAGAGAACTAAGTCTTGGATACTTTATTCGATTAAGAATAAAGCTTTCGAGAGATAATTTGCTTCAGAAGAAAGTTGTCCTTGAAAACATTCAAATACTTAAGGGAAATATTAAGCTTCGGAAGATATTTTAGAAATATCTTCCGAAGGCAATTTTACTTAAGCAGTTGTTTGTTTTAAAGGCATAAGTTTCTTCCGAAGATAAAACCATATCTTCCGAAGGACAGAAAAGATCAAGATTTTCAAAAGTCTATAAAAAAAATTTAAAAAGATTTTTCTTCCAAAGAAAACAAGTGCTTATGAAGATGATGAAATAGACAACTTAGGACAAACAAAATTTAGAAATAATATGAATTAGTTTTAAGAAAAAGCTACTCAAGGTTAATCATCCCAATAGCTTATATGAGATATTTAAATCTCTGCTCATTAAAAGCTTTAGTGAACAAATAAGCATATTGTTCATTTGTGTTAACCTTGACTAGTTTGATCAAGCCCTTTTCAAAGATATCTCTAATCAAATGATACCTGATATTGATGTGTTTAGTCCTTTAGTGTTGCATAGGATACTCTATAATAGAGATGGTGTAACTCCAGGATGAACACACTTGAATCAAATCACGAAGATTATAGATCAAAATACGATAATCACAATTAAAACCCCTTTGATCTTCAATTAGATTGCAAAATATGTTTACAAGTAATCCCTCAATCTATTGGTCATTCAACCATCTCAACACTAATGACAATTAACCTATTTATAGTCTAGACTAATATTCACTAATTGCACTTAACCCCCTAGACTTAGGCTAATAAATGAAAATTACATATAAAACATAAAAATGACTAAAAACAAGATAAAATATATTTTGTTCACACAAAATATATTTATTACAATAAAACTCCTAGTCATCTTAATCTTCACGTCTCGTCACGGTTCTTCGTCTCGAACGTGTCGTGTTTGACTTTTGTTGACTTTGATCGTGACGTTGACTTTTGTTGACTTTGATTGTGTTGATAATATAGACTATCTTGTACAACTCCAACAGATTGCACTATTGTTGTCTATGTGAATGGGACTCTCTTTAAAGTTGAACCCATAGTCTAACATCTGATTCTGAATCCAAAGCAATTGAGCACAGTAGCTTGCAACAATAATGTATTCAGCTTTAGAAGTTGATGTAGAAACATAGGATTGCTTTTTGAATTGCCAGGAGACAACCCTTCTACCAAGAAACTAACCTCCCCCTGATCTAGACTTTGTAGTCATATTGCATCCACCATAATCACTTTCGGTATATGCAAACAGATTAAAGTCAGAATTCTTTGGATGCCAAAGGCCAAGTGTTAAGGAACCTTTGAGATATCATAATGTTCTTTTGACAGTGATAAGGTGTGATATCATGGGTTTGACTTGATATCTTGCACACACACATGTGGCAAACATGATATCAGGCCTGCTAGTTGTAAGGTACATAAGAGACCCAATCATAGCCATGTAGAGATGTTCATCCACACAGTCCCCATCAAGGTTAGGTCCAAGGGAGTGGTTTCTTGCTATGGGAGTCTTAGCAAACTTGCAATCAGTCATGTTAACCTCTTAAGTATGTCCTGAACATACTTTGACTGACTTATGAAGATGCCATCTTCAACTTGCTTTACTTGAATTCCTAGAAAGATATTAAGTTCCCCCATGGCACTCATTTCAAATCTATCCTTCATCAACTTCTCAAAGTCTTTGCAGAGCTTTGGATTAGTTGAACCAAAGATGATGTCATCTACATATACTTGAACTAGCATCAAGTCATTTCCTATTCCTTTAATGAAGAGAGTTACATCTATAGTACCTCTTTTGTATCCATTCTTACAGAGATATTGAGATAGAGTCTCATACCACTTTCTTGGTGCTTGGTGCAACACATAAAGAGCCTTATCAAGCCTGCAAACATAATTAGGATGATTAGGATCTGCAAAACCAGGTGGTTGCTTGACATACACCTCTTCATCAATCACTCCATAGAGAAAGGCACATTTGACATCAAGTTGATAGACCTTGAAGTTCTTGGATGCAACAAATGCCAAGAATATCCTAACAGCTTTGAGTCTTTCTATAGGAGCAAAGACATCTGTGTAGTCAATTCATTCTTCTTGTGTATACCCTCGAACAATTATTCTAGCTTTGTTTTTTTATGACAAGTCCTCTATCATCGTTCTTATTCCTAAAAACCCATTTGGTTCCTATAGTAGTATTCCCATGAGGAAGAGGACATAGGTTCCAAACCTTCAGCCTTTTGAATTGCAGCAGCTCCTCTTGCATAGCTTCAACCCAACTTCCATCCTTTAGAGCCTCATCAATTTTATTAGGCTCTATCTGAGATAAGAAACATAGTTAAGACAAACATTTGAATCATGGGTTTGTCCTCTTGTACTTACCCCTGAGTCAACATCTCCAATGATGTTTAAGGTGGGATGAGACTTGTGGATCCTTAGCTGAGGGATCACAGCAAGTTGTTGAGAAAGATCTATATTAGAAAATTTTAGATCTGGCATCGATGTTTCTCTCACCTTATCAGCACACTTATCAAGTGAGACTTGATCCAATGAGTGTGTGACATCATTGATGTTGTCTTCAATGGAGTGGTTGTCAGCATCAAGAAATTCTTGATCACTATCACCACCACCATGGTTTACTACATTTGAAGCTTCTTTATCTGGTTGTTGAGCCTCTGAGCTGGATTTAAAGGCATCTTAGATGTATCAATTGAATTGGTCATCGTAGTGCTGATAGAAACTTCATTTGCAGAATTACTTACAACTGGAGTTGAAGTTGTATAGCTTAAAAGTCTTGCCAGCTCAAATCTTGAATCAAGATAACCTGTTGGTAGAATATCTGTAGACCCTAAAACATTCTCACAAGTTTTGTTAAGACAGCTAGTAATTAAATCAAGATCAAATAGCTAATAAGGACCAAAACCAGTTACACTGGGTGTGTGTTCATTGAAAGTCACATTGGCTGACTCTTCAACAATCCTGGTTCTGATATTGTATACTCTATAAGCCTTAGCTTGGGAAGAGTACCCAATGAAATGTCCATTATCTGATTTCTCAGCAAATTTGGCAATTTGATCTTTGGTATTCAAGATGGTGCAAGGACATCCAAAAGACATGAGAAAACCAATGAAAGGTTTCCTCTTGTGCCAAACTTCATAAGGAGTCTTACCATGTGTCTTAACTACTAAAACTCTGTTTTGCACATAGCAGACAGTGTTGACCGCCTTTGCCCAGAAAGTGATAGGCAGTTTAGAGTCAAATAACATAGTTATTGCAGCTTCAATAAGTGTCCCGTTTCTCCTCTCAACAACATCATTTTGCTGAGGAGTCCTGGGAGCACTATATTGTTTTGTAATACCCTTTTCATCACAAAATGTATCAAGGATTTGGTTCTTGAATTCAGTTCCTTGATCACATCTTATGGTTTTGACCTTGTGATCAGATTGACTCTCAATCTTTAAGATGAAATTCTTCAAAATCTCAGGGTTCTCGTCCTTAGTTCTAAGGAAGAAGACCCAAGTGAATCTTATGAAGTCATCTATGATCATTAAACAGTAAGAGGTCCTTCCTAGACTCATTACACTGGTGGGACCAAGGGGATCCATATGTAACAAGTGTAAGGGAGTAGTGATGGGTTTCTTCCCTTTGGCTTGTGAGATACCTTGTGTTGCTTCCTTTTCAGACATGCAACACAATGATCATCACTTGTAAACTCATTCTTTGACATTCTAGTTACCAAATCATTCTTAATTAGCTTATTCATGTTATTAAAGTTTACATGGCATATTCTTTTATGCCAGAGAAAGACTCATCACTATTTGCTTTAGACAGAAAGCATGAAACTTCTCTTGAGGGAGATGTTTCTTGCAAATCCATCTTGTACATGTTTCCTTTTCTAGGGGCTCTACGCAGAATATGCTCATAAGGAATGACCACCCCGGGCTTGAGAACAATGCACTCATGATCAGTGAAAAGCATGTTATGACTTTGATTATAAAATTGAGATACACTCAAAAGATTGTATCCAAGCTCCTTGACAAAGTTTACCTTCTTAATGCTTAGCTTACCATTTATGACCTTGCCCCTTCTAGATATGTAACCACCCTCATCTTCTCCAAAAGCAACTGTCCCTCCATCAATTCTTTCAAAATTTTGGAATAGTGACCTATTGCCTATTATGTACCTGGAATAACCACTATTAATGATCTAGACATTCTTGTTTGTCTTGAGTTGTTCCTGCACAAAAGAGATGGTTAGTTACATTTAGAAACCCAAGCCTTACTTGTCTTGGGTTTATCAAAAGAAATTGAAGGTAATGAAACAGTAATTTATCCTATAGTCATATTTTGAGGATCCTTTGCTATTGTTGATGGATAACTTTCAGTCATTTGGTCTTTCTTGAACTTCCACACGACCTTTGGAAGTTTAGACTTGACCTTCAATTCTTCAGAAGTTTGACAGACTTTGGAATGTTTGATGACCGGTCCTTTGGAAGATCTTGCTATCACTGCAACAAGCTTCAGTGCTTCAAAAATATTCCCTTCTTCCAAGACCAAATTTTCTTCTAAAGGCAATTTTCCACTTGCCTTCATCTTCATTTTGGAGCTTCCAAAGGAAACAGATTTTCCTTCCGAAGCTATTTTCTTCTTGGAACTCTTAGAAGTCTCTTCTTTGGTCATATGGAGAGTGTTTCTTGGATTGTAGAAACAATTGTTAGCAAGATGAAAAGTACTCTCACACATAACATAGTTCATTTTCCTCTTCCTAAAAGCCTTCTTTTGAGAACAACGCTGAACTTGATCACTTTCCCTCTCCACCTTCATCTTTGCAGATGCTGAGACGGTTCTTTTAGGGTGAGAACTACACTTGGAGCTGGATGGTTCAGGTTGAGTAGCAGTGGTACACAACTGATCAGCCTTCTTCTTGATGCTGGGATGATTTGAACATGAACCAAAACTCTTGGTACTAGAGTTCAAGTTGTTGTCTTTAATCTTAACCACTTCAAATCCTGTAGGATAAAGACTTGTTTCTGCTTAGAGTCAAAAGTGGCATTGATCTCTTGAGACTTCTTTGCTTTTCTCTTGATCTTTCTGATCAAGTTCTTTTTCATAGACTTGGTCATCACAGGCTTCTTACTCTACTCAAAAGGATAGTGACCCTTCTTAGAATCTTCTTCTTCACTCTTCTCAGAGGCATTCTCCACTATCACTTCTTCATCCTCTTCAGTCAAGGAGTCTATAAAAGGAAGCTTTATTCATAAGTTCCATACCTAGGAGATCTTACAGACAAGATTATGTGGAGGAGCTATCTCACCAGATCCAAGTTGTTGCTTATTCTAATAACAAACTTTTGCATGAAAGGATGAAGATATAATGTTCTTGAAGGTCTCTTCTTCAAGAACACATTTTTCTGCCCTGGTTTTGCTGATCACAAGCTCAGCCTGGCATTCAATCAACTTGGTTATGAGATCTTTGATTTGAGTCTGGTAGTTGGTGTGTTCATGTTTAAGAACTGAAATGGTTTTCTCTACGTCTTCTATCTTTAACTTATAGTCATTTTCAGATCTTTTGAAATTAGATTTTAAGATATTTAAGGACTCAAGATCAGATCTCATCTCTAAGTTGTAGACCTGTATCTATTAACTTTAGCAATACATTCAGATATACAGAGATGTTCTAATACCTTTGCTTCATCATGGTCAGCCATTAGTGTTTGGTTTGGAGATGCATCTTCCACCTGAAAACTCCAGTCAAAGCCTCCTTCTTCAACAACAACTGTGCGTGCTGCTTTGGCTTCTCATTCTAGGTAGCTTTCTCAATGTAGTTTGGTCTGGTTTGTGCTTAGCCACCATTTGTCCTTAGTGCCTTGCACTCTTTAGCAAAGTGACCCATTTGGTTACAGTTGTAACACTTGACTTTTATTTTATCCAACCCAAACTTTCCACTAGTTGTATTGCTAGGAAACTTCCATCCTGTCCTCTTGTAGAACTTCTTGGCTCTATGAGTGAGAAGAGCCATCTGCTAGACTATCTCCATGTACTCCATGTCATCTTGATGGATATAGTCTAGGTCTTCAAGGATGAATAGAAAGTTTCCTGAGCTTTCATCAGAAGACACAAAGGCATGTAAAGAACTTGTCTCATGGAATAGGCTTCCTTGAGTGTAGCTTTCTCTTGGTGTCTCTGGAAAGGTGATGAAAAGACCCTTTTGTGAGTTATCAGGGTAGCATATAAGATGATGTTGAGGTTCTATGCTATCCCTTTCAGTCACATGTAAGGCTAAAGTCACTAGATTGCTAGAGTTACCAGATGAACCTTGCATGTTCATCTCCATTCGGTATCCACTGAGAATACCATAAACTTAATCAAATTGAGAGTCTTAAGGTTCTCAGTCCTATTCATAACAACACAATAATGTATCCATTACCTAGGAAAAGACGAGATGAACTTCCTTACAATGTCCTTGTTTTCAACTCCAACATCGACTAAAGTATCCACAATCTCAACATACCTGATGTATTGTTGTGTCATGGTTTCAGCTGTTTTAAAGGTGAAATTTTCAAACTCCTGCTTTAGGAGATCCTTCTTGTTCTCCTTGGCTTTAGTAAAACCCTCATACATTAGTTTTAATGCATCTCACAGTTGTTTAGCTGTTTTGCATTTCATGAAACCTTTGTATATAGCGTTGGACAGTTTGAAGGGTTATCATGGCTTTCTGATAAATTTCTATTCTTTTTCTATCTTCATCAAAGTAGTCAGCCACAGCCTTTAAAATCATACCACCTCCGGCAGCAACTGATGAGGTGCTTGGTATGTAAGGTCCAGAGATAACAGATTCCCACATCCTTGAATCTTGAGACTTGATGAAACCTTCCATTCTTTGGCACTAAGTGTCAAAATGTTCAAGATGATCAGTGGGGATTATGCCATGGTTCTAGTTTCCATATCAGCTTTAGTTATAACTACCATTTGAGATGTTAAGTATTTTGTGTGTGTGTGAGGGATCTTAAGATGGTGAGATCTTACTATCAAGAGCCTGGAATGCTCTGATACCAATTGCAGGATCATTTGAGGGGTTTGGTCACTTACAACACAAGACACAATGAGGAGAGATTGATTTTAGAACACTTAACAAATCAAAAGGGGACCTAGAAACCAGTTACAATGATACTAAGAAACACAAGTAATTAAGAGACCAAACAAGAAGAAAATACACAAGTGTTTGGTTTTCAAGAATGTTGTATATTGCTCTCTAGTTCCTTACAAATGTTACAAAGCATGCATTAAAAATACAAAGGACCAGAGATACTTTATACTACATCCTATAGTCGGCCATACTTTGAAGGCCAGTTGGATACATAATCTAGACAACAACAAAATCAATGTAGAGTCAAAAGGCAGATTGCATTTTGACTAGTGACTATGACATGTCATAGCTCACATCCTAATATATTACAAAAAGGATAAAAGTATATAAAGTAGAAAGAAACAGACTCAAGACCTCAATGTACAGTTTACAAAAACATGGACCTTTTCACCAACTTGTGAAAGTTGGTGAGTCAAACAAAGTTGCAGCAGAAAGGTGGTCCAGCTTTATGGTAAAAGGTACATCAGATAAAGCATGTACTCAAAAGTCTTCAGAAGAAATCTATCTTCATAAAGTGGCTTCGGAAGACTTTGTCTCTAAAGCTTCGAAAGACTTCTTGTTTGGCTTCGAAAGATTTCACACTTAGAATATTTTCTAATGCAAAATGTGAAACTTCCAAAGCATTCTACTTCATCATTTTGTGCATGCATGCAGGACACACTATTTGGATATTTGGGGTTGCATCAGCCTTATATGAAACCTTACAACTCATCTTATCCTCTTTGAGCTTATGAACCTTAAAGTTTGACTTTTGACTTCATTCAAACTTCTACATGGGTTTATTATGAGGTCCTCATAAAACGAATAATCCATTATCAGCCCCATTTTGAAAGCTTGAACCATAGCGCGACGTCAAGATTAAGGACATCCAAGGATTCACTACCAAACTTGCTAATATAATCACTAAGCAACTCATCAAAATTTTGTGTTACTCTATAGAGATCTTTAGTTAGCCTTTCAAATCTTCTACTACATGAGAATTTGTTATTAAAATATGTGTTGACTAAATAAGAAAATCAAGTAATAGAGTAAGGAGGTAGTATCCATCTTAAATGTAGATCATGTGAGGGTTAATCCAAAGTCTTTATATAAGCAGGCTTTGTAAAAATGTAAACCGGTGGGGATGATTTCCATCATTTCCTTGTGTTGTGCAACATGTTCATTAGGATTCATAGTTTCTTCGTACAACTTCATGCTAGGAGTCTAAAGATGTTTAGGGATCTCCTAATCTTGAGATCCTTTGACTTGATAGAGATATTTCAGGTATTGGTTGTATGACACTAGGTACATTGGAAATCATATCCTCTAGCTTCTTCAACTCTTTAGCCATAATTTAAATAATTCCTATATCCTACATTAGTCTTTAAAATTTGGTTAAGGTAAATGTTACCGCTATCAAAATTTTGTGATGATGATCCTTGATTCATGCCAAGGTCCCTACTAGTAGTAACTCTAGCACCATAATTGGGATTTATTATTCCTGCTTGAGTCTGCATAGGAATAAAATCTCTAGAATGATTTCTTGATGATCTTATAGCTTCAAAATTCAAGATCCTTAGTTGTAGTAGAGTAGATGTAGTTTCCACAGGCTTTTGCTTCTCTGATTTTATCTTTTCTATCTTTATCACTAGTATTTGATTAGTATTATAGTGTTGTTCCATTTGTTGGTATTCTATTTGTTGTTATTCCATTGTTGTTATCCCATCTGCTATTTCATTTGAGAGAACATAGATATGGTATCATTGTTTAAGATATAGAAAGGTCCTTGAGTAGACATTCTAGATTCCGAAGTGAAATGAGCAGGGTTTATCTTCTTGGCTATGTTATCATTTTCCTTTTGAAAAGATGGAGGTGATTAATAAAGTGTCTTAACCTAGAGCTCAAAAATAGGATAGAGAAGAAAGCTTGGATTGAGATGACATTTTTAAGAAAAACTACAATAACTAATGATTGATCGCAAACTTTAGTAAGAATTTAAGAATGAAAAGCACCATTGGCCCTTAGTGGGGGCCAAATGGTTGTGAAAAAATGACCAAGTATAATTTTGCAATCAAATTCATATATCAGGTGGTGTGCTTGTATAATTTATATAACAAATATGATAACAAAAAATTACCATAGTTGTTTACGAGGAAACCCCTTGATCTCCGAAGATCTTCGGCATAAAACCTTGGGAGGTGATTACTCATCACCTGTCTCTTTATTTCTTATGAATTGAAATGAAAGTACAACTTGAGAGTGATAACATATTAATACTACGTATTAAAGAGAGAGTTTTGAGTGTGAATTGTGTGTTCATATTCCATCTTTATGCCTCCATTTATAATAAAACGGAAATAACTAACTTCCAAGATTTCCAAATATTGCGCAACTACTGATCGTAAACGGTCTTCTTCTACATGATTTCAACAGCTAGAGTTTGATTCTTTAGGGTTGACCGAGTAATAGTAATTCACCTACAAGAACAAGTCAAAGCCAGAAGGAACAATAGCCGATTAGTAACAACATAATTCGGGATACCGAACATACTCAACAATAGGGATACCAGACTATAAAATTCACCCGTAAGTAAGAATACCTTCTAAGCCTCATAGTTGTTTAATTTTAAATTATTACTCATTTCTTTTATATATTTTTTCATGATTGGTATGCAAATGATGAAGAATTCATCAACATGAAGAGAGTATTATCATGTTTATAGGATGGAGTTTAAAAGGCCTTTACTAGAACAAACCTTGGTGGAAACTCAACCAGATAACAGTGATGCTAATTCTAGTCCACTTGTTACTAAACATCATCACAACATGGTGAAGTGTTTACCTCTCCATCGACTTTATCAAAATCATAATGATAAAAAAAATTCAATTAGTTCTAAACCATCAGTGTTAATACTATAATCTTAACCATTACACACCATAGATGGAGAGCCATCCACTAATCAAATCATTGGTGACCGAAGCTTTAGTGTGGAAAATTTTAAAAATTTGTTCTAATATATCGTTGCATACTTGTTTCTAGTGAAAACCTTAAGAAAAAAAACCCTCAAGAAAAACTTGTTTCTGATAAAAGTTTGTTTCCTGTTGAAAACTATGCTAGAGAAGTTGTAATAGTTTAAGATATATGAGTTATGTTCATTATGCAACCTCCTTTAGGGTAAGAGTGTAAATGGAGCCAAATGGATATTTTTATAATAAAAGTGATGTAAAGGAAGTGACCGTAATGCTAGGTTGGTAGTACATGGATTTGCCCGGGATGAAGGGGTAGATTATGATGACACTTGTTAACCTCTTGTCATATTAGAAGCCATCGTAACCTTCCTCACATTGCAACATCAAAATTTCATGGTTTTTTAGTAGGACATTAAAAATGTCTTCTTCTATAAACAATTGCATTGCACTCTAGTCTTTTAGGATGCATATTATGTTGAGTATGTGTATAGGCTTGACAACACTCTTTTTAGACTCAAATATGCTCCTAGAGCCTAATACGAGACATTAGAAGTGTTTGTCTAGATAATATATAGAGAAGATGAGCTATTTATGACATGTCATTTTTTAAAAGGGCAGGGGATGGGGGATATCGTGCTTGTATAAATTTGTGTTTATGATATCATCTTTTGATCTATAACCTAAGACTTCATAAAACATTTCAAACTATAATGTGTTCCAAGTTTAAGATGTGCTCAGACGGTGAGCTTAAGCTTTTCATAGGGTTAAACAATCCAGCGAAGGTATTCTGAGAAACTAATCAAAATAATCCTAGGATTTCTTAATCGAATTTGATTTCAAAGAATGCAAACCCATTACTACTCCTATGAGTACATCTATTTCTCTTCATCTTGATCCTTTTGTATTTAACTTCAAGTAGAGCGAATATTACGTTTTCAACTTGTGTGAACGGGGTGACTTTCACAAGTAACCAAGTTTCGCAGTTCAACTAAAGTCACTTAAGTATTTTTGTCTCTGTAAATTCATCACTTTCACATGATGTTTCAATCATATCTAATATTTTAATCTATGGTTAAAATTTTTAATTGCAAGTTTCGAAAATGAAACATATATAAATTTTGGTTACTATCCAACCACTATTTTTGTCTAATTAACTTAAATTTAATAATTATGGGACTATGTTATTAATTAAGGATTTCTATCTTTAACTCCAAATCCAATTAATTAGAAAATAATTTTCACTTATTGGTAACCAAAATTCATATATGTTTCATTTGCCTAACTAAATTAAAAATTAATTCATTTTTAAAAATATCGCATGAGCTTGGAACACATAATAGAAGTGAGTGACTTTAGAGAGACAAAAAATTTTTTGAGTGACTTTAGTAGAAAATATGAGCTACTATTGTGTGACGTTTTCCTTGATCGGTATCAAGTAACCCTAAAAATGGTCACATTTAGTTTTTTTTTTTTCATAAGGTCTCTATATATATATTAAAGGCACAACAAATCTTATACTATGGTACCCTAAAAATCACTCTTTTAATCTAGGAATTCAAATAGTAATTATGTAGGATATGCAACTAACAAAATTTTAACAACCGAAGGTCGTCAATTATTAGTGGGGGATTAGTTTCTTCGAAAATCAAGAAGCAAATTGTAGTTTTAACATCAACTGCTAAATGAGAGTATATTGTTGTTGGTAGTTGTTAGGCATTAAGTTTCTATAGAGCTGAGCTTAAAAAACTCTAATCATGATGTACAACATTATTTCCGTCTCCATCACCAAGGACACAGTGTAACACTCATACAATAATCACATTAATATTAAGTATAAATTCATTAGAGATTGCTTCGAGAAAAGTAAGATTTACTTATTTTGCACATTCTAACTGATAAACGACTAGTAGATATTTTTAAATAAAAGCTTTTGGTTATGCCATTTTTTATTTTTTATATAGTCTCATTACTAGAAATATTAAGTTTTTGGTGATTCTTTTAACCCATCTAAGCCAAACGAACCTATAAAAGAAATATTTTTCTTTTTATATTTTAAGCGAAATCTCTTTCTCTAATTATATGAGTAAAAGGATCAATCTAATATGTTAGTTAACGGGAATGTGCTCTCAATCCAACATATTCCAAAACTTTTCTTTTATTATTTTTATAAATAATTACATATTTATAACATTTAACATGCCCATGTGTTTGATCCCTCATGTTTAAGACGTGATCCATATTACTCCTCTTGATTATGCATGTCACCTAAAAATATATGCACATGACTTATTTGCTTTCACTAATAGAGTTATATTTTGTCTGCGTATCATACCAACCTATATTGATATGCCCTCAATTAACACATATGATCCAACATTAAGCCAAAAAACTCTCATCTAAGCCTAATACTTACACCAACCACAAAAGTCACATACAACCTAGTGTTGGAATAGGAAACTCTTATCAAAACCCAACATCCAATTGATTGCGAATCTTACATGCGATCTTCTATTGAACCAAGAAATTATCATTTGAATACAATACATCTTACACAAATATTGGATTCTTTATGCCCAAGACACATAAAATATTGATGTGGTTAGTACATTGTGATCCAAGTCGGGTCATACCCAATAACAAGCTTAGCAAACACCAATTAATATTTAATTGATGATATGATCATCCAATTAAATAATTACACCAATTTAGAAAATGGGTTTTCTAAATACGTTGCATTTGAGATGGAACAACTTAAACTGACATTTTGTTCATGGGTATTATTTGTAATGTTATTTAAGTTGGTTAAATAACATCAAGTAATAGAGTGTGTATGAGTTATATAATAAAGGGTTAATTATATAACTTATCTAAATAACTAGTTAAAACAAATGATAAATATTTTGGGGGGAAACTCCATTGTGAAACAAATTTCGGCCGCCCCTTTAAGGGGGTTTGTGCCTTTTGTTTCTTGGACATTGTTTTAACATTAACTATTTGCACACTCTACCTCCTCTCTCTCTCTCTTACATGCGAAGGACCAAGAACACATCTTTCTCTCTACTTTCTTGAAGAAGTTCAAACCTGAAAATTGGATTTTCAGCTCATCTTGGTTCGAATTTGGTGCTGAAATCCTAGAAACAAGGTGTTTGTTTGATGCTTGTGGGTATGGGAGCTTGAGGACACCTCTCCTTGGTGTTTTGGTCATTCAAGAATGTAACACCCGGTTATTTATTTATTTTGAAGCCAACAAAAGAAGAAAAAGAAATAAAGTCCAAAGTCGAGGGACCAAACTCGCCAAAGAAAGAAAGTTGGGGGAGTGGGGGTATTTAAAGGGAGAGGGCAGCCCTTAACCTCTCCTCACACCCAAAATTCAGCTAAAGAGAGAAAAGGGGAGAAAAAGAAGAGAAAGGCTTGATTCGCATGGGTTCGAGCTCGAAAATCGTCGTGTGGCGAGTCTAAACGAAGCTCTACTTCTCAGTGTTGATTGTGTGAGTTCTAGGACCCCTCTTTTAAATGTTTTTGGTCGATTTTGGGGCTAGAACACATTTGAAAACCCATTTTGTATGTGTGTGTGTTTGACCCATTTATATGTGTTTGCATGTGATGCATTTGGGGTTTCTTTTCAGGCTTGTGCGTGCTTGAATGGTGTTGTGGTATGCATTCCTAAGGTTTAGGATGGTTGATTTGGGCTTAGAATGGGTTTGGATGAGCTTAGAGGTCGAAAATGGCAGATTGGGTTCGAGATGAATTGCATTCTGCATCAGCTAGGGCTAGGCGACCGAATGGAGGCCATACGACCGATTGAGGTGCGATTGAGGTTCATCCGCATGACTGAGGGTTCATTCGCATGACTGAGAGTTCATTCGCACGACTAAAAGCCCATTCGCATAAATGCTCATCCGCATTAGGTCCATTCGCATGGGACTCATCCGCATTAAGTCCATTCGCATTAGTTTCGTTCGCACGATTGGGTGTTCATCCGCATAGGTGTTCATCCGCATTGGTCCAATCGTATGATGTTCAGTCTCCTAGAGGCCATGCGACTGAAGGGTGCCCATACGCCCAAGTAGGGCTGGTGTACCCGAGGAAAGTGTAGTTTAATTACTGACTTTCGGGGGAAGTGCAAATGTAAGTTTTAACGTGGGAGGTTCCCGTAAGTTCATGGAAGATGACTTTTGAGGTCATAGACGCTACGATGGGCATGATGATGTTGATGACTGTGTATGTTATGTATGTATGATGCCATGTATGATGTTTTTGTATGTGTATGTTGATGTTCCTTATTATGATGTATGTTTATTTTTCCCGTTACTTTACGTGGAATGTTAATGAATGAAATGAAAGTATTATGTAATGTAAAGTGAAAGATAATGAAAATAGGAACATGATGAATGAATGCATGCAATAATGAACGAATGAACGTAAGAAAGACTAGCAAGCAATGTATGGAGGTGCACACCCAATAAGGTGTTAGCTCAACGGTGCACTGGTTAGCAACCCCGAAGGATGCACACTGGGGTCTAATCTTTGTGATTGACCATATGTATGGGACCCTTGCTGCTTGCCCTAGGTGCTGGAGTCAGCTTCGTGCATAATGTTCGAGGTGTATGAAGACCTCAGGCCCAATTACTCGCTTGGTGCACAATGTTCAGGGTATAGCATATGGTATTGATCCAAAATGAAAGAGGAAAGATATGTGGTGAATGTACTTATCCTAGGTACTGGAGTCAGCTCCGTGCCCAATGTTCAAGGTCTATGAAAGAGCTAAGGCCTAGTTACCCGCTTCGTGCAGAATGTTCGGGGTGATGTACATGTCATCGAAAGTAATGAATGTACGAATGAATGTAAGAAGTATGAAGGAATGAGAATGATAATGATGTACGATGCATAAACGGAAGTTAACAAAGGAATGATGAAGATAATAATGATATTATCTATATGCACGTATGATGTATGAATGCATGAATGTAAAGAACGGTTTTAACGAAAGAAAAGTATGTTTTATTATAAAACTAGAACTCACTCAGCAACGCTAACTTTGATGTGTTTCCAGTTGGCAGGTAATGATTGCTGAGGATGGCACGGGGCGGCGACTTAGCTCTTTTGGATGGCATTCTTTTGATTAATGTTCTTGCATTGTAATGCGAACGAACGATGTTTTGAAATGAACGCTTGTATTAACTTGCAAAAGCATTTGTAATGATATGAAAAGTTATTATTATGCTTCCACTGTGATGTTTTATCAATGTAAATATAAAGTTATATGTTTTATGTGACATGATTTACCAGCTGTAAGCGTCCCAGGAACAGGCCTTACAAGTTGGTATTAGAGCCAAAGTTTAAGTGAAACGGGTAAAAATATCAAAATAAACCTAAACTTAAACTGAAAATGGGATGGAAAGGGAAGGGATGTCAATCTGAGTAGCTGCGTGCCATCATGTATTTTCGTAATATTAACTGGTATTTTATGCGCATGGTATGTGGTTATGTGTTGTTTGTAGATTTAAATACTGATGTAGTCAGGATAGGTAATGCTCGGGTGTGAAGAGTAAGTAAGTGGCTAATTACAACTGGCCACTGTAATTAGGGAGGCGGCACGAGGCTGTAATTATGGGGCGTTTCAACGAGGCTGGATTTCATTATGAAGTTGCCGCATACTCCGAAAGGGTATGATGCTATATGGGTGATTGTTGACCGCTTGACGAAGAGTGATCACTTCCTACCAATCCGCGAGACATATTCATCTAAGAGGTTAGCTGATCTTTTCATCAAGGAGATTGTAACTCGTCATGGTGTGCCGGTGTCTATTGTGTATGATCGTGACACTCGGTTTACATCCAAATTCTGGAAGAAATTCCATGACGCGATGGGGACGAGGTTACATATTAGCATGGCTTATCATCCCCAGACTGATGATCAGTCCGAGAGGACCATTCAGACATTGGAGGACATTTTTCGGGCATGTGTTATTGATTTTGGGGGAAGTTGGCATGACCACTTACCGTTAGCTGAATTCTCATACAACAACAGTTATCATGCCAGCAGTGGTATGCCACCTTCTGAGATGCTATACGGTAGGAGATACCGAACACCCGCCTGTTAGGGTGATATTGGTCAAAAAGAACTAGGGAGCATCGAGGTAATCGAGGCTATGACTGAGAAGCTCGAAAAGATCAAGGCCTTCATGAAGGCAGCCAAAGATAGACAAAAGTCGTATGCTGATAAACGACGCAGACCGATTGAGTTCCAGGTGGGTGACCGGGTTATGTTAAAGGTCTCACCTTGGAAGGGCATTATCCGATTCAGGAAGCGGGGCAAGTTGAGCCCAAGGTATATAGGACCTTTCCAAATCATTGCTCGAGTAGGGGAGGTGGCCTATAAAGTGGAGTTACCAGATGAGTTAAGTGGAATTCATCCGACATTCCATGTATCTCATCTGAGAAAGTGTTTGGTAGATGAAGATATGATTGTTCCACTGGGGGATATCGAAGTAGACAAACGGCTCAATTATGTGGAGCAACCAGTGGCAATCATCGATCGAAAAGAGAAAAGGCTAAGAAATAAAGCGGTTCCTCTTGTGTGTGTAATGTGGAAGCACAGGAAGGGATCCGAGTCTATGTGGGAGACTAAAGAAGAAATGAGGCGGCATTACCCACATTTGTTCGAGTAATAACAGGTTTCAGGGACGAAACTTATTTAAGGGGGGTGGACTTGTAACACCCAGTTATTTATTTATTTTGAAGCCGACGAAAGAAAAAAAGAAATAAAGTCCAAAGTCGAAGGACAAAACTCACCAATGAGAGAAAGTTGGGGGAGTGGGGGTATTAAAGGGAGAGGGCAGCCCTTACCCTCCACACCCAAAATTCAGCTAAAGAGAGAAAAGGGGAGAAAAAGAAGAGAAAGGCTTGATTCGTGTGGGTTCGAACTTGAAAATCATCGTGTAGCGGGTCTAAACGAAGCTCTACTTGTTGTGTTGATTGTGTGTGTTCTAGGACCCCTCTTTTAAATCTTTTTGGTCGATTTTAGGGCTAGAACACATCTGAAAACCCGTTTTGTATGTGTGTATGTTTGACCCATTTGTATGTGTTTGCGTGTGATGCGTTTGGAGTTTCTTTCCGGGCTTGTGCATGCTTAAATTGTCTTGTGGTATGCATTCCTAAGGTTTAGGATGGTTGATTTGGGCTTAGAATGGGTTTGTATGATCTTAGAGGATGAAAATGGCACATTGGGTTTGGGATGAACTGCATTCTGCATCAGCTAGGGCTAGGCGACCGAATGGAGGCCATACGGCCGATTGAGGTTCATTCGCACGACTGAGGGTTCATTCGCATGACCGAGAGTTCATTCGCACGACCGAGAGTTCATTCGCACAACCGAGAGCCCATTCGCATAAATGCTCATCCGTATTAGTTCCATTCGCATTAGGTCCATTCGCATGGGACTCATCCGCTTTGAGTCCATTCGCATTAGTTTCATTCACACGATTGAGTGTTCATTCGCAGAGGTGTTCATCCGCATTGGTCTAATCGCATGATGTTCAGTCACCTAGAGGCCATGCGACTGAAGGGTGCCCATACGCCCAAGTAGGGCTGGTGTACCCAAGGAAAGTGTAGTTTAATTACTGACTTTCGGGGAAAGTGCAGATGTAAGTTTTGACGTGGGAGGTTCCTGTAAGTTCATGGAAGATGATTTTTGAGTTCATAGACGCTACGATGGGCATGATGATGTTGATGACTGTGTATGTTATGTATGTATGATGCCCTGTATGATGTTGTTGTATGTGTATGTTGATGTTCCTTATTATGATGTATTTTTATTTTCCCGTGACTTTACGTGGAATGTTAATGAATGAAATGAAAGTATTATTTAACGTAAAGTGAAAGATAATGACAAGAGAAACATGATGAATGAATGCATGCATTAATGAATGAATGAACGTAAGAAAGGCTTGCAAGCAATGTATGGAGGTGCACACCCAATAAAGGTGTTAGCTCAACGGTGTGCGGGTTAGCTACCCCGAAGAATGCACACTAGGGTCCAATCTTTGTGATTGACCATATGTATGGGACCCTTGCCGCTTGCCCTAGGTGCTAGAGTCAGCTTCGTGCACAATGTTTGAGGTCTATGAAAAACCTCAGGCCCAGTTACCCGCTTCGTGCACAATGTTCGAGGTATATCATATGGCATTTGATCCGGAATGAAAGAGAAAAGATAAGTGGTGAATGTACTTACCCTAGGTACTAGAGTCAGCTCAGTGCCTAATGTTCGAGGTCTATGAAAGACCTCAGGCCCAGTTACCCGCTTCGTGCATAATGTTCGGGGTGATGTACATGTCATCAAAATTAATGAACGTACGAATGAATGTAAGAAGTATGAACGAATGAGAATGATAATGGCGTACGATGCATAAATAAAAGTTAACGAATGAATGATGAATATAATAATGATATTATCTATGTGTACGTATGATGTATGATCGCATGAATGTAAAGAACGCTTTTAACGAAAGAAAAAATATGTTTTATTATAAAACTAGAACTCACTCAGCAACGCTGACTTTGATGTGTTTCCAGTTGGCAGGTAACGATTGCTAAGGATGGCACGGGGCGGCGACTCAGCTCTTTTGGATGGCATTCTTTTGATTAATGTTTTTGCATTGTAATGCGAACGAACGATGTTTTGAAATGAACGCTTGTATTAACTTGCAAAAGCATTTGTAATGATATGAAAAGTTATTATGTTTCCACTGCGATGTTTTATCAATGTTAAATATAAAGTTATATGTTTTATGTGCCATGATTTACCAGCTGTAAGCGTCCCGGAACGGGGCATTACAAAGAACCTCTTTCTCTTCATCCAAACCATGTTTTTTCAGCAGCTCTACAAAGGTAGTTTGTATGTGTTGTTTTGGTTGTTATTTCTTATTGATAGCTAATTCATACACATATATTTGATCCTACGTTCTTGGGTTTGTTGATATGAAGTTATGTGCCTTAATTTTCAGTTTACAAAACATTATATTAAGGTTTGTTTCCGATGCGTTTTTCTTTTTAAATGGTTAAACAACCTTGTTTATGGTCCAACAAACCCAACATTGGCATCTAAAGCCAGATATGTGGATGACTAGTTTCTATTGTTCTTGTAAAATTGGTTTAATGGGGTTTTAACAATCTAATAGGGGTTGTTTTGTGGTGATATTATGAATCCCCAACCTTTTAAGGTTATATCTTACATGCTTGTGATTAAACATTGAAAGAAAGATATCAAATGGTTGATTGTGTTTTGTTTGGACAAAAACACCCTAAATTCTTGGTTTATGTTGGCTGAAAATATAGGGTTAAATGGGGATTTATTTTGGTTCATGTATGTTGTATATGATATTTCATATTGGTGCATAACCTAGCCTTGACCTTGTGTTGATTTGGTTTTGGATGGATGATTTATTTTGGTTGATTTCATTCATTATGGGTTGTAATATTTATTATTTTGTGCTTGTATATTATTGTAATTTATTTATTCATTCAATGGTGATGTAATAAATAGATTAGGTGTATTTTCTTTTATTATAAAATTTTGTATTAGGATATAAATTTTGTAAAAGAAGATGCACAAGTTGGAAGCACAAAAGGAAGGAACAAAGAGAAGGACTTGAAGCATTTGGATGCAATTTCAAGTGGGGGTCTTTGGAGATCCTATCTTTGTGTTGTTATTAACCCTTAGAAAAGACCTTATGACCACACTTGTGATGGCAAACAAGTTTGGTCACCTAAGTGGCTATGGTTATGCACATGTGGTTGTTTTGTATATGCTTGTTTGATTACCCATTTTGTGTTGATTGTTTGATATGTGGTATACTTAACAATCTTAATAAATAATCATAACAAGTTGATTTTTCATGGTTCTTAATCATTAATATGTTAATAAAAGTTATTAAAAGGATTAATGATTTCAAAATAAAAGAGGTTTTATTAAAAAGAACCATAGGGTACCATGTATTTGAAAGCATGGGAATACAAGGTACATAGAGTTTTCATAACTAGAATTAATGAAAACTAAAATCCCTTTGGAAACAAGTTAAACACCATCCTTTTACACGACACTCGAATCACTTGTAAACTATTTGTGGAATAAAGGTCACCTAACCACTTCTAGGGAACTTGTGTGTTTGAGGTGGGCTTAACATATTTGTGGGATAAAGGTCACCTAACCACTTGTATGTGTAAACTCACAAGTGTGTGTAAGTAGGACGACTTGAATTGAAAACCATGTGCATAAGGTTACCGAAGCACGGCGTACAATGGTGTTAATGGGATTTTACATGCTGACTAAACATAAGATGTTTAACCGATCCCATAAAGCTAGAAGTTGCAATAGGTTGCAATTGTCAAATGTTGACTACATTGTTAATTAAATAATGGGATAAAGGTCATCTAACCATTATTTAAATGTAACGTTGGATTCTAGATTTATAATTATTATATGTCTATGAGACATGTAAAGGGTATTAATGATTAGAATGAATTTTTTTCAGAAATACTAATATGAACTTTGTAAATTTTATAGAAATGGCCGCTAACAATAATGCTACCACCCCGACCGTCCATATACTATCACTGAGAACCATCTTAGAGAGGGATCGTCTTAACCATAATAACTTTATGGACAGGTTTCGAAACTTAAGAATTGTTCTCAAGCAAGAGAAAAAGGCCTATGTCCTTGACGATCCCATTCCTGACCAACCCGACCCTGAGGATGTTGAGGCCTATAACGATTGGCTTCAATACACTGAGGATTCCATGTAGGTTTCCTGCCTCATGTTGGGAACTATGATTCCCGAACTCCAAAAGGACTTGGAGCATCATGGGTCATATGACATGATTACCCAATTGAAGGAAATGTTCCTTCAACAAGCTAGGGTAGAGTGTTTCGAAACGGTTCAAGCGCTTCATGCGTGTCGCATGGAAGAAACCCAATCGGTGTCATCTTATGTTCTTAAGATGAAAAGCCACATTGATCGCATCGAGTGGCTTAATTGTCCCGTCTCAAAGGAGCTGGCCACGGATTTGATCCTTAATGGCCTAACCAAAAGGTTTGAGACGTTCATAGTGAATTACAATATGAACGGGTGGGACAAGAGCGTTGGTGAGCTTCATGCAATGCTCAAAATAGCCGAGGCAAGGATGGGTAGAAAGGTTCTACCTGTTCTCTCGATCAATGAGGGAGGCAATAAGAAAAGGACATTCCCCGATCCCAAGGCAAATTTTGCCAAAGGAAAGGGGTACATCAAAGGCAAAGGGAAGGTGAAGGCTAAAGCGGAACCTCCAAAGCCTAAGCTTAAGAAGCCCAAGGTAACGGCAAACGATCCATGCTTTGAGTGTAGTGAGATAGAACATTGGAAAACGAATTGTCCCACCTATCTCAAAGAGTTGAGAAACAAGAGGGATGTTGGGAAAACCTCAGGTACAACTTTCATGATTCACATTGGTTTAAATGTTATTTCTTCAAACAAATGGGTATTGGATACCGGATATGGAACTCATATTTGCAATTTGTTGCGGGGGTTCAAAAGAAACAAGCACTTCAAGAAGGGAGACACAAGTCTCTACATGGGCAACGGAGCAAAAGTTGATGTCGAAGCCCAATGAGACTATATTTTGAAACTTTCAAATGATTTGGAAGTTGTTCTTAAAACATTTTGTATGCTCCTAGTTTGACTAGGAACATAACTTCTGTTTCCATTTTAAAACAATGTGGTTATGATTTAAAGTTTGTAATGGTATTTATGTTTGTATGGATGATGTATTTTATTTCAAGGCTATGCCTTTTAATGGTATCTATGAATTGGTTCATGATGATTCATCTTATAATAGCTCATTATACCAAACAAGCACCAAGAAACTTAAAATGGATTTAAGTGATTCTTATCTTTGGTATTATCGTCTTGGTCACATACGGATTCAAACACTTCAAAAGAATAGTCTTTTGAAAACAAATGAAAATGGTTCATTTGATAAGTGTGAATCTTGTTTACAAGGTAAGATGACCAAGTCGCCCTTTAGTGTTACTAACGAGAGGGCAAAAGACTTATTGGGAATCATACATTCAGATGTATGTGGTTCTTTTAAGACAATGACTAGAAATGGTGAATGATACTTCATTACCTTTACCGATGATTATAGTCGCTATGGTTATGTGTACTTGATGGCACATAAACATGAACATTTTGAAATGTTCAAAATCTTCAAGGATGAAGTAGAAAATCAACTCAATAAAACTATCAAAGTTCTTTGTTCAGATAGAGGAGGTGAATACCTAAGTGAGGCTTTTCAGGATCATCTGAGAAGTTATGGGATCGTCTCATAACTTACTCCGCTTGGAACACCACAACATAATGGTGTGTCCGAAAGGAGAAACCGAACCCTATTGGATATGGTTCGATCTATGATGGCTATAAGCTCACTACCTCTATCATTTTGGGGTTTCGCATTCCTCTCTGCGGCTTGTATTTGAATATGGCCCCGACCAAGAAAGTGGATTCGACACCTTTTGAAATATGGAATGGAAGAGTTCCATCACTATCATATTTAAAAGTATGGGGTTGTGAAGCTTATGTTAAGCTAAACGCCCAAAAAAAGTTGGAAAGTCAATCCACTAAGTGTATATTTGTTGGATATCCCAAAGACTGTATAGGATACTACTTCTTTGATCCAACAGAGCAAAAGGTATTTATTACTCGAAAGGCATAGTTCTTGGAAGCTAAGTTCCTAATGGAAGGAATAACGTATAGAACCGTGGAATTTGATGAGGATCAAGATCCACAAGCCGATACACGTTTGGTTGACACTAGCAATCAACAAGAGGTTATTGATGATGATCAAGAGGTTGATCAATACACACAAAACGTTCGCAGATCTGGTAGAGTTAACATTCCACCTTAAAGATATGGATTTTTCATGAATGGATGTTATGTGGTTGACTCCGATGAACCAACTACATACATGATGCAATGTCCAATTCTGATTGTGACAAATGGCTGGAAGCCATGAACGTAGAGATGCAATCCATGTATGACAATCAAGTTTGAGAATTGGTTGACCCTCCACTTAACTCCAAACCGGTTAGATGCAAGTGGGTTTTCAAGAAGAAAACAGATATGCATGGAAACTTGGATACTTACAAAGCAAGACTTGTAGCAAAAGGTTTCACTCAAACTCAAGGGGTTGATTACGATGAAACTTTCTCGCTTGTGGAAATGCTAAAGTCAATTAGGATATTATTTGCCATAGATGCATATTATGACTATGAGATTTGGAAAATGGATGTCAAAACCGCTTTTCTTAATGGACATCTCGAAGAGACTATCTATATGGTTCAGCCTGATGGTTTTGTCAATCCAAAACATCCTAATAAAGTATGCCAGTTAAAGAGATCAATCTATGGATTAAAACAAGTATCGAGAAGTTGGAATCAACGTTTTGATAAAGAGATCAAGAATTTTGGTTTCGTCAAGAACGCTGACGAGGCTTGTGTATATAAGAAGGCTAGTGGGAGCATAATTACATTCTTCGTATTGTATGTTGATGACATACTACTTTTTGGAAATGATATTCCAACCATGGAAGGTGTTAAAACCTGGCTTGGAAGTTGTTTTTCCATAAATGATCTTGGTGAAGCCGCCTATATTTTGGGAATAAAGATCTATAGGGATAGATTGAGGCGGTTGATAGGTCTAAACCAAAGTGCATATATTGATAAAATCTTGAAAAGGTTCAAGATGGAAAACTCTAAGAAAGGTATGGTACCTATTCAAAGAGGGACAATATTAAGTACATCTCAATGTCCAAGCTCAAAGGATGTGCAAGATCGAATGAAGGACATCCCATATGCGTCTGCTATAGGATCCATCATGTATGCGATTATATGCACTAGACCGGACGTGTCATGTGTGTTAAGCATGACAAGCAGATATCAGCAAAATCCAGGTAATAGCCATTGGATGGCTGTTAAGAGTATATTGAAATACCTTAGGAGGACTAAGGATATGTTTCTAATATACGGGTCTGGTGAAGAGGAACTCATTATAAAGGGTTACACGGATGCGAGTTTCCAAACTGATAGAGATGATTCTTGATCACATTGGGGTATGTCTTTATTATGAATGGAGGAGCAGTGTCCTGGAAGAGTTCAAAACAAGACGTGGTAGCATTTTCCACTACAGAATCCGAATACATAGCCACCTCATTAGCAGCTCAGGAGGCTGTATGGATAAAGAAATTTATCGCTGATCTTGGGGTGGTCCCTACCATTCAAGACCCCCTAGAAATCTTTTGTGATAACGAGGGTGTGATTGCACAAATCAAGGAACCCCGTGCATATCAAAGGACTAGACACATTGAGCGGATATTCAACTACATAAGAGGTGAAGTTGATATGTAACACCCGGATATTTATTATTTTGAAGCCGGTGAAGAAAGAAAAGAAAATAAAGTCCAAAAGTCGAGGGACCAAACTCGCCAACGAAGAAAAGTTGGGAAATGTGGTGACATATGTAGGGAGAGGGCAGCCCACTCTCCCCACACTCACATTTCAGCTCACAAAAAGAAAAATAGAGAGAAAGAAGAGAAAAAGGAGGAAAAAGTGTTGGTTCGGGTCGATTCGGGTCGCCAAAATCGCCGTGAAGCAAGCCGAATCGAAGCTCTTGTCATTGTGCTCGTTTAGGTGAGTTCTAGGACCCCTCTTTTACTTGTTTTCAAACGATTTTGGGGCTGGAATACATCTGAAAACTCTTTTTCGCGTTTTGGGTGAAAACCCGTATGTATGCGTGTATGTATGTGTATGATGCGTTTGTGACTTGATTTCTTGCTTGGTTGTGCTTGAATGATGTTAGGGTATGCATCCCTAAGGTTTAGGATGGTCGATTTAGGCTTAAAATGGGTTTAGATGAGTTTGGAGGCCGAAAACCCTCGGCTGCAGTCGGGTTGAACTGCACTCTGCACCAGTTAGGGTTAGGCGACCGACTGGAGGCCGAATGGAGGCCATACGGCCGATTAGGGTGCGATTGGGGTCCATTCGCACGATTGGGGTTCATTCGCACGACTGGAGGGCCAGTCGCGTGGGTGTCATGCGACTGAAGGTCCATTCGCACGACTGAAGGTCCAGTCGCATAGGTGTTCATCCGCATTGTCCATTCGCACGACTGGATGTTCATTCGCATAGGTGTTCATCTGTATTAGTTCAATCGCATGATGTTCAGTCGCATGGAGGCCATGCGACTGAAGGGTGTCCATACGCCCGAATGGGGCTGTTGAACCCGTGGAAGGTGTAGATTGACTTCTGACTTTTAGGGGAAAAATGCAGATGTAATTTTTGATGTGAAGGTTCCCATAAGAGTTTTTAAGATGACGATCGAGGTGTTAGAAAGCATGTTGGGCATGATGAGGGTGATGATGTTGCACTTTATGTATGTATGATGTTGCCATGTATGATTTGATGTTGATGCATGTTTAGATTCCTTAATGTGATGTATAATATCTTTCCTGGCTTTACTGTTATGATGAATGAACGAAGTATTATGTAACGTAAAATGAAAGATAAAGGAAGAGGAACATGATGAACGAATGAAACGTCTTGCACACATCGGATACGGGGTCCCTCTTGGTGATTGACCCCAAATGTAGAACCTCTACCGCTCACCCCTAGTACTGTGGCATACGTTTAGCTGTCATTCGTTGACTTCGGCCCAGTAGCTAAGACTGACGGTTACTCCTAGTACCGCAGCATACGTTTAGCTGTCATTCGTTGACTTCGGCCCGGTAGCTACGACTAACCGGGGTGTAGCACATGGTATTGGTTCGGGATGATGTCCGATGCGCAAGTAAGTAATGTAATGAAGAAGGAATGAACGAATGAGGAAGATAATAATGATACTATCTATGTGTACGTATGATGTGTGATCATGTAAAGTACGAACGGTTTTATGAAAGTAAAGTATGTTTTATTATAAAACTAGAACTCACTCAGCAACGCTGACTTTGATGTGTTTCCAGTTGGCAGGTAATGTTTGCTGAGGATGGCACGGGCGACTACTCAGCTCTTTTGGGATGGCATTCTTTTGATTAATGTTTTTGCATTGTAATGCGAACAAACGATTTTTGTAATGAATGTTGTATTAGTATGCAGAAGCATTTACATGGAAATGAAAGTTGGTTTTAGTTTTCCGCTGCGATTTATTAATACAAATGTAATTATATGTTTTATGTGCAATGAGAACCCAGCTGTAAGCGTTCGGGAACGGGGCCTTACAAGTTGGTATCAGAGCCAAAGTTTAAGTGAAATGGGTAAATTTTCAGAATAAACCTAATCTTAAATTGAGAATGGGACGGAAAGGGAATGGGATGCCAAACTGAGTAGCTGCGTGCCATCAGGTATTTTCGTAAAGTTAACGGTTTTATGTGCGCATGGTATGTGTTATGTGTTATATGTAGGTTTAAATACTGATGTAGTCAGGACAGGTAATACTTGGGGTATGAAGAGTAAAGTAAGTGGCTAATCACAACTGGCCACTGTAATTAGGACTACTATACTTGACATAAACTGAGTTGTTTCCTTGAATGACCGTGTTGGTGTTTGAATCTTTCAGTGTGCGTGTGATGGCCGGAGGTAGATCTTCGAAAGCTTCTAGGGGTGGAGGTCAAGGTGTTGAACCGCGACCCAGAGAGGGAGACCCAGAGTTGAGAGAGTGGTTCATGAAGAACCAGAGACCCCTCATCCGGAGGGTGGCGACGAAAGCGCCAATCTGAGAGCCTCAGTAAAAGAGGCTGTTGTAGAAGAAGTACACCAGGTCATGCAGACGATCTTACCGTCTGTGGTGACCGAAGTTATTAAGGCTGTACGAGAAGGGGAAAGGAAAGAAAGAAACAGATCCTCTGGGGAACGGGAACAACCAGAGCCGGAAACGGTTCTATCTGATGATGATGAGGAGGAGGAAGAGCCTGTGCATGAAACGGCACGAGGATGTAATTATGGGGCTTTTATGAGATGCAAACCCCCTACTTTTGATGGAAACGGCACCGCTGCAGCTGCTCACCGGTGGGTGAGGGAAATGGAAGCTGTTCTCGATATCAGCGAGTGTCGAGAGGACCAAAAGGTGAAGTTTGCTACCCACTCTTTTGTGGATTCAGCTCTGTGTTGGTGGGATAACATTGTCCAAGCAGAAGGTAATCGGGCGATCGGGAGAATGAAATGGCTCGAGTTGAAGAAGATGGTGATTGAGGAGTTCTGTCCTCATAGAGAAATGGATAAGTTGGAAAGGGAGTTTTTACAGTTGGAGGCTGGAACCATGACACACCAGCAGTATACCACCAAGTTTAATGAAATGGCACGGCTTGTGCCTGATCAGGTGACGCCTCTGTCTCGGAAAATTAAGAGGTACATTCAGGGTTTACCGGTGGATGTTCGTCGGCATATGATCGCCGCCCGGCCAAGCACGTTTAGGTCGGCGGTTAATTTGGCAGGGAGGCTGTATGATGAGCGGGAGGTGGTGGTGACTGAAGCTAGTAAGAAGGGTGGTGGTGATTGGAACTGGAACGGGAAACGGTTTGGTCGGGGTGATGCCCCGATGGGTAACAAAAAGGCACGGGTGGATGAACGCCGGGTGGTCACATCAAGTGCGGGGTCGAAAAGGTGTGGCAAGTGTGGAAGGGAGCACAGCGGGGAATGTAGGTTTGGGTCAAACTTGTGCTTCAAGTGTGGGAAGACAGGGCATGTGGTGAAGGATTGCATGTCGAGCAAATGTTTTAACTGTGGGGAAATTGGTCATATGAGCAGAGATTGTAAGAAGTCGAGGACTGAGGGTTCAGGGGTGAAGAAGACGAGAAGTGATGGACCGAGGGCGAGCGCCAGGGCGTTCACCATGACACAGGAGGAGGCTAGGACGGACCCTGACGTTGTGTCCGGTACGTTTCTAGTGAACCAGACTTTAGCTTCTGTGTTATTTGATTCGAGTGCTAGTAAGAGTTTTATTTCTGCTGCTTTCTATGCTAAGCTTCCTGTTAGTAGTAGACGTGTTGATGCGCCCTTTGATATAGAAACTGCCATAGGTAAGTCTACCAGGATTTCTGAGATGATAGAGAATTGTGATGTGGAACTTGAGGGTCACAAGTTTCCTGTTAGACCGTTGTGATGACCTTGGGTGGTTTCGATTTGGTTCTTGGGATGGATTGGTTGGCGGATTTCGAGGCGAACATTGTGTGTCGCAAGAAGATGGTTTGGTTGACAGCGCCTGACGGAAGTTTGGTAACGGTTTATGGTGATCGGGTTACTACGATTCCGAAGGTGATCTCAATGGTGGTGGCAGGAAAGTGTATGAGGCGTGGATGTAGCGCCTACTTGGCTTATGTAAAGGATGTGGATACACCAACACCACAACTAGCTGATGTACCAGTTGTGTGCGACTTTCCAGACGTGTTCCCAGAAGACTTATCAGGAGTGCCACCTGACAGAGAAATTGAATTTCAGATTGATCTGATACCGGGTGCCCAACCTGTTGCCAAGGCACCATATCGGTTGGCTCCAACTGAGATGAAAGAGTTGATGGAGCAGTTGCGAGAGCTGCTTGATAAGGGGTTCATTAGACCGAGTATCTCTCCTTGGGGTGCTCCGATCCTATTTGTAAAGAAGAAGGATGGTAGTATGAGGATGTGCATTGACTACCGCGAACTGAACAAGTTGACAGTGAAGAACCGCTACCCCTTACCGAGGATAGATGATTTGTTCGACCAGCTTCAGGGTGCTAGTTGGTTCTCGAGGATAGATCTTCGATCTGGTTATCATCAGTTGAGGTGAAGGAGCAAGATATCCCTAAAACAGCTTTCCGTACGCGTTATGGTCATTACGAGTTCTTGTCATGTCCTTTGGTTTGACCAACGCGCCAGCTGCTTTTATGGATCTGATGAACCGTGTGTGTCGGCCTATGTTGGATAAATCAGTGATTGTGTTTATTGATGATATCCTGATTTATTCAAAGAGCGAGATTGAGCATGCCGGTCACATTCGAGAGGTTCTAGAGACGTTGAGAAGGGAGAAACTGTATGCTAAATTCTCCAAGTGCGCATTCTGGTTGCGCGAAGTTCAGTTTTTGGGTCATGTGGTGAATCCTGATGGGGTTATGGTTGACCCGGCGAAGGTGGAGGCGGTTATGCAATGGAAGTCACCAAAGACGCCATCCGAGATCCGTAGTTTCTTGGGCTTGGCGGGCTACTATAGAAGATTCATCCAAGACTTCTCTAAGATTGCTTCTCTACTAACTAAGTTGACCTGAAAGGATGTGAATTTGTATGGGGTCAAGCTCAAGAGAAGGCGTTCGAAGAGCTGAAAGCAAGACTGACTCAAGCTCCTGTTCTGTCATTACCCGATGGAAGCGAAGATTGGTGGTTTATTCTGATGCTTCCTACTCAGGGTTGGGGTGTGTGTTAATGCAGAGAGGGAAGGTTATAGCCTATGCATCTCGACAGTTAAAGGTTCATGAGGTCAATTATCCTACTCATGACTTGGAGCTAGCAGCCGTGGTCTTTGCATTGAAGATCTGGAGGCACTATCTTTACGGGACGAAGTGCACCATATTCACCGATCATAAGAGCTTGAAGTACTTCTTCGAGCAAAAGGATCTGAACATGAGACAGAGGAGATGGTTGGAACTTATAAAGGATATGATTGTGAGATCCATTACCATCTAGGCAAAGCTAATGTGGTGGCGGATGCCCTTAGCCGAAAAGAGATGCCCGAGCCGATTCGGGTGAAAGCTTATCAACTAATCATGACCTCTGATGTGATGAAGCAAATCAAGGAGTTTCAAGATGAGGCATTGAAAGAAGATCATCTTAACTCGGAAAGAATGAGAGGTCGGTTGGGGAATTGGGTGAAACCACACTCGGTGTTGGAACTGATTCGGTCGTGTGTGGATTCCTCGTTTTGGGGATCTACGGGTGAAGATAATGGATGAAGCCCACAAGACTCGATACTCCATTCATCCTGGTGCCACGAAAATGTACCATGACATGAAAGAAGATATTGGTGGCCGGGTATGAAGCGCGACGTGGTGGAGTATGTGAGTAAGTGCCTTACTTGCTTACAGGTGAAGGCAGAGCATCAAAAGCCGTATGGGAAGATACAACCTTTGAATACCAGAATGGAAATGGGAGCACATCACCATGGACTTCATTACGAAGCTGCCACGTACCCCAAAAGGGTACGATGCCATATGGGTGATAGTTGATCGTCTGACGAAGAGCGCTCATTTTCTACCGATTCGCGAGACGTATTCATCTGAGAGGTTGGCTGATCTGTTCATCAAGGAAATTGTAGCTCGTCATGGTGTGCCGGTGTCTATTGTGTCTGATCGTGACACTCGGTTACATCTAAATTTTGGAAGAAATTCCACGACGCTATGGGGACGAGGTTACATATTAGCACGGCTTATCATCCCCAATGATGGTTAGTCAGAAAGGACCATTCAGACACTGGAAGACATGCTCCGGGCATGTGTGATCGATTTTGGTGGAAGTTGGGATGACCACTTACCGTTAGCCGAATCTCATACAACAACAACTATCATGCCAGTATTGGTATGCCACCATATGAGATGCTATATGGTAGGAGATGCAGAACACCCATTTGTTGGGGTGATATTGGTCAGAAGGAATTGGGGAGCGTCGAGGTAATCGAGGCTACGACAGAGAAGCTTGAAAAGATTAAAGCCTTCATGAAGGCAGCCAAGGATAGACAGAAGTCGTATGCCGATAAGCGACGTAGGCCATTGAGTTCTAGGTGGGTGACCGGGTTATGCTGAAGGTATCACCTTGGAAGGGTATTATCAGGTTCAGAAAGCGGGGCAAGTTGAGCCCAAGATATATAGGCCCTTTCCGAATCATTGCTCGAGTAGGGGAGGTGGCCTATAGATTGGAGTTGCCAGATGAGTTAAGTGGGATTCACTCGACATTCCATGTATCTCATCTGAGAAAGTGTATAGCTGATGAAGACATGATTGTTCCATGGAAGACATTGAAATAGATGAAAGGCTCATTATGTAGAGCAACCGGTGGCAATCATCGATCGTAAAGAAAAGAGGCTAAGGAATAAAGTGGTTCCTCTTGTGCGTGTACAGTGGAAGCACAGGAAGGGATCCGAGTCAACGTGGGAGACTGAAGAAGAAATGAGACAGCATTATCCACTTTGTTTGACGAATAACAGGTTTCGGGGACGAAACCTATTTAAGGGGGTGGACTTGTAACACCGGATATTTATTATTTTGAAGCCGGTGAAGAAAGAAAAGAAAATAAAGTCCAAAAGTCGAGGGACCAAACTCGCCAACGAAGAAAAGTTGGAAATGTGGTGACATATGTAGGAGAGGGCAGCCCACTCTCCCCACACTCACATTCAGCTCACAAAAGAAGAATAGAGAGAAGAAGAGAAAAAGGAGGAAAAAGTGTTGGTTCGGGTCGATTCGGGTCGCCAAAATCGCTGTGAAGCAAGCCGAATCGAAGCTCTTGTCATTGTGCTCGTTTAGGTGAGTTCTAGGACCCCTCTTTTACTTGTTTTCAAACGATTTTGGGGCTGGAATACATCTGAAAACTCTTTTTTTCGCGTTTTGGGTGAAAACCACGTATGTATGCGTGTATGTATGTGTATGATGCGTTTGTGACTTGATTTCTTGCTTGGTTGTGCTTGAATGATGTTAGGGTATGCATCCCTAAGGTTTAGGATGGTCGATTTAGGCTTAAAATGGGTTTAGATGAGTTTGGAGGCCGAAAACCCTCGGCTGCAGTCGGTTGAACTGCACTCTGCACCAGTTAGGGTTAGGCGACCGACTGGAGGCCGAATGGAGGCCATACGGCCGATTAGGGTGCGATTAGGGTCCATTCGCACGATTGGGGTTCATTCGCACGACTGGAGGGCCAGTCGCGTGGGTGTCATGCGACTGAAGGTCCATTCGCACGACTGAAGGTCCAGTCGCATAGGTGTTCATCCGCATTGTCCATTCGCACGACTGGATGTTCATTCGCATAGGTGTTCATCCGTATTATTTCAATCGCATGATGTTCAGTCGCATGAAAGCCATGCGACTGAAGGGTGTCCATACGCCCGAATGGGGCTGTTGAACCCGTGGAAGGTGTAGATTGACTTCTGACTTTTGGGGGAAAAATGCAGATGTAAGTTTTGATGTAAAGGTTCCCATACGAGTTTTTAAGATGACGATCGAGGTCTTAGAAAGCATGTTGGGCATGATGAGGGTGATGATGTTGCACTTTATGTATGTATGATGTTGCCATGTATGATTTGATGTTGATGCATGTTTAGGTTCCTTAATGTGATGTATAATATCTTTCCTGTGGCTTTACTTGTTATGATGAATGAACGAAGTATTATGTAACGTAAAGTGAAAGATAAAGGAAGAGGAACATGATGAACGAATGAAACGTCTTGCACACATCGGATACGGGGTCCCTCTTGGTGATTGACCCCAAATGTAGAACCTCTACCGCTCACCCCTAGTACTGTGGCATACGTTTAGCTGTCATTCGTTGACTTCGGCCCAGTAGCTAAGACTGACGGTTACTCCTAGTACCGCGGCATACGTTTAGCTGTCATTCGTTGACTTCGGCCCGGTAGCTACGACTAACCGGGGTAGCACATGGTATTGGTTCGGGATGATGTCTGATGCGCAAGTAAGGTAATGAAAGAAGGAATAAAGAACGAATGAGGAAGATAATAATGATACTATCTATGTGTACGTATGATGTGTGATCATGTAAAAGTACGAACGGTTTTATCTGAAAGTAAAGTATGTTTTATTTATAAAACTAGAACTCACTCAGCAACGCTGACTTTGATGTGTTTCCAGTTGGCAGGTAATGTTTGCTGAGGATGGCACGGGCGACTACTCAGCTATTTTGGGATGGCATTCTTTTGATTAATGTTTTTGCATTGTAATGCGAACAAACGATTTTTGTAATGAATGTTGTATTAGTATGCAAAAGCATTTACATGGAAGTGAAAGTTGGTTTTAGTTTTCCGCTGCGATTTATTAAATACAAATGTAATTATATGTTTTATGTGCGATGAGAACCCAGCTGTAAGCGTTTCGGGAACGGGGCCTTACATGATAAAGGAAAGATATGTATTTGTAAAGTTCACATTGATCAAAACATTGCGGATCCACTCACGAAGCTCCTTGAAAGGGCAAAGCATGAAAGTCATACTTGTGCCTTAGGACTTCGATTTTCTAGTGATTGGAATTGATCTGTTTAGTATTTAAAAGTTTGAAACAATGTAATGTTTAACTCTTTATATATTTGTGATATTCTGAGTTATGTTCCTTTTAGAATGTATATATCCATGAATATGTTTATTATTCTAAATGTTCATAGTCAGTCATATTTGAGGGAACAAATATGAACATAAGACTATTATAAACATGGATTGGTGGATATTCATAAGGCATGAATATAGAGCAATTGGTTGCTGCCAAAGTTTATAGATATTTGTGGGATACAAATATTGGACTGACCCGCATCTCAAATTTTACTACATGGAATCTTCTAGATTGATCATAAGTAAATTTGAGTAAAGGCGAATATCATTTGGTATCCTCCGACCTGAGATACATATTGGGTTTTAATATTCACCAAATGTTATACCTTGAGCTAGTTCTTCACTGCTCTGAAATAATGGACAGTACATAAGGCTATGTTCAGGTGTGACACGAGGTGATTGTGAGAAACGTATGTAGTCAAGATGGAATTTGTTCCTCTTATTTGTTGAGAGCAAGATGTCTAAGGCCTGATTAAGTTGAATCAACAAGGAATGATCATTCTGTGTCCTTGGATTTAACATGACATCTAAAACAAATAGATAATGATTGATTCACCTAAATCATTTCAAGTTGGATACTTGAAGGGGATGATGTTATTGAATGGCTTTTAGTCATGTGTATTAAGGGTAGTAAACCGTTGTTAGGTGGTATTTACTGCTTGCATCAATCTTCTATGAATCTTGTGCAAGTGGGAGATTGCTGGATTTTTTATGCCCAAGACACATAGAATATTGATGTGGTTACTACGTTGTGATCCAAGTCGGGTCATACTCAATAACAAACTTAGCAAACACCAATTAATATTAATTGATGATATGATCATGCAATTAAATAATTACACCAATTTAGAAAATGGGTTTTCTAAATAAGTTGCATTTGAGATGGAACAACTTAAATTGACATTTTATTCATGGGTATTATTTGTAATGTTATTTAAGTTGGTTAAATGACATCAAGTAATAAAGTGTGTATGAGTTATATAATTAAAGGGTTATTATATAACTTATCTAAATAACTAGTTAAAACAAATGGTAAATATTTGGGGGGGGGGGGGGGGAAACCCCATTGTGAAACAAATTTCGGCCGCCCCTTTAAGGGGGTTTGTGTCTTTTGTTTCTTGGACATTGTTTTAACATTAACTAGTTGCACACTCCACCTCATCTCTCTCTTACATGCAAAGGACCAAGAACACATCTTTCTCTCTACTTTTTTGAAGAAGTTCAAAGCTGAAAATTGGATTTTCAGCTCATCTTGGTTCGAATTTGATGCTAAAATCCTAGCAACAAGGTGTTTGTTTGATGCTTGTGGGTATGGAAGCTTGAGGTTACCTCTCCTTGGTGTTTTGGTCGTTCAAGAACCTCATTCTCTTCATCCAAACCATGTTTTTTCAGTAGCTCTACAAAGGTAGTTTGTATGTGATTTTTGGTTATTATATCTTATTGATAGCTAGTTCATACACATATATTTGATCCTATGTTCTTGGGTTGTTGATATGAAGTTATGTGCCTTAATTTTCAGTTTACAAAACATTATATTAAGGTTTGTTTCCGCTGCGTTTTTCTTGTTTAAATGGTTAAACAACCTTGTTTATGGTCCAACAAACCCAACAACATATAGTCATTAGATGCTTGTAATACACCATATAGTCACACTCATTCACATTTTCTCATGATTTCTCATTTATATCATATGCACACATTGTATGTAAAACACATATACTTCGAGGAGTGTGTAACAATTTCCTGAAATGTATGTTCACTCAAACCCTTCTCTAGGTTTCTTCCTTTCTAGTATCACATATCCAATTAGGCCATCCCCATAAGGTCTTCACCTATTCATCCCTAAGTGACTAACCTTTATCCCAAAGGTATCTCATCCATACATGGTAGTATCTTACCCCATATATTCAGATTTCTACTATCATCAACCAAGGAGAAAATATAGCACCAGTCTTCTCGAAGCTTCTTGTTCATATCTATTGCCAATATTTGCCGGGTAATTAACCAGTATACCCTATGGGTACTTAACTTGTCTTCTTCGGTTTCTCAACTAACCCTCTAATATATTCTAAGGGAGAACCATTACCTCATTGTCCACTAGTTTTCTGGCTAAGGAGACTCTCCGATAGAATAAAACTAGCTTGAGTCAGTTTTAACACTCAATAGAGCATTCAAAAATATCCGAGTATTTTATATGAATTAATCAAATGAATGAGGCCTTCTATTTAAGGCCTCTCCCAACATTGTTACAGATCATAAGATCAAATGGTTAGGGTCGGTAACCTTTGTTATAGACCTATTCATAACCGCCTCAATGTTACAGACTATAAGAAGTATAGTTACATCCAGAACCTTTGCCTGCATCATCCTCCACAGTGCAGCCATAAAATCCTCCTTGCTCAATACGTTAAAACATCATTAGGTTCCCATGGTTATGGTTAGTATCCTTCTCTTTTCACAAATTCAAATTTTTGATGTGTTACATTGACTAATTGTGCAAGCATGTATGAATGTTGGATCTCAAGTATCTTGTAAAGAATCTGATAGATAGTCTAATAAATAATCCAAAAGAAATTGATTTTGAATAACATAAACGACATTGTGGACAATAAAATAAGAGTACTTGTTAGTTTTAGCATCATCTATCTATGAGGATATTATTAGGTTATTAATAATAATAATAATAATAATAATAATAATAATAATAATAATAATAATAATAATAATAATAATAATAATAATAATAATAATAATAATAATAATAATAATGATAATAATAATAAATTTCTTTTTGAAGCAATTTTACAACTGATCAAATGTTGTCACTAATGGTCAATTATAACTAACAAAAAAATGGCACTAAAGAGCCTTAACCACCGAAGCAAAGAACATAACTCAAGATATATAATTATGTACTAGAATTGTAAATAGTAACGAAAGTATAGTTGTGAGTGTGATCAGTTAGATTGATTACGTATGGCTTATTGCGGCCAATGTGTATACTTTGGATTAATTAAATTAGAATTTTTCTCATAGTTAACCAACACACCAACAATTTGTCCATTTTTTCTGAGGATAAAGTTTAGAAATAGATAACACATGCGTTAAGAGTAAATGTTAATGTTAACACATTTCTACTATAAGACCCTAAAAATAAACTCATTTAAAAGGCTAATAGGTGGTGGACACGTATGAAAGAAAGTATAGAAAGCGCCAGGTTCTTCAATGCTAGAGAGAGAGAGCTTGCAAAAGAGAGAAAGTTAAGGAATTATATCTTTTCAACAAGATGAAATAAAATCTACGATTAAAACTATGTTTTTTTAATAGTCCTATGTTAAAGGTGGTAATTTCATGTGTTTGTGTATAGATCTCTAAGAGGAAAGTAACTTCTAAGGCTTGTCCATCGTTTATCAAAGTGAATTCTAGATCCCCTTGTTTATACATGTTTTCAATAATTTACGTCTGGTATGCATGCTAAAAGGTATGATACGTAGAAAAGATGATAATCCTACATCAAATTCATCACTTTTTTTGTGAAATAGGATTTTAGATAATAGTTTATAGTGTTAATGATGTTCATACGCATTTATGAATGAAAACTATTGGATTAATTAATAACACGAACTTCTATAGATGACAACTAATTGATGCAAAATCTTTGTTAATTCATATAATTACACACCCAGGACTCTTGAAACATAAATGAAGAGAAGACTTAGAGTTATTTCAAAGTATTATTCACTCAATATGTCGCATAATTACAAACTTGTAAGAGCAAATCAAGTCGGCAAAAACAAGCAACCTTTTAATTTTACAAGTGTGAGTTATTTATACTACAAGAGCTAACCACTAGAATCAATTTGATCATAAATTCTAGGTTTAGAATTATTGATATACTAAACCAATGATTACACATTATGGCAGAGTAAGAATGTGTATTCTAATTGATAATATGAAAGAGACAAAGCAAATAACAAATCAATGACCAGATCTTTAGCAGTTGCATGATCATGTTAGCACTACTACTCTCAGCACTAACAAATTGTTTGTATAAAAGACGATGTATCAACAGGTACAACTGTATATCAGCATTATTGCTTATCAGCTGATACATAGTTGATCAACAGATACAACTTTCAACTTAGCTGTTGCACTGTTTAGCAAAAGCTTTGATGAGCTTTGGTTAAGTCATTTAGGTAGATTCATCCTTTGATATCCCAGAAAATTCTCCTAATATAATGTTACGACAACTTTTTACATGTATATCTCACTCATTCTCTTCATAAGGGACTTAGTTATCTACCTAATAACATCATCTGTACGATTCACAAAGGAAAGATTTGCAAGATCTTTGATGTTGTGCCTCGCTAGCCTTATCAAATAAAGCTTATTAATTATTTCTAACCTTCCACCGGTACATGTAAGGTTAAAGATTAGAGTGCTCGGATCATAACTCCATGAGTTAATTAGATTATGAAAATCCAATGGATCAATATGAACACTTCCTCTTGCTCTTTATCAACTTTATCATCTAGATCTTTATTCTAGTTTTCACCAAAGAGATTTAGGAAAGTGGACATCGTTTTTTAATACTTGATTAGCATGATTTGCAAATTTTAGAAGAGATGTCGTTTGCTCTAGCTTATATGAGCTAAGAGGCAGAAAATCATATTCGGTTACAAATAATTTTTGGATTTGTCTCTTCTTTAAATGAAGTACTGCTTTATTGCCTCATCAACACCCCAAATAGGTATCTCCTTTTGTTACTAATCAGTTAGAGAATCTATATATCAAGAGATGAATACCCGTTCTTCTTCTTGGGCAACTAACGGGTTTGTCAGTATTAGCAAGAGATGTTCGGGCATGTGTAGGGATTTGGCAACAACTAGAACTGCTGAAGTAGATCCTTCAACAGTTGTAATACTAAAGTTGATCCTTCAATGGAAGAATGGTATTAGATCCATGATCTCCTTGTGGGCAAACCGGACAATATTGGTGGTATGAGAGGTTGGGTGTTACAGAATGGTATTAGAGCCACTCCTTGCCGTTCAGGATGGATGGGCAAAACCTCAACAATGATGGGTGAGTCCTCAGGGGTGTTTAGAGTGACACCTTTGGCCAATCTCACATCCATAGATGGGATGGTGGGGCAAACCTCATCGAGAACGATGAGTCCAAAAGAGGGGGTGTTTGTAACACTCTAGGCAAATCCCACATCGGCATGGACAGAAGAGATTCCTGGTTCGTAAGGAATGTCTAGTCTATAACATCAACAACGCATTTGGGCGTATTAGTTGTGGATGAGATAAGAACTTCATAGTTAAGCGTGCTCAGGTAGAAGCAATCTAGGGATGGGTGACCTCCCTGGAAGTTTTCACCTGGGCAACCAAAAGTAAATTCATGAGCTCCTCGTGGGCAAAACGAACAATATTGATGGTATGAGAGGTCGGGTGGTACATAATGATATTAGAGCCACTCCTATGTTGTTCTGGATGGTGGGGAAAACCTTATAAAGAATGGTGAGTCCCCGGGGATATTCAGTAGGACACCTTATGCGAATCCCACATCCATAGATAGGATGGTGGGGCAGACCTCATCGAGGATGATTAGTCCAAATGGGGGGGTGTTTGTAACACTCTAGGCAAATCCTACATCGGTTGTTGATAGGAAAGCTTCCTAGTTCATAGTAATGTCTGGTATATAATATCAACAACGTGTTTTGGGCGCATTGACTGTGGATAAGAAGATATCTCCATAGTTAAGCGTGCTTAGGTGGCAGCAAACCAAGGATGGTGACCTCCTTGGGAAGTTTTCACCCGGGCAACCAAATACAAATCTGTGGGCTCCTCATGGGCAAAGTGGATAATATTGGTGGTATGAGAGGCCAGGTGTTATAGAATGGTATCAGAGCCACTCATATGTCGTTTGGGATAGTGGGGCAAACCTCATCAACGATGGGTGAGTCCCCAGGGGTGTTCAGAGTGACACCTTAGGCCAATCTCACATCCATAGATAGGATGGTGGGGCAAACCTCATCGAGGACGATGAGTCCAAAAGGGGGTGTTTGTAATACTCTAGGCAAATCCCACATCGGCCGTGGATAGGATAGATTCCTGGTTCATAAGAATGTCTGGTCTTTAATATCAACATGTTTTAGGTGTATTGGCTTTGGATGAGATGAGAACTTCACAGTTAAGTGCTTAGGGAGGAGCAATTCAGGGATGGGTGACCTCCTTGGAAGTTTTCACCCGCACAACCAAAAGCAAATCTGTGAGCTCCTCGTAGGCAAAGTGGATAATATTATTAGTGTGAGGGGCCGGATGTTACAGTGCTACTATTCCAACCATAGGTATTAGACAAAATAAGTGTTTCTAACACTTATATGCCCATTGTGGATTGGATAATGTGTTGATAATGGTGATTTAGTGACATCTTCACCAAAATCAGGATGAATAGTTAAGGGTAATACTAGTAATAGATAGTTATTTCATTTCTAGTTCTAAAACATCTTAAGAGCTCAACTATCTACTCTAGAATATTTATTTGATAACACATTTGCTTGTTTCCCTAGAAACTTTCTCATTAACTCAAGATAACTAGCAGCAACTACTTGTTTTTTCCTTTATATGCGTCTTCTCAATCTCTAGGTCAACAATCTTGACTTTCTTGTTTCCTACCTTCATAGGAGGTGCAATTTTCTTAATTTTGATGATAGGAGAAAGTGGTTTATTTTCATCATCTGATATCGTTTCTTTAGAAGGAGGTGATACATATTCAAAGATCAGTAGATGACAAGAGATAGATAACTATAAGATTTAGTTCTTACCTTTATTCTTTCCACCCTTGCCACTTCATGTTTTTCTTTTGCTTCTTCAAAGCTTGAAAACTTACTAGCTGTAACTTTTCTCTTAATTTCTTTGAATATTAGATCAAGAGTACACATACTTATTAGTCCTACTTCTTTACCAGCGAATCCATAGTATCTTAGATACATGTTCATTTGAAGCTTGTCATCACCATCATTCCTCATTTTCTTCATCGCCTTCTTTCAGCTTCAAACTTTCTCTTTCTTTCTAACTCTGCCTTTTCCTTATTTTAGTAAGAGTTACAATGGTCAATTTGGCTATTAAATCATTAATTTACCATTTTATCATAAGATTAAAATCTAAGTCTCTTTGTTCTAGTTGTCATGTACAATATATCTTTTCTTAATGTATTTTTAATTCTCTTTTCTATGAAGAAGCTTTTATATGTGTTGGATATTCAACCGATGCATCAAGGCCTCTTTTAATTGTTGGTGTAGAAACTTGAGGAACTATGATTGTAGAGGTTTCTACTATTTCCTATTTTGGAGCTGATTTCAACTTCTTTTAAGGCTTTCTTGATGGAGGGTTTTGTTTGGACATGCTTATTTCCCCAGAAGATAAAACCCTTTCTTTTATTCTTACCACATAAGCTTCTTGGCTTGCTTTCTCGACAAGATGATAGTCTTCTACTTCAGTAGCTTGATTAGTATTTGTTCTCAGCTAAGCACTTGGGGTTTAATTTCTTCTAAAGATAGGCTTTTTTTCTTATTCTTCATTCGCATCAAGTTCTTCTTCTAAAGCATTGTTAGATATTTAAGTGCCTCACTTATAGAGATATGTTTATCAGTAGTTAAATTGATCTCTTAACATCACTAGTAGCTTTTGTGCCATTAGTCTTATCATTCACTTTGAAGATACCTCAATTTCAACATTTACTTCTAGTTGACTAAATAACATCTATGACGATTCCTTGATTGCAGCAAAAATAGAGCTTTTTCCAATTCCTTCTGATCCGATTATTTTTTCTTAGTACCTCATATAAAGCATCTTTTATAAGACTATTGATCAAGTTTATCCTTTTACAAGAAATGATTAAAGAATTTTGAGTGGAGAAGTCTAAAAATTATCTTTTCTAGGATATCTCCTTATAAACTAGTCTAGAGTTCATACACTTACTACATGAGGCCTTGTAGACGTAGATAACCATTACACTCATATCATCTCATCATCAATATCAAATTATGCAAATAGATCTATATCTTCTTATACCAACTTCATAGCCATGGCTTGTTTTGACTTGACATCCTCCTTTATTGTTACAATACTTTTTTCCAATTCTTGCTTAAGTAGTCCTACTACCATCCATATTGCATATTTCTATTAGAATTATTGTGCTATAAGCAGAAAATGCTCAAGGCATCAAAGGCACTGACATTATTTGACACGTACTCTTTGTGATACTTATAGTCTTTTTTAATCCATAGCTTATCTGATTCTTCAAGATAACCTTGTTGCACCCTGAAAGGATCATACATGCCAACTCAATGGGTAAATTGATGATTGTTCAGCTGGAATCCCATAAGTCCAAGATGAAATGCGGATGAAGATCTGCCAAGAAAATAACAAGTGTTATCTTTCGTATTAGTTAATGCGGAAGACAAAACTCTGATGCGGACAAGTGTTTACTCTTCTGCATTGACTAATGCAGAAGACATAATACTAATGCTGAAGAACAAGTTACTCTTTCGCATTGACTAATGCAGAAGAACAAAAGAATATGCGGACAAGACTTTGATCATCCGCTTTGACAAATGCGGATGACCAACCAAATGCCCACAAGTATTTGTTCATCCGCGTTAACCAATGCGGATGACCAACTTACTAATGCGGATGACCAACTACTAATGCTGATGATCAAGTAGAAATGCTGATCAAGATTAACTCATTCGCATTTGTCAATGCGGGTGAACAAGCAGAGATGCGGATCAAGACTTAGACTAGTTTCTGATGTAATAGGTCAAGGGTGGTTTAGTCATTTTGTAAAGGCATCTTGTCTGCCTATAAATAGAATAGTTAACCTCGTACTGAGGTGACGGCTGATAGATAGAAAATTTTTGTTGTAATTATTCTCTGTAACTTATCAACTTTCATATATCAATACAAACAGCATTTATGAGTAATTTTCTTGCTTGAATGTTCTTTGATTATTTGTTTCCACCACTCAATCATTGACTTGATTATCATATTCGATTCTTAGTAAGAATATCTGTCACACCCCAACCTTGACGGCGGAAACGTCGAGATGTGAGGGTTAAGATTGTTCACAGCCACATAACGCTATAATAAAATGTAAATATTTTTATCATAAATCTTGAAATGAAATACAATCATAAGTCTCAAACAGGTAATAAGTTCAAACATAACATAACATAATGTAAACTTTTTATTCATTAACTAGGTCCAAGTCCTAGATTATTGCATGCTTCAAAAGGATCACTTTAAACTTGAGGTTGACTTGAAACATGATAAAAATAAGAGTCAACTAAAAGTAGTGGTGAGTTTCCAAGGTTTTCATACATAATATGAAAAAGGTTACAAGTAGCAATTCATGTCATAGGTCATAAGCAAGTAAGGTTATAGAACACAAATCGTTACAACCAAACCTCGACTGATTACAAGTATTAAAGATTGGCTAAGTGTATTTGGTTCCCATGTTGAACAAGCATACGTCATTAGGAGTCGGCAATACCTCGACTTTAGCACCAAATAGGCTTGTCAGGACCAAAGATCTAAGATGTCGCCAGGCTAGCAATAGTTAATGATTGTAAACAAACTATGTATCTCATATAATCACTTACAATACACAAATAACCATGACAAAATAATAAGTTGAATCGCATGTGATTTACAAGTCTCAAATTTGTATAAGTGTATCATGTATAAGCTATCATGTTTCACCCCAAATTAGTGTGAAAATATAAAAAATGGGCAAGGAAAACTCACATGTCAAATAAGTATATAATGAGAATCAATAAGAATAATATACGTCGTTCCAAGATAAAACGTCACAAGGCACCTAAATATAAATATTACAAGATTTAGGTTAATAATAAGATTAACGAGTTAACATGAACTAGAGTATTAGAATTTTGAGTATTTTTATAAAGTTAATAAATTATTATAAAAATACTATTTATGAAATTTATAAATCTATTTTTTAAGGAAATTGATCCTTTGTAAATAATGTGATTTTATTTATAAAATTATATTTAAATTCTACAAATATCATGATAAATCCATAAACATAAGGTCTAATATTAATTTAATGTCTTTAATTATTATAAACAATCTAATTTTTATAAAAAAATTTAATTATTACATTTGTAAATAATTTTATATTAAAATATTACAAAGTTTTACAAGAATAAATTTTTAAGAATTAATTAGATGACTTTAAAAATATTTAGGGTTTATAAAATTTATTTTTATAAATATTATAAATTTTCTATAATTAATTTAAGGCCAAAAGGCTTTAAAAAAATTACATGAGGTTGCCCGGGTTCGAACCCGGGACCTCATGGATGTGGGGAAACAAGACTTAACCAATGAACCAAGGCTCTCAGCCGCGGTAGATCTTGGTGTTAAATTCTTTTAAACATAGACTAAAAAGTTTCCCCAAACCCTAAGAACCCTAGTTTGATCGAATCCAAATTGAAGATCGATTCGATGTTAATGCTCGAGTTAATTATGGGGCTTTGATTCCCCACTGTATTTCGAGCATAACCATATGTTCAATTACCCGATTTGAAGATGAACTGATGATGAACAGTCGCTGCTAAGGCCGCGACACACGTACGAATGGTTCGATGTTCAAACGATGATTGATATCAAATTGAACTCATGGAAAGCTTCGAATAAGGTTCTTGATGCAAAGCCCCTTGCCAATTTCGGTTTAAACCAATCGGAGGATTGTTTTTGATCTAGTTGCAGGTTCACGATAAGGAAGGTAATCGTGGGGTAAATTTTGTGTTTTCCAGATGTAATTGAGGACTGTAAATGATTAAGTGTAACTAGATAGTTGTTATGTCACTTAATTTGAGTATTATTAAGGTTCAATGGTCGAACGGTTTGCTCTTGTTGCTCGACGGTTATCAAGCCCAAACGACACCATTACCGGCCTTAAACTCGAATTAAAGTGTGTTTAAGGTTCGAAACTCCCCCACGAAGCGATTGGAAACGGTTTGGGCATTCAAATCGAGTGTTTATTTCCGATTTATGGGTTGCCGGAGTGGTGGTCGCCGGCGGATTTCGGGTTGAAAAGGGGGGGTTTTAATAATTTTCAGAGATGGTCCCTGAAGTTTCAACCTTGTTATTTTATGCCAAAACATTAATTTTAAAGTTTCAAGATTTAGCAAATTAGTCCCTTAACTTTTAATTTCAAACCTTTTTAAGTTTTATAATCCTTTATAATTGTTATTAATATTATTATTATTATTACAATCATGATTATTATTATTATTATTATTATTTTTATTATATTATTATTATTTTTATTTATTATTATTATTATTATTATTATTGTTAAAAAAACTTTAAATTAAATAAGGAATTATACATAAATAGCCACCAAGTTACATAAATAGTATAAATAGGTCTTAAAGGAATTAGCCAAAAATTAACTTTTAATAATAATACGAAATGTTACAATATCACTCTTACACAATCCCAGTCAATTGGTATCAGAGCTTTGGCTCTCGATTCTCTTTCAGATCTGCGCACAGACTGAATAGAACTTGATTGATCTGATAATCAAGTTGCTAGTAGTAGATATTATCATCTCTACTTAGTAAATAGCATAAATACTCCTGTCAAATAGCAAGAACACTCATTCTGAACCTCAACAGAACTGCTTGAACAAGTTGGACTCATCAAACATAATCAATCTTAAAATCAACTAAATCTATACTACACAAATCAATATGGATTCTAACAGTTACTCTGAATTAGGTCATACACCTAAACCTCCCATGCTTAAACACAAATCTGAGTTTAAACAATGGAGAATAGGTTTAGAAATTATATCACATGTGTAGATCCTGACTTTTGGATCTCAATATGTAAGGGTCCACATATTCCTGTTACTCTATCAACAACTCAAGCTGCACTGTACAAGACTGCTAGAATACCAATTGAAGACTTAACTCTGGATGAGGATGACTATAAGAAAATCAAAATTGATCTTAAAGCATACTCTATTTTGACTCAAGCACTCAAAATGGATGTGCTGAAATGATTAGAAAAATATGGAACTACTAAAGCTGTTTAGGATGCTCTCAAAATTATATGTGAAGGTAGCAGTGAAGTTGCTGAAATTAACAAAGACAAGCTGGTCAATCAGTATGAAACTTCCATCACACCAAAGGAGAATCCATATCAAAACAACTGCATAGATTTGTACAGTTGGTCAATGACTTGGAAATTATGGGTGTTTCATAACATTAAAGAACTTAACAAGAAAATGCTTCACAGTCTACCTGAAAGCTGGAAGTAAAATGTCACAATGCTGAAAAATACTCTTGATCTTGAGAGTGCCACTCTAGACATTATGATAGCCAAGATTGAAGCTTTGGAACTTGATGAACAAAGCAGAAATCTGAGTGGGCCAAGAGTGATTGAAGCCTACAAATTCCTTTCAGAATCACATTCTGTTGAAAATGCTCAGCAAAGAAATTCAGCTCAAGCACCAAAAGTCTCCGCAAGTGTCACATTCTCATCAAGAGATCAAATGAACAATACTGGGTTCATTGCATCTCCACCATTCAACTTCAGCTCAAGCACCAAAAGTCTCCACTGCACCTCCAATCTCTCCAGAAGACTTAAAATCAGAAGAGCAAAAGGCAACTTACAATGCCTTTGTTGCAAGTTTTGAAGCATATCTTGGGGGAAGACTCACTTCTGCCCATCTAATACAGGAAGATTTAGAAGAATTAGATCCGGATGATGTTGAGAAGATGGATCTACAGTGGCAAATGGCAATGATTGCCATGAGAGCAAAGAAATTCTTCAGAAAAGGAAGAAAGTTGAGCCTGAATGAGAACACAAAACTTGGATATGAAAAATCCAAGGTAAAATGCTTCAACTGTGGCATGACTGGCCATTTCTCAAGAGAGTGCAATGCTCCTAAAAGAAACAACCATTCAAGGAACTCTCCTGGTCAATCATCATCACAGCCAATTCAAGCTATCACTCAAACATCAACAACAGCAGTACCATCATTCTCATCATCAACAAACATACCAGAATCAACCACAACTGACAAATCAAGCCCATGCAAGCAGTCAGCCTTCTGCCAGTGCCCTTGTGATCAAACAAGATGGGATATGTGACTGGAGTGTGTATGCTGAGGAAGTCAAGCCTCAATTCCAGAATCATGCTCTTATGGCTCACATCAATGATAGACCATCTTCAATGCCTACTGAGGTAAAAACTAACCTTTGTAGTGAGAAATGCATAAATGAATTACCAAGTATAAGAACACAACCATAAACTGACAGATAAAATTAAAGAAGAAAAGGTGAAGTCAGAAATGATGAAGAGAGAACTAAAAAGTTTTGAAATCAAAATCAAATCTCTTATTTCTGACATAGAAAAATTACATGGTGAGAAATACAATCTTGCAGCTGAAAATGAGCTACTTACTGAAAAGTTAGCTCAAGCTAAAGCTCAACAATCTATGACTGAAGTGAAACTTGAAAAGTTTCAAAGTCTTCAGTCAATCTGCAACAAATGCTGAATTCACAAAAGGATCCAAAGAACATGTCAGGGATTGGGTATAATTCATGTCCTCCACCATACAATGACAATTACACTGTCATGCCTGACTCTGTATCACTCTCTGAATCAATCGAACCTAAAACTATGGAACCTAAATCAGTAGTGAAACAAGTGACAAATCCTCAAAACAAACCTGATTTTTATTTTGAAACCAATGAGGATAAAATCAAGTTAGGACACCCAACCAAAATCAAAGAGTGCTCAGACAAGACAGTGAATGTCATGAAACCATCAAGCCCTGTAAAAGCAATTGTACCTTTCATAAAATTCATACCATCTATTTTACAGGCAAAAGAAAATATATCAAAACAGTGAAACCCACTACTGAAAGTAGTTCTGATAATGAGATTGTATCTCCATAAATTCAAGCAAATCAGAAAAGGTTTCACTGAAAAAGAAACCAACTGTAAAACTGAGTTCATCATATAAAACTTCATCAGACCCTCAGTCATCAAAATTAAGGCAGGGAGTTGGGTTTGATATCTGTAACAAAGAACATGTTGACCAGTTTGAGAAAGAGGTGAGAAGTAGGTTGAAGAAACAGAAACAGCCCAGACAACTGAACAAAAGTAGTGTTGTGAAACAATCTACTAAAAGGGCTGATTCTAATTCATCATCTAAAGAAAAGAAAGTGAGTCATCAAAAGAAAGTATCAGTTGAGTCACACAAAGAAAAATCTGATTCGAGAAACAAACAAGTGTATTGTGATATTCATGACATGTTCAATCACAAGACAGATAAATGCTTCTTCAATCAATATTGTTCTATCTATGATATGAACAATCACTCCACCAAAAATTGCTATTTCAACAAGTATTGCTCAATCTGTGACATGAACAATCACAATACATCTGATTGTTACTTTAATCAGAAGGGGTTGAGAATTCCACAACACAAGCCCATCTCAAAAACATCTACTGTGATGCATTCTGTCAGACCTCATCTTCATAATACTCAATCTAGGACACCTAGATCAACAAATGACAGAAATCACTCGAAGGATTTAAGGAAGGGTCAAAGAAATCATCTCACAACGAAACACAAACTTGACCTTCCTAAGCAAAAACCAACTTTTAATAATGAAACTCGGGCTAAATTTTTACAAAGAAATAGAGACCAACGATTTCATTATTCATCTGAATCCTCAGTAGATGTTGATGAGATGACTCGACCAACTCATTACCAAAAATCTCCCAAATCACCTCCATCTAAATCACTATTCAGAGAAATATCAGGAGGTGACTATCATGAATAGGAACAGGAAACCCAAGACCATCATGGCTTGGGTTCCTTATTCTAATTAGTTCTTCTTGTTTGTGGGTTCATCCACACAGGTCTAATAGCCTATGGTACGTAGACAGTGGATGCTCTCGACACATGACCGGAGATCGTTCCCTCCTTCATGATTTCAAGTACATACAAGGAACTACTGTGGCATTCGGTGGAGATTCAGAAGGTGGTCGGATTACAGGAGAAGGATCTGTGACAAATGGAATGCTGAGCTTTGACAGAGTGAATTACTGTGAACAACTAAATTTCAATCTACTAAGCGTGTCTCAGATCTGCGACAAAAAATATTTCACTCACTTTACGGACACTCACTGCTACATTCTAAAACCTGGATTTCAGATTCCTTAAGAATGGGTTGTCTTAAAGACTCCGAGGAAGAATAATACATATGTCTTAAACCTGTGTTCTGCATCACCTAAGGAGAAACATGTCTTTTGTCTAAAGCATCATTTGATGAGTCATAGTTTTGGCATAGACTTTGGGGCACACTAACTTTAAAAATATGAATAAGTTAGTCAAAGGAAACCATGTAATTGTCTTCCTCAAAAAGAATTCATTTTATTGATCAATGCTCAGCGTGCCTCAAAGGAAAACAACACAAATCATCTCATAAAACCCAAGCTGTGAACACTAACAATACTCCATTGAAGTTACTTCACATGGATCTGTTTGGACCAACTCATGTAATGAGTATGGGAAAGAAACAATATTGTTTAGTGATCATTGATGACTTTTCTCAATTCACATGGTGTTTTTCCTAGTTCATAAAAAGAAGCATCCAAATCATTCAAGAATTTATCACTAAAATTGAAAATCAACTTGATCTCAAAGTCAAAATAATAAGAAGTGATAATGGTACAGAGTTCAAAAATGAAAAATGAGTTCCTTTTGTGCTACCAAAGGCATTGCTCATCAATTCAGTGTAGCTAGAACTCCTCAACAAAATGGGGTAGCTGAAAGGTGAAATAGAACACTGATTGAAGCAACAAGAACGATGCTAGCCGATGCTAAACTGCCAATCACCTTCTGGGCAGATGCAGTTAACACATCGTGCTTCGTGCAAAATCAAACTCTGATTGTTAAAGAAAGTAACATGACACCTTATGAGCTGATATTTCATAGGAAACTGTTTATTGGATTCCTCAAATCATTTGGTTGTCCAGTCTCAATATTGAACACCTGTGATCATTTAGGAAAATTTTCATCTAAGTCTGATGAAGGATTTTTTGTAGGTTATTCTTCCGTCTCAAAGGCTTATAGAGTGTTCAATCCTAGACTGAACATTATCGATGAATCCATAAATGTTCAATTCAAGGAACATTCATTTCCCAAATCTACAAATGGTCCTGATTGGTTGTTTGATATTGACACATTTACTAAATCATTTGACCGATTTCACTTATCTGATGCAGGAAATATACATTCTAGTGACACTTCATCAACTGTAGAAAGAAGAGATAATTGTCCATTGATTCCACCTACATTTGATGATATATGAATGAAGAAGTTCCTCTTCAAGCTGATCCCATCAGACATCTGTCACAAAACTTTAGTGTTTCTTCTGAAGAAGGTCCCAGCCTGGTACCTTCTCACTCTGATGACTTATCACATGAGATCAGACATCAAAAACAGGCTTCTCATCCAGAAGAAACTCAAGGTACTTCAAATGATGCGAGCAACCTCAGTGCTGCTGAAGATGTAGCAGTTACTGAAATAGAAGTTGACAATCTTCATAATTCAACAACATACAAGAGAAATATGCCTCTGACCATAATGAACTGAATGTCTCCAATCTTGATGTAACTATTGTTGGTGACACCATTCCAACCACAATAATACACAAGAATCATCCAGATGAAACCATTATTGGTGATCTTAATAAGAGGGTGGCAAGAAGCAAGTCCAGTATTGCAAACATATGTTTGTTCTCCTGCTTTCTATGTCAAACAGTACCCAAAAACATCAAAGAGGCGCTTCAAGACAATAGCTGGATTGAAGCAATGCAGGAAGAATTGCTCTAATTCAAGAAACAAGAAGTATGGCAGCTGGTAGATCTTCCCGAAGGACAATACCCTATCGGTACCAGATGGCTGTATAGGAACAAGACTGATGATAGAGGGATAGTCATCAAAAATAAAGCAAGACTAGTGGCACAGGGATACACTCAGAAGAAGGAATTGACTACCACGAAGTGTTTGCTCCTGTTGCCAGACTAGAAACAATCAGAATCTTTCTTGCATATTCAGTGTCCATTAAATTTACTATTTATCAAATGGATGTAAAGTGTGCCTTCTTGTATGGAAATATTGCTGAAGAAGTCTATGTAAGTCAACCACCTGGCTTTGAAGATCCAGATTTCCCTCATAGAGTGTACAAGCTTGACAAAGCTCTATATGGTCTTCATCAAGCTCTCAGAAAGTGGTATGAGACTCTATCATCCTTTCTTCTTGAACATGGGTATGAAAGAGGAAAGATTTATCAGACTCTCTTCAGAAGAATAAGAGGAAAAGACATGTTGTTAGTCCAAATCTACATGGATGACATTATATTTGGCTCGACAAACAAGCAACTCTACAAAGAATTTGAAGATCTTATGCATTCAAAGTTCCAAATGAGTGCTATGGGGGAACTCACATTCTTTCTAGGAGTGCAAGTCCAGCAAACAGCAGATGGAATCTTTATCAATCAATCAAAATATGTAGAAACCATGCTGAAGAAATTCCACTTTGCTGACTGCCAGTCTATCAGAACTCCTGTAGATACTAAAGTGAAGATTGGACTGACCCTGAAGGCAAATCAATGGATCAAACTCACTATCGATCAATGATAGGTTCACTTATGTATCTAACAGCCAGTAGGCCTGACATTATGTTTGGTGTTTGTGTGTGTGCTACATATCAAGCTGATCCAAAAGAATCACATGTGAACGTAGTCAAGAGGATATTCATATATCTAAAGGGCAAACCAACTCTTGGATTATGGCATCCAAAGGAAGGAGAATTTAATCTCTATGCCTACACAAATAATGATTATTGAGGATGCAACTTCAATAGAAAATCCACTTCTGGCGGTTGTCAATTTCTTGGTCTCAGACTAGTATCCTGGCAATGCAAGAAGCAGACAAATGTGTCGGTGTCCATAGCAGAAGCTGAGTATATTGTTGCTTCATCATTTTGCTCTCAAGTTCTCTGGATTCAAAACTAGATGCTTGATTATGGTTTTAACTTTTTGCATACACCAATTTATATTGACAACACAATTATTGTCTTTATAACTAATAATCCAGTTCAGCACTCAAAAACAAAACATATCGAAATTAGATATCATTTTTTGAGAGACTGTGCTGAAAAAGGTTTAATCAAATTGATTCAAGTACCAACAGAAAATTAATTAGCTGATTTGTTTACCAAGGCATTTGAACCTAGCAGGTTTGAATTTCTGGTTCAGTCAATTGGCATGATTAGCCTTGAGTAAAAACTATGAAAAACAACAAAAACAATTTAAAACATCAGAAAAACCACAAAGAGAAATCAAGGTTTATGAAGAAAAGAATTCTGGGAAATGATATAATTACAGTCATTATATCATTCACTGTGCTTAATTTCAAAATGTAAAAGACTAAAATGACTTACCAGATATGTTGGTAGGCTCAACTTGGAAGAAAAGATACATGCAGTGATGAATTAAAGACATATTCAAGTGTGAAACACTCATCACAAAATACAGGTATGTATTGGCTTATCTGAATGCATGTGTGTGTAGTAGCCTAAACACATCAGGTAATGATACTTTATGAATCTCTTTCACCACATCATGTTTCATCTTTGTTTTGCTGAGCAAAGACCTGATGAAACTTGCACGTAGTGCAGATGTCATGATCCAAAAGATTCCCAATGTGGAACACATCCAAAAATTGGATGAATCAACAAAGTAATACATTCCAAGTGAATGAACAAAAGAATCCTATCATGGATTACCTTCCAAAGTGAAGTGAAAAGAATCCTAATGTGGATCAACATGAAAAAGAATCAAATTAAAAGAATCCCAATGAGGATCAGTGAAAATGAGATTTCATGACTTAAGTAACCTGGTAAGAAAAGTTGTGAAAAAGTTCTACCATACATTGTGTAAGGAGGGTTGATTATTTCATGCTTATGTGTATAAGGTACACATTGAATAATAAATCAACCAAAACATGATAAAAGTCATTTGCATCAAAATATCAACCAAGTATGAGTTTAAGAGGACAAACATACCTTCAATCTTCAAGTTCATAATCATGTCCATTTAATCATAAAGGATGCACATGTGTAATGTAAGATTGATATGATCCCAAGAAAGAGATTTTTCTCTTCATTATTAATATTAATCAAAATAACATTCCAAACTTTTAAATCTTTAAAGTTTCTCTCCACATGTGGACATAAACTTTAGGAAGAGTAATTTAAAAGGTTTCAGTAAGTCTAAGTTTTTGTTTATTAACTAAATTTTTGAAAAACAAAACAAAAATAGTTTTAGTGGTGTTGTTGCAATAAGTTTTATCATTATATCTCAGCTTATGCAGATTCTTCAAAGCATGATAAGCCCAAGATCTGTCAAAATTGGGAAACTCGTATTAGTTGTGACATACAAGTCAATCCAAGCAAAAATTGACAACTTCAACAGCCAACTTCATAAGAAAAATCAATCAAGGACACCTCTTCATAAGATGAATAATCAATTCAATCACATTAACTTTTGATTAAATTCAAAAGGTACTACAGGTAAGTGCATTAGTTAATACGGGTGAAGGTAACCCATGCATGTAACTAATGGGGTAACAATAATTTTTGAAGTGCAACTAATGCGGACACTGATTTTACTCTACCGCATTAGTGTGTGAAGTGAATGTGAAATTTACTCTACCACATTTGATACAATCAACAAATGCGTATGAACAGGTCTCTATCGCATTTGCTACAGTGCTATGTTGACTTGTCAACCGCATTTGTAGTTGCACAAATGGACTTTGTTCTATCGCATTTGCTACTGTGTACAAATACGGATAAGTAAAACAAGCAACTCAACCGCATTTGTTACAATACTGATACAATGTTGTTCTTCCGCATTCACTACAACAAATGCAGAAAGCCAAAATTTCAAGTTTAACTTCTGCATTTGCAACAGTAGACAAATGCGGATAGAATAAATAAATAAGAAACACAACTTCCGTTTTGTAACAATAGAGTAATGCGGACAGTCAGTCAAAAATTAAGCCTTCTGCATTAGCTACAGTCACAAATGCGGATGTGCAAAAGTAGTCAAATGCGGACTGTCAATGTCAAATGTTTGTCTTCCGCATTTGCTACAGTCAACAAATGCAGATGATCAAAATTAAACAAATTAACCTTCAGCATTTGCTACAGTGTTGACTGTATCTTCTTGTAAACTTATAAAATTCCTCAAATTGTATTATTTGACTATTTAAATGAATTCGAACGGGTCATTTAATACTTCTCATATTAACCTTCAGCATTTCAAATTTCGCAAACTTACAGTACACCACCATCAATCATCATCATCACAAACATTCAAAGATTTTGTTGTGTTTCTTCTTTAAACATTCTTGTCATCGATTCAGAACCACAGTTGTTTCGAATATAAGGTATAACTTCAACAAATTTTGAAACCAAAACCTAAGTCTCGGACTGTTACTATGAAAAACAAAGCAAAGTGAAAAAGAAAATTGTGTAACAAGTCAAAGTCACATTAACAAATCAAAGCAAAGTTAAAGTCAAAATTGTTAACTAACACACATGTCTCTTGTGCAGATTACATGGCAAATCTCACATGGAGCAAGCTCCATAACGTCAGCGGTTATCTAAACCCTGATGTGCCTGAAGCCGAAGGTCTTAAAGATATGATAAGATTCTTATCTACCACAAGGGTAGCATATGCCATGACAGTAAGACCAACAATCTACGAGAATTCCATCAGGTCATTCTGGGAATCAGCTGAAGTGGTTGAAGAGGATGGAGTGAAAATTCTAACTAGGAGAATCAACAATGAACTCACTCTGAGAATCACTGAAGAGTCAGTTAGAAGATGTCTACAATTCAATGATAATGCAGATGATCCTCTTGAATTGGATGATGAGGAAATAACCACATTTTTCTCTGAAATTGGTTATGAAAGGAGTTATGAAGCAAAACAGATAGTCAAAGGATTAGTGGATCTGCTTTGGAGATTCCTAATTCATATGTTCCAACATTGTCTGTCTAAAAGGAAAACATGATGGAATGACATTCCGGTCCTCACATCTTCTGCAATCTGTGCTCTCTGCACCAACAGACGGTTTAACATGTCTGCATATGTATTCAATGGCCTAATCTCCAACATTCAAGAAGGGTTGAGATACAAGTTTCTAATGTACCCCAGATTCATTCAATGTCTAATCAATGAATCATTTCATGACATTGTTAATGAAGGACCTGTGCTTAACATTCCTCATTATGATGCAATATCCTATAAGTATATCAAGGAGAAGGACCCAAGGAACTTTTACAGTGGTGCCCCTTCACCCCTTCTTCCTTGGATGCTTCAACAAATACATCAAGCAGGTCAAGCTCAACCAACTCCACAACCATCACCAATACCATCCCCATACCATCACCAATGCCATCACCACAACAAATACCACAACCTTCTACACAACCATCTCTTCAAACATTACCTCAACCATCATCACTTCCATCACCAAACCAACACCACCAATGACCACTCAACCTACACCTATATCACCACATCATCAATCTCCAATATCACCACACCAATCACCTATTTCTCCTTACCAACCTTTACCATCATCCCTTAATCACCCTACTGAAAAGGAAGGATCAACAAGTGCATCCAAATCATCCAAATCATCTTCTGATGAGAAGGATCATCATGATCAAACCAAAGCTATGAAAGAACCTTCTAAGGCTACTCCTTCAGAGAGCTATGCTGAATCCAACATCAACAGGCCCGATGAAAAAGATGAATTAATATTTGAGTTGTTACTCAAAATGGAAAGGATGGAAAGAACTTTAAATAGGAGAGCAGGAATCATCAATGATAGAATCCTGGAACTGGATGAGAAAGAATGTGAATTGAAAGAACTTAAAGAGAAATATGCAGCTGAACGAAAAGAACAAGACAAAGAGATTGAGAATTTGAAAGCTGCACTAAAACACTCAAGAGAAGAAGTGAGTGGACATATAGATACTCTTGAAATACAAACTATTTCAATGGAGGAACAAGAAAACATCATAGAAGAACAAGTTGATATCATCTCAAAACTTGAAAAGGAAATTGAGAGCAAGAACAAAAGAATATCCGAGCCTGAAATGATGATCAAAAGAACTGAAGTGAAGGATGATGATGAGAAAGAAAAACAAGAAAGAGGAAGTATTTGGCTGAAAAATCTAGAGGTAAGAGACCAATAACTGAAGAAGAACCATCAAAGAAACAAAAAGATGACCCAAGAAGTTAGCAGCAATTGCTGAATTTTTGGAAGAACATGAGCAGGCAGAAGCTCAGTTGAAAAAGTTGGCCGGAGCAATTGATTTAGAAGAAGGAGAAATTGCTGATGAATATGAAGTTGAAAAGGATGTTCTCATGGACAGTCCTATTAAAGCATAACAGTCAGTGGAAGATATGGTAACCAAAGCTCAAACTGATGACTTGATGATTAAAGCCATGTTTTTTCTCAATCAAGGCTATGATCCTGATGATGTGTTTGGAATGACCTATGAGAAAATGAAGGAGGAGGAAGAGAAAGTGAAATTGTTGCTTGATCCAACAATAGATACTGAATATGAGAAGACAATGACAAAGGATACTCCAAAACATAAAGACTCATCATTGAAGAAATCTACAGGGTATGAAATACCACTGCCAAGAAGGGGTCCCCTACAAAAACTATCTCAAATGATGAAATTAACCTCATCCCATGAATAATTATTTCTTGATCCTTATAACATGTCTGATAAGGAAATGAAGGAATATCTCTCAAGTCAGGGATTCACAAGAAGAAGGATTGCCAACATGAAGACAAACTCTTTAAGGGCTGCAACTCTTCAATTGATCAATGAAAAGAAAGATAAACTCAAGAAACTGGAAGAAGAATTGACAAGGACCAAACCCAGAAGCAGAGTGTCAGCTGAAGACATGCTGTTGAACCAAAATGATCAAGAACTACTTGCCCCAGTGCTCCACAAATACCCTGAATGGTTTGCAGAACCATCTTAGTTGAAGCTGCAAGAAGGCTTGACTACTGCAGAACTAATCAGAGGGGTGTCTACTCCCAAGGGCAAGGTAGATCAAAAGATAATAGCCTAGAAGTATGACAACACATGGAACATGTTCATGGTGAAGAGAATCTCAGGGCTAGTACAATTCTTTACAGAGTACTCAGCTCTAGTAAATGCCCTTGAGATTCATGATTTGAAGGAGCTAGCTCAACTTGAACTGATCAATCATGCAGCTATGTTCAGGGGATATGAATTTGAGAACATACTTAAGATGTTCAGAAGAACAAACAACTTCAATTCATTAAAGACAATTTGCTTAAGAAAAGATAAAACTTTTGTCAATCCCATGGATAAGAAGAAAAAGATGGAAGCAGAGGAAATTGTATTCCCTGAGTTGAAGGTAAAGCCAACTGAGTCATTGAAGAGAAAAGTAGTATCTAGTACTCATTCCTCCACTCCCATCTCAAATGTGTACTATGATGAGAGAACCTATGATATGGTGATAGAAAGGAAGTGAGGAGGAAAAGAAGGAGCTGACATAAGACTATTCAATGGATATGAAGTAAGATTACTTGATGAATCATACATCCACTACATTTATACCAGGCACTTCAGGGACTTAAACAACAAATTAGGTGAACAACACATGCACTTCTTTCTGAAATGCATCAAGTTGTTGAAACTAGCCTATGATAGAATAAATATTAAAAGAGACAAAAGAAAGAAGAAGAAAACACCACTACAACTTGGAAATATTGTTAAGCTGGAAGTGGATGTGGGAGGGAGTTTATTGATTCATAAAGATGGTCTTTCCACAATCTCCATATGGGAACCTATTTCACTAAAAAAGTTACCAATGGAAGCCATCTACAACATGAGCAGAATGAAAATACATGTGTTGTGTAGAGATAGGATGTTAGAAGCAACTGATTTTGTTAACATGATCAAGGCTATTATGGATCCCACTAAAGCTGCATTCATACTACCTCCTGAAGACCCAGCTGAATCTTCACAACATCAATCACCTCCTAAACATTGAGGAAAACCAGGTTGTATAATCCTTAGGGGGGGTATTGTTGCACCCTGAAAGGATCATACATGCCAACTCAATGGGTGAATTGATGACTGTTCAGCTGGAATCCCACAAGTCGAAGATGAAATGCGGATGAAGATCTGCCAAGAAAATAACAAGTGTTATCTTCCGCATTAGTTAATACGGAAGGCAAAACTCTGATGCAAACAAGTGTTTACTCTTCCACATTGACTAATGCGGAAGACATAATACTAATGCTGAAGAACAAGTTACTCTTCCGCATTGACTAATGTGGAAGAACAAAAGAAGATGCGGACAAGACTTTGATCATCCGCATTGACAAATGCGGATGACCAACCAAATACGCACAAGTATTTGTTCATCCGTGTTAATCAATGTAGATGACCAACTTACTAATGTGGATGATCAAGTAGAAATGCTGATCAAGATTAACTCATCCGCATTTGTCAATGCAGATGAACAAGCAGAGATGCGGATCAAGACTTAGACTAGTTTCTGATGTAATAGGTCAGGGGTAGTTTAGTCATTTTGTAAAGGCATCTTGTCTGCCTATAAATAGAATAGTTAACCTCGTACTGAGGTGACGGCTGATAGATAGAGAATTTTTGTTGTAATTATTCTCTGTAACTTATCAACTTTCATATATCAATACAAACAACATTTATGAGTAATTTTCTTTCTTGAATGTTCTTTGATTGTTTGTTTCCGTCACTCAATCATTGACTTGATTATCATATTCGATTCTCAGTAAGAATATCACTCTTACACAATCCCAGTCAAACCTAACCAATATTTCATATATATCTAGATTCTATCTTGGAAGTATTATTTTATCAAACAATAAAGGTGAAGCTTCATTTTCAAATGTGAAACTAAGTCTCACCATGTCATCATCCATGATCTAATAACAATCATTTAACTTGAGGTTCTAGGTGTTCGACTATGAAACCTTATTCAAAGATTCACCAACTTTTATCTGCTATTTTTTCTAAGGGTTAGGCAGCTTTAAATAAGATCATAAGCATTGGAGCTTCTTTAGTAGTTGCATATCTAGGAATGGCCTTCAAACTAAGTACCACTTCTCTCTCATTGAAAGTCTTATCAATTCTTTTACATTTGAGAGACTTTTTGAAACTTTTCCTGTTCAATTCTCTCATTTTCCTTCTATTGATTTCAACTCTTCTATTCAAAATGCTCATGAACCTTTCTATATTCAAACATCTTTTCTTTAAATTTCTTGTAGCCATATTCATTCTTTCAACATGGAGATTTGAGGTATGTTTTCTAATATAATTTTGGTTAAATTCACAATCTCATCAGCATCTTTAGGATCATCTTCCCTCTTTTGGTAGCATCATTTGAGATTCTAAATAAAACTATAAGATAAGACAAGGATGGAAAATCAAAAGGTTCTTATGAAGTTGGTATGAGAATTGGTTTTTGCACGCTTAAAATCTTAGCTTCTTGAAGTTTGCTAGTTTGTTTTAGAGTGGTGATCTTAGACTCTAGATCACCCACTTCATTTGCAAATTTATTTAAATTGATTGTATCTGCTTCTAGTTCCATTACCCTATTTCTTGCTTTCTTTAGAGTGTTAATCCCTCCTTCTAAATCAACGTCTCTATCCGCATATTTATTTAGCAGACAACTTTCTTTTTCTAGAACTTTTTCTTTGTCGGCTATGGCTTTAATCTTAATGTTCTCATTTTGTAGAAGCACTAGCCTACTAGCCATATCAACATATATTAGATCAATCATTAGTTACACACTATCCTCATTCACATGTGTAGTTTCCCGGGTCTAGATAAGATCTCAGACCTTGACTCTACACCCTTACCATTAAATGTGGTTTCTTCGGATCATGCATTCTCTTAATAAGAGATGCTTCCAAGGAAACATCTTCAAAGCCAGTTGTCGTGGTTGGGGTCCTAATGATGTTATCTTTATCCCACGATCATCATCAGTAGTAGCAACCCCTTCATATTAACTTTATCAACACTATCAAGGTCAACCTCATGATAACTAGGATCTAGGTTAGATGAATCCTTGGGAAGTTTAGTCATTACTTGTTGTATAATTTCATTAATGGGAGCCAATGGTTTATTATCAACTATCAAAAATACATATTCATCTTGGAAAATAGATATGTGAATGGATTTCTATGAAGTTTTAGTCTATAATGGCATCCCATGATGACCAGTTCCAAATGAAGTAGCTTCCAGAGAAGCCTCCTTGGTGATATGGGGATCCTTTTAAATATCCTCAATAAAGTATTACAAATCTAATTGATGGCTTACAAGCTGAGATTGGGTCAACTCAGAAGCTAACATAAAATAACATAACTATTGCATTACATTGGGTTCCAAAACACCCATAAAAAATACAAAGACTACAAACAACTAGAAACTTTCTTTACAAATGAAAACATAAGATCATAAATAAAAAATGTCTGAACACACATAAAATGGCTCTGATCTCTTCCAAAGCCAAAAGTGAAGTCTTCTGAAGCTTCAAAGATAAAGTCTTCTGAAGCTAAGAAGTGAAGACAAATTTCTTCTGAAGACTTTTTAACATATGCTTTATTGGATGTTCTTTACCATAAAGTTGAACCACTTTCCATTGCAACTCTATTGACTCGTCAACTTTCATAAGTTGGTGAAAATGTTCATGATTTTGGTAATTGTACATTGAGGGCTTGAGTCCTTTTGCTTTCTACTATATGTACTTTTATTCTTTTTGCAATATATTAGGACGTGAGCTATGGCATGTTATAGTTACTAGTCAAAAGGCAATCTGATTTTTGACTCTACATTTGATTTGTTGTCTAGTTCAAATGTTTCCAGGTGGCCTTCTAAGTATGGCCGGCTATAGGATGTAGTATAAAGTATCTCAGGTCCTTGTAACTTTCTTCATGCTTTGTAACACTTGTAAAAGAACTTGAGAGCAATATACAACATCCTTAAAAACCAATACTTGTGTTGTTCTGTCTCTTGTGCTGTCTCTTGTTCTGTCTCATATTTGCTTGTGTTCTAAGTATCAAACCTTTTTTGATCTGTTAAGTGTTCTTAAATAACTCTCCTTATTATGTGTTGTGTTGTAAGTGACCATCCCCTCAAACAGTCCTACAATTGGTATCAAAGCTCTCCAGATCTTGATTGTAAGATCTCTCCATCTTAATATCCCTCTCACACACAAAATACTTAACATCTCAAATGGCAGCTCTCATTAAATTTGATATGGAAATTAGAACCATGACAAAGTCCCCACTGCTGAAGACTTTGACACTTGGTGCCAATGAATGGAAGGGTTCATCAAGTTACAAGACTCTAGTATGTGGGAATCTATTGTCTTAGGGCCTCACATTCCAAGCACCTCTTCAGCTGCTACTAGGGGTGGTATGATTCCAAAAGTTGTGGCTGCCTATTCTTAAGAAGACAGTAAGAGAATAGAGATTGATTAGAAAGCTATGACAGCCCTTGAAAACTGCTCTTCCCAACTCCATATACAGAGGGTTCAAGAAGTTCAAAACTGCTAAACAACTATGGGATACATTTACGCTGATGTATGAGGGGTCAACTGAAGCCAATGAGAACAAGAAGGATCTTCTGAAGCAGCAGTTTGAAAATTTTACCTTCAAAACAGATGAAACCATGACTCAACAATACTTCAGGTATTTTGAGATTGTGGACACTCTAATCGATGTTGGAGTGACCTTTGAGAACAGGGACATTGTAAGGAGTTCATGTCCTCTCTTCCCGGATAATGGACACATTATTATGCTGTTATCAAGAGAACTAAGAACCTTAAGACTCTCGCTTTGACAAAGTTGTATGTTATTCATAGTGGATACCAGATGGAGATGAATATGCAAAGTTCATCTGGTAACTCTAGCAATCAACTGAGTTCAGCCCTCCATGTGGTTGAAAGGGATAGTAGAGGTCCACAACATCAACTTATCTGCTACTCTGACAACTTACAATAGGGTCCTTTCATCACCTTCCGGAGACACAAGAGAAAGCTACACTCAAGGAAGCTCATTTTAAGAGACAAGCTCTTCACAAGCCTTTGTGTCTTCTGATGAAAGCACAGGCAACTTTCTCTTCGCCCTTGAAGATCTGGACCATATCCATCCACATGGAGATAGTTCTATAAGAGCACAGGGAGGAAGTTTCCAAGCAATGAAGCCAGTGGAAAGTTTGGGCTGGATAAAAGAAAAGTAAAGTGTTATAATTGTAACCAAATGGGACACGTTGCAAGAGAGTGTAAGGCACCAAGGATAAATGGTGTTCAAAGACAAACCTGGCCAAACTACACTAAGAGAGCCACCCATAATAAGAAGCCAAAGCAAGAAGCTGCAGTTAATGAAGCAAAGGTATTGGAACATCTTTGTACACCTGAATTCATTGCTAAAGTTAATAGATACAGGTCCTACAACTTAGAGATGAGATCTGATCTTGAGTCTTTAAATATCTTAAAATATGATTTCAAAAGAGTTAAAAATGATTATAAACTAAAGATAATACTTAGATAAAACCATTTCAACTCTTAAACATGAACATACCAACTACAGGACTCGGATCAAAGATTTCATAACTAAGTTGGCTGGATGCTAGGCTGAGTTATGATCAGCAAAGCCAAGGCAGAAAAATGTGTTCTTGAAGAAGAGACCTTCGAAAACATAATATCTGCATCCTTGCATGCAAAAGTTTGTTATCAAAATAAGCAGGGACTGGGATCTAGTGAAATAGCTATTCCATACACAATCTTGTTTGTAAGATCTCCTAGGTGTGGAACTTATGAAGATGAGCTTCCCCTCATAGACTACATGACTGAAGAGGATGAAGAAGAGATAGTAAAGGATGCCTCTGAGAAGAGTGAAGGAGAGCACTCTAAGAAGGGTCACTATCCTTTTGAGGAAATTGAGAGAGTTAGGATGACCAAGGCAAGAAGGAAGAACTTGATTAGGAAGGCAAGAGGAAGTATAAGAAGGCTCAAGAGATCCAGGCCACTTTTAACTCTAAGTAGAAACAAGTTTTATTTCTGCAAGGTTTGAGGTGGTTAAGGCTGAAGACACAAACTTGAACTCTAGTACCAGAGTTCTAGTTTATGTCTAAATCATCCCAGCCACATGAAGAAGGCTGATCAGTTGTGTACCAATGCTACACAACCTGAATCATCTAGCTCCAAAAGTAGTTCTCACCCTAAAGGAATTACCAAGCATGTGCAAAGATGAAGATTGAGAAGGAAAGTGATCAAGTTCAGTTTTGTTCATAAAAGAAGTTTCTGCTCAGAGCCCAAGGAAAGTGAATCATCTAGCTCCAAAAGTAGTTCTCACCCTTATGATAATATCCTGCTCAGAGCCCCAGGAAAGGGAACATGTACAAAATGGATGTGCAAGAAACATTTCCATCAAGAGAAGTTTCATGCTTTCTATCTAAAGATAATAGTGATGAGTCTTTCCTCTGGCATCAAAGAATATGACATGTAAACTTCAAAGCATGAATAAATTAATTAAGAATGATTTGGTAATGGAATGCCAAAGAAGGAGTTTACAAGTGATGACCACCGTGTGGCATACCTCAAAGGGAAACAACACAAGGTATCTCACAAGGAAAATGAAAGAAACTCCATCATTACTCCCCTACACTTGTTACATATGGATCACTTTCGCCCCATAAGTGTAATGAGTCTAGGAAGGACCTTTTTATTGTTTGGTGATCACAAATGACTTTGCAAGATTCACTTAGGTTTTCTTTCTAAAAACTAAGGATGAGACCCTAGAGATTCTAAAGAATTTCATTTTAACAATTGAGAATCAATGTGATCACAAGGTCAAAACCATAAGATGTGATTAGAGAACTGAATTTAAGAACAAAATCCTTGATACATTTTATGATAGAAAAGATATTACAAGACAATATAATGCTCCCAGGACTACTCAGCAAAATGGTATTGCTAAGAGGGGAAACATGACACTCATTGAAGCTGTAAGAACTATGTTGTCTGACTCTAAACTGCTTATCATCTTTTGGGCAGAGGTAGTTAACACTGCTTGCTATATGCAAAATAGAGTTTTAGTAGTTAAGACACATGGTAAGACTCCTTATGAACTTTGTCACAAGAGGAAATATTTCATTGTTTTTCTCAGGTCATTTGATGTCCTTGCACCATCTTGAATACCAAATATCATATTTCCAAGTTTGATGAGAGATCTAATGATGGACATTTTATTGGATACTCTTCCCAAGCCAAGGAGTATAGAGTATACAATCTCAAAACTAGAGTAGTTAAGGAGTTAGCCAATGTGACCTTTAATGAGCACACTCCCAGTGTGAAAGTGTCACACCCCAACCTTGACGGCGGAAATGTCGAAGAGTGAGAGTTAAGATCGTTCACAGCCACACAACGCTTATATTAAATACAAATATATTATTCATAAGTTTGAAAGGTACATTACAAGCATAAGTCTCAATAAGAACACAATATAAGAAATGTAACAAGCTCATTCATTAAGTTAACTAGGTCCATTCCTAGATGTGAACAACCTCAAAAAAGGCAATCAAGCTTGAGTATTTCCTGAAACATGTTAAAAATAAAAGGTCAACAATAATGTTGATGAGATTTCCATATTTTTTAATACATAAGTATATAAAAGATGGCAATTCATGTTGTAAGTTAGAGAACAAAGTAAACTAGGGATGTAAGACAGAATGCACAATCAAACCTCGACAAAGTTTTACAAGTCTCAAACATTTAAAAGTATATACGATTAGCTAAGTGTACTTGGATCAACCAAGCAGGCTTGTCTGGCCCATAGATCTATGACTTCGCTAGGCTAGCAATAGTTAATGATTGTACATATATTCGACATTACATGGTAGCCACAAAGTTCAACTAACCACAACATACAGGTGAAATGCCATAAGTTTACAAGAATCAAACGTGTTTACAAGTGCAGAGTTTATAAAGTAACATGTTTCACCCCAAAGTGTGAAAGTATAAAAAGGGGTACGGAAATACTCATCTGGAAAATAAGTATAAGAATGATGATAAGAAATTAAACGAGGCTCCAACGATTTCTTTTACGAGATACCTAACGTATATATACTCCAAGGTTAAGTTTAAAGGTAAGATTAATGAATAAACGTGAACTAGGGTTTCAATTGGAAATTTGGGGGTTTAAATAGTTAAATAAAATAATGAATTGTTTATGTTTTGGTTTAATAAAGATGATATGAATCAAAAAAAATTTAGTGAAAGATTCAATAGTTTAATTTATTGATTTAATAAAGATTAAATATGCTACGCGAAGAGAGATAAATAATAATTAATTATTTAAAATTTGTTAAAGGTTCTTGAATACTTATTTTAAATAACTTGTAAGATAACTTGAAATTTTTAAATCATTTTACAAAGTTTTTAAACCTTTGAATGATTTTTATAATATCCAAAACCTCAAAATAAGAATAAAGAATAATAGGAAATTATATTGTTTTATTAGTTTCAAGAGTGTAAATAAAAGTTAAAGAATAAATTTATTAGCTAATTATCATATAACATTTATAGCATTTGAATTACATGAAAGAATTAATAATGTTTTATAACTCATGTTATTCTTAAAATAAACAAATAAACAAATATAAAACCATAAGTTTTAAAACTCTTAAATTTTGATTTAATAATTTCTTAAACATTTTAGTTAAAGATATAATTTTTATTTTGATTTTATAATATGATAATAATTTTCCGAATTATAAAATATTAACAAAACTAATAAAAACAAAAATGGTGGAGGCCCGGTTCGAACCCGGGACCTCTTGGTCGTAATCTAAGCTAATAACCAGCTGAGCTACAAGCCAATTGGTTGAAAGCCCCATTATAATATTTAAAATTTGTTGATTTCAAAATCCCCCAATTCACAAGAACCCTAGATTCGATTTGAATCAAATTGAACATGAATTCGAAGTTTATAACGAAATCCAACATAGGACTTTTGTTCCCTAGATGAAATCGAGTGTGTGGGTGTGTGTAATTACCAGGATGATGTTGATGTGTTGATAAAAGATGAAACAAGGCCGCGATTAATTAAGGAATCAATTTGGGAGATTTAGATGCTAATACCCTGAATTAGTAAGTGTAGAAGCTTCTGAGAACGATAAGGATCGATAGACATCAACCAATTGAAATCAAGATTACTTAGAAATGGTCACTCAAACGAGTTATAGGTTGTGGTTGGAGATGATGGTTGTATGCGATGTGTGTGTATATTTCAGATGAAATTAGGAGTTCCAGTAGTTTTAAGAGTATTGAAATGTTGATTTACCCTTGGTTTTAGGCATGATTCGATCAAGGTCAAATGAGTTCAATGCCTTGAATGCAATGTTCGGTTTCGCAAACACACTCATAACAGTTCGAAAAGATCAATTGAAACATCACCTAAGTTTGAAACAACTTAAGAAACGGTTTCAGTGGGTTTAATCGGGAATTAACTGATGGATAACACGTAATTGTTATCATCGGATCTCGCTGACCCGGTGGCCGGAGATGGGTCGACGGGAAGGGGAATAGGGAGGGAGGTTTGGGTTGTTTTTAATCAATTGACAATTTCAGTCCCTGTGGTTTTGAAAGTTTGTTATATTATGCACAAAACCTTTTTATTAAGTTTCAGAAATTACAATTTAAACCTTAAACTTATAAAAACAAATTTAACTAATAACTCAAATTGAATGTTTATTAATCTTTTTTTTATTTAACTTTCATAAAACTTGTAAACTTTATGATTATTTATAAAAGTTCATGACTACTAATAAAACTTTATAATCTTATTAAAACTTATTTTATAACTTGATAAATTTTAATAAAACTTTTTTTTCAATTAGTTATTTATCGTAACATGATTAATAAGAATTTATAATTTTATGAAAATATTTATTTCTAAATAAATTATTACAAGTTGTTTTTAGATTACGAATAGTTCATAATAATAAATTGCACATTTAATGTATTTGATCAATTAAAATTATTATAATTTTATAATAAAACTTAGAAATTGGATTTTAACTTGGTAAAAATAGCGGATGTTACAGTCTCCCCTACTTTAAGAAATTTCGTCCTGAAATTTAAATCACGAGGGGACTAATTTAAAGGATATGAGGAGACTTGGATTCTATTTCACGTTTTCACATGAACTCATGGAAGTGTTTAAATTTAGCAAGTTTAATTATAGTGTTTTGCTATGATTAAGTTTGTTCAATTTCATGATTCATGATTTCATGTGTTTTTGTCAAGAGTACAAGAGTGTTAAATTATAATTTTTAATTGATAAACCTTTGTGTTTTAGATGGTTCGAGACGATTAGGAAGATTTTTCCATGATGGAAACACCAAGTATTAGATCGATACGAACCAGGCATAACGAATGAGAAATAAGTTCAAGACACTTTTGAATAGAGTAAGGAATTCATAAGAACTTCCCAAGCAAATAACTTTAAGGGGGTTCTTAATTGATCAATTATTGTTTACTATGTTATTGAGGTTTCAAAGTTATATTAGGTTAAGGTTATTACGAGAATCGTGTTTGTTAAGATTAAGGATTCGATTTAGAATGAGAGCATCATTGTAATAGGCTTTCGGGATAAGTGTAGTTTTGAGGGAAAGCTATTTAGAAAGATTTTCAAGGTTCATTAATAGAAATGGGATAAAGAGTTAAACAAAGACATCGTTCATGATCGGATTGGAATTTAAATAATTCTGAATATCGACGATAAAGGAAATCACAAATAGCTTTCCAAGTACGGCTTGCACACACGGTTCACCAAAACCCATGAACACAACCGTACATTGCTATAACCAGAAAGGCATGGCATAAATTTATAATAACTTTATCTTGTACGAAAGATCGTTTTAGGAGTTTTATCATCATGCAATTAGGTTTCGATGATAACTCGGAACGAAGGTTGATAAAAATTTCCATAAAGCTAGGTCAAACGTCAAAATGAAACATAAAAGCGTGAGAGAAGAAATCAATTTAAAATTTAAATGTTCCAGGCTTGGAACTAGGGTTACCCTTAAGTAACAACGACCCCTTTTGGGTTCAAGATTCAGGCTTTAGCTTGATTGGCTGGAACACAATCATCGATAAATCAGATAACAGTGTTCATCCTTCAAGTTATTACATGTTTCTTGTCAATTGAAGTCTTAAAACCTTGGTCAGTTTGAGATCAAGGAATGGGAATACTCATCAAGATATGGTTATCACTCCTAGCTTGGTGGTGTATTTCCCAAAGTATGACTCTTAACTACCAAATGAGAGCTTGATCCTAACTCATTGTTGAGGATCCACAAAAATAAATTAAGGTAACTTACTATTAAGGTAAGGATAATCACTCCTATCTCAACAGTGAGGTTTTATAGAAACAAAATGAAAAGTTTCATCAAAGAAAGGAATTTACTCCCACTTTGATAAGGTCATTTTATTTGAGGAAAATACCATCCACAAAATTTTAAACCGGTGATATTATCATCAAGGTATGGACTTCACGCCTATCTTGATGATTGAATTTCATAATAACAAGAAAACAATCGAGAACTGACATTTGTCACCAAAGTACGGGGTTCAATCCTATTTTGGTGGGGTCATTTCCTTCATGAAATAAGAGTTCCAAAGGAAAATAATTGAAATCTATCCTCAAAACAGGAAACCACCCCGATTCAGAGGATGGGATTTCATAAAACATACAATACAAAAATTGAAAACCATCATCAAGATACGAAATTTTACTCCTATTTTAAGGATGTAATTCCATTTGTAAAATACGAATTCATAAAAACAAAAAGGAGGAAATCGTCATCAAGGTATGAGGTTCACTTCTGTCTTGACGATAAGATTTCATAAGAACAATGATAGTGAATGGAAAGTCATCACCAAAGTAAGGGAGTCACCCCTGTTTTGATGAGGTAGAATCATTTAGGGGATACGAGTGTCCTTAGTCATAAGTTGACTTGCGGACTCTTGCATTTCCTACAATATGAAACGGTTTGAAGTTTTTATAAAGCTTGACTTAGCAAACGAAGAGAATATCAGCTAGAAATTCAGAAACTTCAAATTACAACAATGTAACATTAACAGGAAAAAGGAAATCATGCTTGCTAGGATTAAGGTTAGGGATAACGGAGTTAATTGTGTTAGGTTCTCAAATCTTGAATGGTTTAAGTCAGGAAAACAAGATCAACGATGGAAATGATTCAACATAATAATGAGATGTAAACGTTCGGTTCAAAATAAAAGGGAAATGCATTGGCTTCTCAAAGTGTTACGTCAACCACAACTTTACGATAGACACGCGTACCTCTAAGTGAGCACCCATCTCATGAGTTACAGGTCAGATAAACAGATCCAACGGTCGAATCAAATTTATGTGTATACCTTGCCTAGACAAGGTATCCCAGGATGCAGGTATTCCACCTTTCGGCTTTGCATGATTTCAAATGTAGGACACACTTAAAGGACATTTGAAAACTCTAAGTAATAATTTTAAGTTTAAAAATAAACATTCGGTTTAGACGACCAATATCTTTGGATATATTAAAATCCATGTACACGTTGGTCAAGGTATGAAGATAGTTACATAAGGCGCACAACGTATAACATTGTTTAAACATAGGAATCGATGAGTATAACGAGTTCAATATTAACAGGAACATTCTATAATATAGGAATGAGAAGATATTAGAGTTTCGATGATAAACCAATTCAAGGAATCAAGGATTTTTTATATTTCAAATATAACCGGATGGTTCCATTTGGTAACGCATTACCATTTAGAAACGTTAACACGTCAAGGTAAATTGTTCCATTTGCCTTAGAAACTTATGTATGTTGACCATAGTTTATCACTCATCCTAGAGATCCCTAGGTAAGCATAACTAGTCCCGTAGGATTTATGCGTTATGCTTGCCTTAGCCCGAGGGCCTTTTGCCAGGAAATCCAGAATACAGGTGTCTATGTGTCACACAAACTTCTTAGGTTCATGAAATCAAAACTTTGATGAGATTTATATAGATTAGACATAACGTCTAAACATCCAAGTCATAAGCATAAGCATAAGATTCCACGTGTCGTCGAAAATAAGATTAAGAGGTTTCATGTTCGGGGAGAGTCAAGAGTCAAAGTTAAGTTTAGGGAGACAAGTAACAATGTTTAGGCAATCCTATGCTAAGGCATCAAATTGCACATAAGAAGGCATAGCATTATGTAGCATGGAAACTATATAATTACAATATAGAATTATGATTCTATAAGGTTCATGCATATTATAGTCTAGGTCACCATTTAATAACCTAAATCCCTATAGTTATGGGCTCTGATACCAATCTGTCACACCCCAACCTTGATGGCGGAAACATCGACGAGTGAGAGTTAAGATCGTTCACAGCCACATAACACTATTATTATATACAAATATTGAAAGGTACATTACAAGCATAAGTCTCAAAAAAGAACATAATATAAGAAATATAACAAGCTTATTCATTAAGTTAACTAGGTCCATTCATGGATGTGAACAACTTCAAAAAAGGCGATCAAGCTTGAGTATTTCTTGAAACATGTTAAAAATAAAAGGTCAACAATAATGTTAGTGACATTTTCATATTTTCCAATACATAAGTATATAAAAGATGGCAATTCATGTTGTAAGTTAGAGAACAAAGTAAACTAGTGTAAGACAGAATGCATAATCAAACCTCGACAAAGTTTTACAAGTCTCAAACATTTAAAATTATATACGATTAGCTAAGTGTACTTGGATCAACCAAGCAGGCGTGTCTGGCCCATAGATCTATGACTTCACTAGGCTAGCAATAGTTAATGATTGTACATATATTCGACATTACATGGTAGCCACAAAGTTCAACTAACCATAACATACAGGTGAAATGCCACAAGTTTACAAGAATCAAACATGTTTACAAGTGCAAAGTTTATAATGTAACATGTTTCACCCTAAAGTGTGAAAGTATAAAAAGGGGTATAGAAATACTCACCTGGAAAATAAGTATAAGAATGATGATAAGAGATTAAACGAGGCTCCAACGATTTCTTTTACGAGATACCTAACGTATATATACTCCAAAGTTAAGTTTAAAAGGTAAGATTAATGAATAAACGTGAACTAGGGTTTCAATTGGAAATTTGGGGGTTTAAATAGTTAAATAAAATAATGAATTGTTTATGTTTTGGTTTAATAAAGATGATATGCATCAATAAAAATTATAGTGAAAGATTCAATAGTTTAATTTATTGATTTAATAAAGATTAAATATGCTACGCGAAGAGAGATAAATAATAATTAATTGTTTAAAATTTGGTAAAGGTTCTTGAATACTTATTTTAAATAACTTGTAAGATAACTTGAAAGTTTTAAATCATTTTACAAAGTTTTTAAACCTTTGAATGATTTTTATAATATCCAAAACCTTAAAATAAGAATAAAGAATCATAGGAAATTATATTGTTTTATTAGTTTCAAGAGTGTAAATAAAAGTTAAAGAATAAATTTATTAGCTAATTATCATATAACATTTATAGCATTTGAATTACATGAAAGAATTAATAATGTTTTATAACTCATGTTATTCTTAAAATAAACAAATAAACAAATATAAAACCATAAGTTTTAAAACTCTTAAATTTTGATTTAATAATTTCTTAAACATTTTAGTTAAAGATATAATTTTTATTTTGATTTTATAATATGATAATAATTTTCCGAATTATAAAATATTAACAAAACTAATTAAAAACAAAAATGGTGGAGGCCCGGTTCGAACCCGGGACCTCTTGGTCGTAATCTAAGCTAATAACCAGCTGAGCTACAAGCCAATTTGGTTGAAAGCCCCATTATAATATTTAAATTTGTTGATTTCAAAATCCCCCAATTCACAAGAACCCTAGATTCGATTTGAATCAAATTGAACATGAATTCGAAGTTTATAACGAAATCCAACATAGGACTTTTGTTCCCTAGATGAAATCGAGTGTGTGGGTGTGTGTAATTACCAGGATGATGTTGATGTGTTGATAAAAGATGAAACAAGGCCGCGATTAATTAAGGAATCAATTTGGGAGATTTAGATGCTAATACCCTGAATTAGTAAGTGTAGAAGCTTCTGAGAGCGATAAGGATCGATAGACATCAACCAATTGAAATCAAGATTACTTAGAAATGGTCACTCAAACGAGTTACAGGTTGTGGTTGGAGATGATGGTCGTATGCGATGTGTGTGTATATTTCAGATGAAATTAGGAGTTCCAGTAGTTTTAAGAGTATTGAAATAAGAATAAAGAATCATAGGAAATTATATTGTTTTATTAGTTTCAAGAGTAAAAATAAAAGTTAAAGAATAAATTTATTAGCTAATTATCATATAACATTTATAGCATTTGAATTACATGAAAGAATTAATAATGTTTTATAACTCATGTTATTCTTAAAATAAACAAATAAACAAATATAAAACCATAAGTTTTAAAACTCTTAATTTTGATTTAATAATTTCTGAAACATTTTAGTTAAAGATATAATTTTTATTTTGATTTTATAATATGATAATAATTTTCCGAATTATAAAATATTAACAAAACTAATTAAAAACAAAAATGGTGGAGGCCCGTTCGAACCCGGGACCTCTTGGTCGTAATCTAAGCTAATAACCAGCTGGGCTACAAGCCAATTTGGTTGAAAGCCCCATTATAATATTTAAATTTGTTGATTTCAAAATCCCCCAATTCACAAGAACCCTAGAGTCGATTTGAATCAAATTGAACATGAATTCGAAGTTTATAACGAAATCCACATAGGACTTTTGTTCCCTAGATGAAATCGAGTGTGTGGGTGTGTGTAATTACCAGGATGATGTTGATGTGTTGATAAAAGATGAAACAAGGCCGCGATTAATTAAGGAATCAATTTGGGAGATTTAGATGCTAATACCCTGAATTAGTAAGTGTAGAAGCTTCTGAGAACGATAAGGATCGATAGACATCAACCAATTGAAATCAAGATTACTTAGAAATGGTCACTCAAACGAGTTATAGGTTGTGGTTGGAGATGATGGTTGTATGCGATGTGTGTGTATATTTCAGATGAAATTAGGAGTTCCAGTAGTTTTAAGAGTATTGAAATGTTGATTTACCCTCGGTTTTAGGCACAATTCGATCAGTTACAGGTCGGATGAGTTCAATGCCTTGAATGCAATGTTTGGTTTCGCAAACACACTCATAACAGTCCAAAAAGATCAATTAAAACATCACCTAAGTTCGAAACAACTTAAGAAACGGTTTCAGTGGGTTTAATCGGGAATTAACTGATGGATAACGGGTAATTGTTATCACCGGAGCTCGCTGACCCAGTGGCCGGAGATGGGTCGACGGGAAGGGGAATAGGGAGGGAGGTTTGGGTTGTTTTTAATCAATTGACAATTAAGTCCCTGTGGTTTTGAAAGTTTGTTATTTTATGCACAAAACCTTTTTATTAAGTTTCAGAAATTACAATTTAAACCTTAAACTTTTAAAAACAAATTTAACTAATAACTCAAATTAAATGTTTATTAATCTTTTTTTAATTTAAGTTTCTTAAAACTTGTAAAATTTATGATTATTTATATAAGTTCATGACTACTAATAAAACTTTATAACCTTATTAAAACTTATTTTATAACTTGATAAATTTTAATAAAACTTTTTTTTTCAATTAGTTATTTATCGTAACATGATTAATAAGAACTTATATTTTATGAAAAGATTTATTTCTAAATAAATTATTACAAGTTGTTTTTAGATTATGAATAGTTCATAATAATAAATTGCACATTTAATGTATTTGATCAATTAAAATTATTATAATTTTCTAATAAAACTTAGAAATTGGATTTTAACTTGGTAAAAATAGCAGATGTTACAGAAAGGTTCTAGTCCTGATTGGCTATTTGATCTTGATTTAGATACAATCTGTTTTAACAAATTCTTTTATGAGAATGTTTTAGGATCCATAGATATACTACCTACTAGTGATCCTAATCCAAGATTTGAGCTGAGAAGACCATCAAGTTATACTACCTTACCTCTAGTTGTAACTAACTCTACAAATGAAGTTTCCATTAGCACAACAATGACAGATTCGGCTGATACATCATAGATACCTTCAAATTCCAGCTTAGATGCACAACACTCAAATAAAGAAGCTTCAAATGTATAAGATCATGGTGGTGGTGAAAGTGATCAAGAATTTCTTGATGCTAACAACCACTCCAATGAAGACAACATCAATGATGTCACACACTCATTAGATTAAGTTTCTCTTGATAAGTGTGCTGATGTGGTGGGAGAAACTTTATTGCCTGATCTAATTTCTCTAATTTAGATATCTTTATGCAACTTGTTGTGATCCCTCAACTAAGGATCCACAAGTCTCATCCTACCACAAACATCATTGGAGATGTTGTCTCAGGGGTAAAAACAAGAGGACAAACCCATGATGTCTTCACTCTTGTTTCTTTTCCCAGATAGAGCAAAAAAATTTAATGAGGCTTTAAAGGATGGAAGTTGGGTTGAAGCTATGCAAGAGGAACTGCTTCAATTCAAAAGGCAAAAGGTTTGGAACCTATGTCCTCTTCCTCAAGGGAAGAGTACCATAAGAACCAAATAGGTGTTTTAGAATAAGAAGGATGATAGAGGATTTGTCATTAAAAAAAAGCTAGACTAGTTGTCCAAGGATACACACAAGAAGAGGAAACTGACTACACAGATGTCTTTGCTCCCGTGGCAAGACTTGAAGCTATTAGAATATTTATAACTTTTGCTGCACCTAAAGACTTCAAGCTCTACCAACTTGTTGTCAAGTGTGCTTTTCTTTATGGGGTGATTGATGAAGAGGTGTATGTTAAACAACCACCTGGGTTTGCTAATACTGATCATCCTAATAATGTCTGCAGGCTTGATAAAGCTCTTTATGGGCTGCACAAAGCACCAAGGAAGTGGTACGAGACTGTATCTCGGTATCTCTATCAGCATGGATACAAAAGGGGTACTATAGATGGAACTCTCTTTATCAAAGGAACATGGAATGACTTAATGCTAGTTCAAGTATATGTAGATGACATTATCTTCAAGTCAACTAATCCAAAACTATGCAAAGATTTTAAGAAGCTGATGAAGGATAGATTTGAAATGAGTGCCATAGGGGAACTCATTTCTTTCTAGGAATTCAAGTGAAGCAAGTTGATAGTGGCATATTCATAAGTCAATCAAAGATTCATGACTGATTGTAAGGTTGCTAAGACACCTATATCCAAAAACCACTCTCTTGCACCTGATCTTGAGGGGGGGAGTATGGATGAACATCTTTATAAGGCTATGATTTGGTCTCTTATGTACCTCACTGCTAGCAAGCCTGATATCATGTTTGGCATATGTATTTGTGCAAAATATCAAGCCAATCCTAAGATGTCACACCTAGTTACTGTCAAAAGGATTCTAAGATGTCTCAAAGGTGCTCTAACACTTGGACTTTGGTATTCAAAGAATTCTTACTTCAATCTATATGCATATACAGATAGTGACTATGGTTGTTGTAACATGACTGCAAAGTCTTCGTCAGGGGGATGTTAGTTCCATGTTGGAAGGATAGTCTCATAGCAGTGAAAGAAGCAATCATGTGTGCTCAAGTGCTTTGGATTCAGAATCAAATGCTGGATTATGGATTTAACTTCAAAAAGAATCCCATCCATATAGACAACAATAGTGCTATCTCTACCATAGAAAATCTTGTGAAGCACTCAAGGACAAAAACACATCAATATCAGGTATCATTTTATTAAAGATAACTTTGAAAAGGGATTAATCAAACTAGTCAAAGTTAACACAAATGAAAAATATACTGATCTTTTCACCAAAGCTTTTGATGAGCAAAGACTTAAGTATCTTGTATCAGCTATTGGGATGATTAACTTTGAGTAACTTTTCTTAAAACTTAATCATATTATTTCTAAAATCTATGTGTCCTAAGTTGTCTATCTTTATCACTTTCATAAGCCCATGTTTACTTTGGAAGAAAAATCTTTTTAGAAGACGTTCCTTAGATTTTTGAAAATATTGATCATTTTATTCTTCGGAAGATATGTATTTACCTTCGGAAATAATTGAAGTCTTCAAAACAAACAACTACTTAAGAAAACTTACCTTCGGAAAAAATTTCCAAATTATCTTCCAAAGCTAAACATTATTCCTAAGTACTTGTATGTTTTCAAGAAAAAATTTCTTCTGAAAGCAATTAACTCTCGGACTAATCTCTTCTGAAGCAAAATTTTCTAAACTCTTTGTAATATCTTTCGAAGTCATTTTGGCTTCGGAAACTTTTCATCAAAACTTCTGTAGTAAAATTACCTTCGAAAGATTTTAGACTTCCAAGAAAACTACTTTTTGGGCAAAATGAAACTTCTTTTTCAAAGGTAAGACCCATATCCGGATTTCAAAGTTTATCCTCTTTCATTAACCTTGACTCAAATCCATTTCATATATATATATATATATATATATATATATATATAATATATATATATATATATATTATATATATATATATATATATATATATATAATATATATATATATATATATATATATATATACCCAACGGTTTCCTCCTCTTTCACTCTCTTCTTCCTCTTTACTATTCCAAAATCTAAATTCACCTAGAAACCACATTTGTTCTTCACTTTCTTCACCTTTAAGCATTTTAAAATGGCCAACCTAAACTGCAAAAACGATCCTCATTTCTCCATGCGACTTTACAGGCAACATAATCAGCTTCCCTGTTGAACTTTAAGAAAGATATCAGTTTCTCAGAGGTTTGCTGATTTTTGGCTCTATCAAACTATTTCACCTCCCTAACCATTGCTCCACTCTATGAGGATCATCTGCTTAATTTCTAGAAGTCATATCAAGAGATCATTATGGATGGGGAAAAGGTTCTGTTTGCTACAGTGCAGGGCAGGACAATCTTCATCACTACAGCTATCATCAATACTCATCTTCAACAGGATGATGAGGAAGGTAAATTATCCATGCCAAAGGAAGCTGTCAACCACTCCTTTCAATAGATAGGCTATGAAGGAGATTTCTCTATAAAGACCTTTAGGAAAAGGAAGGTCTCATCCCGGTGGAAGTACCTACTCCATATGGTCATCCACAGCTTATCCAACAAGCATAAGGGATGGGACTAGATTCCTGAGGATCTTTCCTTTATAGTGCATGGAATAGTTCAAGGGGTCAAGTTCAGGTACTCTCAATTTCATGCTACATCAACTCCCAATCAAGCAGCTCCTCTAGCAACAGGAAGACCCGTCTTGTCCTGGACATACACCATAAATCTGGAAAGATGGCATGTCATTAGAGATCAAGGCATTGAGGATGTCTATACATGGCAGGACATGTTCAATCTGCCTCTGCATGATCTATTTGACATGAGAAGACATTTTGAGAGTTGGAGTGATCTGATTATCTCATGAAAAAAAGGATAGTCATCATCATAATGAAGACTGTTGATATCTGAAGTCTTTAAAGAGTTTTGGTAGCATTAGCTAGGGAGAGTTTGTAAGGAATACATGTTAAGGCTGATGCAACTCCAAACACTTCAAGTCTTCTGCATGCTGCACAAGTGCATTGAAGAAGAATGCTTTGGAAGTTTCACACATGCAACTGAAATATTCTAAGTGTGAAATCTTCCGAAGCCAAGACCAATATCTTCCGAAGCCAAGACCAATATATTCCAAAGCCAAGACGAATATCTTCCGAAGCCAAAGATGAAGTCTTTCGAAGCTTCAGAGACAAAGTCTTTCCGCTGCAACTCTGTAAAGTCACCAACTTGCATGAGTTGGTGAAAAGGTCCATGTTTTTAGTAATTGTACATTGAGGTCTTGAGTCTGTAACTTTCTACTTCATGTACTTTATCATTTTTGTAATATATTAGGATGTGAGCTATGGCATGTCATAGTCATAAGTCAAAAGGCAATCTGCCTTTTGACTCTAAAATTGATTTTGTGTTGTGTCTAGTCAATTGTATCCGGCTGGCCTTCAAAGTATGGTTGGCTGTAGGATGTAGTATATGTATCTCAAGTACTTGTAACTTTCTTTTATGCTTTGTAACACTTGTAAAAGAACTTGAGAAGGCAATATACTGTAATCTTGAAAACCATCTCCTTGTGTATTTTGCTATCTTGTTCTGTCTCTTATTTACTTGTGTTCTTTATATCATCTCTTATGGTTAATCCAGTCTTACTGTTTGATTAGTCTATTTAATCTCCTCTTTGTGTTGTTATGTTGTAAGTGACCACCCTTCACCGGTCCTGCGTTTAGAAATGATGTTTAATGGACTTGTTCCTTCGTCATATTAGTTCAAAGCCTTCAGTGCTACCATTTAAATTATAAACTGCCTCCCCTCAAAGGTTTTAGACTCTAAATCCCCCATTGATGTTGTTTTCTCTCGTCGGCAAATTACACAACCTATGAGATTTTGGTTGTTGGGTGTATCCCTACCTTCGCAATTATGCACTGCACAAACTCTTACCACGTAGCATTCCATGCATCTTTGTGGGTTATCCATCCCAATACAAAGGTTATTGTTTCCTTGACCCCATCACATCCCGATCATACATTACCCGCCATGCCATATTTGATGAAACACAATTTCCATTTTCCACTACAACACCCACTGCCAATCTATTAGACATGCATTTTTCTGACTTTTTAGATAACTCTCAAACTACCATCCAACCCCAACTTACTTTCATCACACCCCAATAACCCACTACTAACCCCATCACAACCCAATAAACACCTATACATGTTATTCCTCCATGTGGTCTATGCATGGACCCCACCTTGCATGCAAATCCTCCTATAATTCATGCATATATATATCTATATATATATATACATACATACATATAGGATAGAGAACGAATGTTAACCATTGTTTACATACAATAACAACCAAGTGGTCCATGCCCCTGTAAGTTAGATTTATAATCATAAAACTAGTGGTCCACAATGAACGTTAAAGATTTTAAATTAAAATTATATAGCAAGACTATACTCAAATTAAAGGTACTAAAGCGATCTATTTAATGGCATAAGTTGTATAAAAGCATAACATCATACAAAAAAGTCAAGAATGTTTTTAAAAATGGTGAAGTTTTTTTTTTTGACAAGAGGAAAATTTTAAAATAAAAGGAAAATTGCTACATCAGTAGTGTAACACGGTGTATAAGTTAGTTTTACTGCATAATTATGATGTAAGTGTTTGATACATTGGTGTTAACGGGTATATATATAGGGTAGAGATCCTAAGAAAACCACATTTTTATAAGAAAACTAAGAAAACCACATTCAACCAATCAAATAATTTATAACTATTTTTATTTTGTTTTTATTTAAAGGGTTTTTAGTAAAATATCAATCCACTATTTTTGGTATCTTTTTAATTTAAACTACATGATTCTCTCTCTTTCTTATATTTATCTTCTTCAACCATTATCTACAAACCCTAAAAGTAATCTAATCACATAGGCCACTCAAATCCACATATGAAGAAGATGGACCATGATGAAGACGATGAACCGAGATGAAGATGATAACCGAGATGAAGATGGTGATTCGAGATGAATATGATTACGAACTCGAGATGAAGATGATGATTCGAGATGAAGTGAACTCGAGATGAAGATAATTATGACTTGTAGATAAAGATAATGGTTCGAGATGAAGATGATTATGAAATCAAGACGAAGATGATGCTAAAAGAAAAGAAATCGATCCAAAAAAGAACATATTCTTCATCCATTTTTGGTTTCATAGAAAGATAACATCTTCATCTTCACATTCTTCCTTTTTTTAATTTTTAAATTGTATATTTATAGTAATTTAGTTGCATATATGTACACCATCTCCTCTTTATTTTTGTTCAATAACACACATATGTAAGTTACATATACGTAACACTTAAATATGATATCAGCTATTTTTTATACATATTTGATATTTTTTGTTCATCTTCATCATTGTCGAGGTACATATACGTAAGCAGGTTTATATATGGTTGTACATTTATTCACTGTAATTTTCTTTAGATTCGACTATACTTTTTAGTGTTACTTATATGTAAATTATCAAGTTACACATATTGCAGTTTATGTATAAATCAAGTTACATATACGTAATCAGGTCAAAATATGGGTCAATTTCCGAGTTTAATAAAATGTTTTACACTTGTTATGTGTTATACTTAAATATACTAAATGGAAATGGTGGTATATATAGTGTAGTTTATCAATATGACATTAAGAAGAAGATTTAAAATTCAATTTGTTGGTGAATTTAAAGCTTGATGGGTTACGTATACATAACATAGTGTTTAATAAGCATGTGACACAGTGTTACATATATGTAACACAATGTTACTTATTAACAGTGATTGTTGTTTAACGTGATTACATATACGTAACTTAATTGTTGTCATTGTTTTTCTTACTCTATTTATATCTAGGTCTTCCAATAGATAAAAATTAATATGTAACACCCGGTTATTTTTAAAAGTCAACATAGGAAGAATAAAAGAAAGAAAAGCTATAAGGTCCAAATGGAGGGACCAAAAGTGTCCAAAAGGACAAAACTTTGAAAAGTTGGTGTAAAGGTGGGCATGGCCGCCCACCCTCACTTCACATCAACATCTTCCTCGGCTTTAGAGAGAGAAAGACAAAAGGAGAGCAGAGAAACTCTCGGCTTGTGGAAGAAGAAGAAGAAGTGAACGAATTCAAGGTAAGAATTCGTGGTTTTTACATGTTTATGATGGGTTTTATCCCGGATATATGCTTATGTGCTTATGTGTTGTGTTTGTGCTCGTGTGTATGTGTTTGGATGTTGTTTCTAGGTGTTTTGAACTCTTTGCAAGCGGGTTAAAAGGAAGAACACCCAAGTTGCACCAAGTGAGTTCTAGACCTTTGTTTTTACTTGTTTTCAAACATCTTTGGGGCTGAAAATGTATTTAAATGATTTTCCAATGTTTGAGTATGTATGCCCGTATTATTGTGCATGAATGAATGTGATTCTTGAATGCTTATAGTTTATTCATGTTAGAATAGCCACATTAAGCTTAGAACAGATGGATTTGATGATTGGGTTGAAAACATACTAGAACATGTTGAGCAGAAGGTCCATGCCCCTAGATAAGGCTCAAACGCCTGAATAGTTCATGTGCCTAGAGTGAAAATGTTTTTAAGTGTTGGCTGATGCGCCTACATAGTGAGAAACGCCCGAACAGGGCTCATGCGCCAATAGTTCCCATGCACCTAAGACTTAGAAATTTTTACAGAATTTTTCTGGGAGTTTGTGCCTTAGGGTTTTGACTGAGGTTGACTAAGGGCTTATTGATGATGTTGTTTCAGGCATGATATGATTGCTTATGATTGTTTCTTATTATTGTTATTGCTATTATTATTATTACTTATAGTATGTGACTTTACGTGGTATGTTATTATCGTAACTTACAGTATATCGTAATAATAAAGTGAAAGAGCAATAAAGAAAAGAAGAGGAACATTAATAAAATGCTAACAAGTCTTGCAAGCTTATAGGAGTGACACGGCCATGTTGCCGTTAGCTCGACCGTGTGCGGGTTAGCTACCCCTTATTGCACACGAGACCCGGACCTTTGCAGCATGCCCTGGGTGATTGGGTCAGCCTTGTACATAGTACACAGAACCCTTTCGAGGATACAATTGACCCTTTCGAGGGATACAGTTGACCCTTTCGAGGGATACAGTTGACCCTTTCGAGGGACACAGTTGACCCTTTCAAGGGACACAGTTGACCCTTTCGAGGGATACAGTTGACCCTTTCGAGGGATATAGTTGACCCTTCTGAGGGATACAGTTGACCCTTTCGAGGGATATAGATGGCCCATCACCCGTTTTCCATCGCGTATATAGTTGGGGTATTGCTCACTGGTCCATACAGAAAGTGAAACATAAAGATAAAAGTTTACAGAACAGACAAGGCATACAGTAAAGAGAACGGACAATATTTGTTCATATAGTTAATGCGTGCTCGCACATATAGTACAGAGTTGTATTTTACATAAAAGAGTATTTTCTTATACAACAGATAGAAAGTATTTTCTTACTTATAAAACTAGAGCTCACTCAGCAACGCTGACTTTTATACATTTTTAGTTGGCAGGTAATTATTGTTGAGGATGGCACGAGGGTGAAGCTACTCGGCAGGAAAAGTCTGACATCCATTCGTACTCTGTGTTGCTGTTGTTTTGTAATGCATATAAACAAGTCTTTTGTGATCAGTTAAACGATGATGTATTGCTCAACAACAGTGGTTTAAATGAATGAATGGCTTTTGATAAATTATTTCCGCTGCTTAAGTTTGTTTAATCGTAAGGTTTAATGTTTTAATTGCTATGATTGACCAACTGTGAGGTTTCCGGGAAAGGGGCCTTACAAGTTGGTATCAGAGCCAAAGTTTAAGAGAATTGGGTTAAATAAACTTTTAAAACCTAAATATAAACTGGAAATGGGACAAATGGAGGGATGTCAGCCCAAGTAGCTACGTGCCATCAGGTATGTCTTTTCTTAATGTTAACCGGTATTATGTGCGCATGCTATTTGATTATGTGCTCGTAGTAGATTTAGATACTGATTAGGTGAGGATAGGAGATGCTTGGGTTATGAAGAGTAAAGTAAGTGACTAATCACAATTGGCCACTGTATTTAGGGACTTATTATACCTGACATAAACTGAGCTATTCCCTTGAATGATCGTATTAGTGTTTGAATCTTATAGTGTGCGTTTAGAGGATGGTCGGTGGTGGAACTTCGAAGGTTTCGTCAGGTGAAGGTTGTGGTGGATGTGGTGCTGGACCGCGTGTCACAAGAAGTATGGCTAGGGCTGCTGAGGTAGCACTCAAAGAGCCCGAGATCCATCACCCGGAAGCCGGTGAAGATAGTGCTAGTATGAGGACCATATTGACAGAGGCTGTTGTCGAGGGAGTTCAACGGGCCATGCAGACGATTCGTCGGGAATAGTGACTGAGAATTAGGATGGTGAATGAGATGACCGTGATTAAAGTGAACAAGGAGTGTAGCAATGACAAAAATTGTAACGAAAAGCGGGTCGAACGTGGGGGTTACACCCCATATAAAAAGGTTGCCAGCACGGATAACCGATGTGTAGCTTCATCCGGTGCGGGGATAAGGAAGTGTGTCAGATGTGGAAGGGGGCATACGGTGAGTGCAGGATTGGAATGAATGTATGCTTCAGGTGTTATAAGCCTGCCACATCGCTAGAGACTGTAAGAAGCCATGGGACGAGAGTTTTGGCACAATGATGACGACTGGGATTGCGGGGTCGAACAGGTGTGATAAGTGTGGATGCAGGCACCCCAAGAAATGTAGATTGGGAAGAAATGTCTGTTTCCGTTGTGGAAGGACCGGACATGTGGCGAAGAACTGCGGTATGGGGCTGTGTTATTCTTGTGGTAAAGAAGGTCACGTGAGCAGGGACTGCAAGAAACTGAGGGTGGAGAGCTCTGGGGCAAGGAAGAAGCCAGAGGAAAGATGGCAGAAAGCAGGTGCCAGAGCTTACACCCTGATCCGGGGAGGAAGCCAGAGCTGATCCTGATGTCGTGTCAGGTATGTTTCTAGTAAACCAATTTATGCCTCCGTATGTTTGATTCCGGTGCTAGCAGGAGTTTTATTTCCACTACTTTCTATGCTATGTTGCATGTTAGTAGTAGAAATGTCCGTGCATCATTCGATGTAGAAACTATTATTGGTAAGTCCGCTAGAATTACTAATGTAATAGAGGACTGTGCCATAGAACTAGAAGGTCATAGGTTTGCTGCTAGGTTACACGTGATACCCCTAGGTGGATTGATGTAGTACTAGGGATAGACTGGTTAGCAACCTATGAAGCAAACATCGTATGTCGTAAGAAGATGATTCGATTAGTTGCGTCCGATGGGAGTTTGGCTACGATTTATGGAGATCACGTCACGACGATTCCGAAAGTGATTTCGATGGCGGTGGCGGGAAAGTGCATGAGGCGTGGATGTAGTGCCTACTTGGCCTACGTAAAGGATGTGGACGCGCTGACACCTCAACTATCTGATGTACCAGTGGTGTGTGACTTTCCGGACGTATTCCGGAAGACTTACCCAGCGTGCCACCGGATGCGAGATTGAGTTCCAAATTGACTTGATACCCGGTGCTCAACCCGTTGCCAAGGCACCGTATCGATTAGCCCCCACAGAAATGAGAGAACTGATGGAACAATTGCAAAAGCTGCTCAATAAGGGGTTCATTAGACCGAGTATCTCTCCATGGGGTGCCCCGGTATTATTTGTGAAGGAGAAAGACGGTAGTATGAGGATGTGTATTGACTATCGAGAGCTGAACAAGTTGACAGTGAAAAACCGATACCCCCTACCAAGAATAGACGATCTGTTTGATCAGCTCCAAGGTGCCAGTTGGTTTCGAGGATAGATCTTCGATCTGGTTACCATCAGCTGAAAGTGAAGGAGCAGGACATTCCTAAAACAGCTTTTCGCACGCGCTACGGTCACTATAAGTTCCTCGTTATGTCGTTTGGATTGACCAATACGCCAGCTGCTTTTATGGATCTGATGAATGGAGTGTGTCGGCCAATGTTAGATAAATTGGTGATTGTGTTTATTGATGATATCCTGATTTATTCAAAGAGTGAGATTGAGCATGCCGGTCACATTCGGGAGGTTCTGGAGACGTTAAGAAGGGAGAAGTTGTATGCAAAATTCTCCAAGTGCGCGTTTTACTTACGCGAAGGTCAGTTCTTGGGTCATGTGGTGAATCCAGAGGGGATTATGGTAGACCCTGCTAAGGTTGAGGCTGTGATGCAATGGAAGTCTCCAAGGACGCCATCCGAGATTCATAGTTTCTTGGGGTTAGCAGGTTATTATCGAAGTTTCATTCAAGACTTTTCTAAGATTGCTTCTCCACTGACTAAGTTGACCCGGAAAGATGTAAAGTTTGTATGGGGTCAGGCTCAGGATAAGGCATTCGAAGAATTGAAGGCGAGGTTGACTCAGGCTCCTGTCTTGTCGTTACCCGATGGAAGCGAAGATTTGGTGGTATATTCAGACGCTTCTTACTCGGGGTTGGGTTGTGTGTTAATGCAAAGAGGAAAAGCTATAGCCTACGCATCCCGACAACTGAAAGTCCATGAGGTCAACTACCCTACTCATGACTTGGAACTAGCGGCCGTGGTCTTTGCACTAAAAATCTGGAGGCACTATCTGTATGGAACAAAGTGCACCATCTTCACCGACCACAAGAGCTTAAAATACTTCTTCGAGCAGAAGGACTGAATATGAGGCAGAGGCGATGGTTGGAGCTCATAAAGGATTATGATTATGAGATCCATTACCATCTGGGTAAAGCCAACGTGGTGGCCGATGCTCTTAGCCGGAAGGAGGGGCCCGAGCCGATTCGGGTGAAAGCATACCAACTAATCATGACCTCTGACGTAATGAAGCAAGTCAAGGAGTTTCAGGATGAGGCATTAAGAGAAGATCATCTAAACTCTGAAAGAATGAGAGGTCTGGTTGGGGAATGAGCGAAAACACACTTGGTGTTAAAACTCGATTTGGACGGGTGTGGATTCCTCGTTTCGGGAATCTACGTGTGAGGATTATGGATGAAGCTCACAAGACTCGATACTCTATTCATCCTGGTGCCACAAAGATGTATCAAGATGTGAAGAAAGATTTTGGTGGCCGGGTATGAAGCGTGACGTGGTGGAGTATGTGAGTAAGTGCCTTACTTGCCTCCAGGTGAAGGTGGAACACCAGAAGCCGTATGGGAAGATCCAACCTTTGGATATACCAGAATGGAAGTGGGAGCACATCACCATGGATTTCATAACGAAGTTGCCACGTACTCCGAAAGTGTACAATGCCATATGGGTAATAGTTGACCGTCTGACAAAGAGTGCTCACTTCCTACCGATCCGTGAGACATATCCATCCGAGATGTTGGCTAACCTGTTCATCAAGGAGATTGTAACTCGTCATGGTGTGTTGGTGTCTATTGTGTCTAATCGTGACAACCGGTTTACCTCTAAATTCTAGAAGAAATTCCACGATGCCATGGGGACGAGGTTACATATTAGCACGGCTTATCATCCCCAAACTGATGGTCAGTCAGAAAGGACCATTCATACATTGGAAGACATGCATCGGGCATGCGTGATTGATTTTGGGGGAAGTTGGGATGACCACTTACCATTAGCTGAATTCTCGTACAACAATAGTTATCATGCCAGCATTGGTATGCCGCCATACTAGATGCTATACGGTAGGAGATGCAGAACACCCGTTTGTTGGGGTGACATTGGTCAGAAAGAGTTGGGAAGCGTCGAGGTAATCGAGGCTACGACCGAGAAGCTGGAAAGGATCAAATCCTTCATGAAGGTAGCCAAAGATAGACAGAAGTCGTATGCCGATAAATGACGTAGACAATTGAGTTCCAGGTGGGTGACCGGGTCATGTTGAAGGTCTCACCTTGGAAGGGAATTATCTGATTCAGGAAACGAGTTAAGCTAAGCCCGAGGTACATAGGACCTTTCCGAATTATTGCTCGAGTAGGAGAGGTGGCCTATAGATTGGAGTTACCAGATGAGTTAAGTGGAATTCACCCAACACTCCATGTATCTCATTTGAGAAAGTGCTTAGCTGATGAAGCCATCATTGTTCCACTGGAGGGCATTGAAGTTGATGAAAGGCTCAATTATGTGGAGCAACCGGTGGCAATCATCGATCGTAAAGAGAAGAGGCTAAGAAATAAAGTGGTTCCTCTTGTGCGTGTACAGTGGAAGCACAGGAAGGGATCCGAATCTACATGGGAGACTGAGGAACAGATGAGGCAGCATTATCCCCGTCTGTTCGAGGAATAACAGGTTTCGGGGACAAAATTTACATAAGGGGGGTGGACTTGTAACACCCGGTTATTTTTAAAAGTCAAGATAGGAAGAATAAAAGAAAGAAAAGCTATAAGGTCCAAGTGGAGGGACCAAAAGTGTCCAAAAGGACAAAACTTTGAAAAGTTGGTGTAAAGGTGGGCATGGCCGCCCACCCTCACTTCACATCAACATCTTCCTCGACTTTAGAGAGAGAAAGACAAAAGGAGAGCAGAAACTCTCGGCTTGTGGAAGAAGAAGAAGAAGTGAACGAATTCAAGGTAAGAATTCGTGGTTTTTATATGTTATGATGGGTTTTATCTCGGATATATGCTTATGTGCTTATGTGTCTCGTGTGTATGTATTTGGATGTTGTTTCTAGGTGTTTTGAACTCTTTGCAAGCGGGTTTAAAGGAAGAACACCCAAGTTGCACTAGGTGAGTTCTAGACCCCGGTTTTTACTTGTTTTCAAACATCTTTGGGGCTGAAAATGTATTTAAATGATTTTTCAATGTTTGAGGTGTGTTCGTATGTATTGTGCATGAATGAATGTGATTCTTGAATGCTTATAGGTTATTCATGTTTAGAATAGCCATATTAAGCTTAGAACAAATGGATTTGATGATTGGGTTGAAAACATACTAGAAACATGTTGAGCAGAAGGTCCATGCGCCTAGATAAGGCTCATGCGCTTGAATAGTTCATGCGCCTAGAGTGAAAATGTTTTTAAGTGTTGGCTGATGCGCCTACATAGTGATGAAACGCCCGGAACAGGGCTCATGTGCCCAAATAGTTCCCAAGCACCTAAGACTTAGAAATTTTTACAGAATTTTTCTGGGAGTCTGTGCCTTAGGGTTTTGACCGAGGTTGACTAAGGGCTTATTGATGATGTTGTTTCAGGCATGATATGATTGCTTATGATTGTTCCTTATTATTGTTATTGCTATATTATATTACTTATAGTATGTGACTTTACGTGGTATGTTATTATCGTAACTTAAAGTATATTGTAATAATAAAGTGAAAGAGCAATAAAGAAAAGAAGAGGAACATTAATAAAATGCTAACAAGTCTTGCAAGCTTATAGGAGTGACACGGCCATGTTGCCGTTAGCTCGACCGTGTGCGAGTTAGCTACCCCTTATTGCACACGAGACCCGGACCTTTGCAGCATGCCCTGGGTGATTGGGTCAGCCTTGTACATAGTACACAGAACCCTTTCGAGGGATACAGTTGACCCTTTCGAGGGATACAGTTGACCCTTTCGAGGGATACAGTTGACCCTTTCGAGGGATACAGTTGACCCTTTCGAGGGATACAGTTGACCCTTTCGAGGGATACAGTTGACCCTTTCGAGGGATACAGTTGACCCTTTCGAGGGATATAGTTGACCCTTCCGAGGGATACAGTTGACCCTTTCGAGGGATATAGATGGCCCATCACCCGTTTTCCATCGCGCATATAGTTGGGGTATTGCTCACTGGTCCATACAAAAAGTGAAACATAAAGATAAAAGTTTACAAAACAGACAAGGCATACAGTAAAGAGAATGGACAATATTTGTTCATATAGTTGATGCGTGCTCGCACATACAGTACAGAGTTGTACATAAAAGAGTATTTTCTTATACAATAGATAGAAAGTATTTTATTACTTATAAAACTAGAGCTCACTCAGCAACGCTGACTTTTATACATTTTCAGTTGGCAGGTAATTATTGTTGAGGATGGCACGAGGGTGAAGCTACTCGGCAGGGAAAGTCTGACATCCATTCGTACTCTGTGCTGCTGTTGTTTTGTAATGCATATAAAGAAGTCTTTTGTGATCAGTTAAACGATGATGTATTTCTCAACAACAGTGGTTTAAATGAAATGAATGGCTTTTGATAAATTATTTCCGCTGCTTAAGTTTGTTTAATCGTAATGTTTAATGTTTTAATTACTATGATTAACCAACTGTGAGATTTCCGGGAACGGAGCCTTACATAATATAATTTAGTGTTTAAATTATTATAATATGTTGGTGAATGGTGAAGTTGAAAAAATTTGATTTAAATTGAGAGAGATGAGAGGAGAGCGAGTGATTTTAGGAATTTAATTAACTAAATGAAAGTTTCATATAATTATAAACATGTTTTAATTATTATACCTTATGAGCTTGTAATTAATTCTTTTAAACACCATTTATTTACAATATTGCCATTGTATAATCTCAACCATAGATTACATGAATCAATGGTGGATAAATAGTTATTTTGGTTTTCTTATAAAAAAGGTTTTTTTAAGAACCTTCTCCTATATATATATATATATATGTGTGTGTTCATGTGTAATGTATGTTCATGTGCAGATATATAATTTGCATAGATACATGTCATGCATAATGTATGGTTTGCCTTGCATAGATGTAAGTCCCTAAGTAGATGGAAAGGTCTATGTAGATGCCAAGACCCATGCATAGATGTTGTGTCATATGTGGATATTATGTTCATGGGTAGATACCAAGACTCATGTGTAGATGAGAATGTTGTTGGTACTACGCTCTCGGATGATTGTTATTATATGCCTAGATGAGAGTGTTCATGCGTAGAAATTATACTCATGTGTAGATGTTATGCTATTACATAGATGTTAGTACTCTTACGTAGTTAAGAATGTTCATGTGTAGGTGTTAAACTCATGCGTAGATGAGAATGTCCATGCCTAGATGAAATAGTTCCTATCTAGACGTAAATCTTCATGCGTATATGTAAATATTTGTGCTTAAATGTCAGAACGCTTGCTTAGATGACATATTCCAGCATTATTGAGTGCTCATGAGTGAATGGTTATGTACTTCGACTTAGTTTTGCTCACGTTGTGATAGTCTAACATAATTTACATGTATGATTGTCCTTTTATGGATGTAACGATGGTTATTGTATAGACGGGTTCTTGTATGTACGTAATAAATTGCCCTTGTATGGAAATAAGCATGGCATGGTTTCATGACAACCTGACCTAATAAGATTGGCATCATATTTTAAACTCTCTAGTAGACCTAATAAGATTGGCTCTACCCCCATCCTAGCCAAACAGTTTGTAACCTTTTTCTATTGTTCTTTTTCTAAGTTTAATTCTTTCAGTTGTTTACTTTTCATATTTGTTTATAATTGTAGATTTGTTTTTTTTTCTTTTTTATTTTATTTTTTCATTTTATTTTCTTTTCAATTCTTTTTTAAGTTTTAAATGTTATAGATACTTTAGTCATTACAATATACTTATTTTTATTAACCTTTTAACACTACATCTTTCATGCTTTTAGTTTTGTATATAAAATTCTTAATGTTATCAACGCTCTTGTTATAACATGTGGATTTACGTAAAGGGTTCTTTTATAAAGTTTCGAAGACGTTAATTAATTTCACACTTTAAAGTGTTGCATTTTAAGACTTAGATGGTCTGTATTTCGACGTTCATCTACGTTTTGACGTAAATTTTGTTTAGAAAATAACCGGGCAAATATAAAATGTTTTTGTGCTTATTTATATGTACGTTTTGTGAGTTTTATTAAACACGTCAACTCAAATATAGCACTTTTTCATTCGAGTTTATAAAACCAAGTTATTAGATGTTTAAACATAAATTTAGCTTATAAACGAGTTGGGGTGATTGTAATTTATACCTTATGACGTGACATACGGTGCCGTAGCACATTCTATTTTATTTGTTTTGTACGTTTTGAGTTTTTCCATGTTTTGACATACTTTTTTGGAAAAAAGTTATATCAAATATAATATGTTTTCATTAAACGTATAGAAATTGAGTTATTATACTTTCCGACGTAAATTTAGTTCGAAATGAGTCGGGTCGATTGTAATCTATACTTTATGCCGCGTATAATGCCCACCGCAACACATGAAGAATAAACGAACTAATTTCAATTAAATGTAAACTTAAAAGGTTTAATACTTCTTGGAATTAGAATCTTACATGTTCTATTTGAATGTGTATGTTTGGTAAGTAACACAAGGAATGCAATTTTTTAGTTGAAAGGATCGTGCGGTCGGACCATAAGAAAATGTTAGGGCGAGATGTATAAAACAATAAAATATAGTGACGACGTGTGTAATCTCACATGCTTTATAACGAACTCCATAAATTTCTACAGAATACATGGATGATTGTTTGATATACTAAAACTAATAAATAATAATAGTGATAACCACTAATGGTAATATGTGAAAGTGACGTGTATTTAATTTGTACAGGTGTAACCAGTAGCACATAAACACGATGAGCAAACAAAACACTTTTTATAAAACTTTAATTACCATGATATAAAAAAAGTATTGTTGTCAAATTAAACCATTTAAAATTAGCTAATATAATTTTATGATATTTGTCCATAATTTTAACCTTAAAATGCACTTTCTTTTATTTTTACTTCTCTTGAACATATGAATTTAATTAGTAAGAATGAGTATTAGTACCCGAAAATCACTGGTGAAAATTTCTGTTAGCAATTATCGATGGATCTCACGATACTAGATAAAAAAAATTGAATCAAATTGGATTTTAATAATTCAAACTATTATTCACCGGTCGATAATAATTCATACTATAAATTTGATAGGTGACACTCTAAACTTTCAGTTTTATTAATTTCAGTAACATTATCATCAAATACTTACACTTTATTTGCTTTTATTTTTCACTTCATTTTCTTGTATGATGTGTAAATAATATCCAACAATGCGTATGGTTTAGAAATAGTGCGTCAAACAATTCATCAATAAAATAAAAACGTTGTAAACACCGGTTTTGCATAATTTGGTGTACAACTATACTACAATTTAGACTGCATAAAAAATTACTCTTAAGAATTAAAAATAATAATAATAACTTGAAAAAGTACAAATGTTTCTTTCGACAATATTACTACTAAACGAATGAAAACACGTTCCATATATAAATGATATAGTAGGTATATTCCTTTTAATTATCCATATATGGTGAAAACAAAACACATTAATACATACATATGTGGTGGAAATTTGTTTGACAAAGATATTCTTCCATCTAAAACATATAAAAGGACGTGTTGGACCACGATTACGAACCCTTCATACGCTTGCTAGTGCTACAATAATAAAACTCTTTAATATACGATCTCTTGCTTTTATATATGAAAATCAATATATCTACTTGTTGAAACATAATTATCTTTAGGCCTAACATCAATCCAGATCAGTAAAGAGATTCGAAAGTCGAGGCATGAACACAATAATGCATTATTAATATTTGGATCTTACAAAGGCAATAACATGTCCGTACAAGAAAATGTGCTAACACTTTCAGTTTCTAACGTTACATTTCAGACTTGAAACAATGAGACGCTCAAGACGCTCATCATCATCTGGGTTTGTGTCATGGTTCATGTCTAGTGTGGATAAAGTTCATATGACATATTTTTTGTATTATCAACTAAGGACAAAAAAAGCCCTTGTAGCCACACTCGCATCTTAACAGTCATGCCCCTCTAACATCCACGGGGTGTGGAACACCCCGTGCTCCCGTCACATCACGCATGCACGCCCACTCTCACAAAAGTATATCACAACCTTGCGATCAATGTATTGAATGATAATCGGTATCTTTGTAAAATACATTCCTCTCGGAACTCATTATGTTCAATACAGAACTCTATCTCCCCTCTCTACATGGATTCCTTTTGCACTCAAGTATTTACCACAACAATTTGTAGTCACATTACACACCATAGTTATGTCAGTGTTACACAACCAACTTTAATAATCATCTTCATGTGACAATTCAAAGAAATTAGCTTTTGACAATTTGGTCCCCCATTTAAGTATTTACTTCTTTTTTCATGCTAAGTCTCAATATGTGCATAACAAATGCAATTGCTCTGAGTATTTTGATTCACTGCTTATCTTCTTGAACTTAATATTGCAACGATTCTTATCATGGTCATTTTTTTCGTCTTCAATGTAACCATCAAATAAGATATCGAATAACAATGCCCTTCAGTGCATCACGTAGCTGATCATCTGATCACATCTAACTAATAGCAATGGGATCTAGTCTTTTGGCCATGATCACTAGGGTTTTCGCCCATCTCAAATCTACTATCGTACTTACCATAAAGCAAAAGGTGCAATCAGTGTAATCCATCGTAAAAAAATATCAATCAGGTATTCAGGTACGAATAAACATAAGAAAACATAACACCTACTAGACTCCCTAAAAACAGTTAATTAATAGCAATGGCATCACTTGCTATTGAACCAAAAGATAACCTCTTCTTACCTGACCCAAAGTTGAACTTTAGATCAGATGCGCCATCATCAACAGAAGCACTGCTTGTAGAAGGAAAACTGAAAACAATCCGCTCACCTGATTTGTTTTTACCAAAACTGTAATGTATATCAGGCAATTCCTTTGACTGGGGTGCTGCAGGTGGTGGAAAAAATGGCATAATGGATGGTGTTGGTGGCTCTGATGCTGAGCTGGTAGTGGCAGGGAAAGAGAAGGTGAATCCACGACCGTTATCAGATGAGACAACCTGTTGTGGGTCTGGCCTCTTGAAGGAAATAGGCTTCAAGATTGGTTGAGAGGGCCTCTTCCTAGTGAGATCCTGGCCGTTGATTTTGTTGTCAAATGACCATGGCTGACTTTTTTCTTTTTCCTTGTTGTCGGTAACAGTAGACTTCTGTTTTGAAGAAAACCATCAGAATAATTTTAATATAAACGAACAAACTGCTCAGGACTGTACATGCAAGGGGTTTAAAAAGGTTGTGCATGTAACTAAAAGGAGATTATAGTCTAATATCAGGTAATTATAAAAAAAAGCCCAAAAGTTTTGCATGGTATGTAACTAAAATAATCTTATTGGTGAGTTAGGCTAGAAGTAGTATTGATTAATTGGTCCAATATAAAAAAATTGAAAGCGCCTTTACTAAAACCTATAAATAATGTGATCACTGAACCTTAAATCTTAGTTGGTAACACATGAAGTCACTGTTTTTGTAGAACAATCCCTAGTAAAAAAATTGAGGGGCCTTAGAGAATTCACTGTGTGCAGTATTAAGTGATATTCTCTGATTTACATACTTCAGTGAGTTATCTCAAAAATTGTTTTTCTTTTCAGGCTTCAATGTAAAACATTTCATATGAAATCCACACTATGGTCTTAGACCAAGTGGCATATAATGAATACACAACCATTTATCAGCTTTGTTTTCAAAACCATATAATTCTTTAGTAAAACACAACACATGACATCTACAGGGAAAACATTTGTAATACACCAGTATTATTATTATTATTATCAGGTGATGAAAGTTCAGCACAAATACTGGACCTCCACTATGAGGACAAGACGTCTTTAAAAAAATGGAACAAAAACAGAAAGGGTAGGGGGTTGATTCAAGAATGTACAAGGAGAGTTTATGTGATCTTGGAGGATAGATACTTGAATGTTAAAACTTCTAATTTGAATTGCTTCACGTTATGTACTTGGGTTTGTAGCTTTGAATTGCGGGACCCTGTGACACTAAAAATGTGGCATATAATGATGAAGATATGAAAAAGTACCTCATCTGCAACACCTGGATTCTTGAAAGCAAATGAAGGCCCTGCAGCAGCATCGTTAACTGACGTAGATGCTTTGGTTTCTGCATTTGAAGTTTTCATTTGATCTCTGAAACTTACTCCACCATCCGGTCCTTTTGAATATCTACTGTCACTTGGCACACCACTTTTCTGCAAATCAGACCCTATTTGAGTTGCTGAGATGGGCATCAAGTTAGCACCTTGAGAAGGTGATCTTTTCCATTCGCTTGCTAGCTTCAGTTCAGCTGCCTTTTCTTTAGGGGTTGGCTTGTGTCTATCCAGGTGCTCCAATATCTTTCTAACAGTCTCATTAGATGGTCCCGCAGGATTTGCCTCCTCTTTGGAAGTTTGTTCATGTTTGTCTGCTGTATGGGGGTTTGAAGTACCACTAGTTCCAGGATTCTTTTGAAATACAGGCATAAAGCTTCTAGAAGCACTGACGGAAGAAGCAACTTGAGCAGAAGACAGCCTTGTAGGTCCTTCAGATTGAGGTTCAGAGGCTTGTTCCTAATACGACGAATAGGACCTACTGATCCATAACCACCATCCATGACATCACTACCTGTCTTCATCTGTATTGGACAGATAAAAAGATGGACTACACAGTTATTTCATATTTTAAAACTCCCAGAATATATATGCTTAAGATTTTAATGGATATTTTTAAGTTGCACTTCATATAAATGACAGATAGGTTACAAGGTAGAGATTCAGCAAAGGTATAGTCATGTAGAACAACCCTTGCTCTCAAAATAAAATAACAATCATAAATACCATAACTTGAAGCCAAAATATTAGTTTCTGAGTCACTAGCTACAACAATATATTACAACCAAGAGTGTATGAAGGTGCACCTGATGACAATCTACTGAAACTTTGTAAAATCAACTAGTGGAAGGAGATAACTAGTATCCTAGATACTAAAGCAGCTAATACTAAACCCTACATCAAAAACCCCCAAAGAAAATTATACATATCCATTCAGATGCAAGTTACGTAAAACAATAAAATGGTAATAGTAGGTACAATAAAGAGTATACAATAGCTATACTCATGTAGTAAACCCCATATATTGTGGAAAAAGTGTACTCCAGAAACTCTGGTAATTACTTGAAGATACAGCATGCACCTAGTTTTGGCGCATCATTCCACATGTGGGTGGTGCTTTGAAGTTATTCATGGATAGCAGTTAATGGACCAAGCCACATTTATTGTACTCAAAAGAAACTGGAACAAGAACTCAAGAAGTTAACAAGACATAAGTAGAGTTGACAGAAAAGTAGAGTTGACTTGTTAGTGTTCCAGTTTCTCTTAAATACAATAAATGTGGGTCAGACCATTAACTGCAATCCATGAACAACCTTAAAGAAGCGGTACAAATGGGGGGCAATAGACTGTTTTGAAAAAGAAAATTCAAAATACAGAGGTCTACAAATGAAAGCTAAAAAGTAAGCCTGATGCTTGCAAGAGATCAAAGCATGGTGAAATGAACTAGCAAGATATTTTTTTCCCAGAACCATTTATTGATGAAAATCAGGATAAAGCTTAGAGTGTTGTGCTTGTTTTATGTATATTTTCTTTTAATATATCAAAACATTACTAGAGCACCACGTCATTATTCATCATCTTTGTTTTTATACTATGTATTATCTTCCCCCCACCCAAAAAAAAGAACAAAGAAAAAGTCCCAACACAGAATGTACTTGTCTATTTTGAAATATTGATTTTCTGGTTTGCCATAATCTTTGTCCTTCTATACGCTTGGTGTTAAACTATAAAAAGTGTACAGCTAATCAAGTATAATTATATCAAGAAAACAAGTATGTAAAGCAGCTAGAATAGCATATACCTGCCACCTAGATTGTTGGAATGTGGTCAGAGAAGTATTAGACGACCTGCCTGATCCTTGTAACTGGTTCAGCTGTAGATAAGAAAATAAATAAATTGAACACTAAAACAACCAATGAGTATTGATAATTTTAATGTTAGAAGAAATATATGGATGTACTTTTGGCTTGGTTCTAGAATATGGTGTCCGTGGAAAATTGTGAAGTCCATATCTGCTTCTTTGACTCTGCGGGGTTAGATATCCACGCTGGTCTTGTACCATGGCACCCGGCCAACAAGTAGATGGTTTTGCTGAAGGCGTGAGAAAATGTGGCTTTGCAGGGAACACATCATTGCTTTGATGTTCCCCTCCAGCTGTTGATATGTTACTGTAGGTATTAAAGCCTAATTCCGACGCTCGACTTCCCATATAAGCTTTAGCAATATCTATTGGTGAAGCAGCAACCTCATCTTGCATCTGTAATGAAGCATATTACACTAATAAGACAATAACTGATAAATACCTACTAAAATGTATGACATATTAACGGGAGCCAGATCAGCAAACCAACCAGTCAACTGGGTACTAAAAGGTGTTTCTTAAAAGTATAGTCCTGAAAAGGTTGATTTAGGAAGTATATTTCCAAATGGTATGTGAAATTATGTACCTATTGTAAGAAATCTCTTTAAATAAATACATATAAGCTACAACCTTCAGACAAATACAACAAACTCAAGAGGTAGAGATCGTCATGTTCTATAACAAAGAAGAGTTATCTGGAGGATAAGTGACCTTCAAACAAGATTCCAAGCCCTGTCGTCAATAGCGACCATAGCGGTTGCGATCGCGCGCTATGTCGCGTCTAGGTCAAGGGCCGCTATATGGTATATAGCGGTATATAGCGAGGTTCTGCAGCATTTTTTATTTTTAATTTTTTGTTCTTATTACTATAAAATTGACACAAATAGAGTATTTTAGCTAATTTGTTGGTGTTTGCTTATATATTCTACTACTCTATAGCTAAACATGCTTATTTATTGAATGTAAAACATTTCTTAAAGCTTCTACTACCTTATCGCAAAACACGAAATAACGGGCGATATTTATCGCTATTCGCTACATAGCATATAGGTGGCTTGTCGCTATTTACCGCTATTCGCTATTGACAACTATGATTCCAAGCTTCAAAAAAATAAAAAAAACCAAATCAACAGTTACATAACACTAATCCATTTAGGGGCACATTTTTGTCAATTAGACGTATAAAATAAATTAAACATAGCGGCTGGAATGTTAGACAAAAAGTTGTTATTCTTCATGCCTTCCACATCCAAATTAATAAAGTACTCAAAATAAGTTTATGTGCACAACCTAAGGCCAGCTCCATCAAGCCAGAACCCATATGCAGGAGAATGAATGCAAAAAGGCAAATAGCACAGTGGAAATTTATCCACAAACATATCCACAGCTATTTTTGGGTGTTCATGTATCTTTAGCTGCATTCTTTTGATGTTCCCACATCTACCCAATACATGTAAACAGATGATATTCGTTCATGATTTCATGTAGAAATCCATAAGTAAGAAAAAGGAATTCAAAATGCATGTGCTAAGTTCCTGATGAATCACGAAATACTAAAGTGAAGTAACATAAATATTTTAAGACCCCTTCAAAGTAAGCCAGCAAAATTAGAAACTTTTGCATATGCTGAAAACACAAAACAAGTACAAGCACAATAGACAGGTTTAGCAACATTTGTACTCACATTTGATTGCAAACGCGGCTTTGGGGTTTCCAAATCATATTGCTTCCTAATATTGGATGTAGACGGAATTTCATGGTCCAACACATTCACTTTACCTCGCCCCTGAGAAATCACTCTTTCTGGTTTCTCCAATCCCTCAGCATTAGGATCATCAACCAATCTAGATTTCAATATCTCCATCAAACGCCTACTTTCATCCCTGCCATATAGTTCAATGTTAAAAATACTGAATGTTCAAACAAAAGTTCTAAGAAATTGGAGGGCTTATAAAGAAGATATATTCATGAATCAAATGTGTCACTCTACCGAGAGAACTGTTTCCCTTTCAGCAATTTCTCAATTTGATCTAAACCAAGATCATCAATCGACTTCTTTGATTTATCTTGTTGCATATCAACATGCTCTGAACTACCCTTCAATTTATCCACTTCATTACTGGGACCTGCATTTCCACTTGAACTGGATACTCCAAGCTGCATAAAACATAAGAGCATACACTTTTGTAACTTACCTTGGCATATAAACCTACAACCATCATTCAATAAAACTTTGATCAACTCCTCCAATAAACAACTTTTAAGTATTCATTTTCTATGCTGTATCAATATGATGGTGAAACATAAAACTACATGAAGGACAAACAGTAGAAGTTCAATTTAATTCAACAGAAAGATGTGGATTTGTTTTATTGCAAGGCATAGTACACATCAAAACATCAAATCAAGAGTAAGGAATTAAGGATCCATCTATAAGAGCACGTATGGAAGCTACGAGTTCCTAAGACACATGCAAGCATATACAAAATAAAAAAAGTGGTTAATTTAAATCAGTCTTTTATTGCTGTAATGGTTGACACAGGGTACACATGGAACAAGTGCATAAGCTCTTAATATAATGGTAAACAGAGAATGAGGGCATCATCTGCCACACAAGTATGAGATGTCAATCATTCATGCTCAAGCTTTTGACAGGTGAGCAGCAGAACCAGTCATTTCAAAACTCATCTCCTTAAAGATAGGAACAACGAAACATCCAATCCATCTGTTAGTTGGTACCTCGTAAGACCCTAATTTGGTGAATTGTGAACATATGGATCCTAGAAACTGCAAAGCCTATATCATAGGGTGCTCAATGAAACATAAAAAGATAAGCACTCTCGCATGAAGGATCCAGACTACTCTTTACTGTTATTGGGAGCGATGCAAAGCTTGATCTACAGCATGAAAATAAAGAAAATAGACAGTCTTAAGCATCAACTCAAACTTTTATTTGTTCAAGAAAATATTGAAATACAGTGCTAGCAATCGTTGATTAATTTTGACAAATTCCAACACTTGGTCATGAATATGATAGATCTAATGATTTCATGGGATTGGAGTATTGGACTCATATAGTCATATGGAAGGGAGGGTAAAAAAAACTCTATGAACTAACTCAAAATGCTGTTTTCTAGTCCATAGGCATTCCCAATTCTGAAAAATGTTTGAAGTGAAATTATCTTTTTCCCCGTAGTCAACCATGAAAGAATATTAAGATATCCATGTTGATCCACAAGATTTACAGTAACTTTTCTGCCAACTGAGTGTATGGTCCAGTGTTGCAGTTCTTCGCCAAACAAAGTATTAACTATGTTTCATCAAATATTCAATTCTCTTTGTCAATGAGCATTTTTAGTTCCAAATCTTGCATATAAAAATCAACACTTCTCAACTGAACTAGCATGGTTTATGTTTAGTTCATGTTAACATATTTGTGCATTATGTATCACGCCTTAATATAACCTTGATGATTATTAAAGTCAACCATGTGATTTGTTAAGCCTACCTTTTGCACAAACTTAGCACTTAGATAGATACAGCAAAAATTACACTTTTAACTTTCTAAATCACGTCATAGCCAGTTCATCATTAGATATTTTCTCCAAATCGCCATTAAACACCTAACTAGCAGTAATTTCTATATCACTTGTCATATGAAAAACGAAATACAAAGGCATAGTAGTGCAGAAAGATCCCACAAGGCGCACATATGACAAAGGTCTAGACGTCTAGTAGCATATCTACAAATCTTAAGGTGTTATTTTTGAAAAACATTATATTTAGGGGCCCCAAAGAATTCTAATATTCTAGGACTAGGGGTATTAATTCAGGTACATGAGATTGGATAGAATCAAAAATCAAGAAAAATTCACATGAGTGTTCACATATGTAGATGTGTCAGCATAATGGGAAAGTAGGACTTGCCTCCAAAGTATGTTCAGCATCATCGTGTGCATTTACAATTGCATCTGCATCTTCATTAGCTGTCCAATAAAAGGAACTGTTTGTATTAGCAAAGGATATAATTAAAAAGGTTCAAGGATGTGCATCAAAGTACTCACAGTTGACACTAAACAATAAATGGCTTTGGAACATGATGACTCACATAGTCAATGGCCTATCTTGGGTTTCAAAACATACCCTACCTAATTCTGTCGAACTACCAAAACGTTCTTAAAAAAGAGATTTCATATTTCGTACATGAAATGATTCCCGGTCTCACAACCATACTTCTATGCCAATCAGTAAATTTGATTAGATATCTTTTTGGTCTTTTGCAACTCAAGATAAAGGTCATGCCTTTTTTGTGTCCTTGGTTGACCTCGTATCCATTATGACAAAGATCAGCCTTTTCTGTGTCTCTAGTTCTACATCATAGCTGTTATTGAAGTTTTGTCATTTATTACATACATTAAAAATAACATCATCACTCTTTGGTTCTTTAATTTATACTATACAATAAAGATTCTAAACCACTTAGAAATCTATGCACATCTTAAGTCTTATACATTGATAAGGACAGATAACCCTTTACCCTTCCATTAGCTATTTTTCACCCTATATTGCTTGCTAGTTGCTTCATCAACATGTAATATTATATCTAGTTATATACTCCCTTCTTTACATGTTTGATCAAATTCAACCAAAAATCAACAAAAATCAAGCCCTCCATTGTTCCTTCATATATCATCTTAACACTAAAACAACCATTAACCACTGATAAAAAACAAAGCTAGTAAAAAAATTGTATCAATTACACAGAATCAAGTCGTTAAATCCCTCAACAGAAAGTGTTCCCACATGCTAAAACCCACAATCAACAGTTTGCCTCAATGAATTAAACTTATCAACTACAAAACAAAATCCTAATTCGCCTCAAAACACAAACTTAACAGTTAATTAGTGTGCAAATCACCGTCATTGTGACTCACCAAGATCACTAGACGAATCATCCTCATATTCGTCGGCTGATGAAGATTCCGATCTGGAGAAAAAGGACGGCAGTATTCTGGTGGCGCCGCTGACGATTAGGCGGCGAGCAGGAGTCACCACAAGCTTCGACAGCCAACCGCCGCCACCGTCTTGTGAGTCGTACGATTGATTGTTAGCAGAAGTCTGTGGTGGTCGGTCGTACGGTGTGGACGGCCGCCGCCTTGAGATAGGGGGCTTTCTGAATTTTCCTCCGGCGCCGCCACCGGCGGCTTCGGGATACGGCGGCGCTGAAGACGACGGCTTAGAGCTCTCCATTTTTTTCTCTTTGTGTGTGTGTGTGTGTGTGTGTTTTCTTTGTTCCGTAAATGGACTTGAATTGCTTTTGGGAGGTTTTTGGTGTTTCACTTTACTCCGGAGTGAAACTCTCACTTTTAGTTTTCTTCTTTTTGAGATAAGTAGAAGTTGATACCTTTTTAGGTTTGGTTACTAGGTATGTTTTATAAACAAATCTGACGTTTGTAAATAATTTATGAATCTTTTCATGGGAACTATGTTTATGTTTATTGATTTAATCAATATAAACAAAAAATGTTTTTTGTTTACTTAAATTAACGAACATGAATATGTATTTTGTTTGTCCATGAACGTCCGTTTATGTAAGTTCATTTATGTTCGTTTGTTTATGTTCATTTGCTTACATATATTTGTTTATGCATTGAAAGAAAATTTCAAGCATATGTATTTTATTTATGGTTTTTTTAATGAGTCATTGTGAGTGATCACTTGATGAATCATTATAGATTTTTGATAGAATCATTATAGATTTTTGATAGAATCATTATAGATTTTTGATAGAATCATATTTTTTAATAAATCATGTATATTTGAAGCATTAATTTACTTTTGTTTTTTATATGAGTTATGATGTGCTAGATTTGGTTCGTTTGTGTTCATTTATGTTTGTTAATTATGTACATTTATCTTGTTTATTTGTGTTTGTTTATGTTCGTGAACTGCATGTTTAGCTTTTTAACAAACCAACATGAATGAACACAAACATTTTCACTTTTGTAATGAGCGAAGATGAACAAAAAAAATTATGTTTAATGTGTTTGTGTTCGTGTTCGTGTTCGTGCTCGTGCTCGTGCTCGTGCTCGTGCTCGTGCTCGTGTTTGTTTTTGTGTTTGTGTTTGTGTTTTGTTCGATTAAAGTTAAATGAACGAACACGTCAGTGTTCATGTTCATTCGGTTCGTTTACAGCCATGTTGCTTAATTTATGGAATAATGCTTCGTCCATTGTTACAGGTAGAAGGACTATTAAATAACGAAATAGTCAACTTATAAGACGAAGCTATTTTAAAAAAGTGGCATTTGAACATTAGTAAAAACTAGAATTAAACTCCCTGCGTTGCAGGGGGGCATAAAACCGTACAAAATAATTCTAATGTCAAACCACCATTAATAACCATTAACACTGAAATTGTGGTGTGTTAATACGAAAAAAATAAGACAAAAGCGTAAAACATATAAAAATAACTAAGTTGATTTAAGACCCACGTGTTACGACGAACCTACTAAAGGGGAAAATAGACGTAAAAACAATAAACCACACACGCACGTTGTGTTGTGTTAACTCATAGAATTTAGAATGAAACATAAAGTGAAACGTAAAATTAATGAATCACACGTGAATGTTTGTGTCATGTTAACTTGTAAAACCTAAAACAAACGTAAGATGCAAATTTGCAAAACATGAAAAGTAGAGAGCATCAAAGTTGAAGTATAAAAGTTTGTGAGATTAAATTGTAAAAGATGAATAGTTTTGGGTTTAAAGTAAAAGATAATCAAGTTTTAGAAGGTTATTTTGTAAAATATGAAAAAAAAATAAAAAGTCAATTTTTTTGTAAAAACATCTATGCATAAAGTACAACTATCATTATGAATGGAAATCAACTTAAACAAAACCCAAGTAGATAAAGTTCGTGAAAAAAAATTAAATTTATTTAAAATTTTATAATAGAAATAAGATGAGAGGGAAAAATTGATAACGTTAAAGGAAAGGGAGTGGAGATCAGCTCTAATGTGTTCCCTCACTCAAGAGAGTGTAAATCAACTTCTTCAATCTCTCTCGTTTGGTAAACCTTATGATAATTGATATTTATTAATCAAAGTAAATTAAAGTAAACAAATTTGTGTACAAATGGTGGTACCTTGTGCTTAACGATTCATACATGGTTGTGGTTGGTGGCTACTGTAGCCACCGACATAGAACTTTAATATATATTAAAATTGCGAAGCGTGTGTTCGTGATAAAGTATAACAAATAAAATAAACAATTTATAATAGTTAAATGAAATATGATTTGTATATATAGTTAGACAAACTGGATTTTAATAATTCAAACTATAACTTATTATTCAATAATAATTCATACTATTATTTTAGACAGCATCACTCCCAACATTAGCTTTTGTTACCAACAACAGTACCAATGTTTGCAAGACACGTTAGTACACAAGGGAATCCAGTGTTTCACTAGCATCTCAGCACAGTGGTAACATCAAGTTTCTTTAAGTTCTTCATCTAGCTCATCTACTTCTCAAGATGATGCTACCAAAGACATGTGGAACCTAGCCTTGCCATCACAACTTCCCTTGATTGCCATCTCTTCATTCTATCCCACATAGCAACACTATGCAACCACCTTCCCTCAACCACCTCTTATTACCATTCAAGTGGATCCAAGGAATCTTATCGACCTTAACAGATTTCTAACCAAATTTTTTATAAGCTCCTCCTTTGAACGACCCTCACCTGATGTAGTTGTTGTCTACTTTGGAGCTGAAGAGCTTAGAAGGCTAAGTGCACCACCTACCTCTAAGGAGGAAGTTGGTCAACCTAACTTCCCTATTGAACCTGATATTAACTTCGAATGGGAAATACAAACTGATGGCCTAGTAACCAACTTAGAAGTCACAGGTAGTGCAGTTCCAATTACTTTCGAAGTAGAAATCCAAGTTACAGAAGGAATAATTGAACTATCTTCCTTGTCCCTAGGAAAGGGGACAAGCTTGTCAACTAAGCCCCTCAATCCTAGAAGGCAAATTGTCCGGTGAAGGTTTGATGAACCTTCATATAACTTTGTTGTGGAAAGGGAGAATGGTCAAGTAGACAGACTTGATACACCATCTCTATTACACTCTAGCAAATTTGACATTACTGAGTTAAAAAAGAAACCATTCTTCAATCCTTCTAACTCTCAGATTGCTGCTCACATCAAAAATTAACTAAGTAGTCTTCATCTTGCTGAGCTTACAAAGAAAGCTAAGACTGAATAAGAGTTGAAAATAAGAGCAAAAGAAGAAGAAGGTGCAACCACAAAAGGAAAAACATTCCTATAGATGGTTGAAGTCCCAACTTCAGATCCTATAGTTAGATGGGTATATGACTACAATTCTATCAACTAACTCTCTTTAGAGGGACAAATTAATGAGTAAATGTCATTTAAAACAACGGATTAGATTTACTATCTATGAATGAATTGTACAAGTTTCTTACCACCACATCAGGGAAGAACAAAGAGATAGACAAATATATGCTTTCCCTAGTGTTGAAGACTCTAAGAGGTAGAAAGGGAAGTGAAGTTTTGGTAGCATTAGCCTAGGGAGATTTTGTTGAATCATACGAGGCTAATACAGAGGCACAAGTTTGGTTTACTAGAAACATACTCGACAAAACATCGGGATCGGCTCTGGCTTCCTCCCGGGTCATGGTGTAAGCTCTAGCACTTGCCCTCTACTCTCCTTCCTCCAGCTTCTTCTTCGCTCCAGAATTCTCCGCCCTCGGCTTCTTGCAGTCTTTGGTCACGTGGCCCTCCCCACCACAGTTATAGTACTTCAGCACCCTACAGTCTCTAGCGATATGGCCAGGCTTGCCACATCTGAAGCATACATTCATTCCCATCCTTCACTCACCGGTATGCTCCCTTCCACATCTACCACACTTTTTCACCTCTGATCTTGATAACACCCCACGGTCGTCCACCTTCTCCTTCTTGTTGTTTGGAGTGAAGCCACCACGTCCAAACCTCTTCACATTCTAGTTCTTACCATCCCCACTCGTCTTCTTCACCTCCACCACAGTCTCCTCTCGCTCATCATACAATCTACCCGCCAAATCCACCACCGATGGAAAGATACCTGGCTGAGCAGCAATCAGGTGCATGCGAATGTCAGCGGGCAGTCTCGGGATGTACCTCTTGATCTTCCTTGACACCGACATCACCTAATTCGGCACCAGCCTCGCCATCCCGTTGAATTTGGTGGTGTACTACTGGTAGGTCATGGTTCCCGCTTCAAGTTGCAAGAACTCCCTCTCAATTTTATCGAGTTCCCTGCGAGGACAGAATTCCTCGACCACCAACTTCTTCAGTTCACTCCACCTCATTCTTCCGATTGTCCTGGTACCCTCAGCTTGGACAATATTGTTCCACCAACACAACGCTGAATCAACGAAAGAGTGAGTCGCGAACTTCACCTTTTGGTTCTCGCGACACTCACTGATCTCCAAGACTGCCTCCATCTCTCTCACCCAGCGGTGAGTGGCAGCAGCATTGCCACTGCCATCGAAAGTCGGGGTCTTACACCTTTGGAACGCCCCATAACTGCACCCTCTGGTTGCTACCCCCACTACATCATCCTCCTCCTCATCGAACAACACAGCCTCAAGCTCTGGTTGTTCCTCCTCTCTTCTGCTTCCCTTGCCCATTGATCTCTTTCTATTCTGCTTCTCCTTCCTTTCCTCACTTCTCACAGCCCTGATGACTTCAGTCACCACAGACGGTAAGACTATCCACATGACCTGGTGTACTTCATCAGCAATCGCCTCCCTAGCTGAGGCATTCAAGCTAGCATTCTCATTCTCTTCGCTCCGGCCATCAACCTCAGGGTTCTCATGGGTCGTCTCAGGAGCCTTAGCTCTACTCCTAGTCACACGTGGACGGCCTCTGCCTCTAGGAGTCTTGGAAGATTTTCATCTAGCCATCCTCTAACATGCTATAAGATTCAAACACTAACGCGGTCTTTCAAGGTAATAACTCAGTTTATGTCAAGTATAGTAAGTCCCTAATTACAGTGGCTAGTTGTAATTAGCCACTTACTTTACTATTCATACCCCAAGCATTTCCTATCCTGACTTAATTAGTATCTAAATCTACTAAGAGCACATAAATCAAATAACATGCGCACATAATGCCGATTAACATTAAGAAAAGATATACCTGATGGCACGTAGCTACTCGGGCCGACATCCCTCCAGTTGTCCCATTTTCAGTTTAAGTTTAGGTTTTGAAAATTTATTCAACCTAATTCTCTTAAACTTTGGCTCTTATACCAACTTGCAACGCCCCATTCCCAGAGACCTCACAGTTGGTCATTCACAACATTAAATACATTAAACATTATAAATTTACAAGCTTAAGCAACGAAATTACTTTAACAAAAGCCATTCATTTCATTAAAGACACTGTTGTTGAGCAATACACTATTGATTAACCAAATACAAAAAAAAATTTAATTGCATTACAAAACAACAACAATAACAAGTATGAATGGATGTCAGTCTTTTCCTGTCGATTAGCTTCACCCTCGTGCCATCCTCAGCAATGTTTACCTGCCAACTGAAAATGTATAAAAGTCAGCGTTGTTGTTTAGCATGCTTAGGTGCCCTTAGTGTGTTAGATCTGTGCTTGGGTATTATTAGAATCATAATCGGGTGATGTTAGTAGCATAAAAAAACATTTCAGAATGTTCTGATGCGCATGAACAGTGGCCGATACGCCCAGCATGATGGCCATGCGCCTAAGTGTTGGCCATGCGCCCAAGAGTGGGCCATGCGCCTAAACAGTGGCCCATGTGCCCAGCATGTTGGCCATGCGCCTAAGTGTGGCCATGCGCCCAAGAGTGGGCCATGCGCCTAAACAGTGTCCCATGCGCCCAACGGCCAACTGCCTAAGTATGCTCAACCGCCCAAGCCCCATGCGCCTAAGTGTTAATAATTTAAGTGTAAGATCAGACGCCCAAGTAGTGACAAAGCGCCTGAACAGGGCAGAAATGCCCAAATAGTGCCCATGCGCCCAAGTTGCCAAAACGGCTAAGTGTCCATGCGCCTGCATAGTGACAAAGCGCCTAAACAGGGCAGAAACGCCCAAATAGTGCCCATGCGCCCAGACTGTTTTACACTTAGAATCTTTATGCTCATGCGCCTAAAATGTCCCATGTGGCAATTTTGGACTTAGGATTTTCTAAGTGGTTTTAAGGGGTAAAATAGGGAGATATGCCATGTTATGATGTGATGACTTATGCTTGATGTGTGCATGGTGATGTGATGAAATTATGATGTGTATATGTGTGAGTGAATTGTTAACTTTCTTTGTCAAAGAGTTTTCAAAACGTACGTATTATGTTTTATAATACATTATGTATGACTTTACGTGGTGTGATGTATGAACGAATAAATTAACGAACGTAAAGTATTATGTAACAAAGTGAAAGACAACGATAAAGTACGAAACAAACGAATACGATAGAGTACGAAATGAACACATGAGATAACAAATGGTGAACATGAAAGTGACGGATGATGAGATCCATGTCGCGTACCCCGGTATTGTGTCAGTCTTCGGACATGACTTGGGGGTTTGTCTATCAGGCCCCGACACAGTATCAGTCTTCGGACATGAGTCGGGGGTATTGCATGAGACAAAATAGGATGATGAGATCCTAGTCGCGTACCTCGGTGATGTGTCAGTCTTCGGACATGAGTTGGGGGTTTGTTTATCAGGCCCCGGCACTGTATCAGTCGTCGGACATGAGTCGGGGGTATTGCATGAGACGAGGTATCCCGGTGCTGTGTCAGTCTTCGGACATGAGTCGGGGGTTTGTGTACAGGCCCCGGCACAACATCAGCTTTCGAGCATGAGTCGGGGATATTGCATGAGACAAGATTCGAGCATGAGTCGGGGATATTGCATGAGACAAGGCCCCGGCATAACATCAGCTTTCGAGCATGTAATACCATGTTTTTAATTATTAATGAAAGTTTTAAATTCTGCTGCAAAATAAATGTACGTTTTAAAATGTTTTATGTGCGATGAATGACCAAGTGTGAGGTGCCCGGGAATGGGGCCTTACAACTTGTAACTTTATAATTTGATTATTATTTTCAATAATTAAAATACATAATTACTAATAAAATTTTATAAGTTTATTAAAATTTATTTTATAACTTTATAAGTTTTAATAAGTCTTTTTCATTTAGTTATTTTTGTAAAATTATTTATAAACTTTATAATTTTATGAAAAAGAATATTTATAAATCAATGAATTATTATAAGTTATTTAAATAATAAATTAAACAAATCAATTCACAGTATTTTTTAAGCTACAAGTCTAATCCATATAATTCATTAATGTAAAAAAGTAAGTTAAATAAAGAAATTCATATTGTATGAAAGTTCAATTTTAGTTCGGGTTCAGGTTAATAACTTGAAAATGATGGATGATACACATCAACCCTCAGGGACAAAAATAGTAATTTACTCTAGATAATTTATTATTATCTTCCATCAGTATTCATTATCTTTCGTTCAATGTACGTCATCATTATCATTCGCTTTCATTCATAATCTTCCTTACTTATCTTCCGTATATTCGTCATCTTTCTTACTTACATTCCAGACCAATGTCATGTGATATACCCTGAACATTATGCACGAAACTGGTTACTGGGCCTGAGGTCTATCAATAGACCCCAAACATTATGCACGAAGCTGACTCAGTACCTAGGGAAAGCGACAAAGATTCCATACATATAGTCAATCACAAATATTAGACCTCACATGCATCCTTCCGGGGTTGCTAACCCGCACACTGTTGAACTAACACCCTTCATTGGGTGTGAACCTCCTTACAGTGCTTTCAAGACGTTCTTACATTCGTTCTTCCATTATTTCATGCATTCATTCTTTCGTTACGTTCATCTTATCATTATCATTAACTTCCGCTTTACGTTACATAATATTTTTCATTCATTTTATAATCATAACACGTAGGTCACGGAATAATACATAATAGGAACGTAAGTAAACACAACATGAACATACATAGCATCACATAAACATCACATACCCCATCACACATCATCATAAACATCAGGCATCATCCATTCAAAAACACGTACACATGCACAAGTACAAGTAATCATGGAACATAACCGACCCTCCACGGACAGTGGGGGTTTGGGGGCAACATCCCCTGATAGTGGGGTCCTAGGGGCAGCAACCCCTGGTGGGGTCCAAGGGGCAACGGCCCTGGTTGGGGTCATGCTGCGAGGTTAGCGTGAAATTTTTTTATTTTGACACATTTGTATAGCATATTTTATTATAGAAAAATCGATCTTCCTATTAAAACCTCTTAAAATCTTGGTCATTTAAATTGTATATGTAGTATGCGTTTCCAGCCCCAAGTCATTTAAATTGTATATGTAGTATGCATTTCCAGCCCCAAACAAGTTTAAAACCTTTAAATAGAGGATCTAGAACTCACCTGGACTCAATGAGCAGCTTCTCAATCAAGCTTTCTAAGCAAGGGTCACACTACGCAGCCTGCAGATAAGTTAACACTCAAAGGAGTTAAATTCTGCCTAGTTTGTTGCTAATTTTGCTACATGATCAGTAGTTTCGCCTGCAATTTCGCCTGCAGTTTCGCCTACAGTTTCGCAGCTAGTTTCACCGGCATTTTTGTTGGCATCTTCGCTGCCAGTTTCACCCAACTTTCGCTGGAACCATGTGTGCGAAACTATTTGCGAAACTACAGTTTCGCTGAAAGTCGTCATAGTCTCGCTGGATGACTGCATAATTTCGCTAGCTGAACACCCAGTTTCGCAAAACTGGCTGATATTATGAACTAACCCATTTTGACCCAAAACTTCAATCTTTTACACCCAAAACCTTGGTTTAACATCCGTGAAGCTATATCTAAGCTTTTTACATGTTTTCCTACACAAAAACATGAGTTTTGGGCGATTTTTTGCCACTAAAAGAACCCAAGACCTAGAATCCGGGTTTACCTCAAAGAAATGATTAAACAATGTTTCTTACTTGGATTCTTAGTCTTTTCTTGTTGTTTGGATGTCCACGAACACTGATCTTCAATCTCTTGATCAACCGAGCCTTTAATCATTACTTTCTATCCACTTTCTCTCTCTACACACTCTCTCTCTAGAAGTTGGTGTTGAGTTACAAATAAGAGTGGCTCAAGCTAATTCGTTTATATATAACGAGCGTTCCCGGGATCTTAAACTCGCCAAACACATAACCCGCGAGGTCTACACGGTCCATACTCCATTTCCAGCGTATTTTCTTTAAATAATCCTGGTGAAGCCCATTATTATTAATTGGCTCATTTTGACTTTATTTCGAGCGTTACATAGAGGCTTCAGCTCAATGACACCATCGCACTGCCACTCTCCGTCGCCACCATCGCGCCTCCGCCGTCACACCGTCATTGTTGCTACGATAAATGATCAGTGCTTGCCATTGCTACCGGCGAAGCCCAAAAAGGTTAGCCATAGCAGTAGTGGTTTTGCACTCGAGTCACCTCTTTGTTTCCTAATCTACGACATCCAACGACCATTGAGTCATGACTCACCTGTTAATGAACTTATCAGGACCATAAAAGTTATGGGTTTCGTATGGGTTTTGGTGTTACGGTCGGTGATTTGGGTGATGACGGTGAGAGGGTAGTCGTTTTGTCACGGGGTTGATAACGGTGGTAGGGGTGAGGGAGTCAGTGGTGGGGTGGTGACGGTGTTTGGGTTCTTGATTTATAAATTGATTTTGTTGGTGTGAAACTATGTTGTTGATATATGGGGTTTTTGAGTTCTTGCTTCTGATCTATATCTTATTTGATTTCTTTAGTTCGATTTGAAAATTCCATGGCTGTGATGCGTAGCTGAGCCGTTCAAATGAGGTGTTCGATAGAAATTTTTGAAGGATACCTTTGGATCCATTGTTGTTATGTTTTGTAAGGCTCCGTTCCCGGGACGCTTACAGTTGGTCAATCATCGCACATAAAACATATATTTTCATTGAATTAAAGAAAAACATTGAAGCGGAATCATCAAAATAGACATCTCATTTTATTGTAAAAGCTTTTGCAAAACAATACATCGTTATCAAGTTACAAAATACATGTTTCATTACATCACAAAAACATTATAAAAATAGATGCCATCCAAAAGAGCTGAGTAGTCGCCCCATGCCATCCTCAGCAACATTACCTGCCAACTGGAAACACATAAAACTCAGTGTTGCTGAGTGATTTCTAGTTTTATAATAAAACATACCTTATCTTTCATTTAAAACTGTCATTTACTTTCTTTCAAATCATAATAGACTTAGAACGTGATCACACATCGTACATACACATAGATAATATTTATTATCTTCATCATTGTTCATTTCGTACTTTTATTATCTTTTGTTTTCATCCAGCTCCTACCATGTGCTTAACCCCCCTCTAGATCACCAAGCAATTCATCTAGGGTTAAGCGATAAGGACCCCATACATCTGGTCAATCACAAAGACTGAACCCCTGTGTGCATCCTCATGGGGTATTTAACCTGCACACAGTTGAGCTGGCAACCCCTTATTGGGTGTGAACCTCCATACATATGCTTGATCACACGGATCAAGCCCCAATGTGCATCCTCATGGGGTAGCTAACCCGCACACGGTTGAGCTAACACTCCTCATTGAGTGTGAACCTCCATACATTTACTTGAAAGCCTTTCTTTCGTCCGTTCATTCGTTAATGCATGCATTATTCATTTCGTTCCTCTTTTCATTATCTTCCACTTTACGTTACATAATACTTTTCATTTCGTTCATTAACATACAAAGTAAAGCCACAGGAAGACAATCATACAAAGCAAGGAACAACAACATAAACATACAACATCACCATACGCGACACCATCATACATACATAACATACATTATACATACCATCATCCTTGCCCCTCATAACGTCTATGACCTCAAAAGTCAACTTACATGAACCACCGGGAATCTCTCACGTCAAAACCTACATTTGCACTTTCCCCCAAAAGTCAATAAATAAACTATGTTCTTTCGAGCGCACAAGCCCTACTTGGGCGTATGGAAACCCTTCAGTCGCCTGGCCTCCCAGGCGACTGAACACAATGCGGATGAACACTAGGCGAATGGGCCCAATGCGGATGGACCTAGGCGTATGGACCTCAGTCGCATGACTCCCATGCGAATGAACCTCAGTCGCACGACTCATATGCGTATGGACCCCAGTCGCATGATTTACATGCGTATGGACCTTAGTCGCATGCCCTTCGGTCACATGACCTCCAGTCACATGCTATTCGGTCGCATAACCCTAGCTGGGTGCAGAATGCAATTCATCCCGAACCCAATGTGCACTTTTCAGCCTCCAAACCCTCTCAAACCTGTTCTAAGTTCAAATCAACCATCCTAAACCTTAGAAACACATACAACAACACCATTCAAGCACACACAAGCCCGAAAACAAACTCCACCCGCATCACACACAAACACATACATACGGGTTCAACACCCACATTTTAAAAACGGGTTTTACTATGTGTTTCAGCCCCAAATCAGTTGAAAATGTGGAAAAAAGGGGTCCTAGAACTCACACAAACAACCCCGTCGAGTAGAGCTTCAATCCAACCCACTACACCTCAACTTTCACTCTCGAATCCACGAAAATCGAAGCTTGAAACCTCTTTTCTCCTTCTCTTCTCTCTTGGCGGAATATTGTGAGTGTAGGGGAGGGTATGGGCTGCCTTCCCCCTCTTATACTCCCACTCATTCAAGTTTTTCCCGTTTGGCAAGTTCGGTCCCTCAACTTTGGAATTTATTTCTTTTCCTTCTTTCGTCGGCTTCAAAGAAAATAACCGGGTGTTACATGTTTGTAAACCTTATTTTTGGAGGGTTTTATTATTGGCTTTGAATGCTGGTATGTTTGCATCTAATACTATTTTTGGGAATGAATGTTATTTTTGAAAATGTGGAGGCTATGATATGTTATTGAGCCTCAATGGTAGTGATTATCGCATGAGTTCTTTGTTGGAAATATGTGTTGTCTTAGAAACCTGTATATCAGAAAGTGGCTTTAACACAAACAGTCATGCCTTCTTCACTGTCTAATCTTTATGTAACTTTGATGATAATAAAGTGTACTATTTATATTCGAAAAGCTTGGTTGTAAAACATAGCCAAGGTTTTTTGGTGGTTCTATTGTTTGGATTGGTGTCTGGGATGCTTTACACAGGCAACCACACCTCTTTGATTATAAGTCTGAGCTTTATTATAAATTACCTATGTATGAAAAAACCAAGGTGATTGAATATTAAAGAGGGTGACTTTGTCGTTTCAACTACATGTAAGGGTGCACACTTTGTATTAGCCCTTCCATACACAAATTATTGTTTAGGCATAAACGTGTATTGTTGAATTGTAGTGTTTCACTCTAAGGAAATTATGATAAAGGACTCCAGATGGTTGTTATAGCGGGGAAAACGTTTCATTTGCAGCTATAATAACCTGTCTTTTTTGAGCCTCATGTTAAGTTGGATTTAGGTTGCAATGACATGTTACAAAGAGAAAGATAATGTCAACGAAACATTTTAGATGTATTTAACTTCATGTTATAAACTTACATATTATGTATTCGATCAACTTTTTTATCATAACGCAATAGGATGGGTGTTAAGGTTTTGCTAGGGTATCTTAGACATCGGTTATAACGTGTTTTGGATTCTCGCGCAATGCGTGAGGTGTTAAGACCTAGTTATATATGAATTAACAACTTTGAGGAATAGGATATTTAATGGTTTTAGAGTTTTCCACCTAATTTTTGTTTTTATAAACTTGCCAAGTTAATTGATTAACTTTTGTTA
>CM046455.1:68978390-69240890 GCA_025506515.1 Flaveria trinervia
GTGCTCCATATATGGTTATTTGATCTTTCTAGACAAAAATCTTGTTTCTTTGAGTGCTAAGAAACAACCGACCGTGTCCCACTCCAACTAGGAAATCTAAGTATTGTGCTATGACGAATACTACTATTGAGATTATTAGATTACTCATTTACTGCTCAAACTTCATGCATTGCCTCCTAAGAGACCCATGTTGGGTTTGACAATCAACCGCCTTTTTTTCTAAGTCAAATCCAGTCTCCCACAACGGGTTAAACATACTGACTTGGACTATCATTTTGTTCATGAACTTATTAACTCAAGAAAACTTTATTGTAAGTTTGTTCCAACCGAACTCCAAATAGCAGATATTTTAACCAAAAGGCTTCTACGGCCTCAATATGAATAGTTTCAAGCTTTACAACTTTGGCTCCCTACCATTACGCTTGAGAGGGGATGTTAATACTAGCTAAAATCAAACTGTGCAAATATTGTAGTTAGTTGATTTTTAGTGTAGTCCATTTTAACTTTAAATTTTATATATAGTATTTTATGCCTGGCATATTTGGTGTACAAGACTACAAGTTACATCACATGGTTTTATACATCTTTATAGGAATAGAAACCTTCATATTTGTAATAAATTTGTCGGAAAGGTTCCTTGAAAATGTTTTCTAACTAGGCATTGCCAATAAAATTTCTTTTTCGATAATTTTCCGACAAAAAGCTTGTCTGAAAATTTAAAAATATTTCTAGTAACTAGACATATGGATTCAACCAAATGGTGTGTGAATTGAGCAAAGATATTACATGTGTTGTGAATCGGAAAAAGTATAAGCATACAAGGAGGAAAAGAACAAGAAATATCCATCCTGTAAATGTGCGTTATTGTATAATAATATTGATAATAAACAATGTCCAATGAAAGATCTGTTTATAGGGTTGATATTGCGACCAAGTTAAATGTCAGATTTTTTGTATAATTTATTCGATCATGCATCAATCCATATAACAAGTCCATTTTTGCACAATCCTTTAAGATAATTGACAAACCTCATCAATATTTCTTTCACATACGAATCTTAAAAAAATAAAAATACATTTATACAAGAAATTAAATAAGGAACATTTTATGCACATTATCCAAGAGGGTACACCAACTATTCTCTATCGTTCAAAGTCTATCATATCCTGCATATATTATTGTAAAAGCAAAAGTCAAATATAGCCTAACTATGATTTTCAAATAGAACCTAACGAAATAATTTAAAATGGTTATTACGTTATAAAATATAGCCTGTTATGTACACATTATAATAACAAAATGGTTTTCAAAATGTTTCATCTTAATTTACGGGTAAAAATCATACCATTATTTTTGTGAGAAAAAATTGAAAGTTTGTTTTTATAGTATTTATCTTTTATTGAATCTACACATATGTTATTCATGTATAAACTATATTATCTATACATGTGAAGGTAACGTATAAAATAGAGAAAAAGAAACATATTAAAAAATCACCATAATAGTTCTTATTTAGATATCATACACATTTGTATGTTAAAATTAAAAACTTAAAAAAAAAGTTATCACGATTTAGGTTTGTTGTTGAACTTCTCACAATAACATAATTAATGTTCTGAAATGAACTTCATGGTAACAATATATACACACATAATATTAGTTTAAGTCATTAGTAATAGCAAAAATCTAATATGCTAGTAAAAGCAAGATGTTTAAATCTACTTGTCTGTTTCTCAAATAACACTATATAACGTTAAAATAATCTTCATGGTTTCTAGAATACATTAAATCACTTTCCACATGGGTAATAAATAACACCAATTTTATATTCCTTTGATTCTAGAAACAATATTGTAACTTTGAAAACAAAAATAACATAAACAAACCATCAAATAGAGAGAAAGAGAAAGAGTCATACCGTTGGAAGTCGATGTTGATAGAGAGAGCCGTTGAATTAGCGATGGTTCCGAAGGCAGTGTCGGACAACACCATGGTGGTGCCACCATAAGACGGCGGTGAAACCGCGGTGAGCGCAAAATCAACAACTCTGACTTGAATCACCTGATCCGGAACACATGTCCCTGGCTCGGCAGCGCTTATGCATTTCACCAAATACTGCCGCCCACACGCAGCCCCGTTGTCCCATATCCCGTCACCCACGGCAGCAAAAAGGTTGCTCGTGGGAAACTGCGTGGGATCGTAGCCATAACACGCGGTAGCTGTTACAACAAGTAAACTAAATATAAAAAAATGAACAATATTTTTGAAAGCAATATTGGTCATTAAGAGGTTCTTGTGTCAATATATGTATCTCACGAGATAGAGTTAAGGTTTATTTGTGAATACAGATAGTTATTATTTGTGAATACAGACAGTTATGGTATGAATGGAATTATATTGGATATGATTGTATATAGATACAGAAGACTTACGGAGGAATGGGGGACCGTACTGTGCGGAGGTGCCAACTTCACCGAGGGCCGGATGAAAGATGGTTAGGAGGAGGAGGAGGAGGAAGAAAAGGATAAATAAAGGTGGTGATGGTTGTAGATGAATCATGGGTTTAGACATTGTTGTCAACACATGGATTTGGAAAAGCTTAGCGGGGAGGAGAATGGGTATATAACTAAATTTATATGTAAAGTGAAAGTCAACTCATCTTGTATTAATCAACGTAAGAGTTAGTTATATCTATATCTATATGTATGTATGCACAGAGATAGATAGAAAACATCACATAAATAAATAAGGTGTATTTATAACATATTTTTTTTAATTTAATTTTTTTAATTTAGGAGAATGTTACAGATACATTTTATTTAATTTTATCTTTCTATCTCTCTTTATACATACATATAGATACATAGAGAGATATAGAGACAATAGGGTGTCCAAATAACAAAAAAAATGTTTGTATCACACAACCCTTAATTTATACCAAAGTCCTTCAATCACATAATTAGAGGTATGTTATAAATACTTTCTATTTATTTTATCATTTCTATCTCTCTCTATACATTCATATAGATATATAGAAAGAGATAGATACACTAGGGTGTCTAAATAACAAAAAAAATGTTTGTATAACACAACCCTTTTAAAAAATGTGTTATTTTTTTAATATAAATTTCAAAGTAAACTTCACTTTGCTCCTCGTGATTTGTCTTAAATAACGTTTTCATCCAAACGTTTTAAAATCTTGATTTTATTTTCATATGGTTTCTAATAAGGGCTTCGACGGGTTCGATGGTGGTGGTCCGGTAGTTGTGATCAACAACAATGGGTTTGTTGTTAATGTTCGCCTGAGAAACCACGATGACCAACCGACCTACGGCGGTGGTGGTATAGTGGTTGTGACCAAGTGGTGTTGGTGTGATGTATAGTTATGTAAAATCAATTTAATAAAAGAATTTAATATTTTATTATTTGAATATTAATATATTACACAATTGGTCCTTACACATGAAAAGACTAAAATTCTATTTATATTTTATAAAAAAATTTAACAGTTTTAGTGAGTTGGAATTAATTGAGGTGGATTGTAAATGATAAGGAGTAAAATCCTGATTTTAAAACGTTTGGATAAAAAAACATTATTTGAAGCAAATCACATCGAGTAAAAGTGAAGTTTACTCTAAACTTTAAAACAACTCTTTAAAGGTGAATGTTATAAGAGTAATTTTATAATTTATATAATAAACTTCACTCCAACCTACTAACCGATCCGGTTGTCGCGACTCAATGAAAAACAAGTTAATATATCGGTCTTCGCTATCTTTATTACGTAAGTAAGGTCGTCTCCATAAAAAAATTAGTGAAAAGTATTTAACAATATGACTCGATTAACTTATGTACACAAACTTTGAGATTAAAAAATGGAACTTTGGATGAATTCACGAATACAAGTGCAAAAAACAACAAACTTTGAAATAAATTTACTTAAATAATGAAAAACAATCGCTTTCGGGTTTTCAATTTTGCAAATCAACAATGATATGTTTAACTTACGGTTTGTAAGGACTTAACTTCGAGATTATAATTTTAATAAAAGTGATAACCAAAGAATAATCTTTTAAGACTTGCTCATTCATAAGATTACCGATTTACCTATATTAAGTTGTCTACTTTTCTTAATGAGCTCACGATGTAATGAAACCAAAAACTGATAATCAAGCACACAACTTCATTTGCAAGTAAACCTTTTAAATTAATTAAAACATAAAACTTCATTCAATAATCTAACGTTCATTACAAAAACCTAAACAAAAAATACTAATTAACCTAAACAATAGCAATTGTCTCACTTGACAAGAATCGTACTCCAAAAGCAATTACTCACGAACCGTCCGCTCATCGGCATGCTTGGATCTTCAATTTTGGATTGAATATTGTTAGAGGTTGATCTCGGGTGATTTTGTGGTGAAAGAAACTCCCGAAATCATCTTCCAGACATCATAATTCGCAAGTATCGAAGTTGAATTCCAAACCCAAGATTTATCTTTAAATAGTGTTGAAAAACCTCAAAATTTGGAGGCTATTGGAGAACAACTAAGAGTGCGCTGATATCAGAGTATAGTGCGCTGGGTCATCAGGGTGTTCTGTATTGCACTAGTTAGTGCGCTGGTATTGGAGCACTATGCGCTAGAACATCGTTTTTGGTCTTTTTACTTCCAATGGCTTCAATTTCACTTCCAAAAGCTTTCATGCTTTCACTAACCTTCCATTCACACATTAAAATGTTCAAATTATGATCTTTAAGCTCTAAACACCTTCACACAAACACGGTTCAAAGTAACCTTATTTTATATTCACACATGTATAAAAACCCAAAGTAACTATGTTTAACACCAAAAAAATAACACTCAATCACTTACTACAGGATTTGAACTCTTGATGTTAATCTTTTGATTATAAAATATAATTACATCAACGGAGAAAGAATAAAAGCATTGTAATGCAAGCAATTAAGAGCATTCATAATATCTTTCTTATCTATTGTGAGTGTGATTTGTATATTATAGGAAATGGTTATAAGATGATAAATGAGAAAATCTTAGCATTCATATGTATATTTAGGAGAACACTATTCACCCCTATAATTTTTTTAATAATGTAAATTTTAGTTTTACTCCTTGAGGTTTTGCCACTTTATTGATTTAGTTCAAAAATAAAATATTTTGTCATAACATGACTTATTGTTTAATTTTTATAACGATTTTGGTTACTATCACTAATTCTGTTAGTCTTAACAATTAAGTCTAGAGGTATTTTGTAGGCCCGTCGATTTTATCCGTACCCGATCAACCCGCCTAACCTGATCTCACCCGCACCCGAAGAAACCCGATCCGAACAACCCGTTACCTGAACAACCCGAAAACTTATTAAACCGATTCTTGTTCGGTCGGGTTTTGAATAAACTTTCAAGCCTCAAAAACCTGAATAACCCGAACCGATTAAGCCGAAATCTGAATCACCCGATCAACCCATATTATATATGTATACACTTGTTTAGATTGTCCAAATTGATTAAATTGTTTATATATAAATATATATTTAAGCACATTTTATAAATTATAAAAGTAAACTAATTTAAGACCACTAGTTTTATAAGATTTCAAATGAAAACTCAGTAAAATCTACTAAATTAAGTCTATTGTTTAATACTCGAAACCAGACCCGAACAACCTGAAGCCGATTAAACCGATTGTTATTCGGGTCGAGTTTTGGTAGACTTTCAACGTTGAAAACCCTAATAACCTGAACAGATTAACCCGAACCCCGATTAAATAACCCAATCAACACCTCTAGTATTTTGCTCATTTTGCATCTAAAAATAGGCCCATCCATTTAATTAACTCAAACTAAAAAAAGACTTATATTTTCCAGCCCAACCCTACCCCTCACCCACCAAAGTCCAAACACCAACACCAATACCAACACCACGTCGCCACCCGGCCCTCTTCCCCTCATTCATGGAACCATCATTATCACCTCAAGAATAACCACATGAACTCGGCTAGTTGACGATCACCACCTACGACCCTTCATTTTTCTGGTCAACAACCACTACCTGAAAAACTGACAAATAAACTCGTCGGAAATCAAGATGTAGAAAGACAAATTTGGTGATGGTGATTGCGGAAATAAGGGAAAATTACCAAAATAAACATTTGACCAAATTAAATTATCATTATAACCATTGAAAAATAAATTTACAAAAAGAACAACCAATAAAAACTAGCCACGTGTTTATTCCTCACCACGTGGGCGAGGAAAATCCATAATCCCTCGCTAAAAAGGTGACTAGGCGAGGGGTTTACATAATCCCTCGCTGACGTGTCAAAATGTTAGTGGTTCCTCACTGAAAAGGTGACTGGGCGAGGGATTTACATAATCCCTCGCTGACGTGTCGCAATTTCAGTGGTTACTCGCTGACATGTCCCATTCCTCGCCCAAAATTACCAAAATTCCACTACTAGCTTAGGATTTTTTTAATACAAAATTTTTATAAAATTATTTATCAAATATTATCAAATTTTAATTTTAAAAAAATATCATTTATTGTTTTTTGAACACTTCAGTTTATTATTTAATGTAGTTTTCCCCTATATAATACAAGCTTTCCTCTTAACATACTTATCAAATTTGGTTATTTACTTTATTCATTTTACTAGTTTAGAAATACGTTTTTATCACGGGTTGAATTAAAATATTAAATTAATAGTTAATATTTAATATTTAAAATTTTTTAAAATAATTATTTAATAAAGATATGATTCGGATTATGTATACTCAACTATTTTAACTAATAATAATTTTTAAAAACTTAAAAATTGCATTCATTTAAACAAAAGTTTTTTAGTTTGTTTTATTATTTTAAACTTTTTTTAAATAAGTGCAAGTTTTTAAGTTTTTTTAAGATGAAAGTTTAAAATATATTGTTATTACTTAAAATAGTTAAGCATACGTAATCTGAATTATATCTTATCAAAATATTATTTTAAAATTTTTAAATATTAAATTTTAACTATAAATTTAATATTTTAATTCAGCCCGTTTTAAGAACGTATTTCTAAACTAGTAAAATGAATAAAATAAAAAAACTAAAATTGATAAGTATGTTAAGAGAAAAGCTTGTATTATATAGGAGAAAACCACATTAAATAACAAATTTAAGTGTTTAAAAACAATAAATGTATTTTTTTAAAACTAAAATTTGATAATATTTGGTAACTAATTTTATAAAAATTTGGTATTTAAAAAAATACTAAGCGAGTAGTGGCATTTTGGTAATTATGGGCGACGAATGAGACATGTCAGCGAGGAACCACTGAAATTGTGACACGTCAGCGAGGGATTATGTAAATCCCTCGCCCAATCACCTTTTCAGCGAGGAATCACTAGCATTTCGACAGGTCAGCGAGAGATTATGTAAATCCCTCGCCCAGTCACATTTTCAGCGAGGGATTATGGATTTTCCTCGCCCACGTGGTGAGGAATGGACACGTGGCTCATTTTTATTGGTTGTTCTTTTTTGTAAATTTATTTTTCAATGATTATAATGATAATTTAATTTGGTCAAATGTTTATTTTGGTAATTTTCCACAGAAATAAAGATAGATCTAGCGATGGTGGGCGTCGGAAATTGGGAAGGAGAATGACAGATCTAAAGATGGTGGATGTCGATAATAGAGACATCCGGCGATATTGGTGTCAGAAATCGAGAATGAGTGAGTCAGATGAGAAAGATGACGACGGAGATGATTGTTATCCAACGTTGGTGCAGAGGTTCTATCGATAAGGAAGAAGACATATTTATTTATTATAATTATATATTTTAAGTATTTTATGTATATTATAAAAACACCCCCTAAAGTTATTTTACTAATTTACAAAAATAATCCTTGTATGCAAAATGACCAAACCGTCCTTACATTTAACTATCAAAACTAACGGAGTTAGTGTTATGGACTAAAACCGTTATTAAAAATGAAATTACAGGGCATGATATGACATAAGATGTAACACCCGGTTATTTATTTATTTTGAAGCCCACGAAGGAAGAAAAAGAAATAAAGTCCTAAGTCGAGGGACCAAACTCGCCAACGAAAAAAAGTCGAGTGAGCGGGAGTATATAAGGGAGAGGGCAGCCCTTACCCTCTCCCCACACTTAAATTTCAGCCAAAAGAAAGATGAGAAGAGAGAAAGAAGATAAAAAGGAGAAAAAGTTGGTTCAGGTTTGTTCGAGTGAGCCAAAATCATTGAGAAGCGAGTCAAATCGAAGCTCTTCTCTTCGTGGTCGTTTGTGTGAGTTCTAGGACTACTCCTTTAAACGTTTTTGAATGATTTGGGGCTGGAAAACATCTGAAAATCAGGTTTTTGAGTGTGGCATGTTTGACCCGTTTGTGTATGTGTATATGTGTCTATGATGCGTTTAAGTCTTGATTGTGAGCTTGTGTGTGCTTGAATGGTGTTGTGGTATGCATTCCTAAGGTCTAGGATGGTTGATTTGGGCTTAGAATGGGTTTAGATGAGTTTGAAGGTCGAAAAGGGCAGTTCGCGTTCGGCTGAACTGCATTCTGCATCAGCTAGGGCTAGGCGACCAAATGGAGGCCATACGACCGAATAGGGTGCGATTGCGGTTCATTCGCACAATTGAGGTCCATTCGCATGATTGAAGGCCCAGTCGCATGGAGGTCATGCGATTGAAGGGCCAGTCGCATGGAGGTCATGCGATTGAAGGGTCCAGTCGCATAGTCTCATTCGCATGAGGTCCATCTGCATTAGTCCATTCGCACGATTGGGTGTTCATTCGCATGAGTGTTCATTCCGCATTGCGCATGGAGGCCATGCGACTGAAGGGTGTCCATACGCCCGAATAGGGCTGTTGCACCCGAGGAGAAGTGTAGTTTAACTTCAGACTTTCGGGTGAAAGTGCGGATGTAAGTTCTGACGTAAGGGTTCCTGTAAGATCATGTAAGGTGACAATTGAGGCCTTAGAGAGCATATAGGGCATGATGATGTTGCATGTTTAAGCATGATGCATGCTATGTATGTATGATGTTGCCATGTATGACGTCATGATTGTGCATGTTAATGTTCCTTATCATGATGCATGTTTATCTTTCATGTGACTTTATGTGTTATGAAAATGAATGAAATGAAGTATTACGTAACGTAAAGTGGAAGATAATGAAAAGTGGAACATGTGGAATGCATGCATTAATGAATGATGAAAGTAATGAAAGCCTTGCCAGTATTGGATATCGGGACACGCCATTAAAGGTGTTAGCCCAATGGTGTGCGGGTTCGCTACCCCGGGAGGATGCACATCGGGGTCCTTCTCTGTGATCGACCATTTATATAGAACCTCTACCACTTACCTCTAGTACTGTGGCACCATGTTTAGCTGTCTATTTATAGACTTCCGACCAGTAGCTAAATAGTTCGGGGTGTAGCATATGGTATTGGTACGGAAGATCTCCGATGCGCAAGAAAAGATGTAAAGATGAATGAACGAACGAAGAAGATAATAATGTTATTATCTATGTGTATGTATGATGTGTGATCATGCAGAAGTAATGTACAGTTTTAATGAAAGTAATGCAGAAGTAATGTCGTTTTTAAATGTTCCGATGCGATATTTGTGTAAAAGAAAAGTAATTATATGTTTTATGTGCGATGAGGATCCAGTTGTACGCGTCCCGGGAATGGGGCCTTACAAGTTGGTATCAAAGCCAATGTTTAATTGAAATGAGTAAATTTTTAAAATAACCTTAACTTAAACTGAGAATGGGATGGAAAGGGAATGGGATGGCAATCTGAGTAGCTACGTGCCATCAGGTATTTTCGTAAAGTTAACCGGTATTATGTGCGCATGTGATGTGTTATGTGTTGTTTATGGATTTAAATATTGATGTTGTCAGGATAGGTAATGCTCGGGTGTGAAGAGTAAAGTAAGTGGCTAATCATAACTAGCCACTGTAATTAGGGACTTACTATACTTGACATAAACCGAGCTGTTCCCTTGAATGACCGTGTTGGTGTTTGAATCTTTCAGTGTGCGTGTGAATGGTCGGTGGTAGATCTTCGAAAGCTTCAAGGGGTGGAGGTCACGGTGCTGAACCGCGACCCAAGAGAGGGAGACCCAGAGTTGAGAAGGTGGTTCATGAAGAACCAGAGACCCCTCATCTGAAGGGTGGCGACGAGAGCGCCAATCTAAGAGCCTCAGTAAAGGAGGTTGTGGTGGAAGAAGTTCATCAGGTCATGCAGACGATCCTACCATCTGTGGTGACCGAAGTGATCAAGGCAGTAAGAGAAGGGGAAAGAAAGGAGAGGAACAGGTCCTCGGGAGGACAGGAACAACCAGAGCCTGAAACAGTTCCATCTGATGACAAAGAGGAAGAAGAAGAGCATGTGCCGGAGACAGCACGAGGCTGTAACTACGGGGTGTTTATGAGATGCAAGCCCTCTACCTTCGATGGTAACGACATTGCTGTTGCTGCTCATCGATGGGTAAGGGAAATGGAGGTTGTTCTTGATATCAGCGAGTGTCGGGAGGACCAGAAGGTGAAGTTTGCTACCCACTCGTTTGTGGACTTGGATCTGTGTTGGTGGGACAATATTGTCCAAGCCGAGGGTAGCCAGGCGATAGGAAGGATGAGGTGGGAGGAGTTGAAGAAGATGGTGATTGAGGAGTTTTGTCCTCATAGGGAGATGGATAAGATAGAGAGAGAGTTCCTGCAGCTGGAGGCAGTAACCATGACACACCAGCAGTACACCACCAAATTCAATGAAATGGCATGACTCGTGTCGGATCAGGTGACGTCTCTGTCTCGGAAGATCAAGAGGTACATTCAGGGCTTACCGGTGGATGTTCACAGGCATATGATCGCCGCCCGACCAAGCACGTTTAGGTCGACAATCGATTTGGCAGGAAGGCTGTATGATGAGCAGGAGGTGGTGGTGACTGAAGCGAACAAGAAGGGTGGTGGTGATCGGAACTGGAACGGGAAAAGGTTTGGTCGGGGTGATGCCTCGACGGGTAACAAAAAGGCACGGGTGGACGACCGTCATGGGGCCACCTCGAGTGCGGAGTCAAAGAAGTGGCAAGTGTGGAAGGGAGCATGCGGGAGAATGTAGGATGGGATTGAATGTGTGCTTCAAATGTGGGAAGACGGGGTACATTGCAAAGGATTTCCTTGCGGGCAAATGTTTTAACTGTGGGGAAAGTGGTCATATGAGTAAAGATTGTAAGAAGCCGAGGGTTGAGGGTTTCGGGGTGAAGAAGATGGGAGGTGAAGGACCGAGGGCGAGCACCAGGGCATTCACCATGACACAGGAGGAAGCTAGGACGGACTCTGACGTTGTGTTCGGTACCTTTCTGGTGAACCAAACTTTAGCTTATATGTTATTTGATTTGGGTGCCAGTAAAAGTTTTATTTATGTGCTTTCTGTGCTAAGCTGCCTCGTAGTAGTAGACGTGTTGCTGCGCCCTTTGATGTAGAAACTGCCATAGGTAAGTCTACCAGGATTTCTGAAATGATAGAGAACTGTGATGTGGAGCTAGAGGGTCATAAGTTTCCTTTAGACCGTTTGTAATGACCTTAGGTGGTTTCGATTTGGTTCTTTGGATGGATTGGTTGGCGGACTTCAAGGCGAACATTGTGTGTCGCAAGAAGATGATTTGTTTGACAGCGCCTGACAGTAGTTCAGTGACGGTTTATGGTGATCGGGTTGCTACAATCCCGAAGGTAATCTGAATGGCGGTGGCAGGAAAGTGTATGAGGTGTGGATGTAGTGCTTACTTGGCTATGTAAAGGATATGAATACGCCAACACCACAACTATCTAATGTACCAGTTTATGTGTGACTTTCCCGACGTATTCCCAGAAGACTTATCAGGAGAGCCACCTTGCAGGACCGTTTAAGGGCTTTAACACAATTACAACACAATGACACAAAGAGGAGATTAACTAAACTTTAATCAAACAGTGAACTGGGTTAACCAAAGTGATACAAAGAACACAAGTAAATTAAGAGATAGAACAAGAGAGTATGGGTTTCAAGGAGGCAGTATATTGCTTTCTCAAGTTCTTTTACAAGTGTTACAAAGTATTTTAAGAAAGATACAAGAACTTGAAATACTTATACTACAACCTACAGCCTGCTATACTTTAAAAGCTAGCTGGATACAATTGACTAGACACTAACAAAATCAATTGTAGGATCAAAAGGCATATCTGCCTTTTGACCTTATGACTATGACATGCATAGCTCACATCCTTATACATAACAAAAGGATAAAGTACATAAGTGGAAAGTTTCAGACTCAAGACCTCATGTACAGTTACCCAAAGCATGGACTTTTCACCAACTCATGTAAGTTGGTGACTTTACAGAGATGCAGCGGAAAAGGTGCTTTATGGAACAGTACATCAGATAAAGCATGTGTACTAAAAGTCTTCGGAAGAAATCTATCTTCATAGGATGAGCTTGTTCGGAAGACTTCATTTGGCTTCGGAAGATATTGGTCTTGGCTTCGGAAGATTTTACACTTAGAGTATTTTCTAATGCATTGTGTAAAACTTCCGAAGCATTTCCTCACTTCAGTACTTAGTGCATGTTGCTAAGACACTTTGGATGTTCTGGGTTGCATCAGACTTAAGGAATCCTTACAAACTCCCCCTAGGCTGATGCTACCAAAACACTTAGAAGATCTTCAGATGTTGGTAGTCTTCAGTACAATGAAGACCATTCCTTTCTTCATTAGATGGTCAGGATCATCAAGACTCTCATAGTATCTTCTCATCTCAAAGAGATCATGCAGAGGTAAGTTGATTATGTCTTGCCAGGAGTAGACATTCTCAACACCTTGATCTCTGATAACATGCCATCTTTCTGGATTGGTAGAATAAGTCCAGGATAAGATGGGTGTCTTAGTTGTTAGAGGAGACACTTGCATAGGAGTTGATTGGGCTGCCTCATCATGCACTTCTTCAGGTTGATCTGATTCAGCCTGAGGTGTAGAGGTAGATGACTTTGGCTTCTTCTTCTTAGTCTTTGGTTTAGAAGCCATTCTCTCTTCCTCTTAGATGTCTTAACTGAGAAGACTGGTCTGCAGCACCATGTTGATCATCAGTGTCTTCTCAGTTGGGTGTTCCTCCCTCACAGATTCAGAAGGAGAGGGAGTTTGACCCTGTCTTGGATCAGAAGATGAAGTTTGCTGAGGCTCAGCTGGAGGTTCTGGTTGAGGTGTCTCAGGTTGTTCAAACTTGACCTCCACTTCAGGTGGGACTTGACTTGGAAGAGAGTGCAAGTCAATCAGTTCTCCACTTTTAATCTTCTGCTTGATCACCCTTATATGCTCATTCATTGTAGATAGAGACATGGGGCCAAGTCTCCTTCCGGAGAATCCATATAGCTTCAAGAAGCTCATCATTCTTTGTCTGTCAGCAGTCTTCTTTGCATTCTTTTGAATGATAACTCTTGACTTTGCAGCTTCTTCCCTTAGCTTCCTTTTGGTTGTTTTTATTTCTTTGACTAGCTCAAGCTCAAGTTGCTTTAGGTACTCGATGAAGTCATAGGACAGAGGAAGAAGTGCATTTGCCTGATAGAAGCCTGTGGCACTCAGGTAGTTGATCATCTTGATCCTATCTTCTTCTTTATCTACCTGAGGTTCTTGTGGAGCCACATCTTCCTGTGCAGGACTTTCTTGAACTGGAGAGAGAGTAGGAGCATGCTTGTAAAGTCTTTTCTGTCTCTTCTCCTCTTTGAATTGGAGAAGTAACCTTGCATCCTCTTTCTCCTTCATCTCTCTTGACACTTCCATGTAAGCCATTTCATTTAACTCTTCTAAGGGGAGGGAGATGATTTCATAAATATCATAGTTCCTGGTCTGTAAATAGGTAATCCTAACTGCCTTTAACTCATCATCTTGAGTATTTGGTCTAGGGGCAGCCCTGATTGCAGCTTGCATGAAGCTAGATGACCCAGAAGAACTTTCTCCCCTTAGCCTCCTTTTCCTCTCTCTCTCTTCCTCCTCAATTTCCTCAGGAGTCATTTTCCTTTTCCCTTTGTCACCAACAGACCTTTGTGACTTAGGGTGGATTGAGGCTTGGCCTTCATTGCTTGGTGTAGCTTCCATGCTCTGGCCGGAGAGAGGTTGAGAAACACCTTCACCAACAGGTGTCTCAGATGGAGTTTGGACCTCTGCAGCAGTTGTTGATGGTGAGACAGGGGTCTCAGGTTCTGCCACTGGGCCTTCAGTCAAGGTTTCCCCTATGAAACTAATCTTAGGGTCCACCTCAACATCCAGTTGACCAATGACATTGCCTGATTGCCTATGTCTCCTTCTTAGAGAGAACTCTGCAAGGATCCTGTCTTGGATTCTTTGAGCCAGCCTGTTAGCTTGTCTTGAATTGCTTGGATTGACAAGTGGCATGTTGACTAAATCCAGTCTTTCATAGAAGCTCAGGCTTTGGAACTAAAAAACTTCTTGTTGGCCTTGAACTTTGTGAAGTATAAGGGCTCTTCTGTCCTCATCATACCTCTACCTTATGATGTAGTTGCCAGTTCCTTGTGGTGGAGATGAGACAGCCCTTGGTATACCTTCCTCAAAGAGACTCCTGATGATTGAGTCTATAGAGTCCACATTAATGTGAACTTGAGGAAGTTGCTGAGAATGCACAACAGCAACTGAGGATGGTGAGTCCTCTATGTCCATTCTCTTTGAAGAACTCCCAGGTTCTGTGGTTGTAATAACTTTCTCCCCCTTTTTGGTAGCATCACCCACTTGCATAGGTGAGCTGGAGGATAAGTCAATCACTTCCACAGGTTCTTGTGTTCCTGGTTGAGTTCTCCTTAAAGGTCTCTCAGCTAGTTTTTCCTTCAGATATGAAATCTGAAGTTGCTGATCATTAACCCTGTTTTGTAAGGTAGTCACCTGAGATTCCAAGTGACTAACCTTAGAGACTAAATAGGTGCATGTTTTTGACAATTTCTGCACCTTTAGTCTCAAATTCCCCTCATCTTCATCAGAAGAATCAGTGGGGGATGAGATGATTGGACCAAAGTCCTCTCGCTCACCACCAGCTTGAGTTTCTTGGCTGCTGGTTTTCCTCTGCTCACTGGCAGCCTCAGTTGAGATGCCAGGGGGCTGAGTTGCCATGGTTGAGGTCTTAATGATGTAATCACTTTCAAAATTGAGAGCCTCTTCCATATGGACATCCTGAATAGGTTCAGAAGTGTCCACCTCAGTAATAGGTGACTGATGTAGGATAGACTGAGGAGAGTCAGAGGTACTCATCTCTCTTTGAGTAGGGGATGGGAAGAGAGACTCATGGTACTCACTAAATCCTAAGTCTTCATCAGTATAGAAGGATAGGTTGGGAATTGGTTGGTTGAGATCCAAAGGCTGGGGATGGTAGCTGTCCCCTGAAGGTTGTTCACTTGAGTGTTGAGACTCAGAGTGAAGGCTTAAGGCTGTTGGGCTAGTGAGCTCATCAGGGTGAGCATGAGGAACCTCAGCCCTGATAGGTGAAATAATGGGAGTGGTTTGCTCCTCAGGAGAAGTGGGAGCTCTAGTATGCACTTCTTCCTGTAAGGTTGAGTATATGGGAGCCTACATAAACTCAATAGCCTGAGCAGGGGTTCGTTTGGATTTTCTTTGGTAGGTGAGGGTGATTTCTGGTCTTTTTAGGGGTAAGGATAAAAGAGGTGTGGGTTCAACACTAGCTTGTGTTGCTAGGTTGTCACCTTGAGCAATGAGCTCTAACATTTTTGGGACTAGGGTTGTTTCTACCCCTGAGAAGCCTACAGTTGGCTTCTTCATTATTTTAAAGATGTCGGGCTTCATCTGTCCCAATTTAAGAATATTACTTGTTTCCCTCAACTGTGAGCCCAGTTCACAGTTGAGAATGTGTTGAACATATCTAGGAAACATGTAATACTCTAAGGAGTCTAAGTTTGCAAGTAAATTAGTATAAACAAATTGTGAATACCTGAACTTGACCCCCTGAACCATTCCATAAACTATAAAGGAGAGATCCTCAGGAATTTGGTCCCATCCACCATGCTTGTTTGATAAGCTGTGGATAACCACATGGAGCAGGTATTTCCACTGGGATGAGACCTTCCCTTTCCTGAAGGTCTTTACAGAGAAATCTCCCTCATAGCCCATCTGCTCAAAGGAATGATTAACCGCTTCCTTTGGGAAGGACACCTCACCTTCTTCATCATCCAGCTGCAAATGTTGGTTAATGATGGCCGGAGTGATCAAGATTGTCCTCCCTTGCACTGTGGCAGACAGTGCCTTCTCCCCATCCATAATGACCTCTTGGCAGGTCTTCCAGAATTCAAGCAAGTGATCCTCATATAGAGTAGGATCAATGGTCAGGGAGGTGAAATAGTTTGACAGAGTCAAGAATTGGCAAATCTCTGAGAAACTCGCATCTTTCTCAGAGCTTAACAGAGCAACTTGATTATGTTTCATGTGAAGTTGCATGGAGAAATCTGGGTTGTTTATGCGGTTAAGGTTAGCCATTTCAGAGGCTTAAGGGTGAAGAAAGGTAGAAAGCAAAGGCGGTTTAGAGAATTAGGTTAGAGGAATAGTGGAATTGAGGAAGATAGTGGGAGAGAGGGGGAACCGTTGGGTATTTATGTGAAAAGGGATTTGAACCAAAGTTAATGAAAGAGGATAAACTTTGAAATCCGAAAGTCGGTCCCACCTCTGAAAAGGTAGTTTTCTTTTGCTCAAAAAGTAGTTTTCTTGGAATTCGAAAAGCTTCCGAAGGTAATTTGTCTTCGGAAGTTTTGATTGAAAAAGCTTCCGAAGCTAAAATGGCTTCGGAAGAATTTTCTGAGAGTCTTTAAGATTTATGCTTCGGAAGAGAAATAAACCCTTGGATGCTTTGTATAAGAATGAACAAAGCTTCCAAGGTTAATTTTGCTTCGGAAGGAAAAAGTCCTTAAAAATGAATAAGTGTCTGAGTTAAGAATTTTAAGCTTCGGAAGATGAATTTGAATTCTTCGAAGGTAAACTCTCTTAGACAGTTATTTATTTTGAAGACATGGTTTTCTTCCGAAGATAAAACTTTATCTTCCGAAGTATCAAAAAAATTTCAAGAATCTAAGGAAAGTTTTCAAAAAGAGTTTTACATCCAAAGAAAACATGAGCTTATGAAAGTGATGAACTAGACAACTTAGGACACACTTATTTTAAGAAGAAATAATTAGAATCAGTTTTAAGAAAAAGTCTACTCAAAGTTAATCATCCCAATAGCTGATATCAGATACTTAAATCTCTGTTCATCAAAAGCTTTTGTGAACAGATCAGCATATTGTTCATCTGTATGAACTTTGACTAGTTTAATTAATCCCTTTTCATAGTTATCTCTTATTAAATGATACCTGATGTTGATGTGTTTGGTCCTTGAGTGCTGCACAGGGTTCTCAGTGATAGAGATAGCACTATTTTTGTCTATGTGGATAGGAGTCTCTTTGAAGTTAAATCCATAGTCCAGCATCTGATTTTGAATCCAAAGCACTTGAGCACAGCAGCTTGCAGCAGCAATGTATTCAGCCTCAGCAGTTGATATAGACACACAGGATTGTTTCTTGCATTGCCATGAGACAACCCTTCCACCAAGGAATTGACATCCCCCAGATGTAGACTTTGCAGTCATGTTGCAACCACCATAATCACTATCTGTATAGGCATACAGATTGAAATTAGGATTCTTTGGATACCATAGACCAAGTGTTGAAGCACCTTTGAGGTATCTTAAAATCCTTTTCACAATGATTAAGTGATACATCTTAGGGTTGGCTTGATATCTTGCACAAATACATGTAGCAAACATGATATCAGGCCTGCTAGCTGTAAGATACATAAGAGATCCAATCATAGCCCTGTATAAGTGTTCATCTACACACTGCCCCTCAAGATCTGGACCAAGGGAGTGGTTTCTGGCTATGGGTGTCTTAGCAATCTTACAATCAGTCATGTTGAACCTCTTGAGTATGTCTTGAACATACTTTGACTGACTTACGAAGATGCCATCCTCAACCTGCTTCACTTGAATTCCCAGAAAGAAGTTGAGTTCTCCCATTGAACTCATTTCAAATCTGTCTTTCATCAACTTCTCAAAGTCTTTGCAGAGCTTTGGATTGGTTGAACCAAAGATGATGTCATCTACATATACTTGAACCAGCAATAAGTCATTTCCCTGTCCTTTGATGAAGAGAGTTCCATCTACAGCACCTCTCCAGTATCCATGTTACAAAGATACTCAGATAGTGTCTCATACCACTTCCTGGGTGCCTGATGCAGCCCATAAAGAGCTTTGTCAAGCTTGCAGACATAATCAGGATGATCAGGGTCTACAAAACCAGGTGGTTGTTTGACATAAACCTCCTCATCAATCACTCCATATAAGAAAGCACACTTTACATCAAGTTGATAGACTTTGAAGTTCTTGGATGCAACAAATGCCAGGAATATCCTAACAGCTTCTAGTCTCGCTACAGGAGCAAAGACATCAGTATAGTCAATCCCTTCTTCTTGTGTGTATCCTTGAACAACTAGTCTTGCCTTGTTCTTGATGATGATTCCTCTATCATCCTTCTTATTCCTAAAAACCCATTTGGTTCCAATGGTATCTTCCCATGAGGAAGTGGACAAAGGTTCCAAACTTTCTGCCTTTTGAATTGAAGCAGCTCTTGTTGCATAGCTTCAACCCAACTTCCATCCTTTAGAGCTTCATCAACTTTCTTTGGCTCTATCTGAGATAAGAAACAAGAGTGAAGACAGATATTGCTTCATGGGTTTGTCCTCTTGTTCTTACCCCTGTGACAACATCTCCAATGATATTTGTGGTGGGGTGAGACTTGTGGATCCTTAGCTGAGGGATCACAGCAAGTTGCTGCGAGAGATCCAAATTTGAGAAATTTAGATCTGGTCTGGAAGATTTACCATCCACATTATCACACTTATCTTAACTTGATCCAATGAGTGTGTGACATCATTGATGTTGTCATCTATGGTATGGTTATTAGCATCAAGAAATTCCTGATCACTATCACCATCACCATTGTTGTCTTCTACAATTGAAGTGTCCTTATCTGGTTGAGAAGCCTCTGAGCTGGAATTTGAAGGCATACCAGATGTATCAGCTGAATTTGTCATTGTTGTGCTGATAGAAACTTCATTTGTTGAAGTAGTTTCAACTGGAGCTGAAGATGTATGAGTTGAAGGTCTTCCTAGCTCAAATTTTGGATCAGGATCACCTGTATTTAAATTTTCTGCAGATCCTGAAACATGCTCACAAGATTTGTTAATACAGTTGGTAACTAAATCAAGATCAAACAGCCAATCCGGACCAGAACCAGCCACACAAGGTGTGTGCTCATTGAAAGTCACATTGGCTGACTCCTCAACAATTTTAGTTCTGAGATTGTATACTCTATAAGCTTTAGCTTGGGAAGAGTATCCAATTAAGTGTCCATCGTCTGATTTCTCAGCAAACTTGGCAATTTGATCTTTGGTATTCAAGATGGTGCAGGGACATCCAAATGACCTGAGAAAACCAATGAAAGGTTTCCTCTTGTGCAAAAGTTCATAAGGGGTCTTACCATGTGTCTTAACTACTAAAACTCTGTTTTGCACATAGCAAGCAGTATTAACTGCCTCTGCCCAGAAGGTGATAGGCAGTTTAGAGTCAGACAACATAGTTCTTGCAGCTTCAATAAGTGTCCTGTTTCTCCTCTCAGCAACTCCGTTTTGCTGAGGAGTCCTGGGAGCACTATATTGTCTTGTAATACCTTTTTCATCACAAAATGTATCAAGGATTTGGTTCTTGAATTCAGTTCCTTGATCACATCTTATGGTTTTGACCTTGTGATCACATTGATTCTCAACTTTTAAGATGAAATTCTTCAGAATCTCAGGGGTTTCATCCTTAGTTCTAAGGAAGAAGACCCAAGTGAATCTTGTAAAGTCATCTGTGATCACCAAACAGTAAGAGGTCCTTCCTAAACTCATTACACTGGTGGGGCCAAAGAGATCCATATGTAACAAGTGTAGGGGAGTAGTGATGGAGTTCTTTTCTTAGGCTTGTGAGATACCTTGTGTTGCTTCCCTTTCAGGCATGCAACACAATGATCATCACTTGTAAACTCTTTTTTTGGCATTCCAGTTACCAGATCATGTTTAATAATTTATTCATGTTCTTAAAGTTTACATGGCGCATTCTTTTATGCCATAGGAAAGACTCATCACTATTTGCTTTAGATAGAAAGCATGAAACTTCTCCAGAAGGAGATGTTTTTTGCAAATTCATGTTGTACATGTTCCCTTTCCTGGGGGCTCTAAGCAGGATATGCTCATGAGGAATGACCACTCCAGGCTTGAGAACAATGCACTCATGCTCAGTAAAGAGCATGTTATGACTCTGATCACAAAATTGGGATACACTCAGAAAATTGTACCCAAGCTCCTTAACAAAGTTTACCTTCTCAATGCTGAGCTTACCATTTGTGACCTTGCCCCTTCCAGAAATGTAACCACCTTCATCTCCTCCAAAAGCAACTGGTCCTCTATCAATTCTCTCAAAATTATGGAGTGGAGACCTATTGCCTGTCATGTGCCTGGAACAGCCATGTTAATTATCCAGACATTCCTGTTTGTCTTGAGCTGTTCCTGCACAAAGAAAATGATTAGTTACATTTGGAAACCCAAGCCTTACTTGTCTTGGGCTCACTAAGTGTAATAGAAGGTAATGCAACAGTAATAGATCCTATGGTTGTACTATAGGGATCTTCAGCTGTTGTTGATGGAGAAATTTCAGTCATTTGGTCTTTCTTAGACTTCCACACCACCTTTGGAGTCTTGGACTTGACCTTCAAAACCTTAGAAGCTTTTGGAACTTCACAAATTTTGATGACTGAACCTTCGGAAGATTCTACAGTCACTGCAACAGACTTCAGTGCTTCGGAACAACTCCTTTCTTCCGAGACCATTTTACTTCCGAAGGTAATTTTCCATTTACCTTCTTCTTTGACTTGGAGCTTCTGAAGGAAACAGACTTTCCTTCCGAAGCTTGAGACTTCTTGAGATTCTTTGAAGTCTTTGTATTGGTCATGTGGATGGTACTTTTAGGATTGTATGGGTAATCCTTAGCAATGTGAGAAGTACTTTCACACATGACACATAAAATTTTCTTCTTCAAATGAGTCTCCTTTTGAGAGAAAGACTGGATTTGGTTACATCCCTTCTCCACCTTCATCTTGGTAGATGCTGAGATAGTTCTTTTGGGCTGTGAACTGTTCTTGGAGTTTGATGGTCCAGGCTGTGCAGTAGTGGTACACAGCAGCTCAGTCTTCTTCTTTGCACTGAGATGATTTGAACATGAACCAGGACTCTTAGCTGAGGAGTCTTGGTTGATGTCTTCAGTCCTTACTTCTTTGAAACCTGCAGAGATAAACAATTGTTTCTGCTTAACATCAAAAGTAGCCTTGATTTCTTGAGCCTTTTTTGCTTTCCTTTTGCTCTTCCTGATCAAGTTCTTTCTCTTGGACTTGGTCATCCCAGTTGATTTCTTCTCCACAGAAGGATAGTGGCCCTTGGAAGAATCCTCTTCTTCACTATTCTCAGAGGAATTCTTCACTATCACTTCTTCATCATCCTCACTTATAGGATCTATGAGAGGAAGCTCATCTTCACAAGTTCCACACCTAGGAGATCTTACAGACAAGATTGTGTGTGGAGGAGCTATCTCATTTGATCCCAGTCCCTGTCTATTTTGATAGCACACTTTGTTGTGCAGGGATGAGGATATCATGTTTTTGAAGGTCTCTTCTTCAATAACACTCTTCTCTGCCTTGGCTTTGCTGATCACAAGCTCAGCCTGGCACTTAGTCAACTTAGTTATGAGATCTTGGATCTGAGTTCTAAAATCTATATGTTCATGTTTTAGTACTGAAATGGTTTTCTCCAAATCCTCTATCTTTAACTTGTAATCATTTTCAGACTTTCTAAAATCAGATTTTAATATGTTTAATGACTCAAGATCAGATCTCATCTCTAAGTTGTAGGACCTGTATCTATTTACTTTAGCAATGCATTCAGGAGTACAGAGATGTTCCAATACCTTGGCTTCATCATGGTCAGCCATCAGTGCTTGGTTTGGAGAAGCATCTTCCACCTGAAAACTCCAGTCAAAGCCTCCCTCTTCAACAGCAACAACAGCATGTTGCTTAGGCTTCTCAGACTGAGGGGCTTTGTCAGTGTAGTTTGGTCTGGGTTGTGTTTGGCCCCCATTTGCTTTAGGTGCCTTACACTCCCTAGCAAAGTGACCCATAAGGTTATAGTTGTAACACTTAACTTTGCTTTTATCCAGCCCAAACTTTCCACTGATAACATTGCTTGGAAATCTTCTTCATGTTCTCTTGTAGAACTTCTTGGCTCTGTGAGTGAGGAGAGCCATCTGCTAAACTATCTCCATGTATTCCAGGTCATCTGGATGAATAGAGTCCAGGTCTTCAAGAGTGAAGAGATAATTCCCACAGCTTTCATCAGTAGACACAAAGGCTTGAGAAGAACTTGTCTTTGGAATGGACTTCCTTGAGTAAAGTTCTCCCTTGGTGTCTCCGGTAAGGTGATGAAAGGACCCTTTTGTGAGTTGTCAGGGTAGCATATGAGATGATGTTGGGGTTCTATGCTGTCCCTTTCAACCACATGAAGGGCCGAACCCATTTGATTGTTGGAGTTGCCAGATGAACCTTGCATGTTCATCTCCATCTGGTATCCACTGAGAATCCCATACAACTCTGTCAGAGTAAGAGTTTTAAGGTTCTCAGTCCTCTTGATCACCACACAATAGTGTGTCCATTGCCTAGGAAGTGAGGACATGAACTTCCTTACAATGTCCCTGTTCTCAAGAGGAACTCCTCCATCCACTAGGGTATCCACAATCTCAACATACCTGAAGTATTGTTGGGTCATGGTTTCACCTGCTTTGAAGGTGAAATTTTCAAACTGCTGCTTAGAAGATCTTTCTTGTTCTCCTTGGCTTCAGAGGAGCCTTCATACATCAGCTTCAGTGCATCCCACAACTGTTTAGCTGTTTTGCACTTCCTAAAACCTCTGTATACAGAGTTTGGGAGAGCAGTCTGAAGAGCAGTCATGACCTTCCTATCAATCTCTAATCTTTTTCTATCTTCATCTGAGTAGTTGGCCATATCTTTAGGGATCATACCAGCACCAGTAGCAGAGGGGTGCTGGGTATGAAAGGTCCATTCTCAACAGATTCCCACATTCTTGAGTCAAGAGACCTGATGAAGCCTTCCATCCTCATGCACCAGGTGTCAAAATCATCAAGAGTGATCAGTGGGGATTTGTTCATGGTTCCAGTCTCCATATCAGTCTTTGAGATGGAAGCCATTTGAAGAGTTTAGTTTTTGTGTGTGTGAGGGATCTTAAGATGGTTAGATCTTATATCAAGAGCATGTTAAGCTCTGATACCAATTGCAGGACCGTTTAAGGGCTTTAACACAATTACAACACAATGACACAAGAGGAGATTAACGAAACTTAATCAAACAGTGAACTGGGTTAACCAAAGTGATACAAAGAACACAAGTAAATTAAGAGACAGAACAAGAGAGTATGGGTTTCAAGGAGGCAGTATATTGCTTTCTCAAGTTCTTTTACAAGTGTTACAAAGTATTTAAGAAAGATACAAGAACTTGAAATACTTATACTACAACCTACAGCCGGCTATACTTTGAAAGCCAGCTGGATACAATTGACTAGACACTAACAAAATCAATTGTAGGATCAAAAGGCATATCTGCCTTTTGACCTTGTGACTATGACATGCCATAGCTCACATCCTTATACATTACAAAAGGATAAAGTACATAAAGTGGAAAGTTTCAGACTCAAGACCTCAATGTACAGTTACCAAAAGCATGGACCTTTTCACCAACTCATGTAAGTTGGTGACTTTACATAGATGCAGCGGAAAAGGTGCTTTATGGAACAGTACATCAGATAAAGCATGTGTACTAAAAGTCTTCGGAAGAAATCTGTCTTCATAGGATGAAGCTTCGGAAGACTTCATGTTTGGCTTCGGAAGATATTGGTCTTGGCTTCGGAAGATTTTACACTTAGAGTATTTTCTAATGCATTGTGTAAAACTTCCGAAGCATTCTTCACTTCAGTACTTAGTGCATGTTGCTAAGACACTTAGGATGTTTTGGGTTGCATCAGACTTAAGGAATCCTTACACACCTGACCGTGAGATCGAGTTTTAGATTGATCTGATACCGGGTGCCCAACCTGTTGCCAAGGCACCGTATCGGTTAGCTCCGACAGAGATGAAAGAGTTGATGGAGCAGTTGCAAGAGCTGCTTGATAGGGGTTCATTAGACCGAGTATCTCACCTTGAGGTGCTCCGATCCTGTTTGTAAAGAAGAAGGACGGTAGTATGAGGATGTGCATTGACTACCGCGAACTGAACAAGTTGACGGTGAAGAACTGATACCCCTTACCGAGAAATGATGATTTGTTTGATCAGCTTCAGGGTGCCAGTTGTTTTCAAGGATAGATCTTCAATCTGGTTACCATTAGCTGAAGGTGAAAGAAAGATATTCCTAAACAGCTTTTCGCACGCGCTATGGTCACTACGAGTTTCTTGTCATGTATTTTGGTTTGACCAATGTGCCAGCTGCTTTTATGGATCTGATGAACCGTGTGTGTCAGTCTATGTTGGATAACTCAGTGATTGTGTTTATTGATGATATCCTGATTTATTCGAAGAGTGAGATTGAGCATACCGGTCACATTCGGGAGGTTCTGGAGACGTTGAGGAGGGAGAAGTTGTATGCAAAATTCTCTAAGTGCGTATTTTGGTTGCGTGAAGTTCAGTTCCTGAGTCATGTGGTGAATCCTGATGGAATCATGGTGGACCCGGCAAAGGTGGAGGCGGTTATACAATGGAAGTCACCGAAGACGCCATCCGAGATTCGTAGCTTCTTGGGTTTGGCGGGCTATTATAGAAGATTTATCCAAGACTTTTCTAAGATCGCTTCTCCACTAACCAAGTTGACCCGAAAAGATGTGAAGTTCGTATGGGGCCAAGCTCAAGAGAAGGCGTTCGAAGAATTGAAGGCGAGGTTGACTCAAGCTCCTGTTCTATCATTACCCGATGGAAGTGAAGATCTGGTGGTTTATCTGATGCTTCCTATTCGGGGTTGGGGGTGCGTGTTAATGCAGAGAGGGAAGGTTATAGACTATGCATCCCGACAGTTGAAGGTTCATGAGGTCAATTATCCTACTCATGACTTGGAGCTAGTAGTTGTGGTCTTTGCACTGAATATTTGGAGGCACTATCTGTACGGAACGAAGTGCACCATATTCACTGACCACAAAAGCGTGAAGTACTTCTTCAAGCAAAAAGATCTGAACATGAGGCAGAGATGGTGGTTGGAACTTATAAAGGATTATATGGGGACGAGGTTACATATTAGCACGGCTTATCATCCCCAAACTGATGGTCAGTCAGAAAGGACCATTTAGACATTGGAAGACATGCTTCGAGCATGTGTGATTGATTTCGGGGGAAGTTAGGATGACCATCTATCGTTAGCCGAATTCTCATACAACAACAGTTATCATGCCAGCATTGGTATGCCATCATATGAGATGCTATATGGTAGGAGATGCAGAACACCTGTTTGTTGGGGTGATATCGGTCAGAAGGAGTTAGGAAGCGTCGAGGTAATCGAGGCTACGACTGAGAAGCTTGAAAAGATCAAAGCCTTCATGAAGGCAGCCAAAGATAGACAGAAGTCGTATGCTGATAAAAGACGCATACCGATTGAGTTCCAGGTGGGTGACCGGGTTATGTTAAAGGTCTCACCTTGGAAGGGTATCATTCGTTTCAGGAAGCGGGGCAAGTTGAGCCCAAGGTATATAGGCCCTTTTAGAATCATCGCTCGAGTAGGAGAGGTGGCTTATAGATTGGAGTTACCAGATGAGTTAAGTGGAATTCACTCGACATTCCACATATCTCATCTGAGGAGATGCTTGGCAGATGAAGACATGATTGTTCCACTGGAGAATATCGAAGTAGACGAACGGCTCAATTATGTGGAGCAACCAGTGGCAATTATCGATCGAAAGAGAAAAGTTTGAGAAATAAAGTGGTTCCTCTTGTGTGTGTACAGCGGAAGCACAGGAAAGGATCGAGTCAACATGAACTGAGGAAGAAATGAGGCAGCATTACCCACGTTTGTTCGAGGAATAACAGGTTTCGAGGACAAAACCTATTTAAGGGGGGGTGGACTTGTAACACCCGTTATTTATTTATTTTGAAGCCGACGAAGGAAGAAAAAGAAATAAAGTCCTAAGTCGAGAGACCAAACTCGTCAATGAAAGAAAGTCGGGTGAGCGGGAGTATATAAGGGAGAGGGCAGACCTTACCCTCTCCCCACACTCACATTTCAACCAAAAGAAAGAGGAGAAGAGAGAAAGAAGAGAAAAAGGAGAAAAAGTTGGTTCGGGTTTATTCGAGTGAGCCAAAATCGTTGAGAAGCGAGTCAAATCAAAGCTCTTCTCTTCGTGGTCGTTTGTGTGAGTTCTAGGACCCATCCTTTAAACGTTTTTGAATGATTTGGGGCTGGAAAACATCTAAAAATCAAGTTTTTGAGTGTGTGCATGTTTGACCTGTTTGTGTATGTGTATGTGTGTGTATGATGCGTTTGAGTTTTGATTGTGAGCTTGTGTGTGCTTGAATGGTGTTATGGTATGCATTCCTAAGGTCTAGGATGGTTGATTTGGGGTTAGAATGGGTTTAGATGAGTTTGGAGGTCAAAAAAGGCAGTTCGCGTTCGGCTGGAACTGCATTCTGCATCAGTTAGGGCTAGGCGACCGACTGGAGACCGAATGGAGGCCATACGGCCGAATAGGGTGCGATTGTGGTTCATTCGCACAATTGAGGTCCATTCGCACGATTGAAGGCCCAGTCGCATGGAGGTCATGCAATTGAAGGGCCAGTCGCATGGAGGTCATGCGATTGAAGTTCCATTCGCATAAGTGCTCATCCGCATTAGTCCATTCGCACGATTGGGTGTTCATTCACATGAGTGTTCATCCGCATTGGTTCATTCACTTGATGTCCAGTCGCATGGAGGCCATGCGACTGAAGGGTGTCCATACGCCCGAATAGGGCTGTTGCACCCGAGGAGAAGTGTAGTTTAACTTCTGATTTTTGGGTGAAAGTGCAGATGTAAGTTCTGACGTAAGGGTTCCCGTAAGATCATGTAAGGTGACGATTGAAGCCTTAGAGAGCATGTAGGGCATGATGATGTTGCATGTTTAAGCATGATGCATGTTATGTATGTATGATGTTGCCCTATATGACGTCATGATTATGCATGTTAATGTTCCTTATCATGATGCATGTTCATCTTTCCTGTGACTTTATGTGTTATGAAAATGAATGAAATGAAGTATTACGTAACGTAAAGTGGAAGATAATGAAAAGTGGAACATGTGGAATGCATGCATTAATGAATGATGAAAGTAATAAAAGCCTTGTCAGTATTGGATATCGGGACATGCCATTAAAGGTGTTAGCCCAACGGTGTGCAAGTTCGCTACCCCGGGAGGATGCACATCGAGGTCCTTCTTTGTGATCGACCATTTATATAGAACCTCTACCGCTTACCTCTAGTACTGTGGCACCATGTTTAGCTGTCTATTTATAGACTTCCACCCAGTAGCTAAATAGTTCGGGGTGTAGCATATGGTATTGGTACAGAAGATATCCGATGCGCAAGAAAAGATGTAAAGATGAATGAACGAACGAAGAAGATAATAATGTTATTATCTATGTGTACATGCAGAAGTAATGTAGAGTTTTAATGAAAGTAAAGTATGTTTTATTTATAAAATAAAACTAGAACTCACTCAGCAACGCTGACTTTGATGTGTTTCCGGTTGGTAGGTAATGATTGCTGAGGATGGCACGAGACGGCTACTCAGCTCTTTTGGGATGGCGTCCATGTTTATAATACTTTTCTGATGTAATGCAACTGGGGTTTTGTAATTGAATTATGATGTATTATTTTGTAAAAGTTTTTATAATAAAGCAAGATGTCATTTTTGAATGTTTCCGCTGCGATATTTGTGTAAAAGAAAAGTAATTATATGTTTTATGTGCGATGAGGATCCAGCTGTAAACGTTCCGGGAACGGAACCTTACATAAGAATCATTTTTGAACTTAAATTGTTAAAATGACCAAACCATAAAGACTGAAACCAAAATTTACTTTTTTAAAAATTTTCTGAAGTACTTTTAATTTCATACATAATGTGCACCCAAATTAATTCATCTATAAAAGTGCTTCACCCTAATAATGTCATGGAATTTGGTAATAAAAACTTGACTTATATTTGGTTTTACTCCTTATGCCTTGACAAAAATAATAATTTTAAATTTAAAATATTATAAACATCAATTCACATTTAAAAACTTTATAATAATTTTAATCAAAAGTTTAATTAGTTGTTTCAACTTAAAATTAAAATAATTTTAATTAAACTGAAACAACTTATAAAATTTTGATACTAAATTAATGTTTCAAATCTTTAAAAAAATAATTATTTATATCAAACCCTAAGTAACAAAATTAAATTAACTTTAAAAATTTTCATGACTTGTTTCATCATTCCATCAACATATCATTTTATCTCATCACCTTGTCTTTACACATCACCTCGTTATGGCAAAGCAGAATGGATTAAAAGAACTATAAATAACATCGTTGAGGCTTTGCTCCTTTAAACACATTACGATTTTAAACACCCAACAAAAATGATATTAAATTTGGGATCACGCTGCCACGCGACTATTCGTGGGTCGACTAACACTAGCCCTAGCCCCCACATACACACCTCTAATGCTGAACCTCCTAGAGCACTTAGATTCCAGTTTGGGTAGTTTTATAACGGATTCTTAAATTTGTTGAACCTTACCTTCATACTAAATTATAACACCCTTAATTTTCAAAAATCAAAACCATATTTTACACCTCCGTTGTACATTTTTTGAATATATAAATGTCATTTGTAAATACGCGCTTTAAAATATGCTGAAGCCAAGTCCCACCAATTTCTTTAAGCCAAATATACTTACACGACATGGTGCGCATGATATCATGCATGACTTCTATACACAAAACAATATTGAAAAAGAAAAAAAAAACTAAGTTATCTCATTTGTCGTGCTACAACATCCTTTTTAACTCCCTCATGAGTCGTGGCAAATTTTATACATATTATATGCACCAAGCACATTAACAAGTTAATCTTGTGCAAGTACATAAGTTTTATACACGAAAACATTCAAAACATTCTTTAGAATGACTACGAATGTTCTCTTCCAAGAAACAAATTATTAGTTTCAAAGAAGCGATGACACTTATTTTTGCCACCCATACACTTGCGCATATATAACATCTTCAAATTCTACATTATTTGCCCAAACCTTATCCTCTGTTGATAACTCGAAGATGGAAACGGTTTGTAACTAATGATTAACTTAAATACAAAAAAAAACATTAGTACATAACGAAATTCCTTGTAATTTGATAATATTACTGAAAATAAACCTGATTTATATCCTTTAAAATCATAAATCTTTGAACTATTCACATTATACAGTATCTGCTTTTACAGCATGATGTTCAGTTAGCTTAAATTAGAACTATCAACAATCTGAAGAGCACCAGATGCAACTTGTGTAATAAAATTAACTGTGGTTCCGAAAAAGAGTTCCCAGAACCACAGATCCAATGCAAGGACAGATGAAAATATGAGCAATGCTAGAGTTTGATACCGATTTAATGGCCAGCCTGAAACTTCTGCCAGTTTCTTCAAGAAAGGTAGAGACTTGCTTGTTAGATTTCGGTTCTTGATTGACCAAGCGGTTACCCACTGAACCCGAGAGGGAACAAGGTCAAATTCGTCTTTTAACCTCCTTCCCAGGTCTGGCATGTGCCCGCCACCATATAGTATGGCAATCTTGTTATGACCACTGTCGATTGCTCTTTTGAGTGCTTCAATTGCAGCCCTGTTTCGCTCGCCTATGATCACTGATTTCTCCTCTACATCTGATGTTACCTGTGTGAAACTGGACATAAAGATCACACCCGCATCAATACAAGAATAGATTATTCACTTTGCACTTTATCATCATAACAAGTCAATTGATTTTACTGGTTTTGGGTCCTCATAATTGATCCTTTTTTGTGTTTATATCAATGATATGAGTAGGGTGGTTGGATAATGGGTCCGTTGACATGCGCAGAAGACTTATACTCCTATTCTCTTGATTGGTATCAGATAGGATTACAAACAATATATTATTTTAAATCACCTTTACTTCAAGATAGAATGATTTCATGCATTAAAACGCTTTGGACCTGGTTAACCGTTGTCATATCAGCTATGTTTTATTTTACCCAACATAAAGAAATCGACCCTTTCATAACTAGATTGTTTGTCACATCAAGACTCGTTTAACTAAATTAAGGTGTTATTTGTTTTTTCTGCAGGAAAACGTCTGCAGTCTACGGACCACATCTGCAGACATCTGCAACAGAAGAGGTGGACCAAATGTCTGCAGTCTGCAAGAAAAAAACTGTTTGTTTTTAACATCTGCAGAATGGTAAAAAATATTCTGTAATTAGATTAAACCTATTTTTTAACACTTGTTTTCTTGGACTTGTACCACACACACATCCGTACGTACATACAACATATATACACATCCATGGTCCGGCCGATGGATGAGGTGGGGCGTAGGTAGGGGAGGTGGAGGCGGTCGGCGGACGAGGTTGGAGGGGGGGGGAGCAGGTGGGGGGAGGGGGAGGCGAGGGAGGGGGCATCGATGGTCCGGCCGGTAGGAGAGGTGGGGCGGCGATGGTCCGACCGGTGGGGGTGGTGGGGCGGCGGTGGTCCGGCCGGTGCGGGTGGTAGGGCGGCGGTGGTCCGGCCGATAGGGGTGGTGGGGCGGCGGTGGTCTGGCCAGTGGGGGGAGGTGGGGCGGCCGATGGGGGGAGGTGGGGGAGGTGAGGGAGGTGAGAAGAGGTTAGAAGACATAGGTCCACATCTTCTCCATGCAGACTTCCTGCAGACGTTTTTTAATGAAACGTCTTCCAAAAAACAAACAGTCTGCGCAATCAAAACCTCTTCTCGCTTCTGCGTGCGCACAGATGAAGAGGTGAGGAAGATGTTTTGATGAAAAACAAACAGCACCTAAATGATGTTTTAGGTGGTCTACACGTTATCTATTATGTTTTAGACGAGACAAAGAATTACAAAGAAATTTGATTTGCTCAGATATGTAAAAAGAACAGAAAGAGCACACCTTTCAATTACAAGACAGATTTTGAAAGAATGCAACTACTCCTGTTTGTTATATGTTCTTGCAACACTTCTTTATAAAGAATTATAACAAAAAATAAATAAATACAAACAAAAATAAAAAAACTACTATTACCTATTTTGATTGAAATGACTTGGGTCCTTAAGATTATTTAATTTTGGCATTATGAGAAGGCTATTTAGTTATGTTAGACTAGACGTGTACTCACTGAAATTATGGTAGCCTAGAGGGTAATAGGGTTATACATGTGTGGTATCTAGCTATATGTACAGAACCCATTGTAACCCTTTTATTAACAAAAATACTAATAGACAAAAACTCTTGCCATTCAATTTATCTGAGCCAACTAGCTTTCATACCCTAGCCAGAAATACAACCTGCCATGCCATCCCAAACCTAGAATGCTAACAGCTTACACTTTTGCCACTGACTTGGTTTTGAAAATGTGAGCCACTCTGATGTGTTTAGGTCCCAAAAGCCGAGGCAAGGGGCGAGAGCTTCACATACACGAGGTGTGAGCTCTACATACAGCCAAATAAGCCTTATGTACAACCAAAAGTTGCATTTGTAACATCTGTTTGACACATAAGCCATTTTATAAAGTAAACTATTCGTGATCTCTTCCATCCCTTTGGTTGTTTTTACATATTAACCTTTTACTCACCCTCATTTTGACCAATTTTGACTAATTTTGACCAGATCTGCATGAGGCGCCACCTCAAGGCCCTAAAGCATTATCCAGATCGCCTTCCGACTCAGGCATGCATCAGGAGGGCTTCTTAAACCTAGGCCAACACATACTAAAAACAGCCGCTCCCACCCTAAACAATGGTTTCTCAAGGTGCACAATTCTCAAGGTTCCAACATCATAGGTTCTCAAAACATGCTTAGAGCTTCTACAACCAAATGATCTTGTAGACTCAGAGCTTACGCCCTCACCCATGACATGTCTAGCTTGCTATCTCTACGCGCCAATGTTTCCTTCTCTAATATGGTTACATATAGACAGGTTTTGGTTTTCTTTGATATGTTACTCTTTCTCAACCAGATATCACCTTTTTGGTTAACAAGGTGCGTTAATTTATGCATGCCCCGACAAAAAAATCATCCTTATACGATTAAATGGATTTTACGTCATCTTCATGAAGCTATTGACTACGGTATGCTTATTCAGCATGCATTTCGATCAACGCTTCAAGTCTTCCTCATTGGCGAAGCAGTTTGAAATGACCTGCTTCATTTCTAAAAGCCTTCTCAAATGCTAATCGGGGTTAGATTTGAAGGTGACAATCAATCCATGAGGGAAATTATTATCTATTTAAGTTCTAACCTTATCTCATGTGCCGCCCACAAGCAACATTCAATTTCCTATTGCTCCACTTACTCTTTATACAAAGATCTTGTTGACACTATAATTGAAATTAACTCGACATAAGCTGTTCTTTGTGAATTTGGTTTTCATGCACCTACACCTCCTGTTCTATGTTGTGTCAATCTAGGAGCAACTTATTTCTTGGCTAATCTTACATTTAATACTTGTACAAGAATGTGGAGGTTGATTTTCATATTGTTAGATTAAATGTTGCTTAAGAGATCTTTGCATACGATTTATATCCTCAAAAGATATGGTATCTTTCAAGGGAGTATTAGATTAGACATGTATTCAAATGTAATTATTATAGTCTAGTGAGTACTCATGTGTAATATCTAACTTTTGCCTCTATATGTAGGGCCTCCCTATAACTCTTTTATACACATAAATCAATAAACAAAAGCACTTAGTGGTTGAACTACGTATGAGACTAGTAGTTAACACTAACACTACCAGAAAGTCATAGTGCCATACATTGTAATTGAAAAGTAGCATTGAACAAGAAAGGTACTAGACTTACTCAGATGTTAGACTTTTTGCTAAAAAGATCTTCATTGCAGCACCAAAATCAAGCCTTGATAACGCCTCTAGTTCTGGATAGTCTGCCGGCTCATTACCCACATCAGCACAAAGACTGCTGATGAAAACAAGACCAACAAGAGGCATAGGCAAAACACGGAGGCCCATAATAGTTTAGATCTCCACGGACCAAGTTCTTCAGGGATTGAAGTAGCTTGTACCAAGGCTTTTGTTGATTTATAAGTCATATCTCTTGCAAATGTAAACATACTCTCACCTTTCTCCATCTGTAAAATCATTACAGGAATTAAGGATTTCAACTATTATTGTAACAAACTGTCTATGAACAAGATCAAACCTGGAGTGACTTGAAGGTTTCAAAGTCAAGATCAGCATGGTACCAATTTTCAGGCTCGTAATCAAGACAATCTAACTGAAAATCAAGCATGAGCACTCTAGCCATCTGGCGCTGGATAAATCCTATGATATTAAAACCCCTTGACTGTGAGTTTGCAGGGTTCCTAACTGCTGATGGATTTCTTCGGTTTTCTAAATTTTCCCTGCTAGTCACCATTTCATAAAGCACACAATCATACGACTCCAGTTCTTTCTGTAAGGTTGCAAAGTACCTGTTCGTGTCATTTAACCATATTAACCACCAAACCCAAACATTTATAACTTCATCATATAACGCTTCTCCTCCCAATAAATCTGAAATCATCTACAATTTCATATTCTAATGCATTAAAGAGAAAAACACCTTTAATCAACACAACTGATAAAATTAAAGTATCCAGAACATGAATACACTACAGATTCAAGTCAAATTAGCTTTTGATTTCTGTTTTTAAGTAATATCTGAACTTACTCTTTGTCTGCAATGTGGATAGTGGAAACCAAATCAACCTACAAATTCACAACAAAACTCGACATCAACACAATAAAATTCAAGCAAATCGCTAACAAAACTCGGATGTAATATGCGTATATGAAATCAATGGAATAACCTAACCTGAAGAAAGGGCTGGAGAAGAGACCACGGGAACTTCTTCCGGTAACTAACAACAGCGGTCTGTAACTCACCGGAATCCCCCTTCTTAAACCTCATGTAATCCGCAATCGAATTGTTTTGTAGAAATCGTTCGGGAGATCCGCCATCTTCTTCGATGGATGAAGATTGTGTTATTATAGGGCGGAAGTTGAGGAGATTGCTGGATTGGAGTTTGAGGTTGTGGCGTCTAGAGGTGTAATAAGAAGGTGAATCGAACGGGGAAGATGATGATGGTGATGATGAATGGAGTGTTGAAGAAGATAATATTGAGAGAGAAGTGGTGAACACCATAACTGCTGCTACTCGTGCTCTGCAATCGATTTGTGATGGTTCGAGTGATAAGGTGGATGATATTTTTGGGTTTTTGAACTTGAACCATAACCATATTTTTCATCCCAAGACTACCGGTTATCGGTTATTCTTTTTTTTCAATAACTTTTTCTCGGTTATTTTTGTAACGAGAAATGTCAAATTACCAATATCACTAGATCACAAGATCATGATGTTTATCGATTATTAAAACCCCATCTTTATGAATTGAGATTTAGAAAGAAAATAAGATAAAATCTAACAACCATTGATTCATTTTCTCGATTCAATCTGCCACAACCATATTGGTTCAAGACATTTTAAGACTAGTTGTGTATATTGTTCTTAATATTCTTTGATTTTTGAATGTTGTTTTTTATAAAGAAACTTTTACAAACTTAATGATGGATGTAAGTGTAACTTTTACAAACTTAAGATCAATATCCTATTGCGGCCTCAGCATAGATACTAGAACATTAAACATCTCATGCCAATCAAATACCCTTTTTGCACACTTGGTAGATTTTTTTTATTGTTTTGAATGATAACTTTTTATGAGACTACTCATCTTAGTATTGTTTCTATCCAAGCATGTTTAACAATAGAATTATCCTCTCATCTACAGTCACTAGGCCTAGAATAAAACATTTCTTATGACTCAATATCTTGTGGATAGAACAGAACATCACAATATGAGATTTGCTTAAGTTGTCACAATGTCCATTCAGGACTTATCATATGTGATGAGGCTTCCCGTTATTGCAAACAAAATGGAACATGAGTGGCTTTGATACCACTTGTAATATAAGGGCTTTGAGTTTTTCATACCAACCAATACTTCTTATTTTTCCTCAAAACTTTGTATTAGTGCTTGAGCAAAAACTTTCTATGAATCATCCATTCTAGTATTGCTCCCACCAAAATACTTTAACTATGAAGTTTTTTTTAATCGTAACCAATGATCCTAAAATGTGTTGGTGATATTTAAGGTAATAAACTCTTATGACCTGGTATGTCTCTTACGAACATTACATAATACAATTACTTGAGATTTGTCTAAAAGTGTCACAAACATCATCCTCGTGATTAACACTTACCTTTATTGATATATTAATTAATTCTTAGTTATTAAGTTATTTTTGTTGTTTAAGAAGTTATGATCATCAACTTCTAAATACACAAATAGACATCTCGAATATTTCAAATCTTAGGTTTCATATGGTTTGAGTTTTACGTTATCGCTATCTAGTTCTACTACTTAGTAGCAACAACTTTAAATACACAAAACACTCCATGCACATACACGTATACATATATTGTACATACACACTTGTGTGTGCCAACACTATCTATTTTGAATACGTGTATTCTAAAGTGAAGATCTTATGATGTCTAATCGTAAAAGAAACAACTAGAAAGAATGAAAGAATGCACTTGCTTGAAGCAATCATATACCATACTTTATCAAAGTAATTACTTCAAGGATTCTAATTTTCATATATATTTATTGTTTATGTCGTTATCAATATTACTCTCTTAACCGATGTCAACAGTTAAATAATTATTAATGCCACGTAGGCTTTAAGAGTGGATAAGATCATATATAATAGAAAATTTGCTATACATCAAACCTGAAAGGAATAAAGAGGCAAATGAAATTCCACAAATTTAAAACTTTTGTATCTGATGATGAAACAAACACAAAAGGCAACACTCTGAAATATGATTAAAGTTGTCTAAACATATTGAAGAAGATGTTGGAAATTTATTAATATTAATATGGTTATTAATATTATTCAACAGATTTAATGTGTTGAATTTGATATCAATCTTACAAGTTGAGGAATTAATAGTGTGGTAAGTTGTCTCACGTTGAAGAAAAGAAAGAATGTCAAGTGGTTTATATTCTATAGCATTCTTATATATTGTTTCTAGAATATCGTACTAAGTGGATCTGATTTATATTCTATAGCCTCCTGGTTATATTGTTTCCTAGAATATCACACTAATTGGATTTGCGAAGGGTGCACAAACTCTTCCTCGCGCACGAACGACATAGGCATGTGGACGCAATGTGACGCTTTGACGCTGCACTTTGCACTAGTAACAGTGGTTCGAAACACCTACATGCGGTAAAGTACCTTGGTGCATGATCTAAGTCCATGTGGTTCAAAACACCTATGACTTGTAACAGTTTGGTTACATGTTGACGAAACCGATGATAGTTACTGACCTTGTCATTAAACCAAAATGTACTTAAATTAGCAGTTACGATTTTGAAGTAATAACTAACTGAGCTGTTACAATTCAAGTTTTTTATATATACAAAGAGTACCCCGTACCTCAATAGATAAGACACACCAACACAACTCAAAAACCTGCAGCAATAGGTTTTCTAAACATCCTCAATCTATAATTTCTCTTCACAATCTAATTCGGGCTCTAGATCAATCTCGGCAGTAGCAACTACTTTGACGGTTGCACTGTGGAAAACAAAACGAGTTCATCTAGGAAGCTCAGAATTCATTTTAAAGGTCCCGTGTCTAACACGATCGTCAGTCTTTTTCATTTATGTTCTTTTGTTTCTATTTAGTTACAGTTGTAACAAGCATTGTAACTTTTGTTTTATGTTTTATTATATTGCTTATATTAATAAATTATGTTTTTGTTTAATTTTTATATAAATGGTTCGTATACAAGAGTCGCACATGTTTTTCTATGATGGTACTCTGTTTATTTTCATCTTATGGAACTATACTAAAATGTCTCATCTTGTGGCTAGAAATTGATAAAACATTAAAGTATAATTTAGCGTTTTGATTGTAATGAGGCATTAATAATATGTGGTTAAATGGTGTAACTATGCAGTTAAATCTGATTCAATTTGTTTTTTTAATGAAACGATGTTACATTAAGAAAAGTTGATCAAAAATTACAGATCACAATAAAATCTAGTTCAAATTTGTACTATGTGAGAGTAAAACTTAAGAAAGAGTTTTTCAAGATGAATTGATCCCGCAGTCAGGCCAACTCAATAATTCTAGAGGCCTAAAGTTAAACAAATTTTGAGGCACTCTCCTATATGTTATTCTTAAAGATGTTTTGTCTCAAACCGATGACATAAACAAATATTTATGATGTGGGAGAAAACAACTCAAAGCAGAAAACAACTTAATTAACTTAAACATCATTAACTAAAAAAGAGCATATTAAATGACAAAAAAATAACATTTGATTAAAGTAAAAAGAAAAATAAATTGCAAACGTAAATTAATATCAAAATAGACAACAATAGATTACATAAGCAAAAGAATAATAATATATTAAAGCAATTGAAGATGAATCAAGATCATACAATAATAGTTAGTTGATCAGATGATTAATTGCAAGAAAAAGAAAAGTTAGAACTGATGAACTTAAAAGAACCGTCAACATTAAACACTTGATGAACTTTTGGTGAACAAGTTTCGTAAATCAACATCGATAAACCAAGTTTTATAAGTCGACCTCGATAAACCATCAATAATTTTGTTATCCTTCTCACTTATCTTTGAAAAGGTATGTTTATTTTGAAATTTGAGGACTCTTAAATTCGAGAGCCTACAACGATTGTTTTAATTGTTTATACTATAGAGACGTCCCTACTCACATTTTTGCATTACACACATGTAATGCGTGCATAAAAATAGCATCCATTATTATATTTATGAGAAGGTGTATGTGTAAAACCTATGAGACAAACTCAATGTCGAATTCCATTTTATTGAAAAAGAGAGATAAAGCACAAATGGTACTTGATGATGGGTATATGGACCTAACCCGACCGAGGCCCAAATTTAACCTACCTCATAGGCTCATAGGACCACAAAATCATATGATATCATTTCTCTTGGTTCCTACCTCTCATCCATCTTATGCTTTCCGGTTGATACGACGACCATCAACTAATTCTTTGACAATACACTAACAAAGGCTTATGAAAAATGCTCCATCCATAGATAATATGCATGGTTTTATGAATTTTATATTTCACTACAAATCTATCAATCATAGTTTCATATAAAGGTTTATATTTTCACGTTTAACAGACCAGTACACCATAAACAAATCCAAAAAATTAGAAAAATTTTTATTGACTCATGGATAATTGTTTTCATGACACGCACTTATATGTGGTATTAGACGAAGGTGCTGTTTGTTTTTTCTGCAGGAAAACGTCTGCAGTCTGTGGACCACATCTGCAGACATCTGCAGCAGAAGAGGTGGACCAAATGTCTGCAGTCTGCAAGAAAAAGATAGTTTGTTTTGTTTAACATCTGCAGAATGCTGAAATATTCTGTAATTAAACTAAATTTATTTTTTAAACTATAGAATGATATTTTGGAGTTATTTAACTGTCATTTTGTGCTTGTTTGCATGTGCATACAAGTATATAACATCAACTTTATCACCAATATATAGTTTTTTATAATAAAAAAATAAAACTCCTCATGTTAGTTCTGTCACCTTTTACAATATAAGCTAAAAGTACAATATAATAAAAAAATGAAACTCCCCATGTATTCAGAGCTTACAATATATCAAACAAAGTTTCAAACTTTATGCTTCAACAACCACCACCAATGGCTACACCACAACCCAAAGAACTCAACCTCGACGCACCATTACTATCAACCAGACAACCCACCGGTTCCACCGCCCACCCGAGCTCTCGAGCCGCCTCGTGGGACTCACGTAACCACGTCCCCTTTTCATGGGAGCTTTCGGCTGGTAAACCGAAAGACCCCCGAACCACTCAGTTCCATGATGAGTTTCCCATCCCGCCACCGCCCGGGAGGAAACTTGTGGAACACGAATATGACGGAGACGACGACTTCTCAGATACGGCAAAGGGGAGGGGGCCGAAGGGGAGGTGGCGACGGTTGCGACGGTGGCGAGGTGGCGATGGTGGCAAGGTGGCGACAGTGGGCGAGCAAACGACGGTGGTGAGGTGGTTGTGAAGGGGAGTGGGGGAGGTGGGTATGTGGGGAATGAAGATGAAGGTGGGTATGTTAGGGCTCATTCAGAAGAGAAGAGGTTAGAAGATGTTGTGAAGACATTGTTCCACCTCTTCTCCGTGCAGAGGTGGGGAAGACGTTTTTTTAATGAAACATCTTCCAGAAAACAAATAGTCTGCGAAGTAAAAACCTCTTCCCGCATCTGCGAGCGCGCAGATGAAGAGGTGGGGAAGATGTTTTTTCAAAAAACAAACACCCCCGAAGTCACCATCACAATAAGCAACATTCATTTAATTTTGTACACGTACCAGAATGCGAAATATAACATAAGAAAATAATATAACATTAAAACAAGCTTTTATCCTCACCAATCTAAACATAAACACATCTTCGATATCTCGTTGATATAAAATAATAAAACTTTGTAAGAACCCCAATCAAACCCTAAACCCATATAATGGAACAACTATTGTGTAACTCTAATTATCTATTCTATATTAAACTTTTTTATGGATATAGCAAAGAGTTTAATGATAAAAATAATTTGGATTACGATAGAGTCCACTGCACACAAACAATGTAGCAATGTAGCAATGTAGTAATGCACCGGTGCCAACGAGGTGCCAGCTTAGATTTTCTCAACAAAAATCTCAACAAACCAAAAACCTACACGAATTGAATCCACCATCTATTTCCTTTCCCCTCAGAGTTTTATCTTCCATTCCTTATGGATGGTCATGAAATACTTCCAACTTGCGTGTAACTTTTTGAACCTCCCATGCCACTTAAGCACCAACTAAAGGACTCATGATTCGAGAGACATTTGTTGGGATGGTGTCAGGATTTAAATCCTCGCAAAAATTACTATTTTAGAAGTGTGTGCCATTTTTTGTGTGCTTACAGACCACAACCTTAGATTTTTCAATAAAAACTTTGAGTAACTCAAAAATTTCATTGAACGAACCCACCAACTCGGTACTCTCTCTTACACTTTCGTCCACCCCTCCTCCATGAACGGTTCGCAAATGAACTTCCACCACAACATTCGTTTTTTTAAACCTCTCAGGCCACCTAAGCATCAACTAGGTGATAAACGAGTCAACTACCTCAAGAGTTTCAATATATGTAATTTTATTAAAAAATAAAAAAATATGTTTGGTATATTAAAAAAATTAAAATATTTAAAATCGATGTCACCACTTAATATCAAGAAAAAAATATATCTATATATATTTTTTCCAAGTTGAAACAAAAAAAATGCTTAAAACATGTTAAAATTGTAATTTGAATTAAATATAAAATTAAAACTTAATTGTAATACTTTTTAAACTCAAGTAACATAATACAAACACTTTTAAAACTTTATTAATGTTATAAAAAAGTTGCAATTTTAAAATTTTATATTATTGAGAAACAAACTCTACGCATGCATCCCTAAGTAATACAACATGCTTCAAGAATGTCTTTTATGGTTTTTAAAATTACAGTAAGAATAATAATAATAATAATAATAATAATAATAATAATAATAATAATAATAAGAAGGTGCTAAAGGCAATTAAGTACTTGAATTAGCAAGAATCCAACATCCCGAAGCTAACAACAGGGACCAGAAGATGATGTTGCTGTAACGTGTGGTCTTCACAATCTCCAAATCTTTCTTTTACATACAACCAAATGTCACAAACCCCATCACACTTTTCCAATCACTCATGGCGACGGTGCCCAAATTCCATCCAATTCCGCCGGACACCCACCGCAGCACCACCCAATCGCCGCCCCTTCACCTGGGTTTCCGCCGGAGATCACTCTTGTGGGACTCGCCACCACTTTCTCACGTGGGTCCTGTGTGCAACCTTGCAGATCGTTTAGGCAAGATGACGACGATAGAGCTAAAGCTACCACTACGAAGAAGAAGAATATTAGTTTAGATCGTAGTAAGTTGTTTGGAGCTGTTAAATCTTTCTTTTTCGACAAGGATAATTCGATCGACAAGTTGGAGGAGATTCTGTCACGGGTTAGTTTTTTTCTTCTTCTTGAATCTTGTTTTTCCCCCAATTTGTATATGATTGTTTAATTCTTGAATTAGGTACTATGATTAATTGATTGATGAATTGATTTTGGACCCTTTGGAAATGTGTAGATTGCTCTTCATTTAGGGAGATATATAGTGACCATGATGAGCACAGGGGTTGTTTTGGCAGTTGGATTCAATTTGTCAGGTGAGTGAAATGAATCACATGATTTGAGTTTTATGTTTAGATGACAATGGTGTTGATTGCAAGTTTTATATGAAGGTGGAGATGGTCAGCTGAATGATTTGATATGGTATAGTTGGGCTGGAGGGATCATATTGGAACCATGATTGGTTCGAACATGGTCTTGGATGAAGTTAGCCGTGCTGGTCCGCGTAATGTGGTCATAACCGGAAGGTACCTGTCTATCGTTACGCTCTAGAGTCTAAATTGATATAATCTTGATTCTCTGGCGTTACGTACCTAGGGTACGTTCAATACTGAATCAGTTTTATGTAGAGAATGGCGAGAATCAAGGGTGTTTCGGGCATTTGATAATTTTTTTACTTTTGTGTGAATGCTTCATATAGTACTAGAGGACTTGGAAAGGCTCTTGCGCGTGAGTTTTTACTTTCTGGTGATCGTGTAGTTATTGCTTCAAGAAGGTAACTTTCATAACCAAGAATTCTATGAGTGATGATTCTAGATAAAAATCTTATTGCGCGTATATGTTAAATCGATACTTGTCTTCCCATTTTTGTTTCAATAACAGCAAAGAATCTGTCGACATGACAATCAATGAGCTCGAGGAGAATCTACAAGAATGTTTGGCCACCACAATGAGATCATCTATGAAAAAACTATCATATGCAAAAGTGGTAGGCACATCTTGTGATGTTTGTGATCCCGATGATGTAGGAAATTGGCGAACTTTGCTGTAGATAAGCTTGGTTCCATTGATATTTGGGTGAGCAGCCAGTGTTAAAATCTTCACATCGTATCTGTTCTTATGTTATGTTACATTACTTTCTCTAAATGCTCATTCTTTCTCGCCATTTGCAGATAAACAATGCTGGGACAAACAAAGGTTTCAGACCATTGTTGCAGTTTAGCGATTCTGATATAGAACAGGTTTGTTCCTGCTAATATTAGAGGTAGCAAAATGGGTGGGTAGGATGATGGGCCGGGTTGACCCAAAATGCACTTTGTCCATACTTTCTGGATCTTATGTGAACTGTTAGCATGTCAAATATGATTACAAAATTCAGATGATTTCAGTAATGTTCTAGCTTCTTGAATATAACTACTTGTTCTTGCTCTTTCTTTCTATTTGAAAGTTATTTATTTATTTATTTGTTTGGATATAATTAGATTGTCTCTACGAATTTGGTTGGATCTATACTTTGTACACGTGAGGCAATCCATGTCATGGGAAACCAACATAGAGGAGGTCATATTTTTAACATGGATGGTGCTGGCTCTGGTGGATCAAGCACCCCTTTGACTGCTGTGTAAGCCTCTTGTTCTATACACCAATGAATTTTCTTGATGTTTTTTTGATATTATTTTCAAGATTCAGATGTAATTTCTTGTTCAGTTTAATGCGCGGTGGTGGTCTTTTGTTTTAAATTTTGCTGAAGATGGCTCTTTTATGTGATCATATCTTGTTTACCACAGCTATGGGTCAACAAAATGTGGTCTTAGACAATTTCAATCGTCACTATTCAAAGAGTGCAAAAAGTCTAAAGTTGGAGTTCATACAGCGTCTCCTGGCATGGTTCTGACCGACTTGCTGTTGAGGTATGCTAATCCCATGGTCTTTTCAGGTGTCTGTAGAGGTGTCAAATGGATCAGTTTGGGTTATGCTTTATCTCTGTTTTAAATGCGTCAATTTGAGTTGTGTTTTATATCTTTTCAACCTTTCTATCAATTCTTCTTGTAAATCTTAATCTGTTTTTCGAGTGAGCAAATATACTATATGTTCCCTAAACAGAAAAGTGACTACACTATGATACCTATTTATGCCGTTCGACCCACACCCTTTTTCATCATATTTAACATATTCGTTACTTATTAAATTTGTAAATAAAATAGAAAGTGTTTATGGGTAGCCCCCAAGCTGTTTTGTCCCATTACCCAATCTGCCCGACCACCCATTTTGCCACCCCTGGTCTGTCATATACTCCTATCAGACTGAGGTTTATAAAGTACTATAAAGATTGTCTTTCTTGTGACACAGTGGATCAAGTATTCAGAACAAGCAAATGTTTAACATAATTTGTGAGCTACCTGAGACGGTTGCTAGAACATTGGTCCCTCGGATGCGAGTCGTAAAAGGAAGTGGTAAAGCAATTAATTACTTAACCCCTCCAAGAATCTTGCTCGCTTTAGTCACTGCTTGGTTAAGAAGAAAGAGATGGTTCGATGACGAGGTAACTACACAACCATAAACCTATAAACCACTCATCATGTTTAGTTCAAATTTCAGTTCTTTAACTCCAATTATAACATAAAGTTTCAAACTTTATGCCACACATCCAAATGTTACTACATCCTGTTGTATGGTGCAGGGAAGAGCATTATATGCTTCAGAGGCAGATAGAATAAGAAACTGGGCCGAGAGCCGAACTCGTTTCTCATTCACGGATGCTATCGAAATGTACACCGAGAACACATGGGTGTCGGTTTTTTCACTTTCGGTTGTTTGTGCATTCATCATCCTCTCTAGTACAGCCGGCAATGCATCACACGCATTACCGGGCAGTTAGATCTCTCAAATCTGATTGGATTTGAATGAAATTAAATACAGTATTATAGCGCGATCCTGCTTAATTTAGCACTGAATTGCTGAAGAAACATATGGGAGTTGGCTTCAAGCAACCATGATTGTCCATGAGGTTGTGTAAAAATTGAACTTTCGGATAAGTATATACATTTAGGTAATTATAAACACTAATGTAATGTCATAAAGCCTTTATATAGTTATAAACAAATATATGTCATAATATAAGGAAAGGGTTTAAATAAAAAGGATTCTAAATCTAAAATATGTGAAAAATAGTTTTAACCATTAAACTTTTTAATCAATTAATGAGATCAAAATTGCATGGAAAAAATGGAAAAAGTTAGAGATTTATGTTGATTTTATTCAAGTTTTCTTATTTTTTTAAATGTTCATAAGTTTTATAAATGAAATTATCTTTCATAAAAAATAAACCACAAAAACGAGTTTTTCATATATCTAAAATGAGTACAGTATTGTTATATAAAATGATAATAATTTTTTTACGTTTTCTAAGCTCATATAATTTTATTAGTCATTGTGTACTTTGTGCAACTGATTGTGTCTTATTTGTTAATTATTGTGTTTTTTTTGAATAACACTGTGTTGTATTTTTAAAATATAAAATACAATGATATATTTAACAATCAATTAATCTAATACATAGGAAACAATGACAAAATAATACAAAACATAAAACACAATGATAAAAATGTCTCATTGCGCTTTTTGATTGTCATTGTATTATCTTGAACGTTATGAGTTTTAAAAGATACTATGGTAAAATAAGATCATTGTGTATTTCTAATAGTAAAACACATTATAGATATCAACAAATTTATATAATCTATAAAAAATAATAACAAAATTAACATATTTTGTTACCTTAAATACTATAAGTTTTGAAACATGTATTGATGAACTACCATTATTGTGTACTTATAGTTGTAAAACACAATAATAGATCACAAGTTTGTATAATTTATAAAAAATCAATAATAAAAATAATACAAAATGAGCTTAAATATAAAACACAATAATAAATACATATAACAAATAATAAAAAATATATGACAATAAATTAATATTTAACATAATAAATGTACTAGACATAATAAACTCATGATTTGACACAATTACCATAATATTCTCCTCTTTAGAAAAGTAAAACAACACGTGTCAAACTCATAATTCTTTTTAAATTTTTTAGATTATATATCAATTTTAGTATAACCCATCCTAATTGTCTATGATCTTGGCAGTGGAAAAGATCCCCCTCCACGGTTGAAGAACGACGTCTCCAAGATTGTTTAAATGGTCTTGGCTGGTTGATTCATCCGGGTGTTTTACCATCAAGTTTGTTCGTGTGGTGCTATCTCGACTAGGGGTATATAAAAATATCTTAATCCAAACATCGAAATGAAAAATCCGAAAATTACAATTTTGGATTATATGAAGATTTGAATACCCGAAATTTTCAGATTCAGATAGTGGTTTAAAAATTTTGAATATCCGAATTATCCAAAATATTATATATACATATTTTGTTAAAGTAATTATTAGTTTAAAATAAGAAAATCTAAATCTAAACCTGAAATATTATATATCTAATTATATATACAATCTTTTATTATTATTAAAATTTTTAACTATTTTTATGATTTAAAGCTTATTAATTTATTCACGCTTTTTAAAATTTCAGATATCCCATTCACTATTTGAATGTGTATCCAAATTTTTAGAATTTAAACATCCTCCTCTTAACATCCTTTTTCAACATATCCTTGAACTTTGGTTTTTGCCTTTTGGCTTTTTTTGTTATTTAACTAAAATTTATTATTATAATTTTAGGTTTTTTTTCTATATCTTTTATTAAGCAACAACTTTTTATTTTTATTTTTATAATAATTAAATTTTATTTATTTGTACACTTAATATTTTAAGTAATTACATTTACGTAGGCCGTTGTTTTACTTCAGTTATAAGATTTTTTAATGTTAATTTACATTTAGTTTTGTGCACATACAGAATTTCTATACGTAACGTCTTTTTTGTAAAACCCGTTTAAATAAATTTCAGTTTGTATCAAAAAATTTAGTTTGACTTGATGCAAGTTAAGCAATAAATAACTATAAAGTTAGACTATGAACTCATGAATATAAACTGAATATAATAGTTTAGAAGAAAGGGTTAATAAAGCTTTCCTTGACATAAGTGTCTCTGTGCAGATTTAGAGCATTTGAAACTAATAAACCTATGTTTGTTTATAGTTTGATTAAGACTTTCAACCGACTTTTAATTACTTTTTTTCATTTAAAAGTAAGATGAATGAAAAAAAACCGAATCGGGTGAGCCGGGTTGTAACAGTAGACCGGGTCGTCGGTTAATATTTTATGTAAACTTATTACACCACAAGCCGATTATACCGGCCCATGTGAACCTACTCTTTCTTATCATTGTAAACGGACACAATGAAAGTCAAATATTAAATTAAAATATAACATAAAATTGCTATAGTTACTAGGAGAATAGAATAAAACAAGATAAGGCATTGGATGACAACTTTAGAATTTCATAGGGGCCACAAATGGAATATCTGGGTATAAAAAATTAAAAAATCAATTGTGTGGGTGACGTCAAAGAAAAAGATATGCCAAGTGTTTTCTTTTATCATTTCGTTGACATATATAAGAAAATACACAAAAGGGGCTTGAGTTAATTTAAGCTTGAGTTTCGTTCATTTAACCAAAATTTAAGTAAATTGGAATTTATGATATTAGGGTTTGAAATGAAAATCAGATGGTGGAAGACATGAAGGTCCTTGAATCTAGTGGTTGATGACGGTTAACGTATGTATGTATTTTAGGGTTGTGTATTTTTTGTGTTTAAAAGAATTTTATCCCTGCTATTAGAAAACTTTTCATGAGATATTAAAAAAATTTATATCGTCATTTGTTTTCCTGTCATGTTTGTATTCAATTTCGTAAAATAAAATAACTATTTGAAATGCTTTTTTCTATGTAGATCTTTTATAACACTAGAAATATGACCCACGCGCTGCGGAGCGTTTGTGAATTTCATTTGCTCGTTGCAACAGTGACATTATCGTAATCAAGTGTATAAAAGAAACATATAATAAATATATTATAGTGGTAAGCTTGAAACTTTACAAAGTTGAGGTGCAAGTTGAAAATATGGAGTGGTGGGTAGTGGCATCCACATGACATCGACGTTAGTAATTGCGTTATAGTAAATACATCAATACAAATAAAAATAAAAAAATAAAGAATAGAAATACAAATAAAAGTTATAACTCAGAAGAAGTGATTACAGTTGTAAAAACTTGAAACAAAACTAAGTTCTAGGCCAAAGTGTCTATCGGGTGACGTCAAGATTAAGGATTAAAGGGGTAAAGTCTTTTACCTCACCTAGAATTTCAGTTGTTTGTTCATTATTAAATCCTCATGTTAACTAACAAATGAAAAAAATATAATAGAATTTAAGTATGACACCAAAGATGTAAGCTTAGTTGACTTTCTAAACCATTCAAATACTATTTCGTTAAATCCATTTGTCAGTTTAAATCAAAAGATACAATTGTTACATTCTTATTACATGGTTTCAATTTATGTTGTTACCTATTAATTGAAGTTTCTCTTTATATGAAATATAAGTCATATATTGGGTGCGCAAACGAGGATACATAGCCTAGAATTACATCACCTTGATATGAAATATAAAATTAAAATATTTATAACTTAAAATTAGTTAATAATGAGATTAATTGATTAAGGCTATCATTTCTTAAGCATATACAGTATTTGTAAAATAAAAAAAAAGTTTGTAATTATCTCATTATCTTGAAAACCCTACTAATAGCTTTATTTTAAACGAGTTTTTTTTAGCGGGTAACTAGATCTAAAACTAAAAACAAATTCATTATAAATTATTGACAAATATTCTTATTTCCTTTCAGTGAAAAGTTGTTTCACTAAAAACCATTGAAATTGTAGAATACTTTAGCTTTATATAAAAAGAGAACTTTTTCAAAGAACAAACAAAGTGGGCAAGTAAAGACAAAAAGAAGAGGCGTGGGCCCCGCCGAGCTTACACCCCATAAGACATTTTCTTAACTCCAATTCTGAAATTCTTTCAATCAAACGTTTCCCACGGAGTAATTCTCGCCGCCACAAACCACCCCTTCATTATGTCTTCTCCGCCGCCGGTGACTTCTCCGCCGCCCACAACACCACCATCACCACCGCCCACCAACACCACCACATCCCCACCGCCCTCCGCCCCACCACCATCCACATCACCACCCCTCCACCACTGCTCCGCCCCCAGCTCCACCCACTACCACACCACCTCCGCCGACCCCCGTCGCATCTCCACCGCCTCCTGTCACTCCACCTCCCACCACCACCCCTCCGCCACCAGCAGCCACCTCTCCTCCACCATCACCCTCTCCACCCACAACCACCACCCCTCCACCATCATCCTCACCATCTCCACCGGCGCCACCCACGTCCACCACCCCTCCACCATCACCCTCACTGTCTCCACCGGCAGCCACCACCCCTCCACCATCATCCTCACCTTCTCCACCGTCAGGGTCTACGCCATCTAACCCACCACCCCCACCGTCTCCGGCCAACACTCCACCGTCTCCTCCCGCGCCACCTACTCCGACCAACACTCCACCGTCTCCTCCGGGACGAACTACACCATCTCCGCCGCCGCCCAGGGGCGATTCTTCCAGTCCTCCGGCAGCTCCGTCGTCTGATAGTTCATCGGGAATTTCCGCCGGCGCCGTCGTCGGGATCGCCGTCGGCGGCGTTCTGATAATCGCAATTATAAGTATTTTGTTCATTTGCTGTAAAAAGAAGAAAAAAAGATCACATAATCCTGCTGAATTTTATGTTCCTCCACCACCTCCCCCTAAAGGTATGATCTTTCACAAGATTATTATTAGGGTTCTTGTTTTCTTGATTCAATATTCTTGTTTGCTTGATTTAGGCTCGAAATCTAATAGTTATAACATAGGTGTTATTAATTTATTTGTACTGTCACTTTGTTTGGTACTTTTTGTGTAATGACTTGGGGCCATTATACCTGTTAACTGTCTTTTAATGTTTGGTTGTGTAGTTGATCCTTTTGGTCATGATCCTCAACAATGGGCACATCACGCGCCACCTCCGGGCGATCACGTCGTAGTGATGCCGCCTCTGAAACCGCCACCAGCAATGGGAACGCTGCCACCGCATTCGCCAGCTAGATCACCATCATCGCAGCCACCAAGACCGCCATTTATTAGTAGCAGTGGTGGTTCAGGGTCGAATTACTCTGGTAGTTCTAACCCACTTGGCTCGCCATCGCCTGGTCTAGCACTAGGCTTCTCGAAAAGTACATTTACATATGAAGAGTTGGCGTTGGCTACGGATGGATTTTCGGATGCGAATCTCCTTGGACAAGGTGGGTTCGGTTATGTGCATAAAGGGGTTCTTCCCAATGGGAAAGAAGTGGCTGTTAAGCAGCTGAAAGTCGGTAGTGGTCAGGGTGAGCGTGAGTTTCAGGCCGAGGTTGAGATCATTAGTCGAGTTCATCACAAACATCTTGTTTCGTTGGTTGGATATTGCATAAGTGGTGCACAGAGGATGCTTGTTTATGAGTTTGTTCCTAACAACACTATGGAGTTTCATTTACATGGTTCGCTATTTTTATCAAAGTTTGTCAAGAATTGAGCTTTATAATAAGTACACGTTATTTAGGCCTTTTTGTTTAAATCTTGACATGATGTTTCAGGGAAGAATCGACCTGTGATGGAGTTTGAAACACGATTGCGTATTGCTCTTGGATCCGCTAAAGGGCTAGCTTATCTCCATGAGGACTGTAAGTTTGCTTTTCATAACGTTTATCATGGTGTTATATGTTCCAAAAGACACGAGATTATAAGTCTTTTAACATTTTATTGTGTGATTTCAGGTCATCCTAAGATCATTCATCGTGATATCAAGGCTGCTAACATTCTGCTCGATTTCAATTTTGAAGCAAAGGTAAGATCTTTTTTAATTGGTTTCTTTGTAGGCGTTTTGATGTCTATGAGTTTGAATTTCTTGAGTCGACGTGATTATTTAGGTTGCTGATTTTGGGCTCGCCAAGATTACTTCTGACGTTGCTACCCATGTATCAACTCGAGTGATGGGAACTTTCGGGTATGCCTGTTTTCTTGATATCAAGTCTAGTTTACTGTTATAATTATAAATTATGTCGAGTTATTACTCAATTTTTTTATGAATATGAAACGTATAGTTACCTAGCACCAGAATACGCATCTTCGGGTAAACTGACGGAGAAATCTGATGTCTTCTCATACGGGGTCATGCTCTTAGAATTGATTACGGGACGTAAGCCTGTCAATTCAACTAATACTTATATGGATGATAGTTTAGTCGATTGGGTAAGTAGCAAAATCATTATAAGGGTGTTTAAATTCGGGATTTGAAACCGTTGATCTCAAAATCTTATTTCCATCTCGTGTGTGAAATTACAGGCAAGGCCATTGCTAACTCGAGCATTGGAAGATGGAAACTTCGACTCGATTGTTGACTCTCGTCTACAAGGCAACTACTACCACACTGAGATGACTCGAATGATGTCATGTGCTGCAGCATGTGTTCGCCACTCTGCTCGCCGCCGGCCCAAGATGAGCCAGGTGGTTCGAGCCTTAGAAGCTGACATGTCACTGTCTGACCTCGATGACGGGATCAAGCCAGGACACAGCTCGGTCTACAACGGGAGCTCAGACTATGATACAGCTCAGTACAATGAAGACATGGTCAAGTTCAGAAAAATGGCTCTGGGCACACAAGAGTATGCGAGCAGCGAGTACAGCCGACCCACAAGTGAATACGGGCTGAACCCCTCGGGTTCGAGTAGTGAGGGTCGGAACACACGAGAGATGGAGGTGGGCAAGTTGAGGAAAGATAGTCGCGGTTTTAGCGACGGGTTTTGATAAGAACTGTACAGGAGCTTATGGTAACTATTGATTATTTTTGTTTTGTATCAACTTTGAATGTTTCTTTTTTAATTGAAGATATAATGGTATACTATTCTTTAAGTTGAAAGATTCATAGGGTTTTTGTTGAATGACAGTTGGTGTGACTCACGTTATGAGGTTATTTTAATGGAGTTTATAAGAGTTGACAAAATAGTTGTTGGTTGATACCATGTTATGTGCCTTTTTGTATCTAAATATCTAATCGATGTATTTTAATCAAGTCATTGGTATATTTACTGGTTTAAAGGCACAAATGATTCGTATGAAAAATTAATATTACATTACGATATAAAATTAATGTTCGCGAGAGGATATTCTTAAGAAAATCAAGTGTTTGGTTTGGTAATTCTTTTAATTATTTTTTCAATCATGCAGTATGACATGTGAATCTATAGTAGATAAGAAGGTGCTTTAAAAAAGAAAGAAAGAAAGATATAATACTTATTATAAATATTATTTAATTGTCAGCAATAATATAAATAATAACATTAATAAATTAATAAAGTATGACATGCTTCACCGAAAACCATATCTGAAGAAAACGACACTTTCACTTTCTTATTAGGCGCTACTTATGATTTTCTATTAGCATTACAACTTAATTAAAACATATAAACGTTTCACCAAGTATTTTTTAATTGCATTTGATTACTTATTTAATTATGCCCATCTACCCCACATACGAAAAAGAAGATTGTTTCTCATCACATCACCTAGAATACTAAAATGGCAACTCAAACCTATTTCTTAAGAAGTTTATCATAAAAACAAAAAGACATATACATAAAAGTCCTAACTTTTTGTGATTTATTTTGAATGTATGTGTACCCAACTTTGATATTTCATGCAAAATTCACTTAATTATCTATGCTTATTTCTCCACATTACTCATCACCTATACAATACAATACAATACAATTTCAATCTCATAAGTTCCATAACATGAAGATTTCAAAATTTTATGTGCATATCAACAAATTCTTACCCACTTGGTTACATTTTCATCGAGTTAATTAGCCAAAAACTTAATTTCAAGTCATGTCGAATCAATTCTTCAAATTTTCACCAAGATTTAATTTGTCATTCAAATGAACACTTAATGATTTCAAAACACTTTGAAACGTATTCTAGTCAATTTAAAACCGTATTAACTAATTTACTTACAAATTAGTCAATTTCACATGCATGTTAAAATCATTAGCCAAAATATGATTCACTCACGATAAACTTAGTGTTGCTAAGAGTTCATGATAAGTAATAAAATGTCTTAAACATCATTTACTCAAAAACCCAAATCGGATTGATCCAGACATATTTCTATCTTAAGCCATCACATAGACGCCCTAAATTTAAATGTAAAAAAAACTCTAAAAATTATTTTAACAATTATTAGCTATTGAAAGCATAATATCATGTTTAGATAAATCACATATTTGTGGCATAACCTTGTTTCTAGACAAAAAAAAAGAACTTAAGAAATATATGATGCTTTTTAAGTATTTAATTACTTCTATTTGATGTGTTTAAATTCACTTTATAGGATTGATTACAATATTAAAGTAAGTTTGTTGGATTTCTCCTCTTTAAAACTGGTCTTTTCTCTCTTGCATTCCTCAAATTCCTTTTCAACAAAAAAATTACCCACTTCCTCATATGCCCCAAGTCGTGTTCAAACCTCACCTATATTTCCATTAAACTTTGATTAATTCCTTAATTGTTTTAATTGTAATATTTCTTTCATTCATTACCTTTTATCCCACCAACCATCTACTTATATTTTCATCAAGACACATATATATGATCTGGATGTCACTCTTTTCCTCCTATGACTCTAACAACCCTTCCCACAACTTTCTATGGTTTCATTGATTATGACTAATAAGTTTGTTCTTATGTTCGCATACCGAAAGTAGAAAACGACATTTAAGAGTTCAACATAGATAAATCCCGTAATTCTAACTACCATACAAATCATCCCCCATCCTCGTAAAGTCAAAGTTTGTTTCATTAGAAAAAAAAATTAGTTTTCATCAGTCATACGCCAGTAATCTTAAAAACTAACCGAGAGAAACCATCAATGCTGACTGACGCTTATATTGATTATTGAATAGGTCCAGTACTCAAAGTTGCCTTAGTGTAAACGCCACTGCGAGCTCAAAACCCACGAATATATGATCAAAATTTATCAAAGCTAATTCGTCATCAAAATTCACAACTCAAGGAACTTAATATTTAGGTTAAACTAGTATGTTTACCCGCCATGCGTTGCCGCAACATCATACGAGGCGTGATAATATATAGATTACAATTGATCCGACTCGTTTCCGAATTAAATTTACGTCGATACGTAGAGTAACTCGAACTTATACTGTTGAATAAAATTATTATATTTAACCTGACTTTTCCAAAAAAGAATATATGTTGAAACATTTGACTCATGTCCGAACTAAATTTACGTAAAACGTACAGTAAACAAAAATGTATTGCATTTAATTTTATGTGTTTCCAAACAAAATTTACGTCAAAACTTTTATATTTGATTCAACTAATATTTGAAAAAAAGTACGGAAAAACGTAAACGTTTGCCGAAATGTAAACAGTTCTAAAACATATGTAAAGTTAGTTACACAAACAATTTTTCTAAAAACTATCAGTTTTTTAAACGATGTATATTTTCACACCTAAAACCAATCTTTTTTAATAAAAGTTTTATATAAAATAGTTTTTCTAAAATGGTAAAAAAACCCCGAAGTTTTTAAACAATGTGATATTTTTAAAAATGATATTTTGTTAAAGCAAACTTTTATAAAATACGAAAAATTTTTCATAAAACAAAAATAACTAAAACCTTAGTATTCAAGTAGTGATATTTTTATTAAAAATGATATTTTCTAAAAACATTATTCTTAGAACAAAATATTCTTAACATATTTTTAAAACAAGAGTTTTAAAAAACAAAAATGAAAGTTTTAAAAACTAATAAAAAAATCATTAATTAAAATAATTACTCACACTTAATTTTAGTTTACACTATATCAAAATAATGTTTTATATTCTCTAACTTTTCATTATATTTTAATATTTTTTATTTAATCCGCGTATAAAATAAATATGTTTTATAAGACTTGTTTGGAAAAGAAAATCGGTTATTCGTACGGTCGATGTATTCAAAGGGGATAAACTGAAAATAAGAAAAGCAGAAAATCGAGATTTGTATTATCTTCTTCCTGCTTGTGAATTTGTGATTCAAACCCTACATTTGTTTTCAATCTCTGAAACCAAATCCCTAATTTTTGATCGGAATCAATGGCGTCTCGTCGTCGAATGCTACTTAAGGTCATAATTCTCGGCGATAGCGGGTATCTATCTCTCCATTAATCGTTAAATTTAGTTATATATCATACTTATTGAAGGTCTATTAAACTGCTTTTGGTGCTTAATGACTTATTACAGCGTTGGGAAGACATCTCTTATGAATCAGTATCCTTCAAATCTGAATTTCTTATCATGCATTTTTTGCTTCGTTTAGTATGAATTGATACAGTATTTTATCTTACTCGTGTTGTTGATCACTTGATAGTTGATCCTCCCACTTTTGATGTTAATCTGTTCAGTTTAACTCAGATTGTGGTTATATGGGTTTAAATCTTTAGAATGGTGATGATTACGTATCAATTCTGTCCGTAATTAGAACAAGGTGTGCTGAAATCAGAATGTAGCAGTGTTACTGATGTTTCCCTTAAGTTGTGCTAATCTAGATATGTGAATCGGAAGTTTAGTAATCAGTATAAAGCTACCATTGGAGCTGATTTCTTAACGAAAGAAGTCCAATTTGAGGACAGGCTTTTCACATTGCAGGTCTAAATCATTCTGGGTATCTATTCCAGTTTTTGTGTTATGATCATCTTGATTGAATCCTTTCGGTTTCTTATGAAACATGCTCGTTGACATTTGTTTATATTTTGTTTGAACGCTGGAATAGTGAAGCCTATATTTTCTTGTCTTATGCCACTCCCTTTAAAAGTTCTTCCTTGTGTTGTGCACTAACTTATTCGTTCTAGAAAGTTACCACAATGACTTACAAACATAGTAGTACCTTGTAAAAGTAAAACACATCATAGTTTGGGAGACGCTAAATGTGAATCATATCCTAGAACTGCAGATACTAAAATGGATACATGTGTTTCCCAAGGCTTCCTGGCTTTCCAAGGGTTGGAAGGGACATGTTTGTACTCACTTGCTTGTTCTGAAAGATAACGTTTTTGTGACTCAGTTTTGTTAACTTCTTTTTTGAAAGGAGTAAACTTAATTACTTGTTGCTCCAAGACTTTTACTTGACATATGGTATGTGATATATGAATTCAATTAATAATCAAGAAAGAAAATTTCCCAGACAGGCTCGTATGATAGTGCATAATAACTTGATCTGATGTTGAATTAAATTTCATATTTAATCTTAGTACCCAGATTTAACACATAGATTAGCCAATTAGGAAAATTTTCAATTAGTAGTTTCATGCTTCTATTTATTGTTCATCTCATTTACAGGGGTTGACATCTTCATTTCTGCCTTTAGAACGTAGGAATTGAGAATCCCTGCTGAAAAAAAATTCCTTGTTAGCTTTATCCTATTTTCATCTGTAATGATAGAGTGATTACCTTTCAGATTATCTTTTGCTAATTGGCTTGATAACTTCCCGTTTTCTGAGGTTCACAGAATAATGTTGAAACAAACTAACACATCTTTTTATTAAAATACTTGCTCATTTAATAAGTTACTTTCATGAGTGTAAGTTTAAAGATTCTTTCACTATAGAAAATGATTGGAGGATGGAATGAACATTACCTACATTTAGTGGCTAATGGCTAAGCTACTACCCTTTGCTGGTGCATAACTACCTCTCTTCAGTTTGGAAAACAAATTAGCATTTTTTTTTATCAAAGAGTTGTTTAGTTATATTTTCATATGAACAGATGAACATTCCCTATAGTTTTTCTGCTATACATAGATTAACATTGTGCATTTATGTGCATGCATATTTATGATACTTTTTTTGTCACGTTCATCCATTGAAAATCATGATAAAGTTGAACACTTTAACTAGATACAATTAATTCATTGGTAATAAATTTAACCACTTTAGCATTATGAACTCTCTTGTAGTTGTATCTATTAAAACATAAAATGCATATATCCTCAGAATTAATGGTTTAACTTAAACAAGCTATAGTAAAGATACCAACCACGATAAAGTAGAATCTTTTTTACTTGCCATAAAATGTTTCACATAGTTTATATGAACTTTAAATTTTGTACAAGGGGGCAAAATGAAGGATGAACCAAAATCATTTTCAGTATAAGTATTGAAACAAACACTTCAGAAATCCGAAAAATTAATAGCTCAGTGATACATCTGTTTCATGTTGCATATAAAGGTCAAGATTAATAACTTGCCTTGAATTAGATCAAGAAATGGTACAGGAGCAATTCATCTTTAGTTACTACATTTAATGGAGCTTATGTTTGATGTACTTTCAGATATGGGATACAGCAGGACAGGAAAGGTTTCAAAGCCTTGGTGTGGCATTTTATCGTGGTGCAGATTGTTGCGTTCTTGTGTATGATGTTAATGTCCAGAAGTCATTTGATAACCTTAACAATTGGAGGGAAGAGTTTTTAATTCAGGTAAATTCCTCATTTAGTGATCCAATAGGACAGCAGCACACTCTCTACTCTCTATTCATTATCTTGTTAACTAATTATTAATTTTTTTTTCATATTCAGGCTAGCCCTTCTGACCCTGAAAACTTCCCATTTGTTGTGTTGGGTAATAAGGTAGATGTTGATGGAGGCAATAGTCGAGTGGTAAGATGATATTTTCTATTTAGCTTATATCTTAGTTATAAGTTCATCAACTGCTATTTCTCATTAAAATTCCAATTTGTAAAACTTAACATGAAGTTAACGAGTCGGGGCTCCCATATTGTGAAAAAAACTAGTAAAATTATTAAATGATGAATTAAAGATTCAGTCAACATTGATCAATCATTAACATTCAAATGTAAAATTATTAACATTTGATAATCTTTTATTCAGATTGGGGACAGTTCAAGTTGGGTCAACACAAACATTTTTTGTTGATTACAAAAGTGATTTAAGCTGCTTTTTGCACTAAAAGTACAATTTGGGTGACCTTCAGCTTGTTTGACCTATTTGATTAGTTATCTTTTCAGTTTTCTGATAATATTTTTGATTTTACCCTTTTGACCTTTTAGAGCAAAGATGTCCTTAATTGCCTCCTTGATAATTTAATGGGTCAAGATAGCCACCTGTATTTGTTGTCGTGGATATCTTTGTTTAATTGTTTCAGCTTCCATTGTCTACTAGACGGTCAAACTGTATCTTTTAGTTATTTTGGTTTTCACTTTATGCAGCAAGATTTGTGATCTCTCCTAAATTCCAGGTATCAGAGAAGAAAGCAAAAGCGTGGTGTGCCTCAAAAGGGAACATTCCATACTTTGAAACTTCTGCAAAGGAGGGTTTTAATGTTGATGCTGCTTTTGAGTGCATAGCCAAAAATGCACTTAAAAATGAACCCGAGGAAGAAATGTAAGCTTATATTCATATTCGTCGTTTAACACACTTTCATTCCATAATGAATGTGTGATTGCGGGTCTCATTACTTGATATAATTAAATAAAATGGTGCAGAATGAATAAACTAGAGGCGACAAAGTGTGCAGGTTGGATAACGGTTCAAAACACGTAATTTTAATACGGGGTGGTTTTGGTTGGATTTACCCACAAGCACATCTTTTGCATTTTCTTTTCTAGATTTCATACATAATTCATATTTTTTAGAAACATAGTTTACAATGGCAATCTGTTTTTAATCAAACAACACAGGAGGTTATGCATTGTGATTACACCTTTGATGATTTTTGACCCACTGGACCTGTTTTTCCTTTCCTTTTGTTTTAGCTAAACTTTTGAAATTGAAATTGATCTATCTAAATGAAACTGTAGCTTCTTTAGAATATGTATTGCATGTCAGATTATATAAAGTTTACACTTTATTTCTTCACTTTTTGTTGTGGATGAAGCTACCTTCCTGACACGATTGATGTGGCAAGTGGACAGCAACAAAGATCATCTTCTGGTTGCGAGTGTTAATCCTTTACAATAATCTATGGTACTCAAGACAAAAAGATGCATGTATATCCTTTATTTGATTCGCAACCTTGAGGCATGTTGATGGGAGTTGTATGTACATTTTAAGGTGTCGAGATCGGTTGCTACAAGTCAACAAGCTCTTTCACTTCATCATTGGTATGCTCATTTGTTGTTTTGCTATGTAAAACTAGATTTGCATTTGGCTGATTGCTGATACTAAAGACTTGTGTGATGATTGTAGAAGATTTAATTGTTTGTAAAAATTAAGCTAGTTCAAACAAGACTTTGGAACATCTAGCAACAAAATGTGACATGTTAAACTTAAGTTGCATATTGGGTTGTTAAACTGTCATGCTTGTGGGTCGAAGTTGACACAAACCCAAAAGTTTTACATGCGCCTGAACATGATTTATATATTGTGCTTGTGTTTGTGTTTCTTCCGAAAAGAACAACACATAATTGTTGTTTGCCGCACCAGTAATCAACAATCACCATGCAGCAGCCGCGGTACAAATAATTGTGGGCCGTCAACAGAACTGCCGCCATCCCTTGGACCGTCGTTATTGCTTCCGTCGTGCATTTGATCAAAGAGCAGCCTCAAAAATACATTCTATATTTTGTTTTTTATTTAGTTTTGAATAGTTTATTTTGATTGGTTGTTTGGTTCATTTGTTTACGTTGCATAGTTAAAAGTATTGCTATTACTATTGCTATCATAACCTTGTCACTCGTTTTAGAAATCAATTAAAAATACCAAGTTTTTAAGGCCCAAGCCGTAGTATTGTATTGATTTATGTGCCCTATCCAAATTCTCGAGTCAGCCGCATACTTGTAATACCTAACAAGTGGTTACAGAGCATTGGTTGTTCCTATTCTTTAATTTCCGGTATTATGGCCGATGAGGGTAAAATGAGAATCGTGAAGTTTGATGGCGTTAACTCTGGATGGTGGAAGATGCAAATCAAGTACTTACATGTTTTAAAAGATTTGATACAATGTTGTCCTGTGACAAACCTAAAAAGACGTCAATTGCTAAGTGGGTTGCACTTGATAGGAAAGTTGTGATCAGACTCTCATTGTCAAAGAATGTCGCCTTTAAAATTCTAAAGGAAACGACAACAAAATGCATCATAGATGCAATGTTAAACATGTACAAGAAGCCATCTGCAACTAACAAGGTCTTTCTAATCCCAATACTAGTAAACACATGGCTGAAGGAAAAAGGGTTATGTTACTACTCATATCAACAATTTCAACACTATTCTTTCTCATCTAGTGCCAATTTGATATTTAGATTTGATGATGAAGTTCAAGCCTTATTGTTGTTATTCTAACTACTTGAAAGATAGCAAGGAACTATCATAGTAGTTAGTAGTTTGTCTGGAATTATTAAGCTTACATTTGAAGAAGTTTCGATCTAATTCTAGGAGAGGAAAAGGAAAAGGATGAAAGCTAAGCCCAAGCCTCAGATGCTAATGTTGATATTAAGAATGCTGAATGGGCAGCGTGTTTTGCTGCAATAAGAGCCCAGCGCACAACTCCAAAGCAAAATGCCTAGACCAAACTTTACAAAGTCAAAAAACATCAGAAGGTGTCGGGCAAATCATTGTGTGGGCCTATTTTAATGACTTAAATGTATATGCTATAAATAGAGAGAAGGAGATTGAGTACTTCAGATATCCACATGATTTGAAAACTTTCCCAGGTTTTGAGCTCAACCGACTGGCTTGCTTAAATCTGTTGTATGCTGATCCTAGAAAGATGTCAGGTTGGTTTGAAGTTGCACTAAAGAAGGAATACCACACCAGATGGGTAAAATTCAAACCTTAACAACCGAAGAGGTACATCCATAGGTCTGAAGTGGATCTTATATCTGGGAAGCCAAAAGTAGTGCTGAAGTGGAGTCCCCCACGCATAATGTCAAAGATTCTCTTACGGGAAATGCCTCAGGACTTCACTCCATATTTCAAATGGTGGTATTATGACTGGAGGACAGGTGAAGTGGTCATAGTTCTGAACAGAGAGAGCAAATAGAAACTATCAGGGTATTTGACCCAATGTGGCTTACCAACTTGTCGGCTGAAGATGTTTATACTCTATACAAGTGGTCACTGTTCTATGACACGCAAGATATTGTACAAGCCCTCCAATTCCAAAATGTGATACGACTCTGTTTTGTGTTTGAAATACACATAGGAGTCATAAAAGAGGAGAAGTACAAGAATTTTGAAGAGCATATGAAGGATGTCAGACAATAACGTAAACTAGGTTCAAGGGGGAGTTTGTTGATACATATGTCCTTAGTTTATGTACTTAATGTAAAAGTCTGTCATGGCTTACATATATGTAATGAATGGGTTCAATTAAAAATAACATGTGGTTGATGTTTATAATGTTTAATATTTCATAGTATTATTGTGTGTTAAAGTATAATGAACTTACTATATAGGTTTGAGGTTATTGTGCATAGTTCTTAGTCAATAATGATTGAGAAATATGTTCAAACTTAGTCATATGAGTCTTCATGCGAATGTACCATGCTAATGGACCATACACATGAACATCATGCTAATGATCAGTCGCACAACTGACCTAATAGACTGGATCAGTCGCATGACTAAAACATAAGATTGACTTAGTCGCACAACTAAACCTTTAGTCGTGCGTATGGATCAATCGCATGATTCAGTCGCACGACTGAACCATGCTAATGGTTTAGTCGTACGATTGGAAACCCATAACCTATAAATACCACAAAATTCGTAGAAAAACACTAAAAAAACACTGGGAAAGACTTGAGAAACACTTGATACTTTTACGAACCCTAGCCGTCTAGAACGTCCAAGGAAGTCTGTCCAACTTCATAGATCAATCCTGATCGATCTCTACTCGTTCATAACGTTTAGTTTCAATCTTATATCGATCGGGTAATTGTTCTCATTGATTGGATCGCCAATCAAATAGGATTCCGCACTATTTCCTATTTGATTCAGTATAAACACAGAATCTGTTAGTATTCCGTACGTACACGGTCCTGACAATATCTGGAACTTCATTAACCTTTTCTATACTGAATGATAATGTAGCTAATGTGAGAGATGATACATCATGATAATTCTAATGATAAAAACAAAATGACAATGCAAGGAAATAAGCAATCTGACCTGAATCTGAAGTTTGAGGTTGTTGGATTATATCAATGACATTTGAGGTTGTTGGATTATATCAAAACAAATCATAGAATAGTGTATAATTTCACTTGAACCATCTGATCAAATCATAAGAAAATTAATTAGTAGGAAAATTGAATTGCAAAATTGAAACTAAAGCTTTGATAACATAAATAATATAATATACTAAAATCAAACACTAACAAATCATATGGTGCAGAATCAACAACCAAAACTTGATTTAATACAAAAGTTGCAACAGGAATCATATGACGGTGAATCAAACATAAACAATCAAACTAGTAAATATACGCAACACGGGCTCATATGTCAAATCGAACATGAAAGACGAACCTGAGAAAAATCAAACAAGGAATTGTATGTTAGAATCGTCTTCTTCAGTGAAAAGTATTGTCATCCAGAATCGAATTGTTCTTGAGCAGGTAATCGTATGGCGAATTCATATTCTTCAATGAAACAGGGGAAATACATGTACGGGAGATCAATAGTCATTAGGGCTTTGTTAAGCTTTTACATATCTTTTGTTTTTCAATTATAAAATAAGAGAATAAAAAACTAAATATTTTCTAAAATATACCAAATTAGTAAACATTTTTCACAATTACATCCATTTGATAAAAAACTCACAAATTGTGATATCAACATATTTAATGTTTCTTTCAAATAAATTTGAAATGTTTCTAACACATAATATATACAAGACCATATATACATAACATTCCTCTAATTTGAACATCTTTCAAATGTTTCTTTCAAATAAATTTGTCTCGTGTTGATAGTAAGAGTATCAGGTGACATTGTCTCAACCTACCTTCACTCAAACACATCAATGTTAACATAGCTTCAATTCCATATTCAATATGATCTTCAATGTTAATACTGATTCCATTTTTGATCAATTTTTGTTATTGAAATTGTGTTTTAGTTTAGCTTAAAGTAGGATATCCTTTAACAACAATGTTAATAAATTAGTGTTTATGATTTGGTTTTGCTCTGATTATGTATTTATTAAGCTAAATCAACAAAAATAATTTAGAAAATTCAGATGCAATTGAAACTTACACCTTGTACCGTAAATCTCCAACACACCCAACCCTAACTCATTTAAACCGGAGTTAATATGACTTCCAACACATTCGAGGCGGTAACACTTCTTACATTTTGATTTTTTAAATATTTCATGGTTTTAAAATTTTAATAACATAATCATACATATCTTTTACTTTTTGAAAAAACACATTTCATCAACATCTCACTTTGCTTTTGTCCAGCCTAATGTTCCACTGGTTGCATTGTTTGAAAACTTCCTCCATGTCCTCTTGTAGAACCTTTTTCTCTGTGAAGATCCATTTACTAGACTATCTAATGTCCTATGCAATCTCATGCTCAGTTCAAACTTATTAAAATTCCAATATTCATCCTCATGCTCAGTTCAAACTTATTAAAATCCCAATATTCATCAAGTAATGTTAACTTGCATCTAATTATTTAATTTTGATAAATTTTAGTATTAATTTTACAAAAAATTTATAACAATGCTTTTAGCACTAACAAAAGTTTCAACAAGAATTTTGTAGATTTAAGTTTGCACATGATTAGTCGGAGTCTAATATGTTTTATTTAGATACATTCATCTCTTTTTTAAAACTAAAAAATTTATGCAAACTAATTTTATTACATCTCAAAGCTTAATTACATTTTGCTTTTTAACATGATGTTTTTAGAAAATGCTAGTCGTGCTCTTGAATAATTTATAAATAGTTTATGACATATTAGATTACGTGTAAAAAAATATTATTTTTAAAACACCTGTTATCTTTTAATAATAAATAAAATTAGTAATAAATAAAAGATAAAAATCAAAGAAAGTTCATCAGATAGGAGCGAAAGACTAAAAAATTTCTAATCACAAACAATCATGTGAACTATGCTAATAATCATCATTTGAACTTTCAATCCCCATAATCAATTTCGAACTTCAAAAACATGTTAAAAAATCAAAACAAAGCCTCAGAAGGAAGGCAGTAGAAATATTGTAATCATGATTAATCATAAATTACGCAAATACAGTTCTAATCATCATTGGCTTGCAGATTAACATTCCAAAACAAAAGAACTAAAACAAAAACAAAGATTAAAAAATCAAAATCGATGGCCTCATAGAGAAGATTAGAATTAACAACATGGTTTAATTCAGACATATGCTTGTCAATAGTTTAGAACAAATCATCGACCATAAAAATAAAAAGGTTTGGAAATTGCATAGAAATGGACTCAGTTTATGGGTGGTGATATAGAGAAGATTAGAATTAACAACATGGTTTAATTCAGACATATGCTTGTCAATAGTTTAGAACAAATCATCGACCATAAAAATAAAAAGGTTTGGAAATTGCATAGAAATGGACTCAGTTTATGGGTGGTGATATAGCAGTATGGTCGGCAAGGTGATTATGAACCACCGTTACGACGAACGAGACCTTATCACATGAGATCGTCATAGCCCTTTTGTTGAAAAACCAAAACCCAACATAATAAAGAAGATTAAAACAGATCGAGATGAAGAGTAAGATCAGAAACGTGAATAGAATAGAAACCGATGAACAAACACTTAACCGAGAAGCCGTGAATGAAGGGGGCGAAGAAGAAAGAAAGAAAGAATGAACGATTGATTGATTGTGGTGGGATTGTACTTATAGAGGGGTTCTAGGGTTTAGGGAGTATGGGTGCGTATTTGTTATCTGCTTTTAATGGGCCGTGGTTCTGTATTAACTGATACAAGTGGGCTTTAGGTCCACATGTAACGGGCCGCTTCTCTTCGCCTCTTACAAGTGTATGAAGTATGAACTACGTTTGTTTAAACTAGTTTGTTTAAACTAGTTTGTTTAAACTAGTTTGTTTAAACTAGTTTGTTTAAACTAGTTTGTTTGCTCTCTTTTTTTCAAACCTGGTTCTGGTTTAAATTAACCAAAGTTAGATCTAATTTTGGTGGAATCTAGAGGTGTGAAAGAGTCAATCGAGTCGAGTCGAGTCGAGCCTGAGCTTGTTTTGGCTTGAACTTTAGCTTGGTTCGTTTTAACTTTGTAAAGCTTGAGTTCAAGCTCGGCTCGTTTATTGTTTTATTTTTAAAGTTTGAGCTCGGTTTGTTAGAAAATTTTACAAACTCAGGCTCGGATTGGGCTCAGCGCGTCTATTATTGAATTACCAATTTTTTTATAAATACTTTTATATTTTTTAATTATTTTTTATATATAAGATGATATATATTATTTAGTTATTTTATCATCATTTTATATATAATAAAATTATTTATATAAAAAATATTGAATATGTAAATAAAAACTATATAAACAAAAAAATCCGTTTAGGCTTGCGAGCAGCTCAAGCTCGATATTGGAAACTCGGGCTTGCGAGCATGGTATGAAATTCTTCAAGTTGTACGTTTTAAAAGTCTGGATATTTAAATCAATAAATCTTTATGTCGTACATTTTGAAAGTCTGGATATTTAAGTCAAATAATCTTTTAAGTTGTTCATTTTAAAAGTCTGGATATTTAAGTCAATAAATCTTCGGTGTTTACATAGTTTTAGTTTTATTATTCAGCTGTCAATCTTGGCATCAAAATTTAACACTTGTTTTTAATTTTCCGAGCATCTTAGTGATTCAGCAACCAAGTTCATTAACAAAAGATATAAGCTTCACATGTTTTCTATAACAATCACTTGGTAAATATTTTTAAAAACACACCTATTTGATGTGTATATTCTCCAAGCACACCTGTTTGACTTCAAACTCCCATGTAGTCTCTATGATGATTGCTTCAGCGAAAATTCTTTTCTTCTTTTAGATGTTTACATGATTTTTCATTTTGATTATTGGTACTGACATTACATTTTTACTTGTGCTTCTTCTTTTTTAAGTTAAGTTATAATTATAACGTAAATAATATTCTCTCATTTACACTAAATAACAAAAGGGACTCTTGATTTTTTGTTTATAAGGAGGGTCATAGGACAAATTTAAGATGTATATTTAGTCAGCCATAAAATGCAGTATTATGATCTCAAAGTTTAAACTCTCACTTGTTTTGGTTAATTTTAGTTTGTTTACAGAGAGTTTTGTCAAAACGTTTGTCAAATATTATGCAAGACTCATTTTATGCTTAATAGCATATTCCTAAGTTTCTTTATTTTAACTTTGAATAATCGTCACTTCAGGTACTAAATCACTAATATACTAATTCATTCATGATGGCTAGTAATCTAAACCTTGATCTACGTTATTCTTAAGATGATACTCTAGCCCTTTTTCTCCTTATTAGTAGAGATGAAGATGAATTTGCTTCCCTTGCAAAAGCATCAACAATGCTCACATAAATCAAAATTTATTAACTATTCACAATTGAGGGAAATATCACCAACTAGTTCTTTAGTAAACATAAGCAACAATACAAATTTATTTACAATATGAAAGTTTATTACTTTTGTGTTTATCACTATTAACACTCATCTATATTTTTAAAAACAAACTATAAGAGTCTTTAAAACAATAACTCCTCACTATTAACACTCATCTACAACAATCGGCATTATCCGATCAATCACAACAAACTCACTAACATTTGAATATATTTTAATTTTATTACTTTTGTGTTTATCTTAAGTTTGTTTTTTTAATTATCCTATCGTCGAGGAACAACTTGTATCTATATATATCTCATACATCAATGGAATAATAATCAATTTGTGCTTTCATATTGTATCAGCCAGGGCATAAATAATCTACTTCAAGCCGACCACCATGACTTCTGAAACTACCAACCCCAGCATCTCCATTCCGATCAACCCACCTACCATCACCATGATTACCATCAATGAAAAGTTGATTAAACATGAAATTTCCATTGCACAACTTCCCTCAACGACCGCTTCCCTCCACCAACCTGTGACCACCTTCGCGGCTCACAGCTGACAACCATCTAAACTATGATCACCCAAAACCTAAACCCAACCCCTAGGGTACTACCCACTCTACATCATATACGGAATACTGGTTCAAGCAATGGGTTATGCAGCAACAACAGGTTCGATAACAACTCCAATAGCTCGACTGTAGTTTGAATTCAAATTATTTATTCAAAATGTTTATTCAAACTTTGCAACTAACTCTAGATATTTATCCGAAGTACTCTCCTGTACCATCTCAAATGATAGTTGTACTTAAAGCCATTATATATGGCACAATTTGTTTAATGAAAAGCATCGAAGCCTTCAATTCACTATGCTTGCAATCTGATTACCTCCTTATGGTATCAGAGCTCTCCACACTCCTCTTGAGTTCCATATCGATCCTCGACTAAATTTTTTTCAACCAACCACACTATCTTGCCACTGTCATCTCACAACCCCCTCCCCTGGCAGCCACAAGCAACTCCTCTAGCACCTCCTCCGTCATTCAACTAACAGCAAACACTCATTTCCCGATCAAACTCACACCGACCAACTTCCCGGTGTGGCGAAAACAGGTCCTCTCAACCCTCATCGGACTTGCTCTTGACACTTATGTCGATGGCTCAACAGACCCTCCTTCCAAGCATTTGAACAATGATGTGACAATGCCGAATCCGTTATACCTTCCTTGGTATTGTCAAGATCAGATCATTATCAGCGCCATCCTCGGAAGCTGCTCCGACACGATTCAACCAATTGTCTCTTTGGCTGCCACATCAAAACAAGCATGGAAACAACTAAACGATAGCTACGCAAGTGCCTCCGGTCAAGAATTATTTCATTGAAGTCAAAGCTTGCTAAGAATCCGAAAGGAACACGTACAATCTCCGAATTCTTACATGACATGAAGGCGATTGCTGATGAGCTTGCCCTCGCTCAAAGCCCGATCGATGATGGCGATCTTATTGTTCATATATTAAGCCAACTTGGTGATGAGTACACTCATATTACTGTTGATTTAAAGGTTCGAGACACTCTCTTACTTTTCCTGATTTATTTGAAAAACTTGTCGATTATGAAAGGTCTTTGAAGGAACACCAACCTCTCCTATTATTGCTACCGTGAATCACACTTAAAAGTAGCCAAGTCGCTCATCCTCCAGGAACTACAGTGACTCGCGTTTTGCTAATCAGCAGCACAACAATAGTCCTTAGCAGCCACGTTTTCAAGCCACTTTTCATGGCCAATATAATGCAAATCGCGATTCACGCAACTCACTATACTGTCAGATCTGTAATATCCCAGGCCATGACACAAAAGATTGCCAAAAATTGGCTTGGTTTCTTAAAGACAACAATGTTTCTATGCCGTAGTCTCCACGCCCGATGGTTAATTTTTCCATGGCCCGCCCCATCTCACCTTCACTGCCTTGGATGTTTGATAGTGGTGCATCTCACCATGTCACCTCTGATCGCTCGTCTTTAAACACCTTGTCAGAATATGGAGGACCCGATGAGATTGTGCTAGGAGATGGTAACGGTTTACCCATTTCTCACACTGGTCACATTACCCTTCACACATGTTCTCGCCCTTTACACTTATCAAATGTTTTCCATGTTCCTCATTTGCATAACAATATAGTTTCTGTTGCTAAAGTTTGCAAGTCTAACAATGTTTCTATGGAATTCTTTCCATCTCATTTTTTGTTAAGGATCTTCACATGGGGGCACCTCTCATGCGGGGAGTGACCGTCAATGATATCTACTATGAATCCTCTTGCTCACCTCGCCAACTCCCACAACTCAACTCTACTACAACCGGTTCAATCCTCTCTTGCCATCACAAGCTTGGCCATCCCTCCATAAAAGTTCTCCAGCCTTTACTCAAGACTTTAGGATTTACTACAAATAAACTGTCAATGTCTTCATTTCATTGTGATTCATGTTTAGTTAATAAAAGTCACAAACTTCCATTTGGTTCAAATTCTTTTCATGCAACTAAGCCTTTACAATTACTCTATTCTAATGTATGGGGACCAGTTCAAAAATCAAACGATGGTTATGCGTATTATGTAATTTTTGTTGACTTTTACTCTAAATATATATGGCTATTTCCAATGAAACGAAAATCCGATCTTTCCACAATTTAAAACACTCGTTGAGAAATATTTTCAAACACCTTTAATTTCTCTTTTTAGTGACAATGGAACAAAATGGTATTACGGAAAGACGACACCGACATGTGGTCGAAACTGGCTTATCCCTCCTACACTATGCCAACCTACCCCTCACCTTTTGGTCCCATGCGTTTCAAACCGCTTCCTATCTCATCAATTGTCTCCCGACTATAAGTCTTCAATCAAAATCCCCTTATGACCGGTTGTACAATTCCTCTCCTATCTACACCAAACTCAAACCATTTGGTTGTTTATGTTATCCTTGGCTCAAACCATATGCTACATCAAAACTTCACCCCCGTTCCACCAAATGCATCTTTCTTGGGTACTCATCATCTAAATCAGCTTACAAATGCTTTGACCCCATCTCACATCATGTTTATCACTCTCATCATGTTCAATTTATTGAACATATATTTCCATTTAAAACTAATCTAAATAATTCATGCCCACTACCCATAGATCATTTTCTCAACCCACCTAACTCTCCCAACTTTTCTCCTACTACTTCTCCCTACACTTCAACTCCCATGCCTTCCACATCACCTTCTTGTCCCGTTTTCAAAAAAGCCCACCCTCACATCACCCTCCCTACCTACAAGCGTAACCAACCCATGGGCAAGCCTCAAGCACATGTAATGACCACAAACAGCTCATGTAATGCATCTGATCTTTCTTGGCTCTACGATAGTGGTGAGTTTCATCATGTTACCAATGACATCAATGCCCTCTCGCTACATAGTCCCTACGATGGTACCGAGGATCTCATCATTGGTGATGGTTCTTCATTTCCCATTACTCATGTTGGCACTATTATTCTTCATTTCTCTACCACTCCTATTATTTAGAAAAACATTCTATGCATTCCTTCTATCTCTCGAAACATAATCTCTATCTCTCGTTTATGTCTTGATTGTAACATACTATCCAATTCTTTTCTTCTCGTTTTATTATCAAGGACCTTCAAACACATCTTTTTCTCCTCCAGGGAACTACTAATCGTGGCCTTTATGAACTTCAGTCCAACCAGCCACCCCACGTTTTTATTCAAGAACAAATAATACATCCTTCTAGCATCATCGTCTTGGTCTCCCTTATTTGAAAGTGTTACAACATCTTGCTTCTTTTATTCCTTTATTTCAAATAAACATGATTCTTGTGATTCTTGCTACATTAATAAAAACCATAAGCTTCCATTTTACACTTCTATTACTACATATGCACCCTTATAATAATTACTTTATGATGTTTAGACCTCTCCAATTAAATCTTTTGATTATTTTAAATATAATATAACATTTTTCGGTCATTATACTAAATACATATAAATATATACACTCAAACATAATTCTGACTCCCTTAACACCTTTATTCGATTCCAAAAACTTGTCAAGATCTTCTTTAACACAAAAATACAACAATTATACTCCGACAATAGAGGCGAGTAGCTCTAAATCTCCTCTTATGAAATATTTCCCCTTACATTTTCTACCCACATACCTGAACACAATGGCTATGTCGAAGGTGTCATCGACATATAATTTAGACGGGTTTAGCGTTGTTATCCCACGCCAAAATGCTACTAAAATTTTGGCCCATTGCCTTTGTTGATTTATGAAAAGGACGAAGCTATCAAAAACTCAATAATTCAGCACTGGCTAGCAACTACTGATTTCTACTAGTGCTTAATCAATTGTTGAATCACATATGTTGAATGACTGCCATCAACATATGCCAATGATTTCGAGACTGGATCGGACCAGACCAGGGCAGTTCGTTTTGGAGTGTTTGGACTGACCGGTTTGCCCGAACCAGTGGTCAGACGGATCATAGTTACATGGTTCGCTAATTGTGCCAAAACACCATACGAATGTGTTCCAGGAACGCTCAGATTCGCGATTATGACCATCAAATTAATGTTCCAGAAATGAATGAGATGAAAAACATAGAGGGTATGTTCTGGACCAGAGATGAAAGAGATAAAGAACAAAGATTGAGATGAAACATTCAATTTTCACTTTTTGTTTGGTTCTAAAATCTACCAAGCCTCAATTGACAACTGAAAGCCTTCGATCTTGCCTTTTCATAGTTGTAAGCCTTCGATCTCCCTTTGTTACTTGCTGCTCCAAAGTGTTGAGGACATACACATTTGAGTTTTGGAAAATGGCTTCATGTTATGGTTTAAGACTAAAACTTATTTTTGGAGAAAATGTCTTAAGTCATGGCCACTGAGCTCAAGTTATAAGTCTAGATTTATTTTTTAGAATGAACCTTTTAAGTTTATTAAGTTGGTTAACACTTAAATAGTATTAATTAAGCCTAATAGTCATCGGATTTTGAAATTATTATTATTTTTTTGGATTTTAGTGGGTAAAAACAAGGGATTGAACAATAAATTAGTATGTTGGACATAAGATTATTATTAAGTTTTATATATAACTATAAAATACAAACAAAAATTACTTATAGTTGAATTATATATATAACTATATTTATATATATAATATACTATATATATAATTATGACAACATCTGGTTTTTAAATCCGGTTCGACCGGTCCGACCGGTCCGACCACCAAACCAGTAAGGCGTCTGGTTCGACATCCGATCCAGTTCTAAAAACATTGACATATGTTGGACAACTATCTATCAGCACTCAACAGCTAAGCTGTTAATCAACACCGAACTCCATGATCCATTGATCAACTGCTACATAGAACAAGATTGTTTGTACTAATGGTTGTTGTGTTCTACCTTTTGAATAACACAGTCCTGAAGTTGTCTAACTCTAATATGCTGAATGTCTAGTTTGTTGTATATTCTGAACATAGAATTGTTTATTCTTATTGTTTAGATTTCATAGTATAAAGTCCTCACACTTGTAAAGTAGATGCAAGCTTTGCAAGCAACTTAGTTCATTTACTAGTTGTATTATCTGTACTTAAAACATTAATCAAGTAATACTTTGAAAGAACAACTTATGTATTTTATCTTTACTTAAAGTATTTGTGTTTGTTAATAAGTTGTTAACTTAGATACGCATTTGTTAACTTCTGATCAAAGAAAGAGTCTTGTTAATCTATAACCTCGATCCAAAAACCTTTACCACCGCCACTTATCTCACTAACCGTTTACCTACATCCACTCTCAATAATGATTCACCATACTTCTACCTCTTTCACTAAACACCTAACTATGCCAAACTTCGTTCCTTAGGATGTCTCTCCTACCCATGGCTACGTCCTTATTCTACTCACAAACTTAACCTCATTCCAAACTATGTGTTTTTGTAGGCTACTCGGCCTCGCAAAGGGCTTATCATCTCTTTGATCTGCTCACATATCGTGTCTATATATCTCACCATGTACACTTTATTGAACATGTCTTCCCTATGAATCCCTTGCCAAACTCCCCACCCTCACCTTCCTATCACTATTATTGGCTCTCTCTCTCTCATTATCCACTTCATCCTGTTGCCACCCTTAAACCTTCTCCTTTACAATCTTAATCTCTATTCCACGCCCCATCATTATTTATCAACATCGCCCTAAACCAGCCCCTCACCCCACCTTATCTCATCTTCCTTCTTTACCCCGACCAGTCTACACCCACCATATCCACACATACATTCCCACCTCCCATTGTTCCAGCTCCTAAAACCCAACCTACTAAGAAACATAATCCAATATATCACAATTCAGACCATGCTCTATACACTCCACCACACATATGCTTCCCGAACCATCCACTATCACCTAAGCTCTCAAACAACACTATGGCGCCAAACCATGCAAATTGAGTTTGATGCTTCTCTCCAAAATAAAACCTGGACCCTTGTCCTTCCTAAAATCACACCTATAATCGTTGGTTGCAAATGGGTATACCGCGCCAAGTTCAAACCTAATGGTTCAGTCGATCACCTCAATGCACGCCTGGTTGCCAAAGGTATTCATCAATGCCCCTGGTTATACTACATTGAAACCTTCAGACCAGTTCTCAAACCGGCCACACGCGTCTCATTCTCTCTCCCGTCACATCATCTAATTGGTGGACAACTCGAATAAACAGTTCATTCCTTCATGGCATTCTCACTAAGTCTGTTTACATGACCCAGCCTCCCAGTTTCACTGACCCTTCTTTCCCTCATCATGTTACAACCTCAACAAAACCATTTACGGCCTCCGTCAAGCATCTTAAGCTTGGTATGAAGAACTCCAAATTTATTTTCTTTCGACTCACTTCAAACCAACCATCTTAGATCCTTCTCTCTTTATCAAACAAAACTACCTCCTTGCCCATTTTCATCCTAGTTTATGTCGCTGACATCATCATCAGCGGTCCTAACCTATTACTAGTCAACTCTTTCATCTCCTCTCTTTCTAATTGTTTTCCCCTAAAGGATCTCGATGACTTATCTTACTTCATCGACATAGAACTCATACCTCATCATCATGGTCTCTTTCTTTCTGAAACTGTAACACCCGGTTACTTTTTTAGTCAAAGAAAGAAAGAATAAAGTGAAGAAAAAAATAAAAGATATTTTACCCAAGTTGAGGGGTAAAAAGTGTCAAAAGGACAAAAGGTTTGAAAAAGTGGGTGTAAAAGGTGATGGTCGCCCATCACTCTTTCTACACCCACACAATTCTCGGATGTTAGAGAGAGAGAGAGTAGCAGAGCAGAAGTTTTGGATTTTTGAAGAAGAACAAGCTGAAAATTTGAATTCAAGGTAAGAATTCATGTTTTAAGTGTTATTAACTGGCCTTGCCTCGGTTGTATGCTTATGTGTGTTGTGTGTGTTTGGTTGTATGTTTTTTGTGGGTTTCTAGGCGGTTGAACTCAATTACAGACGAGTTTGGAAGAAGCAATACTCAAGAGCTGCAAAGGTGAGTTCTAGGACTCCTCTTTTTACTTGTTTTGACTGTTTTGGGGCTGGAAATGCATGAATGTATGTTTTTTATAAATTTGGGTTTTATGCCCGTATGTTTGAATGTGTGTATGTTACGGGTATGGTGTGATTGTGGGCTATGTTCATGATTGATAAAGCTATGGTTGTGTTTCTAAGGCTTAGAATGCATGATTTAAGCTTAGAACATGATAGATGGTGTTTGGGGAACTGAAATATGATGTTTAGGGCTCATATGTCTAAGTTTTAGAATCTGCCCAAATGTTCAAAAGAAATACGAATGAAAAGTTAATGTGGATGAGCATTGACCACTAAGTAAGTCAATGCGGATGAGTATTGGAGAAATGTGGATGAACAGTTAATGCGGATGAGCATTGACCACTAAATAAGTCAATGCGGATGAGTATTGAAGAAATGCGGATGAACAGTTAATGCGGATGAGAATTGACCACTACGTATGTCAATGCGGATGAGTATTGAAGAAATGCGGATAAACAGTTAATGCGGATGAACAGTTAATGCAGATGAACAGTTAATGCAGATGAACAGTTAATGCAGATGAGCATTAACCACTAAGTAAGTCAATGCGGATGAGTATTAAGGAAATGCGGATGAACTAAAACAAATGCGGATGAACAAAAAGGCAAATGCAGATGAACACTTAGAATAGTTTTTGACTTTCTGGAGAAAAAGTGAAATTTAGGATTTGACTTGGGATGTTCCTGGGGCCTATGTAAGTTGAATTTTAAGGTCATAGATGTTATGATGGGCATGTTATGATGTGTGATTGATGCTTATGCATAATGGTATGTATGATGTATGTTATGTATGTATGATGCCCTGTATGGTGATGTTGACTGTGTATGATGTTCCTTACATTGTATGTTTATTTTCCCATGACTTTACGTTGAATGTTAATGAATGAAATGAAAGTATTATGTAACGTAAATGGGAAGATAATGAAAAGAGGAACATGATGAATGAATGCATGCATTAACGAATGAAGGAAAGTAAGTAAGTCTTGCAATCCTTGTATGTGGAAACACGCCCAATGAAAGGTGTTAGTTCAACGTGTGCGGGTTAGCTACCCCAGAAGGATGCACACCGGGGTCCGTCTTTATGACCGACCATTTGTATAGTGATTACTCACCTCGGTGCTGGTGCCAGGCTATGTGCAGTGTGTAAGTTATTTATGATCTTCAGCCCAGTACTTGAGTTATGCATAATGTTGGAGGTGTAGTATACAGTGGTTTATAGTGATTACTCACCTCGGTGCTGGTGCCATGCTATGTGCAGTGTGGAAGTCATTTATGATCTTTGGCCCAGTACTTGAGTTATGCATGATTTTGGGGGTGTAGTATACGGTGGGATCTTTGTCGCTTACCCCGGTGCTGGTGCCATGCTATGTGTAGTGTGGAAGTCAATTATGAACTTCGGCCCAGTACCCCATTTGTTTGGGGCATAGCTGATGATACTGATCCAGATAGTGATGAAGAATGTGATAAAGAAGGAATGAGTTAATGAAAGTATGTGGTGAATAGTAAAAGAAGATAATAATGATATTATCTATGTGTATGTACGATGTGTGATCACTTGTGGTAGCAATAAAAATGCTTTAACAAATGAAAGGTAATGTAATGTTTTTATAAAACTAAAACTCACTAAGCAACTCTGACTTTTTATGCATTTTCCAGTGGCAGGTAAGGTTGCTGAGGATGGCACGGGGCAACTACTTGGCATTTTGGATGGCATTCCTTTGTTAATGTTTTTGCATTGTAATATGAACAAATGAAAATATGTAATGAATGATTGTATTAACTTGCAAAAGCATTTATAATGAAAAGAAAAGTTATTTTAATGTTCCGCTACGATGTTTTACGAAAGTTAAATGTAATTATATGTTTATGTGCAATGATTGACCAGCTGTGAGCGTCCCGGAAACGGGGCCTTACAGAAACAAAGTACATTCATGACATCCTTTTAAAAGCCAACATGAGTCAATGTAAACCGAGCACCACTCCAATTACAAGCTGATCTTCCATCTTAGTATTGGATGGTGAACCTTTATCCTCACCCACTGATTACCGGGCTTTTGTTGGAGCTCTTCAATACTTATCGTTCACTAGACCAGATATTTCCTTTACCGTGAACAAACTTTCGCAATTCATGCATCAACGTACTGATATCCATTGGGCTGCTTTAAAAAGACTTCTTCGATATCTACAAGGTACCATGCATTATGGTCTCTCATTAAGACACGGTTCACCATTACAGCTCCATGCTTTTACTGATGCAGATTGGGCCGATGACAAACCAAGTGATCATAGTACCACGAGCTACGTTGTCTATCTAGGCTCCAATCCAATCTCCTGGAGCTCCAAACGATAGACCACTCTTGCTCGTTCTTCCATAGTGGCAAAGTTTAGGGTCATGGCTAATACAACTATGGAAATGCAATGGTTAATATCATTACTAAAAAATTTACTATAAATCCATTGCCACACCCCTTTTATTGCGACAACTTAAGTGTCATTCACTACTCTGCCAATCCGGCTTTCCACTCAAGAATAAAGCATCTGGCGTTAGATTTCCACTTTGTTCGTAAGAATGTTCTTGATGGCGCAATCCGAGTTACACGCATTTGTAGGGATGACCAACTCATCGTCACTTTGACTAAAACCCTACTCAAGTCTTGATTCCATTATCTTATTTCCAATATTGGACTAGTCTCTCGATCGTCCATCTTGCGGGAGAATATTAACACTCATCCATAACAATCGGTCTTATCCGATCAATCACAACAAACTCACAACATTTGAATATATTTGAATTCCATTACTATTGTATTTATCTTAAGTTTGTTAGTATAATTATCCTATCATCTAGGAACAACTTGTATCTACATATAGCTCATACATCAGGGGAATAATAATCAATTTGTGCTTTCATACTCATAATATTTAAACTTCCTCTAACCAATCTTAACGGTTTCTAAAAAAATCTATAAATACATGAGAATTGACAATCTAGCCCTTGTCATCACCAACACCCAAAAATTTCAAGGGATTGCTTGACATTTAATGCGTGAACTAAATCATATGTAGCGTTTTTCTAATTATTACTCATTAAAATATTACATAAAATTAAGAGGCGTCTTTTAAATAAATCAAACACACTCTTCTTTTAACCAATTCAGATGTAACCTTTTTCCCGGAATGATTAAGAGTAAGAGGCTTCCAAACAGCCCCTAACTCTTTACCAACATTAGTTCTAACATCTAGTTGGTTGCGGCCGCTATATTTACTACCAACACTATAGCTCCTACCAATACAACTTTCAGTTGACTTGTGTTTGAATTCCAGCACTATATACCCACAAGTGTAGAACTTTTTTTCTTGACCAAAGGGACAACTTATATGTTTTAGATGCTTGTAATGAATTTATTATCCCTGTTGGCCATAGGCTGACAGTAAATGATCTACACAAAAAAGTTTACTAATCTGTTTTGATTTTTGTGCAAAGAAAATATAAAAACATGTACATAGCTTTTTGGGTTGAGTGGGGAATGAAATGTGTATGTCTGCCTGGGAATCTAGGCATATTTTATACAGATTACACAATTTTTGGATAAGCACATAAAATCAGCTGCCATAATGTTGCAACTTCAAGAGGCTTCCTAACCATGTTCGCAACTTTCTCTTCTGTACACCTCAAAACACCAGTTTGCAAGTGTTAATGTGTCCATATAATGAAACCTGAACCTTTACTTGAACCTGCTTGTGACACATTGACATGGCTTTCACCCCGAATCGACAACTATGAACCGACTTTCTTACCACACTGCATAAGCTTTCTGGTGAAAACTTTGATCTTTCAACAATGATTCTATTTCTTGGCTTAATAGCTGATGATCCATTTCCATTATTAATCACACTCTCCAGCAGTACATCTTTCTTTATACCCAAATCGACGACTTCATCATCCTTATACTCACCATCATCTTCTTCGACATGATCCATTATCCTCTTAGCTTCATTTGTAACACCAATGGCGCGCCATGCTTCCGCAACAAGCTCTATAGTGTTCTTTTGAGGAACAATCCCCTTCTCTTCCATGATTTGCAGCAACTCTTCGGCTTTCCATGGTTGTTTTGCTTCTCCATAGCCCCAAATCAAAGTTTCAAAAGTCTTCAAGTTAGGTGAAATACCCATTTTGCCCATTTTATCGAAAACCCGCATGGCATAATCCATCTTTCCTGCACTACACCATCCACTAATGACAGTAGTGAAGATAACAACATTTGGCCTTACTTTTGACTCCTTCATAACTTGCAAAAGTGCTTCGGCTTTCTCGGGTTCTCCAGCCCGGACGTAGCCCTTGGCTAAGATACCGAATGCATGAATGTCGGGTTCAATCCCATTCTTAATCATGTCATCAAATATATCTGACATTTGTCCATCAATCCTACTGAACTCCATGCATTCATAATGGTGCTGAATGTAATTACATCAGGTTTGACCCCAATTCCTCCATCATCTCTAGTGTCTGCCATAGACATCAAAACATAATTAGTTTGATTGTCAAGAACCCATCTTTATTCAACGGTTTAGATGATTATTGTGATAATACTGTTTTTGCAATCATAAATAACTCTGTTTAATCATAATTTAACCATGTTACATACATACCTCATCGACTCCATCAGAATCTGCAGCATCAAGAAACCCTTTGATAAGTGAATTGAAAACGACATCATTTGGTAGCACTCCAAGTTCCTTCATCCGGTACACAAATCTCATAGCATCAGTCATGTTACCTTCTCTACAATACCCGTTAACAATAATCCCACACGTTCGTTTATTTGGAGCAACTTTATTATTCTGCATTTGAAATATCATCTGCTCGGCTCTATACGTATCTCCACTCAAAGAATAAGCTTGTGCTATTGTGTTATATGTCACAACATCAGGTTTTATACCAAAATCAACCATCTTATGAACAACATTCCACGCTTCTGCGAAATTCTTCTTACTACACCAAGCTTGAGCAATTATATTAAAAGTTCGGTCATTGGGCTTCACTTTTTCTTCTAAAGTCATCATTTCTAGCAACTTTAAACATTCTTCAGGCTTACCTATGATCCCAAGCCCTTTGATTAATGTATTTAAAGTGCTTGTTGTGGGCTTGCACCCATGATCCTTCATTTTCTTGAACATTTTCATGGCTTCCTTCATGTTACCTGATTCTGAGAAGGCATTGATCATGGCATTGAAGAATATTGTATCGGTTTCAAGCCATTGGATTCAACTTTGGAAAGGAGGGATGGAATGGAATTGAAACGCTTTTGGAGGGTTAACGCGGCTAAGAGAGTTGTGTATGTGACAAGTGTTGGCGTGTGGCCTTCTGCGATTAAATCTTTCATGATTGTTTGGACTTCTTGAGGCTTTTTCTTCTCAATCAAGATTTTCATTAGTTTGGTTCTTGAACGAACGGTTTGGCAGCTGTTGTGTTTGTTTTGAAGACAGATGTTGCAGCGCGATTGAGTTCGTGAACTCACAACAGCTGAGACTGTACCAAAGTGGACTTTTTCATGAAGATGTGTTTCCTGCAACATAAGTAAAGCATCAAGATTAACTCTTGCTACTTTGTTAGATTCATGAAGAACTCATTATTTGGATTCAAGTTGTGGTGTACCATGGTAGATGATGCTTGAACCTTTGACTTGCTTATGATTGGTCTATTTTGGTTCTTGTTGATGATGACAGAATGCAATCTTTCTTTACCAAATTCCCCCATTTTTCATGCAAATGCTTTTCAATATCATGAAAATAAATTTATTCGAGCAGCTTGATGTGTTTAACGGCCCTGCGGTTGACTTTGACTTTGACTTTGACTTCATCTTAGCTGATACATGATGGCATTGGACTTAGACATCCTACAGAGAATCATGAACAAAGTAAGCAAAGTAAAGCATATATCGGGTTTAAGAAGCATCTAGAAGTGAACAAGATGAAAGGGACTTTATAGTTATAACTGTCAAGGTAATCACAGTAACATGTTCTTGAACCATTTAAGCATCTATGATCAACTGGAATCCTATTTCTTTGAAGTTAGGATGGTATAGAACTCCAAAGGGTTAATGGGTATTATCATCACTTAAAAGGAGCACTAGTCTGTATTTGTGGGTCAGCGGGTCAAACCCAACGCAAGTCTGAAAAGTTTACATGAGCCTATTTAGCTAAACTAAACCCAAACCCATGAATTTCATGTACGATTACCCCCTAATTGGCTACATAATCATATCATTGGTCAAAAGAAGATCAATAACTAGCAAAACACACCAAATAGCTTGACCTGATAAGATCAAGAAACCTAAATTTCATAGTAAATCAGATATTTCAAACATAAAACATGAAATTCAACTCTAACAATCAGATTGTGTTCCAAGATTCAACTTTAAACATGAAATCAAACTAAAAATCCCCACAAAGATCAAAGCTTTGATCATCAAGAACTTAACATCATCAAGCAAAATGTGGCAATTGAGAGTTGTCGCAGAAAGAGAGTACCTGTTTGAGTGATGCAGGATGCATGATGAGGGATGAATTTCTCTTTCTGCATGTACGAAAATGTAGTTTAGTGGTGAAATCTTATCCACAAATATTATCAAGAAAATCAAAAATGAGTTTTGAATTTTCTCCTGTTATTTTCTTGAGGTTGCAAAATAGGCAAATCCCCTGTTTCTTTTTTCATATTTGTCTGGAGCTTATTCGGCCACGTAGTGCTTTTTTACCCTTCAGAAAGTGATCTGGATTGTAGAGCCACACACGATGACAACGGGCACATATAACTGTATAAAGGTTCTTTTAGTAATTACTCTTATGTCTCGTTGTAAGTTTTAGTTTTATACGTGGTTCTGTAGTGAGCGTCACCGTCGGTTTTCTTTTTCTCACAGAGAAGTAAAAGGACACAAAAAAATTGTATTTTTGAGTTTTTTTAATAATGTAATATAAAGAAAAGAAAAATTTTAATAATGAGATTTGCGATACTTACACGACTCCATTTTAATCTCACACTCAAACCATAGCCAGAATTCCACATCAAACGGTTGTTTAAAAGGCGGTGAGCCCATGAGATTTGACAAAATATTCAAACAACCGTTTAAATGAAAACTCAAACGATTGTTTAAAAGATAGGAGAACCATGAAATATGACATAACCTACAAACGGTTGTTGGAAAAGAATCTCGCATGACCTTTTGACACGTTTGGTGAAAGGTCAAATGATCGTTTGTAGGCGGTGGTGGGATTACATTTAAGTTGGTGTGTGTATTACGACCCTTTTAGTAATTTTATTTTTAAACTTTTCTTTCAAAATGAATGTATTTGAAGAGAAAGTAATCAAATACAATTATAAGAAACATAAAATCTTTAATTTTTTTCTTTAAACGTGAAATACGAAATTGCATTATATTTTTCATCTTCTATCTCTTTCTTCTCTCTTCTTGATTAGATTTTCTTTTTTTTTTTCGGGTTTGCAATTTTTCCTTTGTTTTGAAAACCGGAGCGGCCAGTCCGACCGGTTGGATCGGAAACCAGTCCCTAATCTGGTCCAGGTCGGTGTTTAAAACCGTTTTGACATTAAACCAGTGGTTGAATCGGTCGAACCGGCGGTCAGACTAGTTGAACCAATTTTTGTAATATATTTTCTAAATTCAGTACTTTATTAAATAGATTTATTAAAATAATTATAATTTTATCCGTTTATTATATTCGATCGGATCAACGGACGAGTAAAGCATCCATTTTACTGTCCGGTCCGATTCTAGAAATATTGATTTTTTCAACCATGTCCATTTATGATCTTATATTATTAAAAGTTATTTGTCTGGATTCTTGTTACCCAAAACATGATGTTAAGTTGTAATTCAAAAAACACATAATGTTAAACTAACCTAGAAATTTATTTTTGAAAATCAAAGACTTAGAATACACTTATAAAAGTTCAACATTTGTAATAAATTCATATGTTGGGACAATAAGTGCTTAGTGCTTTTTTTTGAACGACCAACAAATAATTATTAAGCGCGGTCACCTGGGTAAACCAATTGGCGAAAAGCCACCCACGCCCGCGAACACAGATAGCGCTGGTGACCCGGCTCGCCCACCATTCCAAGGGAAACTCACCACCCAAAGACCTACTGTAGTAAAACTCTTGGCCCACTTGGAACATATTACACCTAGTGAGACTCCAACCTATGATCTCCATTTTGAAAAGTCATAGGGTGCTAATTGTGTAATTAAGAATCCCTAGTTTTAATAAAAAAATTAGAGTTAATTATATGAAAGGTCTCTATGCTTAGGCTTTTTTCACTTTCGATCCCTAGGTTTGAAAAATTATAGGGGTGTTCAAAGGTTTGATAAAACGTAACACAATGGGTTCCCGTCATGGATGGACGCTATCTTTTACCGTTAAGTGCTTGTAAAATGATCAAAATACCCCTAACTATTAAAAATTAATAATTTTAATTTACTTAATATACCTATGGCCCAACCACCTCCACCAACCAACCCCGACCAACGTTACATTTTCGGCACCGCCACGGGACCACCGCACCACCAACTTCATCTTCCTCGTCTACTATCAATCATCACTAATCACCTGATCCCACCTTTCATGTAACTTTCCGTATTTTACATTTATTTTTTTAAAAATATAATATAGCTCCTTATTTAATCTTTGTAGTCTCAAGACTTGATCATAGTAAATTTTTTTATATTAATCTTGTTGATTATATGTTAGTGCAATGCTTAAGCAATTGCGAATACACATTTTAACGCAAAACCAAGTAACTTATCAGGACTTATATATTTTTTTCAGAAAATTATTTATAAGTTTTTTTTTATGATTCATATGTTAAAGTACTCATTCTTAGTCATTAGTTTATGGTGCAAATTAATAAATAAAAATAAATTAAGGGGTTCAAATTGAAACTTTGTATTTTCCCTTCACTTATCTTCCTAACTACTTACATTAATGTTTAACTATAATTTTCATCTATAAATACTAACCCAAATCCCCCTCTAATCACTTTCATCACTCTAAACTCTCTTAATCCATCCAAAAACTCCATCCTTTTTGTAATAAATAGTCAAGAACAACTTGTGAGTTTTATATATTTATTTATTTATTTATACTATTTTTCTTACTTTCTTCTTCATTTTTTTTACGACTTCGAACAACCTCTAGGACATAACCACTTAGTCACCAAGGTGACACAAGTATGGTAAACCCCCATTTTTGAGTTCCAAGTTAGAAATATTATACTTGAATTTTTTCATACATGTTTTCTTATCTTTTTTTAGCCTTTTACATACTAAACCAAGTCACTAACAACTTCAATGTTGGATGGCTTTTCTGAAGTTATATTTCAGAAATTTTAAAACTTTTACATCATATTCTTTCTGCAGGATCGTTAGAAGGGGTGATGCACTTTACAACATAACACATAACTGAGGAGAGTTCTTTAGAACACTTAACAAATTAAATAGGGAACTGGTTAATTACTATAAGAGATGCTAGGAACACGAGTAAAAGAGAGACAGAACAAGATAGCAACACAAGTATTTTTGGTTTTCAAGAATGTAGTATATTGCCTCTCAAATTCTATTACAAAGTGTTAGAAAGCATAATGGAAAGTTACAAGTACTTGAGATACATATACTACATCCTATAGTCGACCATACTTTGAAAGCCAACTGGATACATAAGACTAGACAACAAAATTAAATGTAGAGTCAAAAGGCAGATTACCTTTTGACTTGTGAATATGACATGTCATAGCTCACATCCTAATATATTACGAAAAGGATAAAGTACATAAAGTTGAAAGCTCAAACTCAAGACCTCAATGTATAGTTTTCCAACTAGTGAAAGTTGGTGAGTCAAACAAAGTTGCAGTGGAAAGGTGGTCCAACTTTGCGGAAAAGTACATAAGATAATAGCATGTACATAAAAGTCTTCAGAAGAAATTTGTCTTCATAAACTTGGCTTCGGAAGACTTTGTCTTTGAAGCTTCGAAAGACTTCATATTTGGCTTCGGAAGATATTGGTCTTGGCTTCAGAAGATATTGGTCTTGGCTTCAGAAGATTTTACACTTAGAATATTTCTTGTGTGAGGTCTAAAACTTCCGAAGCATTTCTACTTCAGTACTTCAGTGCATGCATGTAGAGAGACTTTGGATGCTTTGAATGTTTTGACTGCATCAGACTTGTTGGAATCCTTACAAACTCCCCCTAGGCTGATGCTACCAAAACATTTGAAGATCTTCATCAGTTGACAGTCCTCATCATGATGATGACCAGACCCTTCTTCATTAGATGGTCAGGATCACTCAGACTTTCATAGTATCTTCTCATCTCAAAAAGATCATGTAGAGGTAGGTTGAATAGGTCTTGCCATGTGTAGACATTCTCACCACCTTGATCTCTAATCACATGCCATCTTTCTAGATTAGTTGTGTAGGTCCAAGATAAGACGGGTCTCTTAGAAGCAAGAGGAGTCACTTGAATTGGAGTTGATTGGGTTGCCTCTTCATGCACTTCCTCAGTTGATCTGACTCACCCTGAGGTATGGAGGTAGATGGTTTAGACTTCTTCTTCTTCTCTTCTTCTTCTTCTTTGACTTTGGTCTAGAAGCCATCCTCTTCCTCCTCTTTGATGACTTTAACTGAGAAGATTGGTCTGCAACATCTTGTTGACCAGTCTTGTCTTGCTTAGTTGGGTGTTCCTCCTTCACAGGTTCAGAAGGAGAGGGAGTTTAACCCGACCGTGGATCAGAAAATGAAGCTTGTTGAGGCTCAGCAGGAGGTTCAGGTTGTGTTGTCTCACCTTGTTCAACCTTAACCTCCACTTCAGGAGGAACTTCACTTGGAAGGGAGTGTAAGTCAAGTATCTCTCGTATTTTGATCTTCTGCTTGATAACCTTGATGTGCTCATCCATTATAGATAGAGACATATGGCCAAGTCTCCTTTCGGAGAATTCATACAACCTCAAGAAGCTTATCATCCTTTGTCTATCAGCAGACTTCTTCATGCTCTTTTGGATGATTGCTCTTGACCTTGCAGCATCTTCCCTCATCTTTCTCTTAGTTGCCTTTTGTTCTTTAAATACTTCAAGCTCAAGCTGTTTAAGATACTCAAATTCTATATACTCAAAGGACAAGGTAAGAAGTGCAAATGCCTGATATAGTCCTATGGCACTCCGGTAGTTGATCATATTGATCCTATCAGTCTCTTTGTCTACCTGAGGTTCTTGTGGAGCCACAACCTCTTATGCAGGATTTTCTTTAACTGGAGAGAGAGAGTGGGAACATGCTTGTATAATCTCTTTTGTCTCCTCTCCTCTTTGATTTGGAGAAGTAAATTTGCATCCTTTGCTTCCTTCCTCTCTCTTGACAATTCCATGTCAGCCAGTTCATTAAGCTCCTCTAAGGGGAGAGATATAATCTTATCAATGTCATAGTTCTTGGTCTGCAAGTAGCTTCCTCTTCCTCTCTCTCCTCCTCAAGTCATTTTCCTTTTCCCTTTGTCACTCACAGACCTTTATGACTTAGAGTGTAGAGAGCTTTGGTCTTCATTGCTTGCTTCATTGAGGGAATGAATTACTGAAGTAGTTGTAGGTGTGACAGGGCTCTTAGGCTCTACCACTGGGCCTTCAGTCAAGGTTTCCCCTTTGAAGCTAATCTTAGGGTTTGCCTTAACATCCAGTTGACTAATAGTGTCACCTAATTGCCTTTGTCTCCTTCTAAGACTGAACTCTTTGATAATTCTGTCCTGAATCCTTTGTGCTAGCCTATCAACTTGTCTAGATTGGCTTGGATTGACAAGTGGCATGTTGATCAGGTCAAGACCTTCATAGTAGTTCAAGGTCTGAAAGTTGAAGACTTCTTGCTGCCCTTGAACTCTTTGAAGAATTAGGGCTCTTCTGTTTGCATCATACATCCACCTTATAATGTAGTTGGAAATTCCTTGAGGTGGAGATGACACTGCCCTTAGTATTCCTTCCTCAAAAAGACTCTGAATGAAGGAGTCTATAGAGTCCACATTAATATGAACTAAGGAAGTTGCTGAGTTTGGACAGTTTCAAGTGAGGATGGTGAGTCCTCAATGTCCATGCTCTGTGAAGAACTCCCAGGTTCTGTGTCTGTGATGACTTTCTCCCCCTTTTTGGTAGCATCACCCACTTGCATAGGTGAGGTAGAGGTTAGATCAACCATATTCACAAGTTCTTGTGTTCCTGGTTGAGCTTTTCTTAAAGGTCTCCCAACTAGTGTTTCCTTAAGATAAGGTATCTTAAGTTGCTGATCATTGACCCTGTTTTGCAAGGTAGTCACCTGAGATTCAAGATGACTGACCTTGGAGACTAGGTAGGTGCAAGTTTCTGACAATTTATGTACCTTTAGCCACATATTCCCCTCATCTTCATCAGAAGAATCATAGGGGGATAAGAAAATTTGACCAAAGTCTTCTCTCTCACCAGCATGAAGTTCTTGGCTGCTAGTTCCTTTGCTCAATGACAACTTCAGTTGAAGTGTCAATAGGCTGAGTTGCCATGGTTGAGGTCTTAATGATGTAATCATTTGTTGAAGTGAGAGCCTCTTCCATATGGATATCCTGAACAGGTTCAGAAGTATCCACCTCAATGATAGGTGCCAGATGTGGGCTAGACGTAGGTGACTCAGGAGCACACATCTCTCTTTGAGTGGGGGAGGAGTAGAGAGACTCATGGTACTCACTGAAACCTAAGTCTTTATCAGTATAGAAGTCAAGGTTAGAATTTGGTTGGTTTAAGTCTAAAGGTTGGGTATGGTAGCTATCCCCTGAAGGTTGTTCACTTGAGTGTTGAAACTCAAAGTGAAGGCTTAAGGCATTTGGGCTTGTGAGCTCATCAGGCTGAGCATGAGGAACCTCAACACTGATCATTGAAATAATGGGAGTGGTTTGCTTTTCAGTAGAAGTGGGAGCTCTAGTGTCCATTTCTACCTGTGTGGGTGAGTATATGGGGACTTGCACAGACTGAATAGTCTGTGTAGGGGTTCATTTGTGTTTTCTTTGGTAGGTGAGGGTGATTTGTGGCTGTTGTGGAGGTTGGGATGTAGAAGGTGTGGGTTCAACACTAGCTGGTGCTGCTAGGTTGTCATCTTGAGCAACAAGCTCTAACATTTTTGGGACCAAGGCTGTTTCTACCCCCAAAGAAGCCAACAATTGGCTTCTTCAAGATTTTAAAGATGTTGGCTTCATCTGTCCCAATTTAAGAATATTATATGTTTTCCTCAATTGTGAGCCCAGTTCACAGTTGAGAATGTATTGAACAAATCTAGGAAATATGTAATATTCTAAAGGAGTCTAAGTTAGCAAGCAGATTGTATAGACAAATTGAGAATACCTGAACTTGACCCCCTGAACCATCCCATGCACTATGAAGGAGAGATCTTTAGGAATCTGGTCCCAACCCCTATGCTTGTTGGATAAGCTATGGATGACCACATGTAGTAAGTACTTCAACTAGGATGAAACCTTCCCTTTCCTGAAGGTCTTTATAGAGAAATCCCCTTCATAGCCCAACTGTTGGAAGGATTGGTTAACAACTTCTTTAGGAAAGGACAATTCACCTTCCTCATCATCCAGCTGAAGATGAGTGTTTATGATGGCTGGAGTGATGAAGATTATCCTCCCCTACACTGTAGCAGACAGTACCTTCTCCCCATCTAGAATAACCTCTTGACAGTTTTCAAGAAATCAAGCAGATGATCCTTATAAAGAACATGATCGATGGTAAGGGAGGTGGAGTAGTTAGATAAAGCCAAGAATTGGCAAACCTCTGAGAAGTGTGGATCTTTCTTAGAGTTTAACAGGGCAACCTGATTGTGCTGCCTATGTAACTGCATGGAGAAATCAGGGTCATTTCTTCTATTAAGGTTGGCCATTTAGGAAAGCTTAATGGTGAAGAAAAGAACGAACGAAGGCGGTTGCAGAGAGAATTTTGGGAATTTAGGTTTGGAGGAAAGATGAATATGATAGAAAGAGGGGGAAACCATTGGGTTTATATGTGAAAAGGATTTATGACAAAGTTAATGAAAAAGGATAAACTTTGAAATCCGGATGTCGGTCCCACCTCTGAAAAAGAAGTTTGCTTTTTGCTCAAAAAGTAGTTTTCTTGGAATTCAAAAATCTTCTGAAGGTAAATTGTCTTTGGAAGTTTTTGATGAAAGAGCTTCTGAAGCCAAAATGACTTCGGAAGAATTTTCCTAAGAGCTTTGAAAAAATTTCTTCGGAAGAAAATTAAGACTTGAACGTTTTGTTCAAAAGGAACAAAACTTTCGAGAGTTAATTTGCTTCGGAAGAGAATTTTCCTTGAAAACATATAAGTTCCTAAGAGAAAAATTATGCTTCGGAAGAGATTTCAGACATTTCTTCTGAATGTAGTTTTTCTGAGGCAGTTATTTGTTTTGAAGGCATAAGTTTATTCCAAAGATAAAAATATATATTTAGAAGGAAAAAGATCAAGATTTTTCAAGATTCTAAGGAAAGTTCTTCTAAAAAGATTTTCATCTAGAGAAAACAAGAGCTTATGAAGGTGATAAAATAGACAACTTAGGACACACAAGTTTTAGAAATAATATGATTAAGTATTAAGAAAAGCTACTCAAATTTAATCATCCCAATAGCTGATATAAGTTACTTGAATCTTTGTTCATCAAAAGCTTTGGTGAACAGATTAGCATATTGTTCATTTGTGTTAACCGTGACTAGTTTGATTAGTTCCTTTTCAAAGTTATCTCTAATTAAATGATACCTGATATTAAGATTCTTTGTCCTTGAGTGCTGCACAGGATTTTCTGTAATTGAGATAGCACTATTGTTGTCTATGTGGATATGAGTCTCCTTGAAGTTGAATCCATAGTCCAGTATCTGATTTTGAATCCAAAGTACTTGAGCACACAGCTTGCAGCAGCAATGTATTTAGCCTTAGCAGTTGATGCAGATACACAGGATTGTTTCTTACATTGCCAGAAGACTATCCTTCCACCCAAAATTGACATCCCCCAGATTTAGACTTGCAATCATGTTGCATCCACCATAGTCACTATCTGTATAAGCATACAGATTAAAGTCAGAGTTCTTTGGATACCAAAGGCCAAGTGTTGGAGCACCTTTGAGGTATCTTAAAATTCTTTTGATAGTGATTAGATGTGACATCTTAGGGTTGGCTTGATATCTTGCACAGATGTAAGTAGCAAACATGATATCAGGCCTGCTAGCTGTGAGGTACATAAGAGACCCAATCATTGCCCCGAAGAGATGCTCATCAACACACTCCCCCTCAAGATCAGGTCCGAGAGAGTGGTTTATGGCTATGGGTGTCTTAGCAACCTTACAATAGTCATGTTGAACCTTTTAAGTATGTCTTGAACATACTTTGACTGATTTATAAGATGCCATTGTCAACTTGCTTAACTTGAATTCCTAAAAAGAAATTGAGTTCCCCCATAGCACTCATTTCAAACTTGTCTTTCATTAGCTTTTCAAAGGCCTTGCAGTACTTTGAATTAGTTGACCTAAAGATAATTTCATCTACATATACTTGAACTAGCATAATGTCATCTCCTGTTCCTTAGATGAAGAGAGTTCCATCAATAGTACCCCTCTGTAGCCATGCTGACAAGATAATGAGATAGAATCTCATACCACTTCCTTAGGGCTTAGTGCAGCCCATAAAGAGCTTTATTAAGCTTGCAGAAATAATCAAGATGATCATGATCTGCAAAACCAGATGGTTGTTTGACATAAACCTCTTCATTAACTACCCCATTGAGAAAAGCACACTTGACATCAAGTTGATAGACTTTGAAGTTATTGGATGCAGCAAAAGCCAAGAATATCCTAACAGCTTCTAGTCTTGCTACAGGAGCAAAGGCATCAATGTAGTTAATTCCTTCTTATTGTGTCTACCCTTGAACAACTACTCTAGCTTTATTTTTCATGACAATTTCTCTATCATCTTTCTTATTTCTAAACACTCATTTGGTTCCTATAGTAGTCTTCCCATGAGAAAGAGGACATAGGTTCCAAACCTTTTGCCTTTTGAATTAAAGCAGCTCCTCTTGCATAGCTTCAACCCTACTTCCATCCTTCAAAGTCTCATCAATCTTCTTGGGCTCTATCTGAGATAAGAAACAAGAGTTAAGATGAACATTTGCAATTTGATCTTTGGTATTCAAGATGGTGCAAGGATATCCAAATGACCTGAGAAAACCAATGAAAGGTTTCCTCTTGTGCCAAAGTTCATAAGAAGTCTTACCATGAGTCTTAACCACTAAAACATTGTTTTGCACATAGCAAGCAGTGTTGACTGCCTCAACCTAGAAGATGATGGGCAGTTTAAAGTCAGACAACATAGTTCTTGCAGCTTCAATAAGTGTCTCGTTTCTCCTCTCAGCAACACCATTTTGCTGAGGAGTACTGGGAGCATTATATTGTCTTGTAATACCCTTTTCATCGCAAAATGTATCAAGGATTTGATTATTGAATTCAGTTCCTTGATCACATCTTATAGTCTTGATCTTGTAATCACATTAATTATCAATCTTTAAAATGAAGTTCTTTAGAATCTCAGGAGTCTCATCCTTAGATCTAAGGATGAAGACCTAAGTGAATCTTTTAAAGTCATCTATGATCATTAATTAGTAAGAGGTCCTTCTTAGACTCATTACACTAGTGGGACTAAAGAGATCCATATGTAACAAGTGTAGGGAGAGTAGTGATGGAGTTTTTTTCCTTTGGTTTGTGAGATACCTTGTGTTGCTTCCCTTTAAGGCATGCCACATAATGGTCATCACTTGTAAACTCTTTCTTTGTGTAAGACCCTATTCCCGAGATGCTTACAGCTGGTCAATCATCGCACATAAAACATATGTTTGTATTAACTTACTAAAAACATGCAGCGGAAACATTAAAACAAGCATTTCATTATAAAAGCTTTTGCAAAATAATACATCATTATCAAATTACAAAATACTTGTTGCATTACATCACAAAAGCATTATAAAAATGGATGCCATCCAAAAAGAGCCAAGTAGCCGCCCCGTGCCATCCTCAACAACCTTTACCTGCCAACTGGAAACACATAAAAGTCAGCGTTGCTGAGTGAGTTCTACTTTTAAAATAAAACATACTTTACTTTTATTAAAACTGTTCTTTACTTTCTTTCAAAATCATACTATACTTTCGCACATGATCACACATCGTACGTACACATAGATAATAACATTATTATCTTCATCATTCATTCGTTAACTTTCTTTCATTCATCATACGCCATTATCATTCACTTTCATTACTTTCATTCACTTTCATACATACTTTCTACTTTCATTTGTACGTTCATTACTTTCGATGACATGTACAATACCTCGAACATTGTGCACGAAGCTAGTTACTGGGCCTGAGGTCTTTCATAGACCTCGAACATTGTGCATGAAGCTGACTCTAGTACCTAGGGCAAGTACATTCACCACTTATCTTTTCTCTTTCATTCTGAACCAATGCCATATGCTATACCCCGAACATTGTGCACGAAGCTGGTTACTAGGCCTGAGGTCTTCATAGACCTCGAACATTATGCACGAAGCTGACTCCAGTACCTAGGGCAAACGGCAATGATCCCATACATATGGTCAATTACAAGGACTGGACCCCAGTGTGCATCCTTCTGGGGTAGTAGATAACCCGCACACAGTTGAGCTAACACCCTTCATTGGGTGTGAACCTCTATACATTTGCTTGCAAGCCTTTCATACTTTCATTCATTCATTAATGCATGCATTTTTTTTATTACGTTCCTATTTACATTATCTTCCACTTTACGTTACATAATACTATTCATTTCATTCATTAACATTCAACGTAAAGCCACAGGAAAATAATCATACATAACAAGGAACATGAACATACAAACATCACCATACAAGGCACCATCATACATACATCATACATCATACATCATACATACCATCATACATAATGTTGCACCCTGAAAGGATCATACATGCCAACTCAATGGGTGAATTGATGATTGTTCAGCTGGAATCCCACAAGTCCATGATGCAATGCGGATGAAGATATGCAAGAAAAATAACAAGTATTATCTTCCGCATTAGTCAATGCGGAAGACAAAAATCTGATGCGGACAAGTGTTTACTCTTCCGCATTAACTAATGCGGAAGACACAATACTTATGCTGAACAAATTACTCTTCCGCATTGACTAATGCGGAAGAACAAAAGAAGATGCGGACAAGACTTTGATCATCCACATTGACAAATGCAGATGACCAACCAAATGCGCACAAGTATTTGTTCATCCGCATTAACCAATGCAGATGACCAACTTACTAATGCTGATGATCAAGTGGAAATGCCGATCAAGATTATCTCATCCGCATTTGTCAATGCAGATGAACAATCAGAGATGAAAGTGAAAGAATGGAACAAGCCAAAGAGATTGAAAATCTAAAAGCTGCACTGAAACACTCAAGAGAAGAAGTGAGTGGACATATAGACACTCTTGAAATACAAACTATTTCCATGGAGGAAGAAAACATCATAGAGGAACAAGCTGATATCCTCTCAAAACTGGAAAAGGAAATCGAGAGCAAGAACAAAAGAATATTTGAGCTTGAAAGGATGATTAAAAGAACTGATGTGAAGGATGATGATGAGAAAGAAGAACAAAAGAATGATAATGAGAATGAAGAACAAGTGGATGATGAAAGTGAAACTGAGATCAAAGACCAGAGCTTAGACATGGTAGTGTATTCTGGAAACACTGGCCATTCAGACTTAGAAAAGGGTGAATTTGAAGAACTCTTCAGTGCTTTGGATAGTTTTGCTTCTGAACAATTCAACATTGATGATGATTTTTGGGAGTTCATAAACAATCAAAGAACTGAGGTAGAGCCTATTGTATTTATTCCTAAATCACCAGTGCCATTTGAAAAGGAATTGTCTCTGCAAATTGTCTCTGCCATATCATTAACTGAAGAACAAAAAGAGGAACTAAAAGAAAGATATGAACAAGAAAGGAAAGAAGAAACTGTACCTAAACAAAGTGAAATGAAGGATCAAGAGCCAAGTACACCTGAAAAGGTCCCTGAACCAGAAGATCAAACTGAAACCTCTAGCCCTTAACTTCAAACTTAATCATGAAAGAGGAAGTATTTGGCAGAAAAGGCTAAAGGCAAGAGACCAATAACTGAAGAAGAACCATCAAAGAAACAAAAAGATGACCCAAGAAGTTTAGCAGCAATTGCTGAATTTTTGGAAGAACACGAGCAGGCAGAAGCTCAGTTGAAACAGTTGTCCAGAGCAATTGATTTAGAAGAAGAAGAAATTGCTGATGAAGATGAGTTTTAAAGGATGTTCTCATGGACAGTCCTTTAAAGAAGAACAGTCAGTAGAAAAGATGGTAACCAAAGCTCAAACTGATGACTTGATGATTAAAGCCATGTTCTTGATCAATCAAGGCTATGATCCTGATGAAGTGTTTGCAATGACTTATGAGAAAATGAAAGAGGAGGAAGAGAAAGTGAAGTTGTTGCTTGATCTAACAATAGACACTGACTATGAGAAGACAATGTCAAAGAACACTCCAATACCCAAAGAATCATCCTTGAAGAAACCCACAAGGTATGAAATTCCACTACCAAGAAGGGGTCCTCTACAAAAGCTTTCACAAATGAAGAAATCAACCTCATCTCATGAATCATTATTTCCTGATCCTTATAACATGTCTGATAAGGAAATGAAGGAATATCTTTCAAGTCAGGGATTCACTAAAAGAAAGATTGCCAACATGAAGACAAATTCATTAAGGGCTGCAACACTTCAGTTGATCAATGAAAAGAAAGATAAACTAAAGAAACTGGAAGAAGAATTGACAAAGACCAAACCCAGAAACAGAATGTCAGCTGAAGACATGCTGCTAAACATAAAAGATCAAGAACTACTTGCCCCGGTACTCCACAAATATCCTGAATGGTTTGCAGAACCATCTCAGTTGAAGCTGCAAGAAGGACTGACCACTGCTGAACTGATCAGAGGGGTATCTACTCCCAAGGGGAAGATAGATAAGAAGATAATAACATGGAAGTATGATAGCACCTGGAACATGTTCATGGTGAAGAGAATCTCAGGGCTAGTCCAATTCTTCACAGAGTACTCAGCTCTAGTAAATTCCCTTGAGATTCATGATTTGAAGGAACTAGCTCAACTTGAACTGATCAATCATGCAGCTATGTTCAGGGGATATGAATTTGAGAATATACTTAAGATGTTCAGAAGGACAAACAACTTCAATTCATTAAAGACAATTTGCTTAAGAAAAGATAAAACATTTGTCAATCCCCTGGATAAGAAGAAAAAGGTGGAAGCAGAAGAAATAGTATTCCCTGAGTTGAAGGTAAAGCCAACTGAGTCTTTAAAGAGGTAAGTAGTGTCTGGTACTCATTCTTCCACTCCTATCTCAAATGTGTACTATGATGAGAAAACCTATGAGCTGATGATAGAAAGGAAGTGGGGAGGAAAAGAAGGAGCTGACATTAGACTTTTTAGTGGATATGAAGTAAGATTACTTGATGAATCATACATCCACTACATTTATACCAGGCACTTCAGGGAATTAAACAACAAATTGGGTGAACAAGACATGCACTTCTTTTTGAAATGCATCAAGTTGTTGAAACTAGCCTATGACAGAATAAAGATTAAAAGAGACAAAAGAAGAAGAAGAAAACACCACTGCAACTTGGAAACATTGTTAAGCTTGAAGTGGATGTGGGAGGGAGTTTATTGATTCATAGAGATGTTCTTTCAACAATCTCCATATGGGAATTGATTTCTCTGAAAAAGTTACCAATGGAAGCCATCTACAACATGAGCAGAATGAAAATACATGTGTTGAGTAGAGACAAGATGTCTGAAACAACTGATTTTGTAAACATGATCAAGGCCATTCTGGATCCCACCAAAGCAACATTCATACTACCTCCCGAAGACCCAGCTGAATCTTCACAACATCAATCACCTCCTAAACATTGAGGAAAACTAGGTTGTATAATCCTTAGGGGGAGTATTGTTGCACCCTGAAAGGATCATACATGCCAACTCAATGGGTGAATTGATGATTGTTCAGCTAGAATCCCACAAGTCCAAGATGCAATGCGGATGAAGATATGCAAGAAAAATAACAAGTATTATCTTCCGCATTAGTCAATGCGGAAGACAAAAATCTGATGCGGACAAGTGTTTACTCTTCCGCATTAACTAATGCGGAAGACACAGTACTTATGCTGAACAAGTTACTCTTTCGCATTGACTAATGCGGAAGAACAAAAGAAGATACGGACAGGACTTTGATCATCCGCATTGACAAATGCGGATAAACAACCAAATGCGCACAAGTATTTGTTCATCCGCATTAACCAATGCGGATGACCAATTTACTAATGCTGATGATCAAGTGGAAATGCTGATTAAGATTATCTCATCCGCATTTGTCAATGCGGATGAACAATTAAAGATGCGGATCAAGACTTAGACTAGTTTCTGATGCAATAGATCAGGGGTAGTTTAGTCATTTTGTAAAGGCACCTTGTCTGCCTATAAATAGAATAGTTAACCTCGTACTGAGGTGATGGTTGATAGATAGAGGATTTTGTTGTAATTATTCTCTGTAATTTGTCAACATTCATATATCAATACAAACAACATTTATGAGTAATTTTCTTGCTTGATTGTTCTTCGATTGTTTGTTTCCGCCACTCAATCGTTGACTTGATATCATATTCGATTCTTAGTAAGAATATCACTCTTACTAAAACCCAGTCACATAAGCATCAATCATACATCATCATAAATCGCCCATCACATTATCTATGACTTCCAAAAGTCAACTTACTCAGCCCCCGGGAACCTCCCAAGTCAAAGCCTACATATCCTTTTTTCCCAAAAATCAGAAAATATTTCTAAGTCTTTAGGCGCATAGGCACTATGCAGGCACATGAGCACTATGCAGGAGCATGGCCTTTCAGATGCATGAGGAACACTTAGGCGCATGGGCAACTATTAGGCGCATTGGCACTATTGGGGCGCATGAACAACTCCTACTCTATTCTTGGCAATTCTAGGCGCATAGGCACTATGCAGGCGCATGAGTGCATGGGTGCATGAACTATCTTGGCGTATGAACACTTAGTCAATTTCAGCCTATTTCTAGGCGCATGAGTACTATTCGGGCACATGAGGCTTTGGGCGCATGGGACACTTAGGCAGTTGTTTCTGTTGGGCACATGAGCTACTGTTTAGGCACATGAGCAATCTAATTCATCCTAAACATCATAATTCAGTCCCCAAACAATAACCTATCATGTTCTAAGCTTAAATCATACATTCTAACCCTTAGAAACATAATCATATCGTCATGAAACACATACATAGCCCAAAATCAAACCCCACCCGAAATCACACACATAAACACATACGGGTGTGAAACCTAACTTTTAAAAAAAGTTCATACATGCATTTCCGGCCCTAAAGCAGTTTAAAACAAGTAAAAAAGGGGTTTTAGAACTCACCTTAATAGCCTTTGGTTATGACTTCTTCAAAACCCGTTTGCAATTGAGTTCAAGAGCCTAGAAACCCACCAAAAACACACCCGAACACATACAAACATACATAAGCATATAACCGAGGATAAAGCTAGTTAAGAACATCATAAACACACGAACTCTTACCTTGAATTCAACCTCCTTCTTCATGTTCTTCAAAGCCTGATAGCTTTCTGCTTCTCTCTCTAAAATCCGATGACAAGTGAAGTGTGCGACATATGGACGGCCATACCGCCTTTATTCACCATCTTTTAAAGATTTTTGTCCTTTTAAGACTTTTAGTCCCTCTACTTGGGCTTTATTTTCTTTCCTTCTTTTCCTTCACTTTATTCTTTCTTCCTTTGACTTTTAAAATACCGGGTGATACAATTCTGTTAGACCCTGAAAGGATTACACATGCCAATTCATGGGTGAGTTGATGGTTGCTCTGCTGGATTCCCATAAGTCCAAGAAGTAATGCGGGTGAAGATCCCGCTCAGAAGAAAAACCAAGTACAGCTATCCGCATTTGTCAATGCGGAAGACATAAAACAAATACGGTCAAGTATTTGTTCTTCCGCATTAACAAATGCGGAAGACCAAAAAGTTATGTGGACAAGATTTTGTTCATCCGCATTTGCCAATGCGGATGACCAGACAAATGCGCAGAAGTATTTGTTCATCCGCAGTAACCAATGCGGATGACCAATACTAATGTGGATGATCAAGTGAAGAAATGCTGATCAAGTCAACTCATCCACATTTGCCAATGCGGATGAACAAGCAGAGATGCGGATCAAGACTTAGACTAGTTCTGATGTAATAGGTCAGGGGTAGTTTAGTCATTTTGCAAAAGGCATCTTGTCTGCCTATAAATAGAATAGAAAACCTCATACATGAGGTGACAGAATTTAGAAAATTAGATTATTTGTATTCTCTAAGTGTATTATTACTTTTTTTGCTAGTCATTGTAATCAATAACCTTTATTAATATATACAAAGCATTTATGAGTATTTCTTCTGCATTGGATGTTTCTTGATTGTATGATTCCGCCATTCAATCATTAACTCAGTCATTATATTCGATCCTTAGTGAGAATCTCAATCTCACTAACCCAGTCAATTGGTATCAGAGCTTTGGCTCCAGTTCTTTTTTAGATCTACCCGAGACATGAATAGAACTTGATTGATCTGGTGATTGAGTTGCTAATAGAGTATTCCATCATCTCTACTTAGAAAACAACAAAAATACTCCTGTCAACACGTTCTTACCAAAACATTCACACCAACCATTTACTGTTCAAGTGATTTCTGTCAAGAACATAGCAACAGACTTCATTCTTGAAGCTGTGAACAGTTGAAATAGCAAAAACCAACAACAAGAAATCACTAAAGTAACAGATCTGATTTTGAAATCTGTTTGGACTATTTGGAATAATTAATCTTAAAACTCACCTAATCTATATTTATACAAGCTAAACACCTTGATAAAAATGGATTCTCATAGTTTCTCAAAACTTGGCCATACACCTAAACCTCCTATGCTTAAACACAAATCAAAGTTTAAACAATGGAAAATCAGGTTTAGGAATTACATTACAGTGTAGATCCTGATTTTTGAATCTCAATATGCAAGGGGCCACACATCCCTGTCACTCTATCTGCAGATCAAGCTGCAATTTACAAAACTGCAAGGATACCCATTGAAGATCTAACTCTTGATGATGAAGATTACAAGAAAATCAAGATTGATCTGAAAGCTTACTCTATCCTAACTCAAGCACTCAAGATGGATGTGCTGAAAAGATTGGAGAAGTATGGCACTGGAAAAGCTGTATGGGATGCGGTGAAAATTATGTGTGAGGGAAGCAGTGAAGTTGCAGAAATTAACAAGGATAAGCTTGTTAATCAGTACGAAATATTTCATCACACCAAGGGGGAGTCCATATCCAAACAACTGCACATATTTGTACAGTTGGTAAATGACTTGGAATTCATGGGAGTCACTTACGAGGTCAAGGAATTAAACAGAAAATGCTACATAACCTTCCTGAAAGATGAAACAGAATGTAACAATGCTGAAAAATACTCTTGATCTCGAGAGTACTACTTTGGACATAATGATAGCCAAAATAGAAGCATTAGAACTTGATCAAAGAAGCAGAAATTTTGGTGGACCAAGAGTGATTGAGGCCTACAAATTTCCATCATAATCTCATTTTGTGGAAAATGCCTTCATTACTGAGGAGGATGATTTCATCTCATCAAGAGATCACTGAATACCATAGGGTTCATTGCAACTCCATCAACCAATCATCCATCAACATCATCCCAAGCATCCAGAGTCACTGCTGCTCCTACAACCACTCCTGAAGACACAAGATCAAAAGAACAAAAGGTAACTTACAATGTCTTTGTCCCAAGCTTTGAAGCGTATTTAGGAGGAAGACTCACTTTTGCTCATCTGATCTAGGAAGATCTGGAGGAAATCGATCCTATTGATGTGGAAGAAATGGATCTATAATGGCAAATGGCCATGATTGCTATGAGAGCAAAGAAATTCTTCAGAAAAGGTAGAAAGCTCAGCCTTAATGAAAATACAAAACTTGGATATGATAAATCCAAAGTGAAATGCTTCAACTGTGGCATGGCTGGCCACTTCTCCAGAGAATGCAATGCCCCCAAGAGAAACAACTTTCAAAGGAATTCTCGAGGCTAGTCATCCTCATAGTCTAACTCAAGCATTCACTCGAACAATCATCAACAACAGTATCATCATCCACAACAACATCAATCATATCAAAATCCACCTCAACTGACAAACCAAGCTCAAAGAAGCAATCAGTCATCTGCCATTGCTCTCGGGATAAAGCAAGATGGGGTATGTGACTGGAACATGTATGTAGAGGAAGTCAAGCCTTAATTTCAAAATCATGCACTTATGGCTCACATCAATGATGGTCCATCTCCAATGCCTACTGAGGTAAAATCTAACATTTGTAGTGAAAAATATATTACTGAATTGCAAGGTTATAGAGAGCATAACCATAAACTGGCAGATAAAATTAAAGAAGAAAAGGTGAAGTCAGAGATGATGAAAAGAGAGATAAAAGGCTTTGAAATCAAAATCAAATCTCTTATCTCTAACATTGAAAAACTGCATGGTGAAAAGTACACTCTTGCAGCTGAGAATGAGCTACTTACTGAAAAGTTAGCTCAATCTAAGGCTAAACATACACTTACTGAAGTGAAACTTGAAAAGTTTCAAATGTCTTCAGTCAAGCTGCAAGAGATGCTTGATTCTCAAAAGGATCCAAAGGACATGTTAGGGATTGGGTATAATTCATGTCCTCTACCATACAATGACAACTACACTGTCATGCCTTAATCTGTCTTACTCAATGAGAAAATTGAAACTAAAACTATGAAACCAAAATCTATAGTAAAACAAGTGACCAATCCTCAAAACAAACCTGATGTTTATATTGAAACAAATGAGGATAAAATCAAGTTAGGACACCCAATTAAAATCAAAGAGTGTTCAGACAAGGCAGTGAGTGTCATCTAACCCACAAGCCCCGTAAAGGTAATTGTTCCATTTATAAAATTCATACCTTTTGTTTTAAAAGGTAAAAAGAAGTATGTGAAGTCAGTGAAACCCACTACTGAGAGCAGTTCTGATAATGAGATTATATATCCAAATAATTCAAGCAAATCAGAAAGGGTTTCACTGCAAAAGAAACAAAAAGGATCACTGAGTTCAACACATAAAACTCTATCCGACCCTTAGTCTTTAAATTAAGACACGGAGTTGGGTTTGATATTTGCAACAAGGAACACATTTAAGGCACACAAATCAAAATCTAATTCAAGCAACAAACTATGTATTGTGACATTTGTGATATGTTCAATCACAAGACGGAAGAGTTCTTTTATAATCAATACTGCTCTATCTATGACATGAACAACCACTCAACCAAAAATTGTTATTTTAACAAATATTGTTCAGTCTGTGATATGAACAATCACAATACATCTGATTGTTACTTCAGTGAGAAGGGATTGAGAATTCCCCAAAACAAACCCATCTCAAAAACATCATCAGGCAAAACTCAAGTCAGGATTCATTTGCACAACAATCAATCTAGAACATCTAGATCACTCAATGTCATGAGTAAAACAAAAGAAATATGGAAACGTCAAAGAAGCAACCATTTCATCAATCAAAAGTTTGAATTTTCAAAACCCAAAATGATCTTTGAAAATCAAAAATGGTTTAAATTTCTTCAAAGAATAGAGATCAAAGATTTCATTACTCATTTGACTCTTTTGTTGATGTTGATGAGAAGACTTCAGCAAGATATTATAAGCAATCTCCCAGGTCACCTCTGAATAGATCATAATTTAGAGGAAAGTATCAAGAAGTCACCATAATAGATAGGAATAGGAAACCTAAGACCATCATGGCTTGGGTCCCACATTCTAATTAGTTCTTTTATGGGGTCATTCATATAGGTCCAACAGCTTATGGTACTTGGACAGTGGATGCTCCCGACACATGACTGGAGATTGTTCCCTCCTTCATGACTTCAAGCACAAACAAGGAACTATGGTGGCATTTGGTGGAGATTCACAAGGTGGTAGAATTACAGGTGAAGGATCTGTGACAAATGGGATGCTGAGCTTTGACAGAGTGAACTACTGTGAACAACTAAACTTCAATCTGCTAAGCGTGTCTCAGATCTGTGATAAGAAATATTCAACTCACTTTATAGACACTCATTGCTACATTCTGAAACCTGGATTTCAGATCCCTGAAGAATGGGTTGTCCTAAAGACCCCAAGGAAGAATGATACTTATGTTTTAAACCCGTATTCTGCATCACCTATAGAAGAAACATGTCTTTTGTCAAAAGCATCATTTGATGAGTCATAGCTTTGGCACAAATGTTTGGGTCACACCAACTTTAAAAACATGAACAGATTGGTCAAAGGAAACCATGTCATTGGTCTTCCACATATTGCTTCCTCTGCATAAGTGCATGATTTTGAAATTGAGGCTTGACTTCCTCTACATACATGCTCCAGTCACATACCCTATCTTTCTTTATCACGAGAGCATTGGCAGATGACTAACTGCTTCCATGAGCTTGGTTTATCAGTTGAGGTGGATTTTGATATGATTGATGTTGTTATGGATGATGATACTGCTACTGATGATTGTTGGAGTGAATGCTTGAGTTAGACTATGAGGATGACTGGCCTTGAGAATTCCTTTGAAAGTTGTTTCTCTTGGGGGCATTGCATTCTCTGGAGAAGTGGCTAGCCATGCCACAGTTGAAGCATTTCACTTTGGATTTATCATATTCAAGTTTTGTATTTTCATTAAGGCTGAGCTTTCTGCCTTTTCTGAAGAATTTCTTTGCTCTCATAGCAATCATGGCCATTTGCCATTGCAGATCCATTTCTTCCACATCATCTGGATCCATTTCCTTCGGATCTTCCTGGATCAGATGAGCAGAAGTGAGTCTTCCTCCTAAATACGCTTTAATGCTTGCAACAAAGGCATTGTAAGTTGCCTTTTGTTCTTCTGATCTTGTCTTCAGGATTGGTTGTAGGAGCAACAGTGACTCTGGATGCTTGGGATGATGTTGATGGATGATTGGTTGATGGAGTTGCAATGAACCCTGTGGTATTCAGTTGATCTCTTGATGAGATGAAATCATCCTCCTCAGTAATGAAGGCATTTTCCACAGAATGAGATCATGATGGAAAATTGTAGGCCTTAATCACTCTTGGTCCACCATGATTTCTGCTTCTTTCATCAAGTTCTAATGCTTATATTTTGGCTATCATTATGTCCAAAGTAGTACTCTCGAGATCAAGAGTACTTTCTAGCATTGTTACATTATGTTTCCAGCTTTTAGGAAGGCTGTGTAGCATTTTATCATTTAATTTCTTGACCTTGTAAGTGACTTCCATGATTTCCAAGTCATTTACCAACTGTACAAATCTGTGGAGTTGTTTGGATATGGACCCCCCTTGGTGTGATAAAATGTTTTGTACTAATTAAAAAGCTTATCCTTGTTAATTTCTGCAACTTCACTGCTTCCCTCACACAATTTTCAGCACATCCCATACAACTTTACAGTGCCATACTTCTCCAATCTTTTCAGTTAATACATCTTGAGTGCTTGAGTTAGGATAGAGTAAGCTTTCAGATTATCTTTATTTTCTTGTAATCTTCATCATCAAGAGTTAGATCTTCAATGGGTATACTTGTAGTTTTGTAAATCGCAGCTTGATCTGCAGACAGAGTGACAAGGATGTGTGGCCCCTTGCATATTGAGATCCAAAAATCAGAATCTACACCTGTAATGTAATTCCTAAACCTGATTTTCCATTGTTTAAACTCTAATTTGTGTTTAAGCATAGGAGGTTTAGGTGTATGGCCAAGTTCTGAGAAACTATGAGAATCCATTTTTATCAAGGTGTTTAGCTTGTATAAATATCGATTAGGTGAGTTTTAAGATTATATAGTCCAACTTGTCCAAATAGTCTAAACAAATTTCAGAATCAGATCTGTTACTTTAATGAGTTTCTTGTTGTTGGTTTTTGCCATTTCAACTATTCACAGGTTCAAGAATGAAGTCTATTGTTATGTTCTTGACAGAAATCGTTTGAACAGTAACTGGTTGATGTGAATGTTTTGGTAAGAACATGTTGACAAGAGTATTTCTGCTGTTTACTAAGTATAGATGATGGAATACTCTATTAGCAACTCAATCACTAGATCAATCAAGTTCTATTCAGGTCTCGGGTAGATCTAAAAAAGAACTGAGAGCCAAAGCTCTGATACCAATTGACTAGGTTAGTGAGATTGAGATTCTCACTAAGGATCGAATATAATGACTGAGTTCTTGATTGAATGGCGGAATCATACAATCAAGAAACATTCAATGTAGAAGAAATACTCATAAATGCTTTGTATATATTAATAAAGGTGATTGATTATAATGACTACTAGGGTTTAGCAAGAAAAGTAATAATGCACCTAGTGAATACAAATATTCTAATTGTCTAAATTCTGTCACCTCATGTATGAGGTTTTCTATTCTATTTATAGGCAGACAAGATGCCTTTTACAAAATGACTAAACTACCCCTGACCTATTACATCAGAACTAGTCTAAGTCTTGATCCGCATCTCTGCTTGTTCATCCCATTGGCAATGCAGATGAGTTGACTTGATCAACATTTCTTCACTTGATAATCTGCATTAGTATATGGTCATCCGCATTGGTTAATGCGGATGAACATACTTTTTGCGCATTTGTCTGGTCATCCGCATTGCAAATGCGGATGAACAAAATCTTGTCCGCATTACTTTTTGGTATTCCGCATTTGTTAATACGAAGAACAAATACTTGTCCGTATTTGTTTTATGTCTTCCGCATTGACAAATGCAGATAGCCGTACTTGGTTTTTCTTCTGAGCATGATCTTCATCCGCATTACTTCTTGGACTTATGGGAATCCAGCAGAGCAACCATCAACTCACCCATTGAATTGGCATGTGTAATCCTTTCAGGGTCCAACAAAGTCCACCCTTATAAAGGTTTCGTCCTCGAAACCTGTTATTCTCAAACAATTGTGAGTAATGCTGTCTCATTTCCTCTTTAGTCTCCCACGTAAACTCAGATCCCTTCCTGTGCTTCCACTATACACGTACAAGAGAACCACTTAATTCCTTAACCTCTTCTCTTGACGATCAATGATCGCCACTCGTCGTCTCCCACATAATTGAGCTATTCATCTACCTTGATATCCTCTAGTTGAACAATCTTTCCTCGTCGGCTAAACACTTTCTTAGATGAGATACATGGAATGTTGGGTGATCCCACTTACTCATCTAGTAACTCTAGTCTATAGGCCACCTCTCCTACTCGAGCAATGATTCGGAAAGGCCCTATGTACCTTGGGCTCAACTTGCCCCACTTCTGAACCGAAAGATTCCTTTCCAAGGTGAGACCTTCAACATGACTCTATCCCTCACCTGGAACTCAATCGGTCTACGTGTCTTATCGACATACGACTTTTGCCTATCTTTAGCTGCCTTCATAAAGGCCTTGAACTTTCCAACTTTTCAGTCGTAGCCTCGACCACCCTCAATGATTGACCTTTTGAACTTTTCAGTTGCACAGCCTCGACCACCCTCGATGATCCCTAACTCTTTATGGCCAATATCACCCAACACCAAGTGTTCTGCATCTCCTACCGTATAGCATCTCATAAGGAGGCATACCAATGCTGCATGATAGCTATTGTTATATGAGAACTCAGCTAACGTAAGTGGTCATCCCAACTTCCTCCAAATCAATGACACATGCCCGAAGCATATCTTCCAATGTTTGAGTGGTCCTTTCTGACTGCCCATCTGTCTGGGGATGATAACCATGCTAATGGTAACCTCGTCCCCATAGCATCGTGGAATTTCTTCCAAAATTTAGATGTAAATCGGGTGTCACGATCAGACACAATAGACACCGGCACACCATGACGAGTTACGATCTCCTTAATGAAAAGATCCGCCAACCTCTTGGATGAATATGTCTCACGAATCGGTAGGAAGTGAGCACTCTTTATCAAAGATCAACTATCACCCATATAGCGTCATACCCTCACGCGGTACGCAATAGTTTCGTTATAAAGTCCATGGTGATGTGCTCCCACTTCCACTCCGGTATATCCAACGGTTGGATCTTTCCATACGGCTTTCTTGCTCCGCCTTCACTTGTAACCAAGTAAGGCACTTACTCACATACTCCGCAACATCACACTTCATACCCGGCCACCAATAATCTTTCTTCATATCTTGGTACATCTTTCTAGCACCAGGACGAATAGAGTATCGAGTCTTATGAGCTTCATCCATAATCTTCACATGTAGATCCCCAAAACATGGAATCCACATCCGTTCGAATCGAGTCCTAACACCGAGTGTGTTTTCACCCAACTTCATGACCAGACCTCTCAATCTTTCAGAGTTAAGATGATCTTCCTTCAATGCCTCATCTTGAAACTCCTTGACCTGCTTCATCACATCAAAGTCATGATCAACTGGTAAGCCTTCATCCGAATCGGCTCGGGTCTCTCCTTTCGCTAAGGGAATCCGCCACCATGTTGGATTTGCCCAGATGGTAATGGATCTCTCAATCATAGTCCTTTATGAACTCCAACCATCTCTTTTGCCTCATGTTCAAATCTTTTTGCTCGAAGAAATACTTCAAGCTTTGTGGTCGGTGAATATGGTGCCCTTCGTCCCATACAGGTAGTGCCTCCAAACCTTTAACACGAAGACCACGTCTGTTAGCTCCAAGTCATGAGTAGGATAATTAACCTCATGAACTTTCAACTGTCGGGATGCATAGGCTATAACCTTTCCTCTCTGCATCAACACACATCCCAACCCCAAGTAGGAAGCATCTGAATAAACCACCAAATCTTTGCTCCCATCGGGTAATGATAAGACAGGAGCTTGAGTCAACCTCGCCTTTAACTCCTCAAATGCCTTCTCTTGAGCTTGACCCCATACAAACATTACATCCTTACAGGTCAACTTGGTTAGTGTAGAAGCGATCTTAGAGAAGTCTTGAATAAACCTTCTGTAATAGCCCACCAAACCCAAGAAACTACGAATCTCGGATGGCGTCTTTGGATACTTTCATTGCATCACTGCCTCCACCTTTGCTGGATCCACCATAATCCCTTTAGGATTTACCACGTGACCCAAGAACTATACCTCACGCAACTGGAATGCAGACTTGGAGAATTTAGAATACACCTCTCCCTTCTCAATATCTCTAACACCTCTCGATTGTGACCGGCATGCTCATTCTCACTCTTTAAAAAATCAGGATATCATCAATAAACACAATCATTGATTTATCTAACATTGGCCGACACACTCGATTCATTAGGTCCATTAAAGTAGCTGGCGCGTTGGTTAAACCGAATGACATAACGAGAAACTCGTAGTGTCCATAACGCGTGCGAAAAGCTATTTTAGGGATATCCTGCTCTTTTACTTTAACTGATGGTAGCCAGATAGAAGATCTATCCTCGAGAACCAACTGACACCTTGAAGCTGATCAAACAGATCATCAATTCTCGGTAAGGGGTACAGATTCTTTACTGCCAACTTGTTCAGCTCACGGTATTCTATACACATCCTCATGCTACTGTCTTTCTTCTTCACAAATAAGACCAGAGCACCCCAAGGAGAGATACTTGGTCTAATGAACCCCTTATCAAGCATCTCTTGCAATTGCTCCATCAACTCTTTCATCTGGTCGGAGCCAAGCGATACGGCGCCTTAGCAACAGGATGGGCACCCAGTATCAAGTCATACGAAACTTAATCTCGCGGTCAGTAGCACTCCTAGTAAGTCTTCGGGAAACACGTCTGAAAGTCACACACTACAGGTACGTCGGTTAGTTGTGGTGTTGGCATGTCCACATCCTTCACATAGGCCAAGTAGGCACTACATCCACGCCTCATGGACTTTCTGCCACCGGCCATCGAAATCACTTTCGGACCGTAGTGACTCGATCACCATAAACCGTCACCAAAATCCTGCCAGGCCCTGTTAATCGAATCATCTTCTTGCGCACACAATATTCGCCTCGTAGTCCCCAACCAATCCTTTCTTAGGACTACATCAAACCTGCCTAAGGTCATCGCAAAGGATCTAACAGGAAACTTGTGACCTTCTAGTTCCACGTCACAACCTTCTATCATCTTGGAAATCCTGATAGACTTACCTATGGCAGTTTCTACATCAAATGGCGTATCTATATTCTTACTACTAACAGGCACTTTAGCACATAAAGCAACAGAAATAAAACTCTTACTAGCACCAGAATCAAATAACAAAGAGGCTAAAGTTTGGTTTACTAGAAACGTACCTAACATAACATAGGGGTCCGTCCTAACCTCCTCCTGCGTCATCGTGAACGCTCTGGCACTCGCCCTCTGCCCCTCTCCTCCAGCCTTCTTTGCTCCCGAACTTTCAGACCTTGGCTTCTTACAGTACCTACTCATGTGGCCCTCCCCACCATAGTTAAAACATCTCCCTTCTTGCACTCTCGTGCCATATGACCTGGCTTCCCACACTTGAAGCACACACTCAATCCCCACAGTTAAGACATCTCCCTGCTCCTTTCCACACTTGCGACACCTCTTCATCTCTGCACCAGATGTGACCACATGTTGGTCATCCACCCGTGCACCTTTTTCTTGGAGTGGCCCTGCCACATCTAAACCGCTTCCTATTCCAATTCCGGTCACCACCACCTTTCTTGCTGCCTTCAACCACCACCACAGTTCTTTCATCATACAACCTCCCTACCAAATCAACCACCAACCTAAACGTGCTTGGTCGGGCAACGATCATATGCCTACGACATCCGCCGACAAGCCCTGGATATATCTCTTGATCTTTCATGAAAAGGGTGTCACTTGATCCAGCACCAGCCGTGCCATCTCATTGAACTCAGTGGTGTATTGCTGATGTGTCATGGTTCCCGCCTCTAGCTGCAGGAATTCCCTTTCCACCTATCCATTTCCCTACGAGGACAGAACTCCTCGATCACCAACTTCTTTAGCTCTGCCCACCTCATTCTTCCGATAGCCTGGCTACCTTAGTTGGACATATTGTCCCACTAGCACAAAGCTGAGTCTACAAATGAGTGGGGCTGTAAGGCCCCATTCCTGGAGACCTCGTAGTTTGTCATTCACAGCACTTAATACATTAAACATTATAAATTTACAAGCTTAAGCAGCGGAATTACTTTAACAAAAGCCATTCATTTCATTAAAGACACTGTTGTTGAGCAATACACTATTGTTTAAACCGAATACAAAAAATTGTTTAATTCCATTACAAAAAAAACAACAATAACAAGTATGAATGGATGTCTGTCTTTTCCTGCCGTTAGCTTCACCCTCGTGCCGTCCTCATTAATGTTTACCTGCCAACTAAAAATGTATAAAAGTCAACGTTGCTGAGTGAGTTCTAGTTTTAGAAGTAATAAAATACTTTCTGTAGGTATATATATGAAAATACTCTTTTTGTGAAAACTTTATCTCTTTATACGTGAGCACGCATTAACTATACAATCAGATAATGCGTCTTCTCTTTACTGTATGCCTTGTTTACTTTGTACTCTTTTATCTTTATCTTTCACTGTCTATGTGAACCAATGAGCAATACCCTAAACTATATGTGCGGGGAATGGTGCTGGGCCCTCTGTTCCCTCAAGGGGCTCTAAATACTGTATACAAGGCTGGCCCAGTCACCTAGGTACACTGCAAAGGTCCGCCAACCTCGATTGACTGGCCCCGTGTGCATCATAAGGTAGCTAACCCGCATCACGGTTGAGCTAACGACAACATGGTCGTACACCTCCTATAAGCTTGCAAGACTTGTTAACATTTTAAATTAGGTTCACTTCTCTTCTTCATTGCTCTTTCTCTTTATTATTATTAGTAATACTTTATAAACACACCAGTAAAGTTACACACTAATAATAATAAAAATAAAAATAATAATAATAATAATAATAATAATAATAATAATAATAATAATAATAATAATAATAATAATAATATAATATGGAACCATCATAAAGCAATCATAATAATGCATGGGACAAGCATAATAAGCCCTAGTCAAACATCGTCAAACCTTAATAGCACAGACTCCAAAAATTTTCATAATAAATTCTAAGAATTTAGGCGCATCGACACTATTTGGCGCATGAGCCCTGTTTGGGCGTTTCATCACTATGCAGGCGCATCAGCCAATACTTAGCTGTTTCAACACTTAGGCACATGAGCTATTCAGGCGCATGGACACTATTCGGGCGTATGGTCCATTCGGACGCATGGACACTTAGGCGCATGGGCTATTCGGGCGTATGGAAACTTAGGCGCATGGGCTCTTCGGGCATATGGATACTATTTGGGCGCATGGCCCTACACTTAGTCGTCTGACTAATATTCTAGGCGCACAAACCACTGTTCAGGTGCATGATTTACACTTAAACTTTCTAAGGCATTTCCAGGCGCATGAGCCTTATTAGGCTCATGAACCTTCTGCTCAACATGTTTGCTAGGATATTTTCGAACCCAAATGTCAAGCCTATTTGTTCTAAGCTTACCAAGGCTATTCTAAGCATGAACAACCTATAAACATCTAAGAAACATCATCAAACATGCATAATACATACGGGTATACATACATAAACATTGTAAAATCGTTTAAATACATTTTCAGCTCTAAAGAGAGTTTAAAACAAGTAAAACTGGGGTCTAGAAACTCACTTGGTGCAACTTTGGGTGTATCTTCCTTCTAACCCGTATGCAAATGAGTTCAAACACCTAGAAACCCAAAAAACACACACACACACACACAAACACACACAAGCACATAAGCACATAACCGAGACAAACCCATCATAAACACTTAGAAACTTCGAATTTTTACCTTGAATTCAGCCTCTTCTTCTCTTCTTCTTCAAACCGAGAGCTTTTTGCTCTCTCTCTCTAATCAAATGAAAAGGGTGATGGGAAGTGAGGGTGGGTGGCGATGCCCACCTTTACACCACTTTAGTACTTTTGTCCTTTTGACTCTTTTAACCCCTCAACTTGGGTTAAATTGCATTTCCTACTTTTACTCTTCATTTCTTATTCTTCTTTTAAAAGAATAACCGGGTGTTACAGTGGCAAAATTCACTTTCTGATCTTCCCGGCATTCTCTGATGTTGAGAACAACTTCCATCTCTCTCACCCACCGGTGAGCAACAACAGCAGTGCCATTACCATTGAATGTTGGGGGCTTGCATCTTTGAAATGCCCCGTAGTTATAGCCTCGTACCGTCTCCGGCCCAGGCTCTTCTTCCTCTTCTTCGTCTTCGGAGAAAACTGTCAGTCTCCAGTCGCTCCCGTCCTCCTGAGGACCTATTCCTCTCCCTTCTTTCTCCTTCTCTTACAACCTTAATCACTTCAGTCACTACAGATGGTAGGATCATCTGCACGACTTGATGCATTTCCTCCACAACAGCCTCCTTTACTTAGGCTCTCAAATTAGCACTCTCGTCTCCGCCCTCTATGATGGATCTCGGGTTCTTCATGAACCACCTTTTCGGCCCTAGACCTTCCTCGTCACCCGTGGTTCAATGCAAGTCCACCACGACCTCCACCACGTGAAGCCTTCGATGATCTACCCCGGCCATCCTCTAACACGCTATAAAGATTCAAACACCAACACGGTCATTCAAGGGAATAGTTAGTTTATGTCAGTATAGTAAGTCCCTAATTATAGTGGCCATTATGATTAGCCACATACTTTACTCTTCATACCCGAAGCTTTCCTATACTCACTACATCAGTATCTAAATCTACTAACAACACATAAATCACATAACATGCGCAGTAATACCAGTTAACATTAAGAAATACCTGATGGAACACAACTACTTGGACTGGCTTCCCTTCCCTTTTCGTCCCATTTTCAGTTTAAGTTTAGGTTTATTTTTGAAAACTTACCCGTTTCACTTAAACTTTGGCTCTGATTCTAACTTGTAAGGCCCAGTTCCCGGGATGCTTACAGCTGGTCAATCATCGCATATAAACATATATTTGTATTAACTTACTAAAAAAATAGTAGCGGAAACATTAAAACAAGCATTTCATTATAAAAGCTTTTGCAAAATAATACATCGTTATCAAATTACACAAATACTTGTGCATTACATCACCAAAGCATTATAAAAATGGATGCCATCCAAAAAGAGCCAAGTAGCCGCCCCGTGCCATCCTCAGCAACCTTTACTTGCCAACTGGAAAACACATAAAAGTCAACATTGCGAGTGGTTCTAGTTTTAAAATAAAACATACTTTACTTTTATTAAAACCGTTCTTTACTTCTTTCAAAATCATACTATACTTTCGCACATGATCACACATCGTACGTACACCTAGATAATAACATTATCATCTTCATCATTCGTTCGTTAACTTTCTTTCATTCATCTTACGTCATTATCATTCAATTTCATTACTTTCATTCACTTTCATACATACTTTCTTACTTTCATTACTTTCGATGACATGTACAATACCCCGAACATTGTGCACGAAGCTGGTTACTGGGCCTGAGGTCTTTCACAGACTCGAACATTGTGCACGAAGCTGACTCTAGTACCTAGGGCAAGTAAATTCACCACTTATCTTTTCTCTTTCATTCTGGACCAATGCCATATGCTATACCTCGAACATTATGCACGAAGCTGGTTACTGGGCCTGAGGTCTTTCATAGACCTCGAACATTATGCACGAAGCTGACTCCAGTACCTAGGGCAAGTGGCAAGGATCCCATACACATATGGTCAATCACAAGGATTGGACCCCAGTGTGCATCCTTTTGGGGTAGCTAACCCGCACACAGTTGAGCTAACACCCTTCATTGGGTGTGAAACCTCCATACATTTGCTTGCAAGCCTTTCATACTTTCATTCTCCTTAATGCACGAATTCTTTCATTACGTTCATATTTTCATTATCTTCCACTTTACGTTACATAATACTTTTCATTTCATTCATTAACATTCAACGTAAAGCCACAGGAAAATAATCATACATAACAAGGAACATGAACATACAAACATCACCATACAAGGCACCATCATACATACATAATACATCATACATACCATCATACATAAGCATCAATCATACATCACCCATAACATCTTCTATGACTTCAAAAAGTCAACTTAGTTAGCCCTCAGAAACCTCCCAAGTCAAAGCCTACATATCCCTTTTCCAAAAAATCAGAAAATATTTCTAAGTCTTTAGGCGTATGGGCACTATGCAGGTGCATGAGCACTATGCAGGCGCATCGCCTTTCAGACGATGAGGAAACAATTAGGCGCATGGACAACTTTCAGGCGCATTGGCACTATTGGGGTGCATGAGTAATACTTAGTCTATTTTAGGCAATTTAGGCGCATGGGCACTATGTAGGTGCATAGTGCCTAGGCGCATGAACTAATGGGCGTATGAGCACTTAGTTAATTTCAGCCTATTTCGAGGCGCATGAGTACTATTGGGCGCATGAGGTTTTGGCGCATGGGACACTTAGGCAGTTATTTCTGTTGGGCGCATGCACTACTGTTTAGGCGCATGAGCTGTCTAAGTCATCCTAACATCATAATTCAGTCCCCAAACAATCACCTATCATGTTCTAAGCATAAATCATACATTCTAAGCCTTAGAAACACAATCATATCATCATGAACACATACATAGCCCAAATCAAACCCCACCGAAATCACACACATAAAGACATATGGGTATGAAACCCAACTTTTATAAAAAGTTCATACAATGCATTTCCAGCCCCAAAGCAGTTTAAAAACAAGTAAAAAGGGGATTCTAGAACTCACCTTAACAGCCTTGGGTTATGACTCTTCAAAACCTGTTTTCAATTGAATTCAAACACCTAGAAACCCGCTAAAAACACACCCGAACACATACAAACATACATAAGCATATAACTGAGGATAAAGCCAGTTAAAAACATCATAAAACACATGAATTCTTACCTTGAATTCACCTCCTTCTTCCTGTTCTTCAAAACCCGAAAGCTTTCTGCTTCCCTCTCTAAAAACGATGACAAGTGAAGTGTGCGACATATGGGCGACCATACCGCCTTTATTCACCAACTTTTCTAGATTTTTGTCCTTTTGAGACTTTTAGTCCCTCTACTTGGGCTTTATTTCCTTTCTTTCTTTTCCTTTCGCTTTATTCTTTCTTCCTTTGACTTTTAAAATAACCGGGTGGTTACACTTGGCATTTCAGTTACCAAATCATTCGTAATAAGTTTGTTCATGTTTTTAAAGTTTACATGTCACTTTTTATGCCAAAGGAAAGACTCATCACTATTTGCTTTAGATTGAAAGCATGAAACTTCTCTAAGGTGATGTGTTTGCTGCAAATCCATCTTGTACATGTTCCCTCTCCTGGGGCTCTGAGCAAGATATGCTCATGAGGAATGGCCACCCAAGCTTGAGAACAATGCAGTCATGCTCAGCAAAGAGCATGTTAGGACTCTGATCACAAAATTGGGATACACTCGGAAGATTGTACCCAAGCTCCTTGACAAAATTTACCTTTTCAATGCTGAGCTTACCATTTGTGACCTTGCCCCTTCTTATAATGTAACCTCCAGCATTTCCTTCAACTGGTCTTCCATCAATTCTTTTCAAACTCTTGGAGTAGTGGACCTATTGCCTGTCATGTGCTTGGAACAACCATTGTTAATGATCCATACATTTTGTTTGTCTTGAGCTGTTCCTGCATAAAGAAATGATTAGTTACATTGGAAACCAAGCCTCATTGGTCTGGGCTCATCAAAATAAGTTGAAGACAATGAAACCATAATTGATCCAAGCATGCTGGATGGATCATTTGCTAGGTTGATGAAGAACTTTCAGCCACTTGGTCTTCTTTATCTCCACACCACCTTGGAAGCTTAGACTTGACCTTCAATACTTCGGAAGTTTTGTTGACTTTGGAAGTTTTGATGATTCACTACAACAAGCTTTAGTTCTTTGGAAGCATCCTTCTTCCGAGACCAAAGTTCTTCCGAGACAAGTTTCCATTGTCTTCTTCTTCATTTTGGAGCTTTCGAAGGAAACAGATTTTCCTTCGGAAGCTTTTTTCTTTTTCTCCAGACTCTTAGTAGAAGTTCTTTCTTTGTCATGTGGAGAGTACGCTTTGGATTGTAGATACAATCCTTAGCAAGATGAGAGATAGTCCCACATATAACACAATCCATTTCTTCATTCTAGGAGTTTTCTTCTGAGAACAAGGCTAAACTTGATCACTTTCATTCTCCATCTTCATCTTCTCAAATGAGGTGGCACAGTGTGGGGTTGGAACTACCCTTGTAGCTTGATGGTCATGTTGTATAGCAGTGGTGCATAACTTATCAACCTTCTTCTAGATGATGGGATGACTTGGCCATGAACTAGAACTTGTGGATGGAGTTCAAGTTCATGCCCCAGCTTTAACCACTCAAATCCTGTAGAGACAAAGAGTTGTTTCTATACAGAGCTAAAAGTGGCCTTGATCTCCTGAGCCTTCCTTGCTTTTCTTTTGCTATTTCTGATCAAGTTCATTCTTTTGGACATTGGTCATCCCAAAAGCTTTACTTCCTCAGAGGGATGACCATTCTTAGAATGCTCTTCTTCACTCCTCTCAAATCCTTCTTCATCATCTCCTCTTCATCCTCTTTAGATAAGGGGTCTATGAGGGGAAGCTCATCTTCACAAGTTTCACACCTAGGAGATCTTACAGACAAGACTATGTGTGGAGGAGCTATCTCACAAGATCCTAGTCCCTGCTTATTATGATAACACACTTTTGTATGCAAGGATGAGGATATCATGTTCTTGAAGGTCTCTTCTTCAAGAACACATTTTTCTGCCTGGCTTTGCTGATCATAAGCTCAGCCTGACATTCAGTCAACTTAGTTATGAGATCCTTGATTGATTCCTATAATTTATGTGCTCATGTTAAGAAATGAAATGGTTTTCTCTAAGTCCTCTATCTTTAACTTATAATCATTTTTAGCTTTTGAAATTAGATTTTAAGATATTCAAGGACTCAAGATCAGATCTCATCTTTAAGTTATAGGACCTGTATGTATTAACTTTAGCAATACATTCAGGATTGCAAAGATGTTCCAATAACTTGGCTTCATCATGGTCAGCCATGAGTGCTTGATTTGGAGATGCATCTTCCACCTGAAAGCTCCGTAACGCCTTCTTCTTCAACAGCAACTGCAGCTTGCTGCTTTGGCTTCTCATTCTGGGAGCTCTTTAGTGTAGTTTGGTTTGGATTGAGTCTGGCCAACCATTTGCTCTTAGTGCCTTGCACTCTCTATGCAGGACCGGTGAAGGGTATGCACTTACAACACAACAACACAATAAGGAGAGTTGCAAAGAATACTTAATAGATCGAATAGTGAAACTGGATAACCTTTTGTACATGACACTAAGAACACAAGTAAATATGAGACAGACAAAAAGATAGCAAGATACACAAGTAGATGGTTTCAAGATTGTAGATATTGCCTTCTCAAGTTCTATTACAAGTGTTACAAAGCATAAAGGAAAGTTACAAGTACTTGAGATACATATACCACATCCTATAGGCGGCCATACTATGAAAGCTAGCCGGATACAATTGACTATACACAACAAAATCAATTGTAGAGTCAAAAGGTAGATTGCCTTTTGACTTGTGACTATGACATGCCATAGCTCACATCCACTATATTAAAGTACATGAAGTAGAAAGTTACAGACTCAAGAACTCAATGTACAGTTACTAAAAGCATGGACCTTTTAATCAACTCATGTAAGTTGGTGACTTTACAGAATTGCAGCAGAAAAGGGTCCAGCTTTATGTAAAGTACATCAGATAAAGCTTGCATACTAAAAGTCTTTGGAAGAAATCTGTCTTCAAATGTTGGCTTCGGAGACTTTATCTCTAAAGCTTCGGAAGACTTCATCTTTGGCTTTGGAAGATATTCGTTTTGGCTTTGGAAGATTTCACACTTAGAATATTTCTATTGCATATGTGAAACTTCTGAAGCATTCTTCTTCAATGTACTTGTGCATGCATGCAGAAGACTTTGAGTTTTTGAGTTGCATCAGCCTTAACATGTAATCCTTACAAACTACCCCTAGGTTGATGCTACCAAAACACTTTGAAGACTTCAGAAATCAACAGTCCTCATTATGATGATGACCATCCCTTTCTTCATGAGATGATCATGATCACTCAGACTCTCAAAATGTCTTCTCATGTTAAATAGATCATGTAGAGGCGGATTGAACATGTCCTGCCATGTGTAGACATCCTCAATGCCTTGTTCTCTAAAACATGCCATCTTTCCGGATTTATGGTGTATGTCAAGGACAAGATGGGTTTTCTTGATGCTAGAGGAGCTATTGAGTGGGAGATTGTGGAGCATCCTCTAGTTGCACATACTCAGGATGTTCTGACTCATCCTAAGGTTCTGAAAGGATGTTTCTTTCTTCTTCTTTGGCTTGGCTCTGAAGCCATCCTTTCTTTCTTTTTGTTCCTTTTAACTAAGAAGACTGGCTTGCAGCACCTGATTGTTCTTCTTTGTCTTTCTCATTGGGTCTTTCTCTTTCACGGTTCAGAAGGAGAGGGAGTCTAACCTTGCTGTGGATCAGAAGATGAAGCTTGCCGAGTCTTAACAGGAGGTTCAGGTTGTCTTGTCTCAGGTTGTTCAACCTTAAACTCCACTTCAGTTGGAGCTTGACTTGGAGGGGAGTGTGAGTCCATTAACTCTCCACTCTTGATCTTCTGCTTGATTACCCTGATATGCTCATCCATAGTGGACTGAGACATAGGGCCAAGTCTCCTTCCAGAGAATCCATATAGCTTGAAGAAGCTCACCATCTTCTGCATGTCTGCAGACTTCTTCATACTCTTCTGGAGGATGGCTCTTGACTTTGCAACTTCTTCCCTTAGCTTCCTTTTGGTGATCTTTCTTTCCTTGACTATCTCAAGTATAAGTTGTTGAGATACTCAAACATCAATATAGTCATAGGATAAGAGAAGAAGTGCATCTGCCTGATAGAGGCCTGAGGTTCTTGTTGAACCACATCCTCATGTGCAGGACCTTCTTGAACTGGAGAGAAAGTAGGCACATGATTGTATAATCTTTTCTATCTTGTTTCTTCTTTGATTTGAATCAGTAGCATAACATCTTCTGCCTCCTTTCTTTCTTTTGACACTTCCATGTCAACCAGTTTATTCAATTCCTCTAAGGGGAAAGAAATGACATTATCAATGTCATAGTTCTCGGTCTGCAAGTAGTTTATCCTGACTGCCCTCAACTCATCATCCTGAGTGTTCGGTCTAGGGGTAGCCCTGATAGCAGTTTCCATGAGTCTTACAGACCCAGTAGAGGAACTTTCTCCCCTTAGCTCCTTTTCCTCTCTCTCTCCTCATCCTCAATCTCCTCAGAAGTCAACTTTCTTTTCCCTTTGTCACTCATAGACCTTTGTGACTCAGGGTGGAGAGAGCTATGGCCATCATTGCTTGGTGTAGCCTCCAAGCTCTGGCCAAAGAGAGGTTGAGATGCACCTTCACCAGCGGGTGTCTCAAAAAGGGTATGAATCTCTGCAGCAGTTGATGATGATAAGATATGGCTTTCAGGTTTTGCCACTAGGCCTTCAGTCAAGGTTTCCCCAAATAATCTTAGGGTCTACCTCAACATCTAATTGACCGATGACATTACCTGATTGCCTTAGTCTCCTTCTGAAGCTGAACTCTGCAGTGATCCTGTCTTGGATTCTTGGAGCCAGCCTCTCAGCTTGCCTTGATTGGCTTTGATTGACAAGTGGCATGCTGACTAGATCTAAACCTTCATAGAAGTTCAAGGTTTGAAAACTGAATATATCTTGCTGTCCTTGAACTCTAAGAATGACGAGGGCTCTTCTGCTTTCATTATACCTCCACCTAATGATGTGACTTGAAGTGGTGGAGATGACATAGCCCTTGGTATTCCTTCCTTAAACCAGACTCTGTATGTAGGAGTCTATAGAGTCCACATCAAAGTGAACTTGGGGAAATTGCTGAGTATGCATAATTGCAAGTGAGGATGGTGAGCCTTTAATGTCCATACTCTCTGAAGAACTCCTAGGTTTTGTGACTGTAATGATTTTCTCTCCTTTTTTGGTAGCATCACCCTCTTACATAGGTGAGCTAGGAGTTAGGTCAATCACACTCACAGGTTCTTGTGTTCTTAGTTGAGCTCCTCTTAAAGGTCTCCCAACTAGTTTTTCCCTGAGATAAGAAATCTCAAGTTGCTGATCATTGACCCTGTATTGCAAGGTAGTCACTGATTGACCTTGGAGACTAAATAGGTGCATGTTTTGGACAGTTTTTGCACCTTTAGTCTTAAATTCCTCATCTTCATCAGAAGAATCATGGGGGGATGAGATGATTGGACTAGAGTCCTCACTCTCATCACCAGCTTCAAGTTCTGGCTGCTGGATTTCCTCTGCTCTGGCAGCGAGTTGAGTTGAGGTGTCAATGGGTTGAGTTGCCATGGTTGAGGTCTTAATGATGGAATCACTTGCAAAAGTGAGAGCCTCTTACATATGGACATCCTTAAAATGTTCAGAAGTGTCCACCTTAGTAATAAGTGACTGATGTGGGCTAGATATAGGAGACTCAAGAGCACTCATCTCTCTTGAGTAGGGGAAAAGAAGAGAGACTCATGGTACTCACTGAAACCTAAATCTTCATCAGTGTAAAAGTCAAGGTTGGGAATTGGTTGGTTTAAGTCCAAAGGCTGGGGATGGTAACTGTCCCCTGAAGGTTGTTCATTTGAGTGTTGAAACTCAAAGTGAAGGCTTATGGCATTTGGGCTGGTGAGCTCATCAGGCTAAGCATGAGGAACCTCAGCACTGATCATTGAAATAATGGGAGTGGTCTGCTCCTTAGGAGAAGTGGGAGCTCTAGTGTCCATTTCTAGCTGTGTGGGTGAGTATATGGGGACCTGCACAGACTGAATAGTCTGTGTAGGGGTTTGTTTGTGTTTTCTTTGGTAGGTGAGGGTGATTTGTGGCTATTTTGGAGGTTGCGATGTAGAAGGTGTGGGTTCAACACTAGCTGGTGCTGCTAGGTTGTCACATTGAGCAATGAGCTCTAACATTTTTGGGACAAGGGCTGTTTCTACCTAGAGAAGCCAGCAGTGGGCTTTCTCAATATTTTAAAGATGCCAGGCTCATCTGTCCTAGTTTAAGAATATTACCTGTTCCCCTTAGACAGTTATTTGTTTTGAAGGCATGATTTTCTTCCGAAGATAAAAGCATATATTCCGAAGGATCAAAATTTTCAGAAATCTAAGGAAAGTCTTCAAAAGATTTTCATCCAAAGAAAACAAGAGCTTATGAAAGTGATAAACTAGACAACTTTAGGACACACAAATTTTAAGAAATAATAAGAATTAGTTTTAAGAAAAACTACTCAAAGTTTATCATCCCAATAGCTGATTAAGATATTTAAATCTCTGTTCATCAAAAGCCTTTGTAAACAAATCAACAATTGTTTATTTGTGTGGACTTTGACTAGTTTAATTAATCTCTTTTCAAAATTATCTCTAATTAAATGCTACCTGATGTTGATGTGTTTGGTCCTTGAATTCTGCACATGATTCTCTGTGATAGAGATAGCACTATTGTTGTCTATATGAATTGGAGTCTCCTTAAAGTTTAATTCATAGTCAAGCATCTGATTCTGAATCCATAGCACTTGAGCACAGCAGCTTGGCAGCAGCAATGCATTCAGATTCAGCAGTTGATGCAGAGACATAAGATTGTTTCTACATTGCCATGAGACAACCCTTCTATCAAGAAATTGACATCCCCCAGATGTGGACTTGAAGTCATGTTGTAGCCACCATAATCACTATCTGTAAAAGCATACAGATTGAAGATAGAATTCTTAGGATACCACAGACCAAGTGTTGAAGCACCTTTAAGGTATCTTAGAATCCTTTTGACAGTGATAAGTAGAGACATCTTAGGGTTTTCTTGATATCTTGCACAAATACATGTAACAAACATGATATCAGGCCTGCAAGCTGTAAGATACATAAAAGACCCAATCATAGCCCGGTAAAGGTGTTCATCCACACACTCCCCCTCAAGATTAGGTCCAAAGGGAGTGGTTTCTTGCTATGGGTGTCTTAGCAATCTTACAATCAGTCATGTTGAATCTCTTAAGTATGTATTGAACATACTTTGACTGACTAATGAAAATGCCATCTTCAACTTGCTTCACTTGAATTCCCAGAAAGAAATTGAATCCCCCATGGCCTCATTTCAAATTTGTCCTTCTTCAGCTTCTCAAGTCTTTGCAGAGCTTTGAATTATTGAACCAAAGATGATGTCATCAACATATACTGAACTAGCATTAAGTCATTTCCCTATCCTTTGATGAAGAGAGTTCTATCTATAGTACCCCTCTGTATCCATGTTTGCAGAGATATGAGATAGAGTCTCATACCACTTCCTGGGAGCCTGATGCAGCCTATAAGAGCTTCATCAAGCTTGCAGACATAATCTGGATGATCAGGATCTACAAAACCATATGATTGTTGACAAACACCTCTTCATCAATCACTCCATAAAGAAAAGCACACTTGACATCAAGTTAATAGACCTTGAAGTTCTTGGATGCAGCAAATGCCAAGAATATCCTAACAGCTTCCAATCTTGCTACAGGAGCAAAAACATCAGTGTAGTCAATCCCTTCTTCTTGTGTGTATCCTTGAACAACTAGTCTTGCTTTATTTTTTATGACAATGCCTCTATCATCCTTCTTGTTCCTAAACACTCATTGGTTCCCATACTAGTCTTCCCATGAGGAAGAGGACAAAGGTTCCAAACTTTCTGTCTTTTGAATTGAAGCAGCTCCTCTTGCATAGCTTCAACCCAACTTCCATCCTTCAAAGCCTCATCAATTTTCTTTGGCTCTATTGGGATAAGAAACAAGAATGAAGACAAACATTTGCTTCATGAGTTTGTCCTCTTGTTCTTACCCCTATGTCAATATCTCCAATGATGTTTGTGGTGGGGTGAGACTTGTGGATCCTTAGCTGAGGGATCACAACAAGTTGTTAAGAGAGATCTAAATTAGAGAAATTCAGATCTGGCATAGATGTTTCTCCCACCACATCAGCACACTTATCAAGAGAAACTTGATCCAATAAGCATGTGACATCATTGATGTTGTCATCTATGGAGTGGTTATCAACATCTAGAAATTCCTGATCACTATCACTACCTCCATCATTTTCTTCTGCATTTGAAGTGTCTTTATCTGGTTGTGGAGACTCTAAGCTAGAATTGAAGGCATCCCGATGAATCAGCTAAATTAGTCATTGTGGTGCTGATAAAAACTTCATTTGCAGAGATAGTTACAATTGGAGCTGAAGATGTGTTACTTGAAGGTCTTCTTAGCTCAAATCTTGGGTCAGGATAACTTATAGGTAAATTTCTACAGACCCTAAAACAGTCTCACAAGACTTGTTAAAACAGTTGGTAACTAAATCAAGATCAAACAGCCAATGAAGACCAGAACCAGCCACACAGGGTGTGTGTTCATTGAAAGTCACATTGGCCGACTCTTCAACAATTCTAGTTTTGAGATTGTATACTTTATAAGCTTTAGCTTGAGAAGAGTATCCAATAAAGTGTCCATCATCTGTTTTTCATCAAAATTGGCAATTTGAATTTGGGATTCAAGATGGTACAAAGACATCCAAATGACCTGAGAAAACCAATGAAAGGTTTCCTCTTATGCCAAAGTTCATAAGGAGTCTTGCCATGAGTCTTAACCATTAAAACTTTATTCTGCATATAGCAGGCAGTGTTGACTGCCTCTGCCCAGAAGGTGATGGGCAGCTTAGAGTCAGACAACATGGCTCTTGCAGCTTCAATCAGTGTCCAGTTTCTCCTCTCAACAACACCATTTTGCTGAGGAGTCCTCGAAGCATTGTATTGTCTTGTAATACCCTTTTCATTACAAATGTATCAAGGATTTGGTTCTTGAATTCAGTTCCTTGATCACATCTTATGGTTTTGATCTTGTGATCAGATTGATTCTCAATCTTTAGGATGAAATTCTTTAGAATCTCAGGAGTCTCATCCTTAGTTCTAAGAAAGAAAACCCAAGTGAATCTTGTAAAGTCATCTGTGATCACTAAACAATAAGAGGTACTTCCTAAACTCATTACACTGTGGGGCCAAAGAGATCCATATGTAAAAGTGTAGGGTGTAGTGATGGATTTTCTTTCCTTAGGCTTATGAGATACCTTATGTTGCTTCCTTTTCAGACATGCAACACAATGATCATCACTTGAAACTCTTTCTTTGGCATTCCAGTTAGCAAATCATTCTTAATCAGTTTAATCATTTCTTAAGTTTACATGGCACATTCTTTTATGCCATAGGAAAGACTCATCACTATTGGCTTTAGACAGAAGCATGAAACTTCTCCAGAGGGAGATGTTTCTTGCAAGTCCATCTTGTACATGTTCCCTTTCCTGGGGGCTTTAAGCAGAATATGCTCATGAGGAATGACCACCCCGCTTGAGAACAATGCACTCATGCTCAGTAAAGAGCATGTTATGACTCTGAACACAAAATTGAGATACACTCAGAAGATTGTACCCAAGCTTCTTGACAAAATTTACCTTTTCAATGCCGAGCTTAGCATTTGTGACCTTGCCCCTTCCAGAAATGTAACCACTTTCATCTCCTCCAAAAGCACTGGTCCACCATCAATCCTTTCAAAGTTCTGGAGTAGTGACCTATTGCCTGTCATGTGCCTAGAACAACCACTGTCATGATCCAGACATTCTTGTTTGTCTTGAGCTGTCCCTGCACAAAGGAAAATGATTAGTTACATTTGGAAACCAAGCCTTACTTGTCTTGGGCTCACTAAGAGAAACAAAAGGTAATGCAACAGTAATAGATCCTATAGTTGTGATGTGAGAATCTTGAGCTGTTGTAGATGTAGAACATCCAATCACTTTGTCTTTCTTTGACTTCCACATCACCTTTGGAAGTTTGGACTTGACCTTCACACTTCAGAAGCTTTTGAGACTTTGGAAGTTTGATGACTGGACCTTTGAAAGATTCTGCAACACTACAAGACTTTAGTGCTTTGGAAGTATTCTCCTTCTGAGACCAAGTTTTCTTCCGAAGGTAATTTTCCACTTGCCTTATTCTTAGTTTTGGAGCTTTCGAAGGAAACAGATTTTCCTTTCGAAGCTTGAATCTTCTTGGAACTCTGAAAGTCCTGTCTTGTTCATGTGAAGAGTACCTTTAGGATTGTATGGACAATCCTTAGCAAGATGAGAAGTACTTTCACACATAACACACTCCATTTTCTTCTTCCCAGAGCCTTCTACTCAGAACAAGACTGAATTTGATCACATCCTTCTCCACCTTCATCTTTGCAGATGCTAAGATAGTCCTTTTGGGCTAAGGAATGTTCTTGGAGTTGGATGGTCTAGGCTGTGTAGCAGTGGTACACAATAGATCAACCTTCTTCTTGGTGTTGAGATGATTTGAACATGAACCAGAACTCTTGACAGTAGAGTTTAGGTTGATGTCTTCAGTCTTCACTACTTTAAACCCTGCAGAGATAAAAACTTATTTTTCTTAGAGTCAAAGTAGCTTGATCTCTTAAGCCTCCTAGCTTTTCTTTTGCTCTTTCTGATCAAGTTCTTTCTCATTGACTTGGTCATCACAATCTTTTATTCTCCTCAGAAGGATAGTGGCCCTTCTTAGAATCCTCCTTCATTCTCATAGAGGACTTCTTCACTATCACTTCTTCATCCTCTTCACTTAAAGGGTCTATGAGAGGAAGCTCATCTTCACAAGTTCCACACTTGGGTGATCTTACAGATGAGATTGTGTGTGGAGGAGCTATCTCCTTAGATCCCAGTCTTGCTGTTTTGATATCACACCATGTTGTGCAAGGAAGAGGATATCTGTTCTTGAAGGTCTTTTCTTCAAGAACACACTTTTCTACCCTGGCTTTGTTGATCACAAGCTCAACCTGGCACTCAGTCAACTTAGTATGAGATCCTTGATCTGAGTCCTTAATTTGTATGCTCATGATTTAGAACTGAAATGGTTTTCTCTAAGTCCTCTATCTTTAGTTTATAATCACTTTCAGACTTTCTAAAATCAGATTTTTAAATGTTTAAGGACTCAAGATCAGATCTCATTTCTAAGTTGTAGGACCTGTAGCTGTGACTTTAGCAATGCATTCATGGGTACAAAGATGTTCTAATACCTTGGCTTCATCATGATTTGTCATCAGCATCTTCCACCTGAAATCTCTAGTCAAAGCCTCCTTCTTCAATAGCAAATACAGCTGCTGCTTTGGCTTCTCATTCTGGATAGCCTTGTTAGTGTAGTTTGGTCTAGATTATGCTTGGCCACCATTTGTTCTTGGTGCCTACACTCCCTAGAAATGTGGCCCATCAAGTACAGTTGTAGCACTTGACTTTGCTTTTGTCCAGTCCAAACTTTCCACTGGTTACATTGCTGGGGAACTTTCTTCCAGTCCACTTGTAGAACTTCTTGACTTTGTGAGTGAGAATAGCCGAGCCATCTGCTGGACTACTTCCAGTACTCCAGATCATTTAGATGGATATGTCCAGGTCTTCAAGAGTGAAAAGAAAGCTGCCACAACGTTCATCAAAAGACACAAAGGCTTGAGAAGAACTTGTCTCTTGGAATGGGCTTCCTTAAGTGTAGTTCTCCCTTGGTGTCTCAGGGAAGGTGATAAAAGGACCCTTTTGTGAGTTGTCAAGGTAGCATAATGATGATGTGGGGTTCTATGCTATCCCTTTCAACCACATGAAGGCTGAACCCATTTGATGGTTGGAGTTTCCAAATGAACCTTGCATGTTCATCTACAACTGGTAGCCATTGAGAATCCCTTACAACTCTATTAGAGTGAAAGTTTTCAGGTCTCATTTCTTGATAACCACACAGTAGTGTGTCCATTGCCTAGGAAGTGAGGACATGAACTTTCTTGTAATGTCTTTGTTTTCAAGAGCAACTCCTCCATCTAATAGGGTATCCACAATCTCAATACCTGAAATATTGTTGAGTCATGGTTTCACCTGCTTTAAAGGTGAAATTTTCAAACTGCTACTTCAGGAGATCCTTCTTGTTCTCCTTAGCTTCAAAGGAACCCTCATACATCAGTTTCAATGCATCCCATAGCTGCTTAGCTGTTTTGCATTTCTTGAAACCTCTGTACATAGAGTTTGGAAGAGCAGTCTGAAGGGCTATCATGGCTTTCTGGTCAATCTCTACTCTCTTTCTATCTTCATCTAGGTAGTTAGCCACAACCTTGGGGATATACCACCACCAATAGCAAGGGGGTACTTAGGTAAGGTCCATTTTCAACAGACTCCCACATTCTTGAGTCTAGAGACCTGATGAAACCTTCCATTCTTTGGCACAAGGTGTCAAAGTCATCAAGAGTGATTAGTGGGGACTTGCTCATGGTTCCAGTTTCCATATCAGTTTTGGAAATGGCTGCCATTTCATAAGTTAAGTATTTTGTGTGTGTGAGGGATCTAAAGATGTTGATATATTATATTAAGAGCCTGGAGTGCTCTGATACCAAATGCAGGTTTGGTGAAGGGTATGCACTTACAACACAACAACACAATGAGGAGAGTTGCAAAGAATACTTAACAGATCAAATAGTGAAACTGTACAACCTTTGTAAATAACACTAAGAACACAAGTCATATGAGACAGAAACAAGATAACAAGATACACAAGGAGATGGTTTTCAAGATTGCAGTATATTGCCTTCTCAAGTTCTATTACAAGTGTTACAAAGCATAAAGGAAAGTTACAAGTACTTGAGATACATATACCACATCCTACAGCCAGCCATACTATGAAAGCCAGCTAGATACAGTTGACTAGACACAAACAAAATCAATTGTAGATTCAAAAGGCAGATTGTCTTTTGACTTGTGACTATGACATGCCATAGCTTACATCCTAATATATTATGTAAAGGATAAAGTACATGAAGTAGAAAGTTACAGACTCAAGACCTCAATGTATAGTTACTAAAAGCATGGACCTTTTCACCAACTCATGTAAGTTGGTGACTTTACAGAGTTGCATCAAAAAAGGGTCCAGCTTTATGTAAAGTACATCAGATAAAGCATGCATACTAATAGTCTTAAGAAGAATTTGTCTTCAAGTGTTGGCTTCAGAGATATTAGTATTGGCTTTGAAAGATTTCACACTTAGAATATTTCTGTTGCCTATGTGAAACTTCCGAAGCATTCTTATTCAATGTACTTGTGCATGCATGCAGGAGACTTTGAGTGTTTGAGTTGCATCAACCTTAACATGTAATCCTTACACTCTACAAAGTGTCCCATCTGGTTAAGTTATGACACTTACCTTGCTTTTATCTAGCCCAAACTTTCCACTGGCTGCATTGCTAGGAACTTCCTTCCTGTCCTCTTGTAGTACATCTTGGCTCTGTGAGTGAGAGGAGCCATCTACTGAACTATCGCCATATAATCTATGTCATCTGGATGGATACAGTCCAAGTCTTCAAGGGTGAAGAGAAAATTGCCTAAGGATTCATTAGCAGATACAAAAGCATGAGAAGAACTTGTCTCTTGGAAGGGACTTCCTTGAGTGTAGCTTTCTCTTGGAGTCTCTGGGAAGGTGATGAAAGGACCCTTTTATGAGTTGTTAGGGTAGCATATGAGATGATGTTGAGGTTCTATGCTATCCCTTTTAGTCACATGAAGGGCTGAACTCATTTGATTGGTAGAGTTACTAGATGAATTTTGCATGTTCTTCTCCATCTGATATCCACTGAGAATACCATACAACTCTGTTAGAGTAAGAGTCTAAAGGTTCTCAGCCTCTTGATAACAACACAATAATGTGTCCATTGTCTATGAAGAAAGGACATAAACTTCCTTACAATGTCCCTGTTCTCAAGAGTTACTCCAACATCCATTAGAGTATCCACAATCTTAACATACTTGAAGTATTGTTGAGTCATGGTCTCACTACTTTAAAGGTGAAGTTTTCAATTGCTGCTTGAGGATCTTTCTTGTTCTCCTTGGCTTCAGTTGAGCCCTCATACATAAGCTTTAGTGCTTCCCATAGTTGCTTTGCGATCTGCACTTCGTAAAGCCTCTGTAGACGGAGTTGGAAGAGCAATTTGAAGGGCTTTCATGGCTTTTTGATCAATCTCAATTCTCTTCCTGTCTTTATCAGAGAAATCAACCATAGCCTTTGGAATCATACCACCAATAGTAGCAGATGAGGTGCTTGGTATGTGAGGTCCTTCAACAACAGAGTCCCACATCCTGGAGTCTTGAGACTTGATAAAGCCTTCCATTCTTTGACATCAAGTATCAAAGTCTTCAGGAGTGATCAGTGGAGACTTTGGTGGTGTTTTTTAACAAAACCTCTTCCCCACCTCTTCATCTACGCGCACGCAGATGCGGGAAGAGGTTTTGAGTGTGCAGAGTGTTTGTTTTTTGAAAGATGTTTCATTAAAAAACATCTGCAGGAGGTCTGCATGGAGAAGATGTAGACCTGTTCTTCGAGATCTTCTAACCTCTTCTGACCTTCCCTATCTCCCCCACCTCCCCCATTGGCCGCCCCACCTCCCCATTGCCGCCCCACCTCCCCCATTGGCTGCCCCCACCTCCCCCGGCCGGACCACCATCGCCCCACCCCCCCACTAGCCGGACCACCGCCGCCCCACCACCCCCACCTACCGGACCATCACCGCACCATCTCCCCCCACTGGTGGCCCATCGATGCCCCCCTCCCTCCACCTGCCCTCGCCTTCCCCCCCCCCACATGCTTCGGCCCTCCCTCCCACCTCACCCGCCGACCCCCTCCCCGCACTTTGCCCACGGGTTGCTTGTACGTTTGGATGTGTATATATGTTGTATGTACGTACAGATGTGTGTGTGTGGTACAAGTACAAGAAAACAAGTGTTACAAATAGTTTAATTTAATAGGTTTAAAAAATAGGTTTAATCTAATTACAGAATTTTTTGCCATTCTACAAATGTTAAAAACAAACAGTCTTTTTCTTGCAGACTGCAGATGTTTGGTCCACCTCTTCTTATGCAGATGTCTGTAGATGTGGACCGCAGACTGCAGACGTTTTCCTGTAGAAAAAACAAACACCACCTTTGTTATGGTTTTAGTTTCCATGTCAGCTTTAGAGATAGTTACCATTTGAGATGTTAAGTATTTTGTGTGTGTGAGGGATCTTAAGATGGTGAGATCTTATATCAAGAGCCTAGAAAGCGCTGATACCAAATGCAGGACCGTTAGAAGGGTGCAATGCATTTTTACAACACAACAACACAAGTGGAGAGTATTCAATAACACTTAACAAATCAAATGGGGAACTAGAAAACCAGTTTATACGAGAACTAAGAAACACAAGTAATAAAGAGATAGAACAAGAACAGAAACAACACAAGTATTTGTTTTGAAGAATGATTATATCTCTCTATAGTTCCTTACAAGTGTTTACAAAGCAATGTCTATAAGATACAAGGACCAGAGATACTTATACTACATCCTACAACTGGCTATACTTTGAAGGCCAGCTGGATACATGATCTAGACAACAACAAAATCAATGTAGAGTCAAAGGAAAATTTCCTTTTGACTAGTGACTATGACATGCCATAGCTCACATCCTAATATATTACAAAAAGGATAAAAGTACATAAAGTAGAAAGGACATACTCAAGACCTCAATGTACAGTTACTAAAAGCATGGACCTTTCACCAACTCATGTAAAGTTGGTGTCTAATCAGAGTTGTAGCTGAAAGGTGGTCCAGCTTTATGGTAAGGTACATCAGATAATAGCATGTGTTCAAAAGTCTTAGGAAGAAATCTATCTTCAAGTGTAGGCTTGGGAAGACTTTGTCTTTGAAGCTTTGGAAGACTTCATGTTTGGCTTCAGAAAATATTGGTCTGGGCTTCGAAAGATTTCACATTTAGAATGTTTTCTAAGGAAGAGTGTGAAACTTCCGAAGCATTCTACTTCAGTACACTTGTGTATGCATGCAGGAGAGACTTTGGATGTTTTGGGTTGCATCAGCCTTACATGAAACCTTACAATCTCCATGTGGTATCCACTGAGAATGCCATACAACTCAGTCATAGTAAGAGTCTTAAGGTTCTCAGTCCTCTTGATAACAACATATTAATATGTCCACTGTCTAGGAAGAGAGGACATAAACTTCCTCACAATATCTTTGTTCTCAAGAGTTATTCCAACATCCATTAGAGTATCCACAATCTCAACACACCTGAAGTATTGTTGAGTCATGGTCTCACCTATTTTAAAGGTGAAGTTTTTAAACTACTGCTTGAGGAGATGCTTCTTGTTCTCCTTGGCTTCAGTTGAACCCTCACACATAAGCTTCAGTTCTTCCCATAGTTACTTTGCAGTCTTGCACTTCTTGAAGCCTCTGTAGACGGAGTTGGAAGAGCAATTTGAAGGGCTTTCATGGCTTTTTGATTAATCTCTATTCTCTTCCTGTCTTCATCAGAGAAATCAACCATAGCCTTTGGAATCATACCACCAACAGTAGCAGATGAGGTGCTTGGTATGTAAGGTCCTTCAATAACAAAGTCCCACTTCCTGGAGTGTTGAGATTTGATAAAGCCTTTCATTCTTTGACACCAAGTATCAAAGTCTTCAGGAGTTATCAATGGAGACTTTGTCATAGTTCTAGTATCCATATCAGCCTTGGTGATAGTTGCTATTTGAGTTGTTAAGTGTTTTGTGTGTGTGAGGGATCTTAAGATGGTGAGATCTTATATCAAGAGCTTTTCTCGCTCTGATACCAAATGCGAGACCGTTAGAAGGGATGATGCACTTTACAACACAACAACACAACTGAGGAGAGTTCTTTAGAACACTAAACAGATCAAACAAGGAACTTGTTAACTACTAAAAGAGATGCTAAGAACACAAGTAAAAGAGAGACAGAACAAGATAGCAACACAAGTAATTTTGGTTTTTAAGAATACAGTATATTTCTTCTTAAGTTCTATTGCAAAGTGTTACAAAGCATAATGGAAAGTTACAAGTACTTGAGATACATATACTACATCCTACAACCGGCCATACTTTGAAAGCCAACTAGATACATAAGACTAGACAACAAAATCAAATGTCGATTCAAAAGGCAGATTGCCTTTTGACTTGTGACTATGACATGCCATAGCACACATCCTAATACATTACAAAAAGGATAAAGTACATAATGTAAAAAGTACAGACACAAGACCACAATGTATAGTTTTCCAAAAGCATGGACCTTTTCCCAACTAGTGAAAGTTGGTGAGTCAACCAAGTTGTAGTGGAAAGGTGGTCCAGCTTAAGAAAAAGTGAAAAAAAAAATCAGATATAGCTGTACATAAAAGTCTTCGGAAGAACTCTATCTTCATAAACTTGGCTTCGAAAGACTTTGTTTTTGAAGCTTCAAAAGACTTCATATTTGGCTTCGGAAGACATTGGTCTTGGCTTCATAAGATTTTACACTTAGAATATTTCTTGTGTGAGGTGTAAAACTTGTAAAGCATTTCTACTTCAGTACTTCAGTGCATGCATGCAGAGAGACTTTGGATGCTTTGAATGTTTTATTGCATTAGACTTGTTGGAATCCTTACACTTTCATCCTTACAAACCACTAAGTGATCAACAAATCAAAAAGTGGATGAAACCAAACGAGCCTCCAGCCTATGTTGAAAGGCTTGTGTTATGGTATGAAATGGTAATGTTGAATCTTGGTTCTACAACTAATCTATCCACCATAACCCACTTGACCACTTAGTCAAACTAGTTATTTACTTTAATACTTTTATTTTTGTACTCATGACCATCCGAATCACCCTTAATTGGAGATTTTGTGCAATGGTGACAATCTTGAGGTTTGTGGATCCCTACCTCTAATACAGAGTTATATGAATATAACACTTGAGGTTTGTGGATCACCCTACCTCTAATGCATGACTTATATTATATCTATATATTACTTTATCAAAACCAAACAGTAACATCAATCAAACAATGGTTGAATGTTATGTGTTAAGGTGGATATTATACTAATCTTATGATTCCTTTTTTTGGACTTCCATGAGTGACTAATACTCATAAAGAACACAAGTAATACATGGTGTCCAATAAGTGTCTATAGTAGTATATACTTTCATGTATTCTCATATTTGTAATTTTCGTATACTTTCCAATTGTTAAAAGCTCAAACTTTGAATCCTAAACTTACACACTTTTGTTTACCTTTTAGGGTAACTTTGGTGACTCTTTTATTTAAATTCAATAATCTATTCTCATGGATTCTAATCGCCAAACCATGAGTCATACTTCACCCCTTTTGTTTTAACACTATATGGGTTGTAACGTGTATCAATTATCAAATACACTCAATTTTTCATTCAATCAAATCATTATAAAACTCAAATCATACAAACATGCTTACTTGTTATACTATTTGTTAATACATTCTAGAATACATTATCTGACAAGCAATCTAAACCTCACTTAACATGTATAGCGCTATAGGAATAGCACATCCGTCCTATTATGATGATCTATGTTAAGTTATTCAATATTTACGATCTTGGTCATTTTAATGCTAAGATTATGCTAGTGGACACTTTAGTTTGATTATTAGCTTTGCATGCTAGCCATGTATAAACTTGAGTATACTTCACTCATGTTGAGTTGAGATTTATTCACTATTATGCTATGTATTCAAACTTGTATGCTCACCAACATATTCATATGTTGACCATATTTTATACATGTTGCAGGAAATTCTGAAGCTTTATCAACAAATTCAATTAGGTGGACTTAGAAACACACCAAATCTATCATTATGTTATGTTTGTTTTATACATGTTGTAGGAAATTCTTTGAAACATTGTAATGTTATGTTGATTAATTGAAATCAAATTTAATCTTTTTTATTGTCACTTTAGTTCTATGATGTCTTTGAACAATCTATCACTTCTCGTGCGCTGATGTTTCCGTCATCGGTTGGGGTGTGACAGATTACTATCAGAGACATAGTTATAGAGATATAGGAAAGCTTCCATGTTTTGACCTAGACTATGACTCAGAACTCCCATTAATAAGGTTTATGCTTTGTTTGATTATCTTATGTTTATGCCAAAAAAAACCCTCAAATCTACCCAAATCATACTCATCATCTTATTCTCAGCTAGAAAGAAATACACCTTTACTAAGTGTAATCATGCAACGATGATGCGAAAACACTCTTATTTCACAAATGAAACAATCCCTTACTTTGGTGATGACTTTTAATCCGCCACTATTGTTTTTATGAAATTATACCATTAAGATAGGAGTGATTTCCTTACCTTGATGACAATTTCACTCATCTCATTCTTGGACCCTTACCAACGAGTTAGGATTAATTTCCTAACCTTGGTGGATAAGTACCAACATGTTGAGGGAACGACTCCACCAAGTTAGGAGTGATATCTACATCTTGGTGACTAGTCCCGTTCATTGATTTCAAATCTCACCAAGTCTCGAGATTTTGATTGACAAGTGAGATGTAGTAACTAGAAGGGTGAATATCGTTCCCCGGCTTATCAGCAAGAGTATTCCAACCCATTAAGCCAAAGCATGATTCCTGAACTCAAAATAAGTCTTGACTACTTTGGATTAGTCTTAGTTCCAAAACAGAACATTCCAAGCCTTAGTCGAATCTCTTTTATGTTTGTACTTATTTTATGCATTATGCTTTAATCTTTTTTACTCTTCAATATCGAATTATCCGAATTACGCAAATCTCTCGACCAAAAATGCTAATAAAAGAACCACAAAATTTAAAAGCTTTCATTGTTGTTTAGCTAATTCTTTTATGTTGTTATATGATTGAGAACCGATTTAAACCTACTTGCTTAGGTGTTATACTATCATGCTCTAAATATGCAAAATTACTTTAAACACTATTGATCAAGTCTCATATTCTCTTTGACTAACATTGTAGATGTCTTCTAAATCATATAGAGCTCCAAGAAAAGTTCCAATAAGAAAATGATCACTTTCATGGCTAAGAAAATGGCCCGAGTTATTCCCGATATTGTTAAACATATCAATGCCACCCCTAGCTCGAACACTTAGTTGAATCCCGAAACCCTGCTCCACAAACCTCAACTTTTTCCTATAACCACTTCAGGTCATGTGGCCCCAAACCCTTCACAGGTGAAAAGGGTGCCTCGAAGATGATTGAATGGTTCAATAGCATCTAAGTCACTTTCATCAATAGTAAATGTCCGGACGAGCTTTGGACTCGTAATACAGCTGGTGTGTTCACATCGAGGGCACTTGAATGGGGGAAAAGCATAAAGAGCACTCGTGGAAACGAAGTCGCCTTTACCCTACCATGGGAAGAAGTGAAGCAACTCATGATAGATAATTTTGCCCTACTCATGAAATGCAAAGTCTTGAAGAGGAATTCTAGAACCTTAAACAAATTGGAGGTGACAACTTGACTTACACCATTTGCTTCAAGCATCTTAGTATCCTTGTCCCTCACTTGGTCAACACCATCGATCGAGCCATAGCTAAGTACATTAAGGCCTTCCCCTATTATCTGTGAGTCCATCACCATAGTCGAACCATTACTAGTTGAGCGAGCCATCCGGTTGGCGGCTACCTTGTCCAATAACCAAGTAAAAGATGGATCTTTGTCTCTTAAAGGCTCCTTCAAAACTACCATCAAGCCATCTTTTAAACACCTGAGGAACCCAAAGACATAAAAACACCATCCAAAACACCCATCACGGCAAGAAATGCAAGTTTCAAAGTTGCAACTATGCCATGACAACACCAACAACCCAAGCTCCCATCAACTCAACAAAGAACCACCGAAGAAAACTTACACCAATGCATTTCCCAAATGTGCCAACTACCAATACCACCATCCACCCACCTCTCAGTGTCATCAATGCACAACGTGCAACCGTTATGGGCACTTTGCCTCAGCAAGTCGAAGTGGTTCTAGCCCACATGGTAACCCACCCTCGGCTCACACCAGCACCCAAAGACCCCCGACTAATGTAAATGGTCATGCTTGCTTCTAATGCAGTGATCCAAACCATCTTGCTCGTCAATGCTCTCGCATAATCAAGTTCAAGTGCAAGCGCCACGTGGACGTGCATTTAACATAAATGTGCTTCAAACTCAAAACGACAATGGCGTCATAAATGATACCTTTCTTATAAATGGAATTTATGCTTCTGTGTTATTGATACTGGTGTGGATAAAAGTTTTGTTTCCGTAAAATTTGAACCAATGTTAAAATGTACACGTTCTAAATTGCCAAAATCATTCACCATTGAAGTCACTAACGGAAAATCTGTTACCATTGATTCCATTCTCCTTGATTGCGTTTTAAGTCTTAATAAGCATGAATTTCCTATCAATCTCATACCCATGAAATTGGGTAGCTTTGATGTCATAGTAGGCATGGATTGGCTTGCCAAGGTTCATGCCTAAGTTGTTTGCTTTGAAAAATGTTAGGACCTGGTATTTGAACGAAATACCTAGAGATTAGCGTGTAAACCAGATCAAATAGTGCAGAATCCTATTTGATTGGCAATCCAATCAGTGAGAACACACGAAGAATCAATCAAGAATTGAAACTAACGTTAGAAATAGATTGGGAATCGATCTAAAGTGTTCTATGAACTTGGAGAACGAATTGGGAGGCTTCTGGACGGCTAGGGTACGTCTGGAATCGTAATTAATCAAAAGCTCTTATTTTTCACGAATTGGTTGTATTTATGGGTTGGTATTATTCAATCGTGCGACTGAACCATTAGCATGGTTCAGTCGTGCGATTGAATCATGCGGTTGATTCATCCGCACGACTGAGTGTTCAGTCGTGCGACTGAGCCAATCTTATGTTACAATCATATGACTGATCCAGTCTCCTCCAGTTCAGTCGTGCGACGAGTCATTCGTATGAAGTTATTCATGCTTATGGTTCATTCGCATGGGCCATTCGCATGAGAACTTCATTAAGTTAAGTTTAATGTATTAATTAATAACATTATGTGTAACAATTCTAACAACACAAACCTAATTAACCAATTTAATATCAACTCATTAATGAAATATTAGTCATTACAAATCACAAACAACCAATATATTTCATTAATCATATCAAATACATATCAAAATCAGACAAACAAGATCTATTACATTTCATATCATGATCTAGGGACATACATGTATCAACAAACTCCCCCTTGGACCTAGATATCTCTAATCTCTTGTTTTCTGCATAACCTCCTTGTATTTCTTGTACTTCTCCTCTTTTGTGACTCCCGTGTGAATGTCAAACACGAAGCAGAGTCGTATAACGTTCTGGAACTGGAGGGCTTGTACAATATCTTGCGTATCATAGAACACTGGCCACTTGTATAGCGTATAGACATCACTTTCCGACAAGTTTGTAAGCCACATCGGGTCGAATACCCTGATAGTATCCATTTGTTCCTCTTTGCTTAAGACTATGACCACTTCAGCTGTTCTCCAATCATAGTACCACCACTTAAAATGTGGAGTGAAATTCTGTGGCATTTCCCTGAGTGGGATTCTTGACATTGTGCGGGAGGATTCCACTTCAACACTATCTTAGGTTTGCCAGTAATGGCATCAACCTCAGACCTTCTGATATACCTAGTAGGCTGTTGGGGTCTGAAGTTAACCCATCTAGTGTGGTACTCCTTCTTTAGGGCAGCCTCGAACCAGCCTGACATCTTCCTCGGGTCAGCATACAAAAGCTTTAGTTTGGCCAGCTGGTTGAGCTCAAAACCTGGTAGAGTCTTCAGATCATGTGGGAATCTGAAGTACTCTATGACCCTGTTCTCTCTTAACTGCATATACGTTAAGATCCTCAAAATACGCCCATGCTATGATCCTTCCTGACACCTTGTGATGTTTCTTGACTCTATAGATTGGTGTAGGAATCCTTCTTTGGTGTAGTACGTTGGGCTCTAACTTCTTCAAAACATGTAGCCCACTCAGCCTTTCGAATGTCGACATCATCATTTGAGGCTTGGGTTGTGTCTTCTGCTTTCTCTGTTTCTTGCTCTATATAGTTCAACACCTCAATAGTATCGCTGACAAGGGATTCACCCAGATTGGGGACCACATTGCCCTCATTGTCAGCGTACTGAGGGTACTCCTCGGCAGTGACATCTTCGATCTCTACATCATCAACATCGTTGAGCTCTTAGTCACTAGTCGAATCGCATGTCGGAGCATCTTTTACTATCTCATCTGGATTTAGCTCGAAAAGCTCTGCGAGTTGCTCATTTGATAGATCATGAATTATTTCCCCTTCTTCAGGGGTATAATTCACTAACCTCCTGACAATCCCTTGCAGATCAAGAATCACTGGTAGCTGAGACTTAACTTGCTGAAGGGGAGCAATATCAAACTCATCTCTTTGGTAATATTGATCTGTTTGATTTAAACATTCCACACATAAATCATTAGTAATTAATCAAACAGAAAGGCATTAAGTAATATAAACATTAAATACATTGTGTTCAATTACATGATTCAAATACAAAAGAAGATAAATACATAAACATCTAATCTTTACTTTTATCTTGTATCATGGTTTCATCACTTGGAGGAGCAGAGGTAGAAGCTGATTGATCTTGTCTGTTCTTTGTCCTTTTCTCTTGACCTGTAGCAGTGGCCGATGCAGGTGCATCCCCTCCTTCTGCTTCTTCATCATCCTCAGTATCATTCATCATCCTCATCATTATCTTCATCATCTTATCTCTGTCTCCTTCCCTGATCTTCAATGGCTCCTCTTTAGATCCTTTCAGTTTTAACAGGATAATCTTCCTTGCCTTCTCCAGCTCCTCTATTTGTTTGCTTGATGTGACACTTTGAGCTTGGAGTTGGTCCATCTTGGTGCTCTGAGCAGCCAACTGCTGGGCCTGCTCCTCAATTACTCGAGCCTGCTCTGCAAGTTGGTGAGATTGTGCAGCAGTCAGGTCAGTAAGCTGGCGGATCTGAGCTGCCTTTTCCTCATCAGCCGCCAGTAAGCGCATCACCATTCTGTTAAGCGCTGACAACTGTTCCTCTACCCCGATTGGAGGTAGAGGAGATCTATAAGTGTGTGAGGGATGGGCTGAGGGTATTGATTGGTGTGACGTGGTGGTGGAGGTGGCTGTAGTGAAGATAGGTCTGTATAATGGTGGAGGTGATGAGGGAGTAAAGGATGTGGTGGTGGAGGGAAATGTGCTGTGGTGGGAGGTATGGTGGGGGCTGTGGTAGATGTGGTGGATGTGGTGGTGGGTGGATGTGGTGGAGTGGTGGTGTGGTGGATGTGTGGCTGTGGTGGATGTGGTGGCTGTGGTGGATGTGGTGGATGTGGTAGATGTGGTGGTGAGGAAGGTCACCTTACGCTTCTTCTTCTTCTGGCCATGGGGTTTAGCCATTCTCTTCTCCTTGTTCCAGTTGAGGTGGAAGCTCCCCCTACAACCCTGCCTGTGGACCCCGGAGCATAGCTTGGGTCAGTATCTGTATCTACGGAGTCTCTCGGGTGTTCACCAACCACCCTTAACCCATGTTCTGTGGGAACAACTTTCCTTCCCACAGTTCGTGTAAGTGGCTCCTCATCCGATTCATCCTCCTCCTCCGCGCCAAGAACAAAATCCTGATGAAATCCCGCTGACTAGTTACTTCTCCAGCTGTGACGGACACTGGAGGTACAGAATCAGACACAGTGCCTCTGAGTGGACTAGGCATGTCGTCTCCAGCATCCCCACTGTCATCGTCATCTGAGTCATGAGTGGGTAGAGCTATTTGTTCCACATCAGAGTCACTATCCTCGTGATGCCACTTTCGCTTTGCGGGCGCCATGTAGTCATCTCGGGCAAGATAACCAAACAACCTCCTGACAAGAGGCTTCACTTGCTTTCCCCTGTACACTTTCATCCTTCCCAGGGTAGTGTCATCCATTACCTCCAAGACTACCTCATCCTCCTTTTCCTTTGGCAGGGAGGGAAGCTTCTGATCTATGATCATTTGCATAAATCTCGGGTACATACAGAAGGCTTCCTTCCCTTTCCCCTTGATGTTCTCCACCAGATAGGTGAAGATCATCTTGGAGAAGCTGAACGGATGGTTCAGCACCAAAGAAACGTATGCATTCTGCATCTGGTACGACAGCTCATCAAAACCGCCTATTCTTGAAGCCATGCACTTGAGCAGCACGTGTGCAAGATATTTAAACTGGGGACAGAGGTTACTCTTGTTGAGTACCCCAGAATTGATGTCCCTAGAGTATTTGGCTCTGAGAAAGCATCCTCTGACAGTGAGGGGGTGTAAACGAGTTGGACAGTCAGCGTCATCCCCCAATTGTAGTACAATCCTTAGATCCTCCTCTGAAACGGTAATAGCCTCTCCAAATATGGTACTCCTGATGCAGTGAGGCTCAGATGATCTATCAACTATAGCGCCTTCCCAGAAGGCTTGTTGAATGGATCGATACGGAGTGAAGGGAGTAGATATGGCATGTGCAATCCTCGATCTCAGTAGGAATGTGATTATGCCAGAGAAATCAGCAGCGTTTCTGGATGTTAAGTCCAGATGAGCACATATATTGTGCTTTGTGCTCATAATCCATCTACTCGCCATCTATTACACAAAGATAGTAAACATTAGTACCATTTACTAAGGAAGTCATGAAATCCTTAAGCTTGAAGAAAATCTTTCTGTCATGCGATTGAGATTGTGCGACTGAGTTCAGGCGTGTGATTGAACCGTGCGAAAGGGGGTTCAGTCATACGATTGAACCGTACGAATGGGATTCAGTCATGCGATTGAACCCATACGTACCTCTGAGTGTGCGACTGGGCTCCTACGTATATACCCTCATGCGGTTACACCAGTCGTGCGACTGAACTTCATACGCATGGTTCAGTCATGCGTTTAAGCAGTTTGAGCCCTTCAGTCGTGCGACTGAAGTTCATCACGCTGTCCATTCGCATGAAGAACAGACTGTTCAATTCAAAATTACTTTTTCACCATTTTTGAGTTTTAGACATCATTATCTGGTTCATTTGACTCGCATTCATTCTTAAACCACCTAACATCGTTACTTTCGTTTGTGAGTCATTTAGGTAGGTTATTTAGTCACTTAAGTCTCGGTTACTTTGCGAGTCCGAATGTACCGTGTTTTTCATCAAATTAACGTTATGGGAGTGCATGTATACAGTAAATTACCTGTAGAGTCGATGTAGATTGGTCAGTAATCAAGAAACAGGGTTTTGCGATCAATTGAAATTTTTGCAGAGTTGGGTTAATACGTGCGATTCAGGGTGATTTTTGAAGGTGGTGAGTCTCTGCGACCGACTCCCCTTCTATTTATATTAACCCTAGATTCAATCGTGCGACTGAGCTCATACGCACCTTTCAGTCGTGCGAGTGGGACTCAGTCGTGCGATTGGTTCAATCGTCCTTCTTTAGTCGTCCGACTGTCTTAGTCGTGCGACTTAAACCACTCATTCTCCCTTAATATCCGACTGTGCCAATCGTAATGGGCTATTCAGTTGGAATAGTGTCCATATCATGGTCCTTCGTGCGAATAGGTCATATTTATTAACTTTTCTGCCATTTGAATATTAACTTTTAAAATCCCTTTAATTGCAGATTTTACGTTATGAGCAGTTGATCATCTAGACATGATCGTTTGACTTGAAACCCTTTTAATTATCACCCAAACGTGACCTGATTTAACTTTTATACCTAGTGGTCTCTTCAAACTGACCCTGTTAGTGAGTTGACCTTACTGATTTTCCGATGTAATCCGACAAACAACCAACTAAAACAACTTAGTTTTTGGATTAATTGAAAATTAACTAAAGACTAAAAATTTGTTTTGCTTTTGTGAGAGATAAGTCCTGAGATGGAATCTAACTATGATTTGGTTCCGGAATGGACGCTCAACTTAGATTGACCATACCTGGACCAATTCCATTTGGAATCTACAGGCCGTTCAAATCATTTTGGCTTTGTTTTATAAAATCTTTGTATGCTCAATTCTTGGTGTTCATCCAGAGTCTTTGCACTTTTGAGAATCATACTGAAGCTCTTATTTACCACATTGAATCAGAACTTTCAGAATTCTATCAACAATGATTGTCATAGGTTTTGTCCACTTAAATCCCATACACAGACTTTTGACCCAACTGTGAGGTTTAGGTTTTATTATTCAACTAATATTTTTTGAATGGGGTTTGGGGATCCCACACTGAATCTGGTAAGCAACTTCCTCAGGACTTTTGAGTGTTCTACGGTATTATTACAATTCTAGACTACCTTAGAAGCTGTCAAAGAGAACCTGACAGGATCAGTGATCACAAGTTTGATGTATCAGAATATAAAGCAGCGGAATACAACACGAATTAGACAAATTGTAGCAGCAACAATCGATACTTGTAAGCGTTAAGATCGCATACGGTTATAGGGAGAATATGAATTTCTGATTTCTAGAATGTTTATAGATGTAGAATATTCTAATCAAATCAATCATCATTCCATTCAATTGCTCATATCACTCACTATTACAATGGGTTGTCACTCCTTATATAGAGTGCAACAGTCACTGCTGTTATCACGGAAAGTGACAACTGGCAGATCCAATACAGAAATAACTAAATCTTACAAACTACTGAAATGTTCACAACTACTGAGAACATATCAGCAAGTTAAGTACAAAATATAAAACTACTGAAACTACAACGACTGAAGAACAAGCTCTTCAGTCGTTTTACAAAACTACTGAAACAAAGAAAATAAAACTACTGATATCACAAACTACTGAAGAAGTACTCTTCAGCAGTTGTGACTACTAAGAAGTACTTCACAGTTGTGACAAACTACTGAGGCTTCATACTTGATCTTCAGACTTTGACCTTCAGGCGTTTCATCAGCTGATGACTTCAGTAGATATCATCAGCTGATGTCTTCAGTCTTTGTCTTCAGACTTTACATCAGTTGTTGATCTTCAGCACTTGTGAACTCTTCAGCTGTTGTTCTTCAGTACTTTGGTCTTTCAGCTTCAGCACTTGTGTTCTTCAGCTGTTGTACTCAGCACTTTGGTTCTTCAGCAGTTAAGGTCTTCAGCACTTGATCTTCAGCTGTTGAAGTCTTCAGCACTTGTCAAACTACTGATGAGGCTTTCAGCAGTTGTTGTGATACCGTGTGGGACTTAGAGGTTTTCTGATCTTGGCTCATTGGTTCTTTTGGTCCAACAAACTCCCCCTGAACCAATGCAGCCAAAACCTCTAACTTATTTATACTCCCACTTATTGATGGCAAAAATGTTGGTCTTTTTCCTTCTTGATCAGTAGAGAAGATGACCCATGTACGCTCCGGCCTGGGAAGAACCTCAAATATTTGTTTGGCAGAGTATGAATGGGAACTCTGTTTTGGGGAACTGGACACAGAGTTGTTATCCCATTCATGAGATTCACTTCCCCATAATGAGTCTGTATGACTCACGAACATAGGCCTCAAGGAGAACAATTTGTTCCTCTTGAGAGAGTTCTTCAGCTCCTCCTTCGAAGAAGAACTCTGGACCATAGTACTCTGATAAGTACTTCATGGTCCTGCCATTTCAGCTCCACCGTAGTTACCTCCCTGTATACAAATTCATCAGGATGTTGCCTTCAGGAGTAACTGGAGCTCATTCTTTTGGATGTCTTCAAGCTTTTTGTATAACACCCCTTCTTAATCATCTTGTTTTCTAGTAAGCTTGAGGTGTCTTCTTTGCTTGGTGAGCTTTCTTGAATTCATCAATGATTTCCCAAGGTGAGACTACAACCAACATGATGGTAGATTCTATTGTTTTTCGTACTTGGCCGTTGTATCTGTGTGGGATAGTTCTTTTATGGATTCTAGAACTCACCCTGGGGTCTGGCCATACTCTCACTCTCTCCTTCTGATACTGAAAGGTGTGTCTGAGAGTGTACAGCCTTTGAGCATGCCCTTTCATGGCTTGAATAGATGATGACTGAGGAATTCCTTGTCAACCATCTTCAACAGTTGCTCATCGTGCTGTTTCTTCTGCTGTTCTTCTTCTTCTATCTTGACTCTGACCATTTCCCTTTGAGAGTCGGTGTGATCATGGATTGACTCTGGGGTTTTGGTAGCTTCAGAACAGCAGAGAGTGGCAGACTATCATCTTCATCCTCTTCTTCTCTTCTTCTTCTCCATCCTCAGCACCCTTCTCCTTCTACTGGGGTACATCACTGGATGATGGTTGGGTTGGTGAAGGGATTGGTTTTGAAGAGAGAGGATGTTTGGATTTTGGCTTAGAGGTTGGTTGGGAGATTTGAGGGATAGGATCTGTTTGAGTGGGTGGAAGGGAAGTTGATCTAGCATCCTTGTAGTTAATTTTGCTTTGTAAGTTTAGCCATCTCTAACCTTTTGCCAGCCCCAGCCTCATCAAGGGCTTCCACAATGATCCCTTTGTTGAATTGCTCAGACAGACAGATTCTGGTGGCTATAGCCAGAATGCTGTCCCTGGACCATGCGCGGATCTCCATTAATGATCTTCCCAAGTATTTTGCAATAAAGCGGATCATTATTTCCAACCTCTCTTTCTCAAGAGCATCGTACCTGCCCATCGGTTTGTATTTCTTGTACCTCTAACCTTCTGATCTCACTATCCAGTGTGGCTGTGTCAAACCCCTGCCTGAATAGTTGTTCAATTATTTTATCCATGGAGCGGCTGTGTGTGGTGTCAGCTTCTTTGACCAGCTCCTCCAAGGATTTTTCTTCAGCAGTATGATCATCAGCACTTCTCTTTCGCTTGTACGTGAGCAGAGGTTGCTTTTCTTGTTCCTCCTCTCTTCCTCAGATCTCTTCCTCTTTCTATCTTTCACTGCAGTACTCTCCCCCCCTTTTTGGTTGCATTGGAGGAAGGGGTTGGTACCGCAGAAAGAGTCTTGTGGACAGCAGCATCAACCAGGGCTGTAATGTTGAGGAAAGCCTCTCATCAGGGCTTTGATCACTATATCAGTGATTATGGGGGTGATGAGAGGAGGGAATTTTTGAGTGCAGCACCTATTTGCTCAGGAGGGTTCTGTTCCTGAGAAGTAGGGCCTGAAGCAGAGGCAGGTGGTTGATTTTGGGGTGGCTCTGTGTTTGGGAAACCTTCAAGGGAAGGTGCCATCTGTGGGTGTATGATGGTGGCAGATGGACTTGCATCCTGAGACATCTTGGCCAGCAGCTCTTTGAGTCTGCTAACCTCATCCTCTAGAATGGTGTTTTGAGCAACTACATCAAGAAGAAGCTCAGGTCATCATCAGTTGATACTGAATCACCTGACCTCCTGCTTAGAGCAGGATGGACATGCACTGGGTGTAGACCAGTTGGTGCATGTGCCCCTGTGCTTGGTACTGGGGACTTCCAGCCTCAGGACAATGTCCATCATCAGCTGTTGCCTCTAGGGAGGTCTTAGCAATGTTACCAGCCTCACTCTGGTCATGTGCTGAGTCAGAGGAGGTGGCAGCCTCACTAGATATTCTAAGCTCCTTCTCTACACCAGGAGATAGAATTGGGAAACCCCTGTGCTGTGGGTTCTCAGGTGCACTGTGTTCCTCCCCCTCAATTGTAGAGGTATTCCCAGTTGGAAGTGGTTTCTGGGGAGGGGGTGAGGAGTGCAATTGAGTCAGCACTTGTGCAACTATTAAAGTTGGGCTGTGAGGGGCGGTTGTTTGGGGTAAGGGGTAGAAGCAGTGTGCACCTGGGGTGGATGGTGCTCTTCAATGGCAATCTCCTCAAGTGAGGAAGATCCCAGATAAGTAGGTGCCCCTTGGGTTGCTGCAGGCTCCTGTTGAGAGGAAGCCTGAGCGGCTGTGGCTGGAGGAGTCATTGTATCCACTAGGGGGTTTGGACTAGTGGATATATCCTGCGTTTGTTGTGCAGGAGCATCCTCAGGGGACTCAATTCCCTGAGTAGCCTTTTGGGTTTCTTTTTGGTGGGTTTGGTGGGGACATTGGATTTGGAGGTGGTGGCTGTGGGTTCCAGCTGCGTGGGTTTTCGCAGCTTGGCAGCCAGTTTGAGTGTCCGGTCGAGTTGTGCCGGAGTATACTTCTGGCAAAACAGCCGTAGCAGGGACTCCCAGCCAACAAGTCCCTCAGCATTAAGCTGGTCTATAATAATGCCATTATGAACCGTGGATAGAGTATCCAACGGTTGGCAGTTAGTTTTTGAGCCATATCTTTGAGCTCTGAAAATATTAATTCTGAAAAGTTCAGTGGTTGTTGCTCAAGGATAGAATACATTACCTGCTGCCATTTGGTGGACATTTGATCCCAAGACGATGTCTTAGGGGCCAAACATACATTGACCATGTGAAAGATCAGGCGCTCAGCGTCATTAAAGTGTTTCTTCATGATGGTGGTGGCACTGAGATCACCTTGATATCCATGCTGAGCAATGATAGATCTATGGTGCCCTTCGGATATCCAGCAGAGAGGTAGCATCACTCAGTTGAAGAATTTTACGGATTGTTGCAGGAGTAATCACTACTTCTTTGTGTTGACGACTGACCGGAGGGATTGTGTGTTGCTCTCCTCAGTAGTAACATTAACGTTCATCCAAAATTGGTTCAAGGATTCGGCATGTAAAACGGGGTTCAGAAGGAATGCCTTGTTGTATGGGACTGAACCATAAGATCGATAGCAGTATCGAACTTAGTCCAGATCGGCGATTTTGTGAGGTAGGCAACACAGTTGTGTCGCGGTTTAATTTGCATAGACGCCATGGAAATTTTTTGGAGAGGAACGTTAGGTTTGAAGAAGATAAGCATGGAGAGCTCAGGTTAAGGGTATTTATAGGGTACGGGTGAGGAAACGACTGAAGGATGTGGTGTTAGTCATCAGTAGTTTTAAACGACCGTTGACATGGTATTATCCTTTCAGACGTTGAAACAGCTGAAGTCGCGGTGTTAGGCATCAGTAGTTTAGAAAACTACTGAAGACCGTGGTTTTGACTTCAGGTGATTGAAACAACTGAGGACATGGTGTTTGTCATCAGTAGTTATGAAACTACTGAAGACAGTGGTTTTGTCATCAGCTGTTGTAAACAACTGAAGACTTGGTATTGGTCATCAGTAGTTATAAAACTGCTGAAGACGTGGTTTTGCTTCAGTTGTTTAAAATGAAACAGCAGTGGTACAAACGACTGAGGAAAAGTTCTCTTCAGCTGTTTTCGTCAATTCTTAGCTTTTCAGCTGTTTCAAACTATCCTCAACACATTCATCAGTCTTTATGGCTGATTTCAGTTGTTTCATAGGACATCAGTACTTATCTGTTTTTACTGTTTCAGTAGTTATGACTACATCAGTAGTTGTAACTACTTCAGTAGTTTAGAGCAGATGAAGTACTTCAGTACTTGTGAGACTTTTAGCCTTCAGTAGTTATAAAACTACTGAGGTTAAAAGAGCTCATCAGTACTTATATGTGACAGGCACTCATGATCATCAATATGAATTACTGAGATCATCAGTAGTTGTCACCTATTCTAGCTGCAGCATACCAAGCCTTAACACCAGGTTTTGGAAAGTTGAACTATCCAAAGGCTTAGTAAAAATGTCTGCAAGCTCATCAGCACTGGCACAAACTTAGGATCAATCAGACCTTTTTCAAAACAATCTCTTATAAAATGATGTCTGATCTCTATATGTTTGGTCCTAGAGTGCTGGACTGGATTTTTGACAATGCAAAGAGCTGAAGCACTATCCATTAACAATGGAGTCTTAGTCTCTGTAATGCCATAATCCAAAAGTTGGTTTTGAAGCCAGAGTACCTGAGATGTACAGCTTGCAGCAGCAATGTACTCTGCTTCCGCAGTGGATGTAGCAACTGAGGTCTGTTTCTTGCTCTGCCAAGAAATCAAGCAGTTGCCTAGGAATTGACATCCACCAGAAGTTGATTTCCTGGTCAACTTACACCCTGCATAGTCACTGTCAGAAAAAGCAACTAATTTACCAGAATGTCTGGTAGAATACCATAAACCTAGAGATGGAGTGCCTTGCAGATATCTAAAGATCCTCTTGACTGCAATCAGATGAGACTCTTTAGGTGCAGCCTGAAATCTAGCACAAACACATGTAGCAAACATAATATCTGGTCTAGAAGCTGTTAAAACATCAAGGACCCAATCATACATCTGTAAAGTGTTTCATCAACCACTTTACCTTTCTGATCTGAGTCCAGTTGTGTGGTGCTGCTCATGGGAGTAGAACAGGGCTTACAGTTTTGTAAATCAAACTTTTGCAAAAGATCTTTTGTATATTTGGATTGATGAATAAAAATCCATCAGCCTTTTGTTTGATTTGCAACCCCAGAAAGAACTGTAATTCTCCCATGGCACTCATTTCAAACTTCTGTTGCATCAACTTTGTAAAGGCATCACACAACTTTGGATCAGAGGATGCAAAAATAATATCATCTACATAAATTTGAACAAGTAGATTATGCTGCCCAGCTTCTTAATAAATAAAGTCTTGTCTATGGAGCCTCTAGTGAAATTGTTTTCCAGAAGAAAGTTTGATAATGTCTCATACCAGGCTCTGGGAGCTTGTTTTAACCCATAAAGAGCTTTATCAAGCTTATACACCCAATTAGGATGTTATTGTCCTCAAAGCCTGGAGGTTGACATACATAAACCTCTTCTTTAACTTTTCCATACAAAAATGCACTTTTGACATCCATTTGAAAGACTTTAAGTTTTTGATAAGCAGCATAAGCTAAAAACAATCGAATTGCTTCCAGTCTGGCTACAGGGGCAAAGGTTTCATCATAATCAATACCTTCTTCTTGTGCAACCCCTGAACAACCAGTCTGGCCTTGTTCTTAACAATAAGCCCATTTTCATCAGTTTTGTTCCTAAACACCCATTTAGTGCCTATTGCACACTTACCTGGAGGTAGAGGAACCAGTTCCCACACTTGCTGTTTCTTGAACTGAAGAAGCTCAAGCTGCATGGCATCAACCCATCCATTGTCCTTTAAAGCAATGTGATAATTCTTTGGCTCTTGCTGACTGATGAAGAGAGCATAGAAGCAGAAATTTGACAATTGACTTCTTGTTGATACTCCAGCAGTGATATCACCAATGATTTGAGACATGGGGTGATTCTTCAGATCTTGATACACAATGAGATCTGTGCAAGTGTTTGTAGCCGGTTCAGCAGCAACAGATGGTGATGGTGAATCATTTCCTTGAAACCAATCAGTGGATGGTAATTCAAAGGAAGTTGAATTCGAAGAAATCTCATCAGCATTTGTTGTGGATGGTGCTACTGGCGCTACAGGAACATCAGGTCTAGTTGAATCAGGCAGCTGATCACTAAACCTGAAGAGGTGAGTACTGCAATCATCATCATCATCAGCAGTACCACCAGGTGGTGAACTGTTGACAGGAGCAACAGCAGGAGTTTGATAAGGAACATATTGCAGTATGTCCAGATCAAATAACTCCACAGGACTTTGTGGAATCTTGTCCTTTGGAGATTCATTAAACTTAACATGTAGAGTTTCTTCAACCATCTTTGTTCTGCAGTTGAAGACTCTGTATGCTTTGCAAGTAGATGAATAACCAACAAAGTATCCTGCATCCACCTTAGGATCAAATTTGTGGAGTTGATCCTTTGTGTTGAGAATAAAACAGGGACACCCAAATGCTTTGAAAAATGAAATCAGTGGAGCCAAATGATGGAGAACTTCATATGGAGTCTTCATCAACCTCTGATTTACTAAAACTCTATTTTGCACATAACAAGCTGTGTTGACAGCTTCGGCCCAAAAGGTCAATGGCAAACCTGAGTCAGCCAGCATGGACCTTGCAGCTTCAATGAGAGTCCTGTTCTTTCTCTCCACTACTCCATTTTGTTCCGGAGTCCTTGGAATGCTGAACTGCCTTTTGATTCCCTTTGAGAGATAGAAGTCATCAAGTGTATGATTTCTGAACTCAGTTCCATTATCACTCCTAATACACTTGACTGGAAGGGAATACTGCTTCTCAATGTACAGCACAAAGTGGATAATCTTCTGAGCAGCCTCATCCTTTGAATGTAGAAAGAAAGTCCATACAAATCTGGAGTAATCATCCACAATTACCAGACAGTATTTCTTCTTTGCCATGCTCATTACTCTCACAGGACCAAATAGATCCATATGCAGTAATTGCAAGCAGGCAGTGGACTTGGACACTTCAATAGGAGGAAATGAGACCTTGTGCTGTTTTCCTTTTAAACAAGCAGTGCAAGTTTCATCACAGTGGAACTCCTTTATTGGTAAGCCTCTGACTAAACTATTGTGGCTAAGCTGATTCATGTTTTTGAGATTAACATGACCAAGCCTCCTGTGCCATAGTTTAGATTCTTGAAAAGAGGCTTTGGAAAATAGGCAAGGATGCCTTTGAGATCTATCTTCTTAGAGAGATCTAAGGCATACACTCTTCCTGTCCTGTTGGCTTTCAGGAGAGTGTGATCATCCAACACCTTGTCAATCAAGGGCAAAACTTTGGATGACAGAATCCTACAGTTTTGACTTGTGAAAAGGGCAACATGGCCTTTATCACACATTTGACTGACACTCAAGAGGTGTACTTGAGATTTTCCACATGATTAACATCATCAAATTTGATTTCTCCATTGGAGACAAAGCCCTTACCGATGATGTAACCCCTAGCATCATTGCCAAAAGAGACAAATCCCTTCTTTCCTTGAGAGTAGTCATGAAGAAGAGAGATGTTCCCAGTCATGTGCATGGATCCCCCACTGTCTACATACCAGATGCTATTTTGGCATGTTGAAGAACCCTGCAATAATAAACAATCAGTTAGTTTTAGAGACCCAAACCTTTTGGTTTTGGGCCTGGTCTCATCAATAGATGGTAAACTAGCATGTTTATTTGTAACAACAGCCTGAGAGGAAGAAGATGGTGCAGAAGAGGAGTCCTTTGGCTTAGACCTCCTTTTCTGTGGTTTCAACATAGGAGAATCTAGTTGGTTAACTCTACCCAACAGATGTTGTACCATCATCACCAGCTGTGTCTGATTTTGTGATAAAGCTTTCAGCTCATCAGACACATTGCTAGTGGAGTTAGATAAGGTCCTATGTTGCACCTTCTTCTTTTGAGCACCCTCAGCTGTCACCTGTTTAACTCCTTCCTTTTTGGATTGCTTTAAGGACTTAAGGGTTACAGGATTTGATGTTGCTGATACAAATGTGGTCTCAAACTCAGTTTTCATTTTTACCATTTTCTCATTAATTTCTTCCTTTTGTTTGAGTTTGGAACCTCTTTTGTACCAACAATCATCTGTAAGATGATTGAACAAACCACATACTTCACATGGTTTCTTCTTCATCTTAGGTTGATCATCAACTAAAGATGGTGAAGCAACAGAAGACTTGTTCTTCAATGCTTTGGAAGCATTGGTTGCTTTCTTGACAGCATCTTTAGTAGTCTTCAAACTCTTTCTACTGCCAGTTTTCTTCTCTTCAGTACTGACAGCAGTTGAAGTTTGAACTTCAGGAGTTGAATCCTGCTCTCCAGTCCTTTCAGGACCTTCAGGATTGACTCCTGAGTTGATCAACTTATTGATCATGTGAATGTCAGCATTTGGACCATCAACATCAGCTGATAGGTTCAGGAGGACTTGATACTGACTGCTACTTCTGATTGTGCTGTATCAGAAGGTAGATCACATGACTTGATGGATTGGTTATCACTCTCACCATCATTCTACCTCTGCTCTTGGGGTAAAATCTGTAGGTGGAGCAGTGTGATTGTAACCAATTCCAAACTTCACATTTGAAGCAGATTGCTTACTAAGAAGCATTTCAAAACCTTTGCATGATTGTACCCATCTATCACACTCGACCTGGGTAACTGCAAGGGTTTCTTTGAGATCTTTGTACTTCTCTAGAAGTACATCTTCTCTAGCCTTATCATCAATTATTTTGCAATTCAGTTTATAAACCTCATCATTTTTATCTTTGAGCACAAACTCAAACTCAGCTTTGTTTTTGGAAATTACTTGTTCTAGCTCAATGTTCTTATTAATTAAAGCTACATTTGCTTCTCTAATGGAAGCAAATGCTGCTATGCATTGTTCAGAACATAATTTGGCTTTTGCCTCAGAGGATACCTGTGATACCTGAGGTGTAGAGGCATTGGAAGATGAAGTATCAGCAGACTCCAAAGCCATAAGAGCTAGATTCCCAAAGGGACTGTCACCACCATGTTGACCAGCACCTGAGAACAGTTGATCATGACCAGACAAGTCATCTGGTAAACTGCTCCAGTCAACAACTCCTGGGGTGAAGAAGCTGTGTTGTTGAGATGAAGGTTGTTGATGAGATAGGGAAGGCTGAGGTTCTGGTAATGCATGAGGTTGTGGTGTCATAGGAACTTGAACTTGACTTGACTGTGGCATGTAATAACAAGGGTACTGATAAGGCATTTGACCCTGAGGAACAAAATATGCCGGAGATTGTTGTTGAGGATGATGACTAGATGTGACAGGATGTTGCCCTCTGTTTTGTTGACTGTTGCCAGGAAAAGTCACAAAGGGTGCAGTAGAGTTTGATCCAGTTGATCTACACTCTCTTGCAAAGTGTCCAAGCCGTTGGCATTTGTGACACCTCAACTTGCTCTTGTCAAAACCAACTTTGGTTTTGCCAGAGAGTCCTGGGAATTTTCTTCCAGTTCTTTTGTAGAACTTCTGAGATCTGATATTTATCAAGGCCATTTGGCTCAAAATATCCATCTCTTCTAAGTCATCATCAGCAATCCCCTTGAGATCATCCATATGAAACATAAATTGTCATTATTACCTCCAGTAAACTGACCATCAACACTTACAAATGCAGAATTAGAAGTGCTCGAAGAGAAATTAATATGCTCATCATACTGGCATTCAGATGCAGCATATTCTGACTCATGACCCACCAAGGCAGTGTTGCCTTGTATAAAGTCTTCAGTGAGCTTTCCAGATGAAGACAGCTTTCTCTTCTATCTCTCTCTCTCAAAAGTGAGCAATTTCCCATGGAGTTGGGTGAGAGATAGTTTGTCCAAACTTGCACTGGAGCGTAGGACAATAGTATATGTGTCCCATCTCTCAGGCAGTGATCTGAGAAATCTGTTATTCATCTGAATATTGGTGTATTCAAGTTTGACCATTTTTAGTTCAGAGATCAAACAAGAAAACCGCTCATATTGTTGAGTCAGTGTCTCACCCTTTCTATGAGAGAATGTCTCATATTGTTGGGCAAGAATTTCTCTATTATTTGCCAAGACCTCATCAGTTCCTCCAAATTGTTCTTTCAAAGCAATCCAGAGGTCATGGGCAGTTTCATGATGCATTAGCCCAGAATAGATTTCATTGGGCAAAGCCATGGCCAGAATTCCATGGGCTTTTGCATCAATCTCAAGCAACTTTTTATCCTCATCTGAGTATTGCTCCCTCCTCTTCGGAACCATTTGATTGGTTTCCGGGTTATTCACCATAGGCTTGTGTGGACCATGTACCACAGATGTCCAACACCCTGCGCTGTTAACAGACAGGTGATGGAGCATACGTCTTTGCCATATGTTATACTCATTCCTAACCAGCATAGGAGGCTTGGTTGAGGAACCAGTATTGTGAGGATCATTGGAGGGAGTGGTCATTTTCAGTTCAAAAACAGTTTAGTTCAAGTTTAAAAGAATTTTAGACAAACCACAACAAACTCAATGAGAACCAAGAAAAGATCTCAGGATGAATGAGCAGAAATACAGAAAAATTCAATCTCTATAACCGTTTCTTGCAAAAACAAAAGCTAATTCAATCAAACTTGGATCTTGAATAGCAGTTTCAATGATCAATTATTAGATCGATCAATGATTAACCTGCTCTGATACCATTTGACAGGATCATGATCACAAGTTTGATGTATCAGAATATAAGCAGCGGAATACAACACGAATTAGACAAATTGTAGCAAGCAATCGATACTTGTAAGCGTTAAGATCGCATACGGTTATAGGGAGAGAATATGAATTTCTGATTTCTAGGAATGTTTATAGATGTAGAATATTTCTAATCAAATCAATCAATCATTCCATTCAATTGCTCATATCACTCACTATTACAATGGGTTGTCACTCCTTATATAGAGTGCAACAGTCACTGCTGTTATCACGGAAAGTGACAACTGGCAGATCCAATACAGAAATAACTAAATCTTAACAAACTACTGAAATGTTCACAACTACTGAGAACATATCAGCAAGTTAAGTACAAAATATAAAACTACTGAAACTACAACGACTGAAGAACAAGCTCTTCAGTCGTTTTACAAAACTACTGAAACAAGAAAATAAAACTACTGATATCACTACTGAAGAAGTACTCTTCAGCAGTTGTGACAAACTACTGAAGAAGTACTCTTCAGCAGTTGTGACAAACTACTGAGGCTTCAGTACTTGATCTTCAGACTTTGACCTTCAGGCGTTTCATCAGCTGATGACTTCAGTAGATATCATCAGCTGATGTCTTCAGTCTTTGTCTTCAGACTTTGTACATCAGTTGTTGATCTTCAGCACTTGTGAACTCTTCAGCTGGTTCTTCAGTACTTTGGTCTTTCAGCTTCAGCACTTGTGTTCTTCAGCTGTTGTACTTCAGCACTTTGGTTCTTCAGCAGTTAAGGTCTTCAGCACTTGATCTTCAGCTGTTGAAGTCTTCAGCACTTGTCAACTACTGATGAGGCTTTCAGCAGTTGTTGTGATACCGTGTGGGACTTAGAGGTTTTCTGATCTTGGCTCATTGGTTCTTTTGGTCCAACAAAGCCAGTCCTCAGGCCATTGCCATCGCACAGCCAGAGGCGCAAACAACAATGAATTCTAGAATATCTAGTTATGCTTATCTCAGGTCAGTGCCATCGCACAACAGAGAGGCAACCAACCTATCTCCTTGTTAGAGCACTTAATTTTATTTGCAACCAAATGCACCAATAACATAAGTCATTAGCTTGATAGCATTTTTATTTCATTTTTTCATGCTTTGCTCTATTTATGGTCATCCGCACACATTTGTGGCGTTACATGCTCATTCCCCCCTTATTGAATATAGTTGATTGTTGTTAACCAGTGAGAAGTTGGAGCCCACAGTCAGTTGAACCACTTAGTTTGATCTTGAGATCACCAGTCAGGTCTAATCATCTATTGTGTTGAATCTACCGACATATCACTTGTGGTCTAGCAACCTCTAGGTCTACTCTCATTGTGTTACCTAAGATTACCATTTTTCTATCATCTTCCCCTTTATATTGCTTAGACAACACAAACTTATACTTTGAATTTTTGCACCTTTTCTAAATTAAATTTCAAGGTCCCTCTTGATTTGTTCCTGTGTACTACATATTCCAAAAGGTTTGAATCGGTATCATAGATACGATCTACCTTATATCACCTTCCACTCCTTCTACCCCCTTTTTTTTAATTTAATTTAACTTGCTGACTTATTCTCCCCCTAAAATGCTAAAATCATAACTGGTTTAATTCTTTTAGGATTTTAATAACCATTAAAATAACATGAGTTTAAATTAAACAGACTGAAATAAACCAATAAATAAAGGAAAAAAATTAACTAACGTACATCAGACTACACATGATCATCATCAGGAATAACATCACTTTTCTTTTTAACGCCGTTGACCTCTAGCAATATTGAAAATGTGGTTTATCAAAGGCTTTAGTGTAGAGTCAGCGCGTTGAAAATCAGTATAATTTTTACCACATCAATTAAGTTCTTTTCAAACAGTCTCTTATGAAATGGTATTTAATACCGATATGTTGGGTCTTAGGATGTTGGGACCGGATTTTTAGTTACTGCAATTGCAGCAGAGTTATCAACATAAATAAGAGTAGAGGAGAACTTTAAACCGTAATCCCGCATTTGTTGTTGAATCCAGATGATTTGTGAACAGCAACTTGCAGCAACAACATATTCGGTTTCACAGGTGGACAATGCAACCGATGTCTGTTTCTTACACTGCCAAGTCACTAGTCTTCTCCCAAAGAATTGACACCCTGCGGATGTAGACTGGTAGTTCATCTTGCAGCCTCCGTAATCCGAGTCGCTATACGCCGTGAGCTTAAAATCATCATCATGAGGATACCACAACCCAAGTGTGGGTGTACCCTTTAGATAGCGAAAAATCCTTTTGACCCCGATCAGATGATTGACCTTAGGTTTAGCCTGATATCTAGAACATAAACATGTAGCATACATGATATCATGTCTTGAGGCAGTGAGATACATGAGGGATCCAATCATTCCTCGGTACATCGTGGCGTCTACAAGATCTCCATTCTCATCAGGTGCTATGTCGTGATTCGTAGCAAGTGGAGTACCAGCAGCCGATGCATTCTCCATGTCAACGATTTAGAATGTCTCCTACGTACTTGGTCTGATGTTGAAAGATCTCATTTGGTGTTTGATCCGCCTGTAGCCCGAGAAAGAACTTCATCTCCCCCATAGCACTCATCTCAAACTCTTTCTTCATAACTGCTTCAAACTCTTTGCATAACTCTTCGTTCTTTGAACCCAAAATTATGTCATCAACATAGATCTGTACGAGCAGTAGGTCACCATCTTTTCTTTAATGAACAGCGTGCAGTCAATGACTCCCCTGCGAAAGCCGTGTTTCACAAGATGAGTCGAGAGTTTCTCATACCAAGCTCTTGGAGCTTGATGAAGCCCGTATAATGCCTTGTCGAGCTTGTAGACTCTATCCCGATGATAAGGATCTTCAAATTCCTCGAGTTGACTGACATAGACTGTTTCTCTGATTTCCCCATGAAGGAATGCTCTCTTCACATCTAATTGATAGACTTTAATCTTCATGTACGATGCATAGGCAAGGAAGATACGAATGGCTTCTATCCTTGCCACAGGTGCAAACACCTCATTGTAGTCAATTCCCTCGACTTGGTGAAAACCTTGTACTACCAATCGAGCTTGTTCCTGATAATGACCCCTTGGTCATCCTTCTTGCATTTCAAGACCCATTTGGTGCCAATTACTTTAGCACCTTTAGGTCTATCAACCAGAGTCCATACACCTAGCTTCTTGAAATGAAGAAGTTCTTCTTGCATGACACTCACCCACGCCTCATCATTTAGTGCATCACTGACGTACTTTGGCTCAAATTGTGAGACAAAATACGATAAGCACCATCATGAATATATCCCTTTTCCATAACTGAGGCGTAATCAACTGAGTATAGCTGATTTCAGGTTTGCACTCCCGATCTGACATCCCCAATGACATTGTTTAGGGGATGATAGACGTTTAGTCGTGATCCTGGAGTGGTAGGAACAGCTACCTCAGAGCCAAGATTATGAACATTTGGTTCTGCATCTGAGGTAGTTGGAGTTTGAGGCTCTGAAGTCGAAGGTGCATCACTGATAGATGCTTGTGGACTTTTAGGAACTCGAACCTGTTCCTCCTGACTGTTCTGGTTATCTTCTTCAGCGTCATCTTCAGAGGAGGAGTCACTGTCATCGACTACTCCCCCTGACTGAGTAGATGATTCTCCCTGTGAGCTAGATGCTGGTGTATTCAAGATATCATACATCATTCATGTAGCTAATTCATCATCCGAGGGAGAGAGAGAGATGTTGAAGGACTTGAAGAATCCATCATAGTCGAAAAAGTAAGCGGGTCCTTTGCCAGTAGGTGGTGTGGTATATCGCTGAACGTCAACATTACACCACACTCTACTAGACCCGTTGAGTTGTTGTAAACTCGCTTGTTCGGTATATTGTATCCTAGAAAGATGCCTTCATCTGCCTTCTCGCTGAATTTACCTCTTGTGTCTCTTCAGAAGTGTGCACGGCGCGCCAAATGGTTCGAGATACTCCAAGTTCGGTTTGCGTCTTTGTAGGAGCTCGTAACATGTCTTTCGTGGCGCTTGACTATCAGGACTCGATTCAGTGTATAACATGCATTCGCCAGTGCCTCATTCCAGAATTGGATAGGCAGTTTCGAGTCTGCCAGCATAGTCCGTGCTGTCTCTATCAAGCTTCTGTTATTTCTCTCATCACGCCATTCATCTGAGGTGTGTAGGCAGAAGTGAATTGATACACAATTCCCTTTTCCTTGCAGTATGCCTCCATCCACTGGTTCTGAATTCCGTTCCGTTGTCTGAGCGTACTTGTCTAACTTTCAGCTTGTAGAGAGATTCCAGTGTGGTTACCAACTCCTTGAATGATTCAAATGTTTCTGATTTGGTTTCAGAAACATTACCCAAGTGAACCTTGAGTAGTCATCAGTGACCACAAAACAGTACAAGTCGCCTGCAATGCTCTTTGTACTGACTGGACCAAACAGATCCATGTGAAGAAGTTCAAGAGGTAGTTCTATTGAATGAACTTCTTTTTCCGTATGAGAATTCTTTGTCTGTTTGCGTTTCTTGCAAGCTACACAAAAGTCAGGAAGCTGGAAGTTCTTGACATTAACTCCTCTCACCAGATCCTTTGAATCAAGTGATTCATCTTCCTTTGACTAATGTGTCCCATTCTCCTATGCCAGGAGATGGAATCCTTTTCTATAGCTTTGGATAGAAAACACTGAACCTCATGATCCATTGTAGAAGCTGTTGACAGATCCAAGACATAAAGATCTTTATATCTTGAAGCAGTCATCAAAACTTGGTCCTCTGGGATCACGTAGTCTTTCTTTAGGACGTAACACTTCTTGTTGTCAAAGATGACTTTAAATCCCTATCACATATTTGGGAAACCGAGAGTAAGTTATTTTGTAGTTGTTGAACGTAGTTCACTTTCAAACTTATTTTCTGATTCCCCACTTCTCCTTGTGCTGTGATATAGCCTCCCTTGTTTCCAGCAAACGAAACATGCCCTCCTTTATTTGCTTGACGTTTGATAACAGAGCCCTGTTTCCTGTCATGTGCCTGGATGCTTCACTATCTACTATCCACGTGTTAGTTTTAGCACTGTATCAACACACCTGCACACACAAAGTAAAGGATTAGTTTGGGTTAGGAACCCAAGCCTTTACTGGCTTGGGTTTCCCAGAGGCATCACACATCATAAATTCTACCCATTGACCCTTAGAGGATGAGGGTAGCTCAGGTTCCTTCTTGTCATTATTATCAGACACTAAGGATGTCTTCTCCTTCCATAATCCAGATTTGTGCAATGCCTGTTTGTGATAAACAGTCGACTGACTTACAGTGTTGAATTTTAGGTTCACTAGTTCTTCTAGGTGGAGTCAGAGACATCCTCTTGGAAGACCTAGGCTTTGAAACCTGAAGTCAATCTTCTTCCTAGGTGTCTGATAGAAGTGACAATAGAAGCAATGTGTCCATATTCACCATAGTTGTAGCACGACCTGCTATCAACTTTATGATTAAACTTTCTTTGTGGAGAAGTGTGTGACACTCCAGTAACATTACTCACCCTAGGTTTTGACTCTGGTTCTCTGGTTGTTTTCTCTGGTTTAACAACGTTAACTCTTTTCACCTGTTTAACCTCCTTTTCTTTTTGGTTAATAGGTTTTTGACTTGAAGTATGTGAAAGATTTACCTTAGAAGTCCTTTTAGGTTCTGATTTGACTCTGTCTGATCCTGACTTTAAGTTAACCTTTTCAAATTCCTTTTCCAGATTAACACAAGACAATTATCCTTTTCCTTTGAAGTGGTCTCCTTTTTTGTTTCCAGAGTCAATAGATGAATATAAGGAATCTGGATCACTAACAAGAGGAGTAGACACCACATGATCCTTGATGGGATTACTATTTATTGGTCTAGTCTTAGTGTTCATCAAAGTCTCAGGTGGTGGTGGAACCACTTTATAACCCAATCCCTCCCCGTTGTTCCTTTCTCTCACTAAGTGTTGGACTATGTGTGAAGAACTAGTCCAACTGTGCAGTTTCTGTTTTAATGAATTTACTTCTAATTCTAGAACTGCCTTTTGCTTCTTAGTGTCTTCTAGGGAGTTTAGATAATACCTAATGTCATTAGCTTGATTAAAGGCAACTACTTTGGTTTCTCTAAGCTGTTTAGTCAAAAGGTCTATCTTTTCTTTATAAATATGCTCATTTTGTTTTAATATCCTATTAGCCTCAGTGCACAGTTGCAAATCTTTTACTAAGTTATCATTATGATCTAATAACCTAGCAAATTTTTCATCTATGCTATTCCTAAAAGTATCACAATCAGAACAAGCATGATTATCAAACATTTGGTCAGTAGTACTTACCTGAGTTGATTCAGTAGAGTTAGCCATCAACGCAGCATCAGATGTCTCTGGTTCTGGTGATTCTGTCTTTTCTTTCTCTGACGTGGTAGTCTCCTCTTTAGGCTGGTAACTGACCTCGGTTGCAGTTGCTTCTTCACTATGTGACATCGCTATCTTAACTGCTAGATGTCCTTCACTGGCGGAATCACTGTCAATATCTTCTACACTTGCAATGTTGATTCCCCTGGTGAGACAAACCTAAAGCTCCAATCCTGTCCTTCATCATCATGAGCAGTCAAGGCTTTGGATCCTTGCTTGATGAAGTAGAACTGGTAGCTTGCTTGTCTTGACGAGTGAAGGACGAGAATTTTCCCGTTACCCGTCTTCTTAGGCTTGACACATTCTCTTTTGAAGTGTCCCTTCTCTCCACAGTTGAAGCAGGTCACTTTGCTCTTGTCAAAGCCAATGTGGTACCCTTAGTAGCTACCAAGTTCTGTCCGGTTTGTTTTACAAACTTCTTTACCCATCGGACAGCACTAGCTAACGCCCACATTATATCCATCCTCTCAAGCTCCATTTCGTCCACCTGCTCGTAGTCCTCGTCTGCCAAATGGCAGTTTCCTATCTTCCCAGCAACAAGTTTATCATAAGAATGGACCATTGCAGCCAAAAGATCCATGTGTTCTCGAGCTACTTCCACTGTCACATTTTCTGAGATTCTCGGTCTTCAGTTTAGTAGCACTTGCTTCGGATCCAATATAGTGGGAACATGAAAGTCCGATGTGTCTGATCCTGAAGGAGATGCATGTGAAGGACCCGATGAACTAGACACAAATGCAGTCTGGAGAGGTGCTCCAGATGTCTTAGCTTGAGGCGTGGCATTGTATAAAGCTGGATTTTGATTGTATGAAGACTTCTGAGCTCTGTACTTCATCCTAAGTGACTCTCTTCTCGCAACTTAAGAATGAAGTCATTAATATCCAGTTTTGCCAGCATTCCATTCTATCTAAGATTAGACACGAATGAAGCCCACTTTTCAGGCAATCCGTCTGCAAAATTAGTAACTTTCTCTTCCATGGTAGTAGCCACCCCATGTGTATGCAGTTCACTCATCAGATGGTAGAATCTATCTATAACATCATCCAAACTCTCATTTCCCATCGATGAGAAGTTATCAATTCCTTCTTTAACTCCTTAGCCTTGATCGCCTTCAATGAAGCATTCCCGTCGTACCTCTTTTCTAGCTCATCCCAAAGTTCTTGGACTGCTTATTTCTGAGTACTGGTGGAATATGTCTTTAGGAATAGATTGTGTTATCAATGCATAAACTCTTTTTTCTGCATTGTATTTGACTTTCTGCATGTCCGTCATTCCTCCTTGTTAGCTTAACTCCATCAGCTCCCACCGGTGTACTATATCCAATCTCGATGGCTTCCCACAGATTCGGATCCACTCCGTTGAGGTAGATCTCAAAACGTTGTTTCCAGTGGGGAAACTCATCTAACGTCAAGAGCTTTGGTGGTTTATTATGATTACCCACCTCACTCTCAAGCAACAACAGGTCTGTATCCTAGAGTCCTTTCCAGCAGTAAAGGCTGACATTTGATCTTCCATTGCGAATAACTTTAAGTCTAATAACTTTAAGTCTAATAAAACAAATTGTCACTGGGGCGACTGAAAGGTGCGAATGGTCTAGTCGTGCGTATGAACTCTACGAATGGAGATGCGTATGAACTCTACGACTGGTTCAATCGTGCGGCTGAACTAAGTGATTAGCTCAGTCGTGCGAATGAATCTGATGCGTATGAACAGTATGCCTGAGAGGTTCAATCGTACGAATGGAGATGCGACTATGTCCAATCGTGCGTCTGAGTAATGCGAATGAGGTCCAGTCGTGCGAATGGCTCACTCGTGCGATTGAAGCTGCTGTTTTACGAAAATTTCTAGGTTAAACGTGTTTTAGCCGTAAAAATTCAAACTTTCGCAAGGTCTAATTTGCCTAAGTCCGTAGAAACCAAACTTCGATGAGCAGGGAACGTCCAAGATCACTTTTGACACTAAAGATTGCGTTTTTAGTGCAAAAACACAAGCTTTTTATCAATATTGATTGAATCACACGTAATCAAGAGCCTCGTGCTCTGATACCACTTGTTAGGACCTGGTATTTGAACGAAATACCTAGAGATTAGCGTGTAAACTAGATCAAATAGTGCGGAATCCTATTTGATTGGCGATCCAATCAGTGAGAACACACGAAGAATCAATCAAGAATTGAAACTAACGTTAGAAATCGATTGGGAATCGATCTAAAGTGATCTACGAACTTGGAGAACGAATTGGGAGGCTTCTGGACGGCTAGGGTACGTCTGGAATCGTAATTAATCAAAAGCTCTTATTTTTCACGAATTGGGTTGTATTTATAGGTTGGTATTATTCAATCGTGCGACTGAACCATTTGCATGGTTCAGTCGTGCGATTGAATCATGCGGTTGATTCATCCGCACGACTGAGTGTTCAGTCGTGCGACTGAGCCAATCTTATGTTACAATCATACGACTGATCCAGTCTCCTGGTTCAGTCGTGCGACCGAGTCATTCGTATGAAGTTATTCATGCTTATGGTTCATTCGCATGGGCCATTCGCATGAGAACTTCATTAAGTTAAGTTTGAATGTATTAATTAATAAACATTATGTGTAACAATTCTAACAACCACAAACCTAATTAACCAATTTAATATCAACTCATTAATGAAATATTAGTCATTACAAATCACAAACAACCAATATTATTTCATTAATCATATCAAATTACATATCAGAATCAGACAAACAAGATCTATTACATTTCATATCATGATCTAGGGACATACATGTATCAACAAAAAATATATCTGTATTCAGCTACCTTCCAGCGACACCTTACAAATCTATGGTGAGAAACCCTCAAACAGACTTAAACTTATGTCTTGTACGGAGGCACGGAAGTGCTTACATCAGGAATGTATTGTCTTTATAGCCCATGTCTTGGTAGAAAAAGAAAAGGGAAAGAGTGTGAAAAAGATTCCAATCATTTGTGACTTTCCCGACATGTTCCCTGAAGATCTACCCAGTCTTCCTCCCGCTCGTTCCATTGATTTTCGGATTGATCTCATACCCGGTGCTACACCTGTTGCTAAATCTCCTTACTGACTTGCACCCTCAGAAATGCAAGAGCTAGCTAGTCAACTTCAAGAGTTGGTTAACAAAGGCTTCATACGTCCTAGCTCATCCCCGTGGGGTGTTCCAATCCTTTTTGTAAAAAAGGAAGGTTCTTTCCGCATGTGCATCGATTATCATGAGCTCAATAAACTCATTGTCAAAAACTGTTATCCTCTTCCTATTATCAGTGATCTCTTTGACGAACTCCAAGGAGAAACTTTTTTCTCAAAAATCGATATACGATCTAGTTATCACCAGCTTCGAATACGTGAAGAAGATATTCTAGAAACCGCACAAGGTATGGTCATTATGAGTTCAAGGTTACGCCTTTTGGTTTGACCAATGCATCCATAGCCTTTATAGACTTGGTAAACCGAGTGTGTAGACCTTGGATTGTTTTGTAATTGTGTTAATTGATGATTTTCTAATTTATTCTAAGACCAAATCCGAACATGAACGACACTTAAATTTGATCTTGGAACTTCTTCGAGCTGAACACTATACGCAAAATTCTCTAAATGTGAATTTTGGTTAAAAGAAGTTCAATTCCTTGGTCACAACGTAAGTGAAAAAGAAATTCATGTTGGTCCTGCTAAAATCGATACTGTCAAAGGGTGGATTGCTCCAAAATCCCCTACCAAAGTACGTTCTTTCCTCTAACATCAACAATGCATTTTGGGCGTATTGGCTATGGATGAGAGGAGAACTCTATAGTTAAGTGTGCTTGGGTGTGAGCAATCTAGGGATGGGTGACCTCCTTGGGAAGTTTTCACTCGGGCAACCAAAAATAAATCCGTGAGCTCTTCGTGGGCAAAGCTGACAATATTGTTAGTGTGAGGGGTCGAGTGTGACATAATGGTATCAGAGCCACTCTTGTGCCGTTCGAGGTGTGGGACATACCTCACCCATGATGGTGACTTCTCGGGCTCATCGAGCATGATGAGGCCAAACAAGGGGTGCTTGTGATACCCTACACATATCTCACATCGGGTGTGGATGGGAGAGATTCCTAGTTCATAAGGAATATCTGTACTCTAACATCGATAACATGTTTTAGGCGTATTGGTTGTGGATGAGAGGAGAATTCCATAATTAAGCATGCTCAGGTTGGAGAAATCAAGGGATGGTCACCTCCCTGGGAAGTTTTAATCCAGGAAACCAAAAGCAAATCCATGAGCTCCTCAAGGGCAAAGCGGACAATATTATTGATGCGAGGGGCTGGGTGTTATAGAATAAAATTCATAGGTGCCAGCAATCTATTTCCTCCCTCTCCAGATCCACCCTTGACCGAGGCAGGGTAAGTGGCCTTTTAGGGGAGCATGCTATGAACCTATGACCTATAGAATATAGGGCATAATTCCATTACCTTCTAGGGATACATTGAAAGTATTTGATGAAAAATCCTCCAAAGGGCTTAAAAGAAGGTTATGTGCATAAAATAATAACAAATCAAACTACAAAGGGCCAATGTGTAAAATTTAAATTACAAACCTAAACCCCGCCCACTTTCTTTACCCCATTTTTCCGACCAATTCTCCGGCCACTCTCCGGCCGGACTCCGGCGGGTCCAAAACCCACAAATTCGATCAATCCATAATCCCAAATCATTCGAAATCCCTTCTAGATCATGTGTCGAACCTAAACAATCGAGAGCATAACCGAAGCATTACACTCCATAGCAGTTCAGGCATTTAATCCTAATAATAATCTAATTAAACGAACCTAAACAATCATCTAACTAATTCTAATCGTTCACAACCTCCAATTTCACCTGAAACACACACAAACTTCGAATTCAATCATCATCTTCATCGCGAACTTGCAACCAGTCGAACTTCATCTTCTGGGCTTCTTGAACCAAAATTGACAGATGGCTTTTGCTCACCAAGACCCTTGGAAGCCTTCTATAAAATGAATTTGATTATTGTCATCATTTGCAACTTGAACCAGCTTCGACATAGCCGCGATTGTTCTTCATCTGTTCATCATGAATCCATCTTCAATTTGGGTAATTAAACACATGATTGAACTCGTTTTAACATAGGGAATAAAAGCCCCATGAATATAATCATTAACTGAATCGAATTGTGTTGGAGCCCTAGAAAGATTAGCATTTTAGTCTTTAGATTAGTTTTTGTCATAGTGTAGGGACTTATTATGTAAATATATGTTCCTTTTGTTTCTTGTTATTAGCATAAATAGGATTATTTGTATTTGTGCAGAGGAAGACTTGGAATAGACATTTTGTTAGTTCTCTCTCAATTACACATTGTAATTCACACTAATATCAATAGAAACTCTATGAATTTTTTGATATTTGTTTGTGTTGATTACATTGTTTATATAATTTTCAATTGCTTGACAACAAACATAGACCGATCCATTTGAACTTATCAAATGGTATCATAGCATTCGGTTAAGTGATTTGAAGCTTAAAATCGACTTTTGAGCACTTTTGAATCACTTGAATCTGTGTTTTGATCGTAATTGTTCAATTAGTTGACGATTTAGTTGTGTTTCATCACTAGAAACATGATTTGAATCACAATTAAGTGAATTGACATCTTCAAATCTGAATTTTTGGTAGATTTGAATTCGAACTATTTTTCAAAAGTCGAACACTAATTCTGCAAAATTGAGATTAACCTGTTGTAATTGAAAGAAATGATGCTAAAGGATTGATTATCGGTGCATTAGTCACTTGATTGAAGAGTTTCAGATCGTTTTATCAATTTTAAATTTTTTTTGTTAAGATCAGGTTGTTAGGAAGAAGATGAATTAGGCATTTGGTGTGTTGAAATCATCTGAAAATTCACCTAAGTGTTTAGGCGCATGAACACTGTTCAAACGCTTTAGCACTGTTTAGGCATTTCAGATTGGACGTTTTGACATTGTTTGTGGGCATTCTAGCACTATTTGAATGTTTTTCAGAAACTAAGTCCTAGGCGCTTTGTAACTGTTCAGACGCTTCAACACTATTTGGGCGTTTTGTAACTGTTTGGGTGTTTTGATATCGTTTAGGCGTTTCTATACTTGGAAGTTTCAGAAGTTCACTAAGGCAATTCCTGAGGCATTTCTAGGTCAAGTTGGGGGTTTCACTACTATTCAGGTCTTAAATTCAGAACTTAATCATGGTAAAGACTAAAGATTTAGAGAACAGAGTACCAAAATTTTAGAACAGAGTTGACTTCAAGAATTGGTCACTCAGGCTAAAACATCACTTGAACTCAATTGATACTAATTTATGGAAATCAATTGAGCAAGGACCTCACATTCCTGTCACTTCTGATGGCCCTGATAGTTTTGTATACACAAAAGATACTTTAGAGCCTTATCCAGAAGATGCATTACATGGGGATGATCTGAAGAAGGTGAAGAATGATGTTAAAGCCTATTCTCTCATGTGTAAAGGGCTACCTTTGGAAGTACTATCAAGGCTTGAGAATTACCAAATTGGGTACACCTTATATAAAGCTTTGAAAGTGATTTGTGATGGAGGAAAGAGATTCAGATCTTAAAAGACAGAAATTGAAAAGGCAACTTGAACTTTTTGAGCATATCTCAGGAGAAACTGTAAATCAGATGATGAATAGATATGTGCAACTCATAATAGAAATGTCAACTTTAGGGATTAAGAATGATCTTAAATACCTAAATAACAAACTTCTGAATGCACTTCCATCATCTTGGAAACAAACTATGACCTTGTTAAAGCACACTGAGAAGTTTCCCATGGATCTTGATCTTCTTATAGCAAAGATTGAGTCAGTGGAAATTGATGAAAGCTCAAGAAATAATGATAGAGCTGCATCAACTTCTCAATACAAGTATGTTGCTTCTCCAGCAAATACTATAGAGAATGCGTTTCTTGCTAAAGATGATTCTACTCTTGAAGATGAGAGTGATCTATTTATGGGAGCATGATTCTTCACCAGTACACCTACATACTCATTCAACCACAACAACAATCTCCTCCAAAACCTTCAAAACCTTCAGTACCTAAAACTCAAATGAGACTCCATTTTCTAACTATTTTTAATCCTAATAAAGTTAAAGATTTTATAAACATCTTGTTATAGGATGAAGAGTCCATATCTACCTTTACAGCCTTTATGGCAAGCTTCCAAGCATATCAAGGTAGCCATCTAACACAAGTTGATTTAATTTTGTAGGATTTATTCGAGATGGATCTAGATGATGTTGAAGAAATGGATCTTAACTGGCAAATGGTGATGATAGCCTACATAACTCAAAAGCATTCTTATTTCAATAGAAACTACAAGCGCAGTGCAAACAAAACAGTTGGTATTGATAAGTCAAAATCAAAGTGTTTTAACTGTAACTATGGCCACTTTTCTATAGAGTGCAAAGCTCCAAGAACTTAAGGAGGAAATGGCCAAAGTAGTTCTAATAGTCAAAGATATCATCAACAGGCTCAAAAGAAATTTCAAAGCCATATCAGAGCCTACCAATGCCAGAACTGAAAGAAGAAAAGACCAATGAAGAACCAAAGAAAGAACTAGTTGTAAGCATCAAGGATAGTTATGATTAGAGTGCTTATGAAGATAGTTTACAACTGTTCTTACTTCTAGTCTAGCACTGATTACTGAGATAAATGATGAAGACTGGTCTGAAGATAAAGATCCAAAGATAGAAGGTGAATCAAATGTTAAGGAAGACTATGACTGGAGTGACAAGTCTGACCCAAAGGATGATTCAGAAGAAGTTGCTCTTATGGCACAGTCAGAACAACCAAAGGTTGTAAACTCTTTGCAGGACCGTTGAAGGGTACAAGCTTACAACACAACAACACAAAGAGGAGAGTGATAGGATCAAATGAATCAATCTGTGATGATTTATGAACACAATTCAAAGAAATTCACACAAAGTAATCAAATCAAAACAAGATATCAACAAAATTCATGTTTTCATTAATATCAAGCTAAGACAATTACAAGTATGAAAGCAAGTTCGAATCTCTCTCTATTTACCTGCAAGTCTAAGCTATTTATACTGAAAACAAAAAGTAAAGGAACTAACAAATTACACAAATAGTCCCTATACTATTACAAACTATTAGACGACAAATAAAGACAACATGTTAATCTTTCTTAGAGCACTTAACAATACTCCCCCTAAGATTGACATAGTCTTCTGTCTTCGAAAACTTCAAGCTTTTTCTTCTTTTCCATCTTCAACTTTATCTTCAACCTTTGACTTCATCATTCAAAGTAATCTTTTGGTTCTTCTTTAACTTTAAACATTGGCTTTTGTTTGTATATCGCTACATCTTTCAAAGCTTTTGATATTACAGACTTGAATTTACTTGCAAGAATGCCTTGTTCGGGTTTAGCTTCATTTGTTTTAATCTCCATCTTGTTCATTCTTTCCAACATGTCTTTTGAAAGACATGAAATATCAATATTAGTGTATAACTCAATAGGCTTGTTACTTTCCTTTGAGTATACTTCTAACACTCCTTTCCTTGATATTATCATGAATTCAATATCTTTAATATCTTTCTTGACTATGTTGGCATAAGCAAGAGCCTTTCTCAGAGATATTCTTTCCATGGCAGCATTCATCACATTAATAATGGAAATGAAATATTTCTTATCTTGCTCTGCTATTTTAGGAGATACTTTCTCAAATTTTTGTACAGACAAAAATGAGATATAGCTCGGATGTAATAGCTTTAGCTCAAAAACTCCAAATAAAGTAATCATTTCCTCATCCCATCTTTCTAGATTTTGGACCAACTTAAGCTCAAATGTCTCAGTGTTATAAAACCATCTGAGAATTGGCTTTGAGTTTTGATTACCATCTATCACTTTCAGACCAGGAATTGTAACTTTCTCAAAGTATTTGTCACAAAATTCAATCATAGAATGTTCCTTCTCTCAATGTACTCCTGACGTGATGTCGTGGTCACAATCAAATTTAATCCCAAAAACAACTATAGACAGTGGTAAGAGGGTATCGAACTCAGGGAATATGTGTTTACTATGTAGCTTTGTAATTTATCTAAATTAAACTAAAACGCAGAAAATAAAGTTCAATGATTTTGATTGTTGTTTTGAAAAACTAAAGTAATAACTCAAAGCAAATTAGAATTGGTTGATTAACAGATTAGGGAAGCAATGACCATCTTAAGTTTCAGTTTTCTTAAACAAATGTGTGTAATTCCAACTAGAAAGAGTTACATAGACATAACTCGTGTATAGATAATTGTTGTGATAAAAGGAACAAAGTACTCGGATTATATGAATGCGAGGTTGTTTCCCGATGACCAATTAATCAATAACCAACCCTAACCCTTCCCGTGATATCTCGATTGCCAACGGCACCAAGAACGTACGATTGAGACTAGAAATTGCAATATCAATTAACAAACTACAAGCAATTAAACATACACCATGATAAACAAGCAAACACAAGTCATCATTCTAGAAATTCAGAATCAAACACACATAAGTTCAACGAAACCTACCCCCAAGATGATCACCGAAAGTTCTAGCCACTCATGGCTTGGTGAATCATCATAACAAGCAATTCAATGTTCATACGAATCGAAAACACAAACCGAATGTTAGAAATTGTTCACAACCCAGCAAAAGCAGCCAAAATCGCCCCTAACAATGTTCCAAAAACCATCCAATGATGAGATATGTGAAACGACACTCAAAAACTGCCTAAAATGGGCAGTTACGTTTTTTTTGTCAGAGTCCACCGTAAATTACGGTGGCACCGTAATTTACGGTGGCTGTCAAAGTGTTACGGTGAGACTCTTCTGATTTACGGTGGAGAAGAACTGGTTTCCAGGTCCACCGTAAATTACGGTGGCACCGTAAATTACGGTGGCACCGTAATTTATGGTGATGACCTGCATTTCTTGCTTTGTTCTTCTATTGCTTCGCATCTCCAACCCGTTTGAATCCGACACCTCCAAAGCTGCATTTTCACCTTCTTAAGCCTCCACAACGTACCTGAGACATAAGCAATAGTAGTTATCTAATTCAAGATAATTACTTGCATAAATGAGGGATAATCTCACGTTTAACACTATAAAGGGTTGTCCTATGGACCACCCGTCACACTTGAGCTTTTTGTTTTTCTTCAGAGTGGCAAAGTACTCTTTATCTTCTTGATCACATCTCGTGCTAAGAAAATTACTTGATCTATCTAATCCTCTTCTTAATAATTCTACAAACATCTTGCCACGTTTTGAATCAAAAGGATTGATCAGAGGTAATCTATTCAGCTCTTTTAAATCTTGCACTGGAAGTTTTATGATACTAGAGTAAAAGTGATATACATCACACACAACATTTACTCTCTTTATCAAAAATGCATCGAATACTTCATCATACTTCCATGCAATAATCTTTACTTGATTGGTAAAATCTGGAGCAATCATAGCATTCAGCAGTTCAGCAACTCATTGTCCTTTTTGCAATACGTTTCTTACCAAGTCTCTAGTTGTTCTTGAACTATCAAGAATATGCCTTTGTTCAGTTGATGCTTTGTAACTTTGTCTTTCTGGATCAGCAAACATTTCAATCAACTCTTTTCTGTGAGTATGAGCATCATCAAATCTTGACATTTGTTTGATCTCCTGAGGCTTTAACATTCTTGTTCTCTTTGTTATTTCAAGATACTGAGGATTATCTATATCAAGTACTATCATTTTCTTCATTTGTTTCTCAGTCTGTTGAAAACTTCTGACAAGATTCCTCAAAGATACAGATTGTAATCTCTTTAGCTTTCTCCAAGGGTAGTTTCTAGATTGCAACCATGATCTTAGAGCTGGAATACTCATATCATCTGGATCAGTATGGTGCAACTCAGAACTAGATAGTTCTTCTACATTTATTACTTCTTTTGTCTTGTCCATTCACCATGCTCAACAACAATCTCATTTGGATCTATTGAAGCAACTGACTCTGCATAAATACATTTCTCATATTCATCGTTAATCTGAGAAACATTCAGTCCATCCAAATATACTCGATTATATTTCATCTTCACAAGATAATTGTATCTTTCTTCAAAGTCTTGTGGTACCTCATCTTGTTCTTGATAGGATCTCAGCATCTAGGTTGATCGATTCGAATGATTTCAGCAGCGGAATAGAGTACCAACTAGCACAATTCAAGCAAGAATACCAAAGATAGCAATGAACAGAATTAGTTATAGAGAGAGAAAGTTTCTGCAAAAGGAATATTCATTCAATCACACGCTTTGGCATGGCTTTCGCAAAATTACAATTTAGGTCATTCTTCCTTATATAAGGAAAGATGACGTAGGCTGATGTCACTTGATAGTGACATCTAACCGTTATTTAACAAACTACTGAAACACTAAAACTACTGAAGATGTCAAGCAGCTGACATCTTCTTACAAGAAGCTAAGTGTTTACTTATTATAAAACTACTGATAAACACAACTACTGAAGAAGTACTCTTCAGCTATTGTGACAAACTACTGAAACTTCAGCACTTGGTCTTCAGACTTGAACTTCAGACGTTTCATCAGCTGATGACTTCAGTAGATGTCATCAGCTGATGTCTTCAGTCTTTGTCTTCAGACTTTGTACATCAGTTGTTGATCTTCAGCACTTGTGGACTCTTCAGCTGTTGAACTTCAGTACTTTGGTCTTCAGCTTCAGCACTTGTATTCTTCAGCTGTTGACCTTCAGTACTTTGGTCTTCAGCTTCAGCACTTGTTTTCTTCAGCTGTTGGACTTCAGCACTTTAGTCTTCAGCTTCAGCACTTGTGTTCTTCAGCTGTTGAGCTTCAGCACTTTAGTCTTAGCTGTTGAAGTCTTCATACTTGATCTTCAGCTGTTGAAGTCTTCAGCACTTGTCGAACTGCTGATGAAGCCTTCAGCAGTTGTTGTGATATCATGTGGGACTTAGAGGTTTTCTGATCTTGGCTCATTGGTTCTTTTGGTCCAACAACTCCCCCTGAACCAATGCAGCCAAAACCTCTTGATCAGTTGAGAAGATGACCCATATAAGCACTGGCCTGGGAATGAGTCTCTGATGATTTGGTTGGCAATGTATGGATGGGAGCTCTGTATTGGGGAATTGGACACTGAGCTATTCCCCCATCCATGAGACTCACTTCCCAACTATGGAGCTTGTAGGATTCCTGGTGTAGGCCTCCAAAAATACAATTTGTTCCTCCATGGTGAGCTCCTCTACCTCACCATCGAAGAATCCTTCTGGCCCATAGTACTCAGACAGGATTTGACCTGTTTTCCATTTTTGAGTACCACTGTTGTAATCTGTCTGTAAGCAAATTCATCAGGATGATGACCTTCTAACAGCAGTGGTAACTCATCCTTTCTGATCTCATTCAGCCTCTTATACACCAGCCCCTTTTTGATCATTCTGTTCTCCAGCATCTTTTGTGGGGGCATGTTTGAGGTGTAGGCCTTTTTGAAATCTTCCAGGATTTCCCAAGGTGAGACTACAAGGGCTAAGAGATCACTTCATCTACAATCTTTTTCACTTGCCCATTGTATCTCTGAGGGATATTTTTCGTTTGTATTCTATGAGCCACCCTGGGATCAGGCCAAATTCTTACTCTTTCTTTCACATACTGAAAAGTATGTCTAGAAGTATAAATCCTCTGACTTTGTTTTTTCATATTAATGATGGAGGAAGTGGCTGCATATGCTTTATCTACTCTCCTCAATAACTCTTCATCGTGCAATCTGTGTTGTTCTTCTTCTTCCAATTTCACTTTGATTGCATCTTTTTGTTGCTCAGGAGTTATTGCAAGAGAGAGATCTTTGGCCTTAGGCAACTGCAGAACAGCTGAGATCGGCAGCCTGTCTTCATCATCATCTTCTTCTTCTTCCAGCCTCAACACCTTTCTCTTCTTCTGCTTAGGTGCATCATCGGCTTTTGGTTTTGAGGGTAAGGGAGTTGGTTTTGTGGGTTGTGGTTGTGGTTGTTTTGGAGAGGGAATGTTGACAGGCTGAGTTAGCATTTTGGAGGTGAGTGTGGCTTTTGAGTGTTTGGCTAGCTTAGTCCTGCTCCTGCTCCTGCTTCATTCAAAGCTTCTATTACTAATCCCTTAGTATATGCCTCAGACGAACAGATCTTGGAGGTTATGGCCAAGATGTTGTCCCTGGTCCATGATTTTATTTTGATAAATGATCTCCCAAGGTATTTGCTGATAAATCTGATCATGATCTCAAGTCTTTCTCTATCCATTGTGCTGTAGCTGGCCCATCTTTGTTGAATCTCTTCGATCTCTAATCTTCTTATTTCAGAGTCCAGCTTTTCAGTATTGAAACCTTGCCTAAATAGCTGATCAATGATATTGTCCATTGATCTGCTGTGTTCAGCATCAGCCTCTTTAACCATTTCATTCAAGTTTTTCTCTTTTTCAGCACTTTTCTTTTTCTTATATGTGACATGAAAGTCCTTTTGACTTTCATGTACTTTCTCCTTTTCAGCTCCCTTCTCATTCTCATTCTCCTTCTCTTTCTCGGTCTCATACACACAGTCCTTCTCTATTTCCACTTCTTTGTCCTTCTCTTTCTCTTTCTCCTTCTCCATCCTCTTTTTTAGCTTTCACTGCTGGAATCTCCCCCTTTTTGGGTGCATTGTTTTAAGGGTTGATCAGCAGAAAGCTTTTGGCTCAGTAAATCCTCCACCATAGGTTGTAAGACAGAAGAAAGTCTCTCATCAACAGTTTTAATGACAAGTTCAGTTATCTGCGGTGTGATGAGAGATAGGGGATGTTGAGGGATAGCATCCATTTGCTCAGGGAGGTCTTGGTCCTGAGAAATGGTGCCAGAAACAGAGGCAGGTGGCTGAGATTCTTTGAGTGGCTGTGTGTTTAAGTGACCTTCAGAGGAAGGTGCCATCTGTGGGTTGATGTGGTGGCAGATGGTCTTTCTCCCTGAGAGAGTTGGTCAAGTAGTTTTTGCAGCCTACTGACTTCCTCCTCTAGGATTATGTTCTGGGCAAGAACATCATAAAAGAAGCCCAGGTCATCATCAGCAGATGCTGAATCACCTGACCTCCTACTTGTAGCAGGATGTACATGCACCGGGTGTAGACCAGATGTAGCATGTGCCCCTTTGTCTTGGAACTGGGGACTTCCAGCCTCAGGACTTTGTCCATCATCAGCTTTTGCCTCTGGTGAGGTCTTAGTTATGTTACCAACCTCAGTCTGATCATATGCTGATTCAGAAGAGGTGGCAGCCTCACCAGATGTTCTGATCTCCATATCCACACCAGGAGATAGAACATTTAAACCCGGTGCCGTGGGTTATCAGAAGCATGTGTATCCTCTTCCTCAATTGTTGTTGTTCTCCCCTTTGTTGGTGGTTGTAGGGGAGGAGGAGAGGCATGCAGCTGAGTCAGCACATTATCAATTATAATGGTTGGACTTTGGGGGCATTTGCATGGGGAGAGGGGATAGAAGCTGATTGCATCCGGGAGAGGGATGCTCTTCAATGATAACCTCCTCAAGTGAGAGAGGTCTCAGTAATGTGGTTTCCCCTGAAGTGGTTGCAACAGGATCCTTTTGAGAGGATACCTGTGCGGCTGTTGCTGGTTGAGTCTTTAACACTACTGGAGGGTTTGAACCAGTAGGTTTATCCTATTGGGGGTACAGGAGCATCATCAGGGGACTCATCTCCCTGATTAGCTTGTTTGGGTTTGGATTTTGGCTTGGTGGGGACTTTGGATCTGGCAGTTGAAGCTGTGGGTTCCCTTTGCTTGGGTTTGAGCAAACGGGCAGCTTCTTTGAGAGATTGGTCGGAGTTATGCCTGGAGTATACCTCAGCTAGAACAGCTGGTGCAGGGACTCAAGGCCAACAAGGCCATCAGTTTGTAATTCATTTAAAATCATGGCCATCAGAAACCTGGGATATAATAGCCATCTGTTTCCCACAGGTTTCTGTGCCAGATCTTTGATTTCTAGAAACACATTTGTGAAAAATTTAAAGGTTGGTGTTCTAGAATTGAATATAATACCTGTTGCCACCGGGAAGACATTTGATCCCATGAGGATGTCTTCGAGGCTAAGCAAACATTCACATATAAAATATCAGTCTTTCAGCATCAGGGAAGTTCTTCTTCAATATGGTAGCAGCTCGAAGATTTCCGTCGTACTCATTGTTGATGAAGGACATATCAGTTGTGCCCTTCGGTACTCAGTCACATCAGTAGCATCTTGTAAATTTAGCACTCGACGAATGCTATCAGGTGTAACCTCTACTTGTTTTTGGTTGACCATGACCGAACAGAAATTTGGCCGGAAGGCACATCAGTGTGAATGTAGGCATTGGACCAAAACTGACTTAGTGACTCTGGGTAGATGGTCGAGTTTAAGGGCAGAGCAGTAATACTGAGAATCAGCCATTAGGTCTATGGCGTGATCAAACTTTGTCCAGAAGGCCGATTTCGTGAGGTAGGCGACGCAATTATGTCTGGTTTTAGACTCATGGTTGCCATTTTTGAGAGTATGAAGGTCAGAAGAACGGCTAATGGAACGTTTGAGAAGAAGACAGGTGTTTATAGGGTTGGGATAGGAAAAGGCTGAAAGAAAACTACTGAAGGTTTTGGTGTGGTCATCAGCTGTTTGAAACTACTGATGACGTGGTATTAACCTTCAGAGGTTAAAAACGACTGACAGTGGTGGTGTTGTCATCAGGTGTTATAAAACAACTGAAGACTTGGTTTTGACCATCAGACGTTGAACAGCTGAAGTCTTGGTGTTAACCATCAGTATTTATGAAACTACTGAAGGTCGTGGTTTTGACTTCATATGATGTAAACAACTGAGGACTTGGTGTTTGTCATCAGTAGTTGTGAAACTACTGAAGACAGTGGTTTTGCCATCAGTTGTTGTAAACAACTGAAGACTTGGTATTAGTTATCAGTGTTGTGAAACTACTGAAGACTAGGTCTTGCTTCAGTTGTTTAGAAACAGCAGTTGTAGAAACAACTGAAGAGAAATTACTCATCAGTGTTTTCGTCAATTCTTAACTTTTCAGTGTTTCATACTGTCCTCAACACTAATCATCAGACTTTTCATCTGCTTTTCAGGTGTTTCATAGGACGTCCGTACTTATCTGCTTTTACTGATTTCAGTAGTTGTAACTACATCAGTAGTTTAGAACAGATAAAGTACTTCAGTACTGTGAGGCATTTAGCCTTCAGTAGTTATAAAAACTACTGAGGGTAAAAGAACTCATCAGTACTTATATGTGACATGGTTACCAATGATCATCAGTACTTATTACTGAGATCATCAGTAGTTGTCACTTATTCTAGCTGCAGCATACCAAGCCTTAACACCAGGTTGTGGAAAGTTGAACTATCCAAAGGCTTAGTAAAATGTCTGCAAGCTCATTAGCACTAGGCACAAACATAGGATTAATTAGACCCTTTTCAAAACAATCTCTTATAAAATGATGTCTAATTTCTATATGTTGGTCCTAGAGTGTGGACTGGATTTTTGACAATGCAAAGAGCTGAGGCACTATCCATTAATAACGGAGTCTTAGTCTTGTAATGCCATAATCCAAAGTTGATTCTGAAGACAGAGTACTTGGGATGTACAACTTGCAGCAGCAATGTACTCGGCTTCAGCAGTGGATGTAGCAACAGATGTTGTTTCTTACTCTGCCAAGAAATCAAATAGTTGCCTAGGAATTGACATCACCAGAAGTTGATTTCCTGGTTAACTTACACCCTGCATAGTCACTATCAGAGAAAGCAACTAATTTGCAAGAGTGCCCAGTGGAATACCATAAACCTAGAGATTGTGTACCTTGCAAATATCTAAAGATCCTCTTGACTGCAATCAGATGAGACGCTTTAGGTGCAGCCTGAAATCTAGCACAAACACATGTAGCAAACATAATATCTGGTCTAGAAGCTGTTAAATACATCAAGGACCCAATCATACATCTGTAAAGCGTTTCATCAACAGCTTTACCTTTCTGATCATATCCAATTGTGTGGTGTTGCACATGGGAGTAGAACAGGGCTTACAGTTTTGTAAATCAAACTTATTTAAAAGATCTTTTGTATATTTAGACTGATGAATGAAAATTCCATCAGCTTTTGTTTGATTTGCAAGCCTAGAAAGAACTGTAATTCTCCCATTGCACTCATTTCAAACTTCCTTTGCATTAATTTTGTAAAATCATCACACAACTGGGGATCAGAGGATGCAAATATAATATCATCAACATAATTTGAACAAGTAGCTTATGCTGATCCACCTTCTTAATAAATAAGGTTTTATCTATGGAGCCTCTAGTGAAATTATTTGCAGAAGAAAGTTAGATAATGTCTCATACCAGGCTCTAGGAGCTTGTTTCAACCCATAAGAGCCTTATCAAGCTTGTATACCCATTCTGGGTGTTTATTATCCTCAAAACCTAGTGGTTGACACACATAAACTTCTTCTTTTATTTTACCATATAAAAATGCACTTTTAACATCCATTTGAAAAACTTTAAGATTATGGAGTGCAGCATAGGCTAAGAACAATCTAATTGCCTCCAGTCTGGCTACAGGGCAAAGGTTTCATCATAATCAATACCTTCTTCTTGTGCAAACCCCTGAACAACCAGTCTGGCCTTGTTCTTAACAATAAGCCCATTTTCATCTGTTTTATTCCTAAACACCCATTTAGTGCCTATTGCACACTTACCTGGGGGAAGAGGAACAAGCTCCCACACTTGCTGCTTTTTGAACTGAAGAAGCTCAAGCTGTATTGCTTCAACCTAGCCATTGTCTCTAAGTGCAACATGATAATTCTTTGGCTCTAGCTGACTGATGAAGAGAGCATAGAAGCAGAAATTGGACAATTGACTTCTGGTTGAAACTCCAACATTGATATCACCAATGATTTGAGACATTGGGTGATTCTTCAGCTCTTGATAAACAATGAGATTAGTGCAAGTGTTTGTAGAACCTTCAGCAGCAACAGATGTGGATGTAGACTCTTGAAACCATGTAGATGGTGGCAACTCAAATGAAGTTGAAGATGCATAAATCTCATTAGCACTTGTTGTGGATGAAGCTACTGAAGCTACAGGAGCATCAGGTTTAGAGGACACAGGCAGTTGGTCACTAAACCTGAGAGGTGAGTACTGCTATCATCATCATCATCAGCACCAGCAGTACCATCAGGTGGTGAATGTTGACAGGAGCAACAACAGGAGTTTGATAAGAAACATATTGTAGTATGTCCAAATCAAATAGCTCCACAGGGCTTTGTGGAATCTTGTCCTTTGGAGATTCATTAAACTTAACATGTAGAGTCTCTTCAACCATCTTTGTTCTGCAGTTGAAGACTCTGTATGCTTTGCAAGTTGATGAATAACCAACAAAGTACCCTGCATCCACCTTAGGATCAAATTTTTGGAGTTGATCCCGTGTGTTGAATGAAACAAGGACACCCAAAAGCTCTGAAGAATGAAATTAGAGGGACCAAATGATGAAGAACTTCATATGGAGTCTTCATCAACCTCTGATTTACTAGAACTCTATTCTGTACATAGCAAGTTGTATTGACAGCTTCAGCCCAAAAGTCATTGGCAGTCCAGAATCAGCCAACATGGACCTTGCAGCTTCAATAAGGGTCCTGTTCTTTCTCTCCACTACTACTCCATTTTGTTCAGGAGTTCTTGGAATGCTAAACTGCCTCTTGATTCCCTTTGAGAGTAGAACTCATCAAGTGTATTGTTTCTGAATTCTGTTCCATTATCACTTCTAATACACTTGACTGAGAGGAATACTGCTTTTCAACCTACAACACAAAGTTGATAATCTTCTGAGCTGCCTCATCCTTTGAATGCAAGAAGAAGTCCATACAAATCTGGAGTAATCATCCACAATTACCAGACAGTATTTCTTCTTAGCCATACTCATCATTCTCACAGGGACCAAAGAGATCCATATGAAGAAGCTGTAAGCAGGCAGTGGACTTAGGTTCTTCTATGGAGGGAAATGAAGCTTTGTGCTGTTTTCCTTTTAAACAAGCAGTGCAGTTATCTTCACATTTGAACTCCTTCATAGGCAGTCCCCTTACTAAACCATGGTTTAGTCAGCTGAGATTTATGTTTTTTAGATTAACATGACCCAGCTTCTATGCATAGAGTAGATTCTTAAGGGGAAGCCTTGGAAAATAGGCAAGGATGGCCTTTGAGATCTAGTTTCTTGGAAAGATCTAAGGCATACACTCTTCCTGTCCTGTTGGCCTTCAGGAGAGTGTATTCATCCAACACCTTATCAATCAAACTTAGAACATTGGATGACAGAATCCGACAGTTCTGACTGGTGAAAAGAGCAACATGGCCTTTGTCACACATTTGACTGACACTTAGAGGTTGTACTTGAGATTTTCCACATGGTTAACATCATCAAACTTTATTTCCCCATTGGAAACGAAGCCTTTGCTGATGATGTAACCCTTTGCATCATTGCCAAATGACACAAACCCCTTCCTTCCTTGAGAGTAGTCATTAAGAAGTGATTTGTTTCCTGTCATATGCATGGATCCTCCACTGTCTACATACCAGATGCCTCTGTGGCATGTTGAAGAACCCTGCAAAACACAACAAATTAGTTAGATTTTGAGACCCAAACCTTTTTGGTTTTGGGCCTGTTCTCATCAACAGATGGTAAACTAACAGGTTTGTTGGAAACAACAGCTTGAGAGGAAGAAGATGGTGAAGAAGAGGAATCCTTTGGCTTGGACCTCCTTTTCTATGGTTTCAACATAGGAACATCTAATTGGCTAACTCTTCCCAATAGATGTTGAACCATCATAACCAGCTGTGTCTGATTTTGTGATAAAGCTTTTAGCTCTCCAGACACATTGGCATTGGAGTTTGATAAGTTCCTATGTTACACCTTCTTCTTTTGAGCAATCTCAGCTGTTACCTGTTTAACCCCTTCCTTTTTGGATTCTTTTGGACTTAAGGGTTACAGGATTTGATGTTGCTGGTACAAATGTGGCTTCAAACTCAGTTTTCATTTTAACCTTTCTCTTTAATTTCCTCTTTATGTTTGAGTTTGGATCCTCTTTTGTACCAACAATCATCTATAAGATGATTGAACAAACCACATATTTCACATGGTTTCTTCTTCATCTTATGTTGATCATCAACTAAAGAGAATGAAACTACTGAAGACTTGTTCTTCAGCACTTGGAAGCACTATTTGCTTTCTTGACTTCCTCTTTAGTAGTCTTCAAACCCTTTCTACTGACAGTTTTCTTCTCTTCAGTGCTGACAGTAGTTGGAGTTTGAACTTCAGGTGTTAAATCTTGCTCTCCAGTCCTTTCAGGACTTCCAGAAATAACTCCTAAGTTGATCAACTCTTTGATCATGTGAGTGTCAGTATTGAACCATCAAGATCAGCTGATAGGTTCAACGAGGGAATAATACTAACTTCAACTTCTGATGGTGCTCTATCAGAAAGTGAATCACATGATGAGGTGGATTGGTTATTGCTTTCTCCATCAGATTTCACTTCTGCTCTTGAAGCAAAATCTGTAGGAGGAGCAGTGTGATTATAACCAATGCCAAACTTCACATTGGAAGCTGATTGCTTACTAAGAAGCATTTCAAAACCTTTGCATGATTGTACCCATCGATCACACTCTACTTGGGTGACTGCAAGGGTTTCTTGAGGTCTTTGTACTTTTCAAAGTACCTCTTCCCTAGCCTTATCATAAGTGATTTGGCATTTAGGTTTATAAATCTCATCATTTTTCTTTTTAAGCATAGACTCAAACTCAGCTTTTCTTTTGGAAATGATCTTTTCTAGCTCTATGTTCTTATTAATTAAAGCTACATTTGCTTCTCTAATAGAGGCAAATGCTGCTATGCATGTTTCAGAACATAATTTGGCCTTAGCCTCAGAGGATACCTGTGATACCTGTGATGAAGAGGCATTTGAGGATGATCCATTTGCAGACTCCAGAGCCATAAGTGCTAGATTCCTAAAAGGACTGTCACCACCATGTTGACCAGCACATGTGAACAGTTGTTCATGACCAGACATGTCATCTGGTAAGCTGCTCCAGTCAACAACTCCAGGGGTGAAGAAGCTGTGTTGTTGAGGTTGAGGAGGTGATGAGACTGAGATGGTTGAGGCTCAGGAAGAGCATGTGGTTGTTGAGCAATGGGTGCTTGAACCTGACTGGTTTGTGGCATGTAATAACAAGGGTAAGGATATGTCATTAGACCCCGAGGAACAAAATATGCAGGAGATTGTGGTTGAGAATGATGACCAGAATTGACAGGATGTTGCCCTTTGTGTTGTTGACTATTGCCAGGGAAAGTCACAAAGGGTGCAGAAGAATTAGATCCAGATGATCTACATTCTCTAGCAAAGTGTCCAAGCCTGTGGCATTTGTGACACCTCCACTTACTCTTGTCAAAACCAACTTTGGTTTTGCCAGAGAGTCCTAGGAAATTTCTTCCAGTTCTTTTGTAGAACTTCTGAGATCTGATATTTATCAAGGCCATTTGGCTCAAAATATCCATCTCTTCTAAGTCATCATCAGCAATCCCCTTGAGATCATCCATGATGAAGCATAGATTGTCATTATTACACCCAGTAAACTGACTATCAACACTCACAAATGCAGAATCAGAAGTGTTTGAAGAGAAATCAATATGCTCATCATACTGGCATTCAGATGAAGCATATTCTGACTCATGACCAACCAAGGCAGTGTTGCCTGGTACAAAGTCTTCAGTGAGCTTACCAGATGAAGCCAGTTTCCTTTTCTGCTCTATCTCTCTTTCGAATGTAAGCAGTTTCCCATGAAGTTGGGTGAGAGATAGACTATCCAGATTTGCACTGGGGCGTAGGACAATTGTATATGTGTCCCATCTCTCAGGCAGTGATCTGAGGAATCTGTGGTTCATTTGGCTTTTGGTATATTCATGTTTAACCATTTTCAACTCAGAGATTAAACATGAAAACCGCTCAAACTGCTGAGTCAGAGTCTCACCCTTTCTATGAGCAAAAGTCTCATACTGTTGGGCGAGGATTTCCCTGTTGTTTGCTAAGACCTCATCAGTGCCACCAAATTGTTCTTTCAGTGCATTCCAAGGTCATGAGCAGTTTCATGATGCATAAGCCTGGAATAGATTTCATTAGGCAGTGCCATGGCCAGAATTCCATGGGCTTTAGCATCAATCTCAAACAACTTCTTGTCCTCATCAGAGAGTATTGTTCCTTCTTCTTCGGAATCAACTGATTTGTTTCCGGATGATTCACCATTGGCTTATGTGGTCCATGTACCACGGATGTCCAACAACCTGAACTATTGACAGACAGGTGATGGAGCATTCTTCATTGCCAAATGTTATACTCATTCCTAACCAGCATCGGAGGCTTGGTTGAGGAACCAGTATTGTGTGGATCATTAGAAGGTGTAGTCATTTTCGAAAATTCAGACAAATTCAAGATAAGCAAAACGAATTTAGCTCAAAACCACTAAGAACCTCAAGTAAAATAGCCAAAAGCGACAGAACTTCAATCTCTATAACAGATTCGTGCAAATTTGCTAGTTCGATCAAACTTAGAGCAAAAGAGCAGTTTCAATGATCAATTGTTAGATCGATCAACGATTAACCTGCTCTGAAACCATTTGATAGGATCTCAGCATCTAGGTTGATCGATTCGAATGATTTTAGCAGTGGAATAGAGTACCAACTAGCACAATTCAAGCAAGAATACCAAAGATATAGCAATGAACAGAATTAGTTATAGAGAGAGAAAGTTTCTGCAAAAGGAATATTTCATTCAATCACACGCTTTGGCATGGCTTTCGCAAAATTACAATTTAGGTCATTCTTCCTTATATAAGGAAAGATGACGTAGGCTGATGTCACTTGATAGTGACATCTAACCGTTATTTAACAAACTACTGAAACACTAAAACTACTGAAGATGTCAAGCAGCTGACATCTTCTTACAAGAAGCTAAGTGTTTACTTATTATAAAACTACTGATAAACACAACTACTGAGAAGTACTCTTCAGCTGTTGTGACAAACTACTGAAACTTCAGCACTTGGTCTTCAGACTTGAACTTCAGACGTTTCATCAGCTGATGACTTCAGTAGATGTCATCAGCTGATGTCTTCAGTCTTTGTCTTCAGACTTTGTACATCAGTTGTTGATCTTCAGCACTTGTGGACTCTTCAGCTGTTGAACTTCAGTACTTTGGTCTTCAGCTTCAGAACTTGTATTCTTCAGCTGTTGACCTTCAGTACTTTGGTCTTCAGCTTCAGCACTTGTGTTCTTCAGCTGTTGGACTTCAGCACTTTAGTCTTCAGCTTCAGCACTTGTGTTCTTCAGCTATTGAGCTTCAGCACTTTAGTGTTCAGCTGTTGAAGTCTTCAGTACTTGATCTTTAGCTGTTGAAGTCTTCAGCACTTGTCGAACTGCTAATGAAGCCTTCAGCAGTTGTTGTGATATCATGTGGGACTTAGAGGTTTTCTGATCTTGGCTCATTGGTTCTTTTGGTCCAACAGTTCTTGAGTATGTTCTTGTGAAGAGAAGTATGATACAAATTGAGTTTCATCAATATCTTCATTATCAAGAACTTCATCGTACCAATCATCATTGTATACTTCCTCAATATCATATAAAGCCTCAATCTGTTCTTGAACATTTTGTTCGTCAACAGATTCTTCAGTTCTTTGAAGCTTAGAAGAAGATTTAGTTTGAATTGTATCTTCTAATTCATTCACTTTTCTTTTGCCTTTTATCTGCTCAAGATTTTCATCAACATGTATCTCAGTACTTATCACATGTACTGGTGAGATAGACTTCTGAGCTTCTTTTTCTTTTAGCAATTCAGCTTTGAGATTTTCATTTTCTTCAGTTAATTTCTTGAATTTCTACTCAAGAATATCATAATCTTTGATCATAACTTCAAAGTTTTTGATTACATCTTCTTTATCTTTGGCAAACCTTACAATCTTTTCATCTTTTAAGGCATTTTCTTCAGTCAACTTTAAGTTTTCATCCTTAAGCTTTTGAATTTCTTTTTCAAGAGATATGTTTATCTCTTTCATTCTTTTATTCTCCACTTTCAACTCTTTAATCTCTTTCTCTTTGCTCAAATTTTATTCTTTCAATCTGTCAATCTCATCAATGTCAACTATTTCCTCTGTTTATATAGACACATTGTGTGACATACTAACAGAAATTCCTTCTACTCCTTCATTTGCATCAAATTCAAATACTGGATTGAATAACATATCATTCATAAAGTCAGAATCAAATATTTGATTTTGAGAATCCATTTCTTGTACAGCTTCCTCATGAATGACATCAACATTTTCTTCATTCATAGGATGTGGTTCATCTCCAGTATCTTCTGGATTTCCCCTGCTCAGTGAGAACTTCAGTTGAAGTGTCAATGGGCTGGGTTGCCATGGTTGAGGTCTGAATGATGTAATCACCTGCTGAAGTGAGAGCCTCTTCCATATGGATATCCTGAACAGGTTCAGAAGTATCAACCTTAGTGATGGGTGACTGATGTGGGCTAGACATAAGAGACTCAGAAGCACTCATCTCTATTTGAGAAGTGTAAAAGAAGTGAGAGTCATGGTACTCACTGAAACCTAAGTCTTCATCAGTATAGAAGTCAAGGTTAGGAATGGGTTGGTTTAAATCTAGAGGCTAGGGATGGTAGTTGTCCCCTGAAGGTTGTTCACTTGAGTGTTGAGACTTAAAGTTAACGCTTAATGCATTTGGGCTTGTGAGGTCATCAGGCTGAGCATGAGGAACCTCAGCACTAATCATTGAAGTAATGGGAGTGGTTTGCTTCTTAGGAGAAGTGGGAGCTTCTGTATCTACTTCCTCCTGTGTGGGTAAGTATATAGGGGCCTGCAAAGACTCAATAGTTTGAACAGGGGTTCGTTGGATTTTATTTTGTAGGTGAGGGTAATTTGTGGTTGTATCGGTGGTTGAGATGTAGAAGGTGTGGGTTCAACACTAGGTGGTATTACTAGGTTGTCAGCTTGAGCAATGAGGTCTAACATTTTTCAAAGAAGGGCTGTTTCTACCCCTAAGAAGCCAACAATTGGATTATTCAAAATTTTAAAGATGTCAAGCTTCATCTGTCCCAATTTAAGAATATTACATGTTTCCCTCAACTGTGAGCCCAGTTCACAGTTGAGAATGTATTGAACATATTTAGGAAACATGTAGTATTCTAAGGAGTCCAAGTTAGCAAGCAGATTTGTATAAACAAACTGAGAGTACCTGAACTTGACCCCCTAAACTATCCCATGCACTATAAAGGAGAGATCTTTAGGAATCTGGTCCCACCCTCCATGCTTGTTAGACAAGCTGTGGATGACCACATGTAGTAAGTACTTCCACTGGGATGAGATCTTTCCTTTGCTGAAGGTCTTTACAGAGAAATCTCCCTCATAGCCCATTTGCTCAAAGAAATGATTAACATCCTTTTTTAGGAACAACACCTCACCTTCTTCATCATCCAGCTAAAGATGATTGTTGATGATGGCTGGAGTGATGAAGATTGTCCTCTCCTGCAATGTGGCAGACAGTGCCTTCTCCCCATCCATAACAACCTCTTGGTAGGTCTTCCAAAATTCAAGCAAATGATCCTCATACAAAGTAGGATCAATGGTAAGGGATGTGAAGTAGTTTGACAAAGCCAAGAAACGGCAAACCTCTGAGAAATGAGAATCTTTCTCAGAACTTAATAGAGAAACTTGGTTGTGTTGTCTATGTAACTGCATGGAGAAATCTGGGTCATTTTTTCGGTTAAGGATGGCCATGTTAGAAATCTTAAAGGTGAAGGAAGGATGAACAAAGACGGTTTCAGAGAGAAATTTGGGAATTTAGGTTTGGAGGAAAGATGAAGATGATAGAAAGAGGGGGAACCGTTGGTTTATATATGTAAAGGATTTAAGACAAAGTTAATGAAAGAGGATAAAATTTGAAATCCGGATGTCGGTCCCACCTTTGAAAAAGTAGTTTGTTTTTTGCTCAAAAAGTAGTTTTCTTGGAAGTCAAAAAGCGTCCGAAGGTAAATTGTCTTCAGAAGTTTTAATGAAAAAGCTTCTGAAACCAAAATGGCTTCAGAAGAGTTTCCTAAGAGTTTTGAAAATTTTGCTTCGGAATAAAATTAAGACTTGGATATTTTGTTCAACAGAACAAAGCTTCCGAGAGTTAATTTGCTTCGGAAGGATATTGTCCTTTAAAATATAGAAGTAACTAAGAGAGGTTTTAAGCTTCGGAAGATATTTCAGAAATTTCTTCCAAAGGATAATTACTTAGGTTGTTATTTGTTTTGAAGGCATAAGTTTCTTATGAAGGTAAAAGCATATCTTCCGAAGGATCAAGATTTATCAAAATCTAAGAAAATTCTTCAAAAGGTTTTCATCCAAAGAAAACAAGAGCTTATGACGGTGATATACTAGACAACTTAAGACACACAGATTTTAAGAAATAATATGAATTAGTTTAAGAAAAAGCTACTCAAAATCAATCATCCCAATAGCTGATATAAGATACTTAAATCTCTATTCATCAAAGGCTTTTGTAAACTATTTAGCATATTGTTCATTTGTGTTAACTTTAACTAGTTTAATAAATCCCTTTTCAAAGTTATCTTTAATTAAATGATACCTGATATTGATGTGTTTTGTCCTTGAGTGCTGCCTAGGATTCTTTGTGATAGAGATAGCACTGTTGTTTATGTGAATGGGAGTCTCCTTGAAATTTAATCCATAGTCAAGCATCTGATTCTGAATCCAAAACACTTGAGCACAGCAGCTTGCAGCATCAATGTATTCAGCTTCAACAGTTGATGCAGAGACACAGGATTGTTTCTTGCATTGCCATGAGACAACCCTTACACCAAGAAACTGACATCCCCCAGATGTTGACTTTGGAGTCATATTGAAACTACCATAATCACTATCTGTATAAGCATACAGATTGAAGTCATAATTCTTAGGATACTAAAAACCAAGTGTTGATACACCTTTGTGGTATCTTAAAATTCTTTTGACAATGATGAGATGAGACATCTTGGGGTTGGCTTGATATCTTGCACAAATACATATGGCAAACATGATATCATACCTGCTAGCTATAAGATGCATAAAAGACCCAATCATAACCATGTAAAGATGTTCATCCACACACTCCCCTCAAGATCAGGCCCAAGGGAGTGGTTTCTTGCTATGGGTGTCATAGCAATCTTACAATCAGTCATGCTGAATCTTTTGAGTATGTCTTGAACATACTTTAAATGACTAATAAAGATGCCATCTTCAACTTGCTTCACTTGAATTCCCAGAAAGAAATTGAGTTCCCCCATGGCACTCATTTCAAATTTGTCCTTCATCAGCTTCTCAATGTCTTTGCAGAGCCTTGGATTAGTTGAACCAAAGATAATGTCATCTACATACACTTGAACTAGCATTAAGTCATTTCCCTATCCTTTGATGAAGAGAGTTCCATCTATAGTACCCTTTTGGTAACCATGCTTGTAGAGATACTAAGATAGAGTCTCATACCACTTTCTTGGTGCTTGGTACAGCCCATAAAGAGCCTTATCAAGTTTGCAGACATAACCAGGATGATCAAGATCTTCAAAACAAGGTGGTTGTTTGACATATACCTCTTCATCAATCACCCCATACAGAAAAACACATTTGACATCAAGTTGATAGACCTTGAAATTCTTGGATGCATCAAATGCCAAGAGTATCCTAACAACTTCCAGTCTTGCTACAGGAGCAAAGACATCAGTGTAATCAATTCCTTCTTCTTGTGTGTATCCTTGAACAACTGCCTAGCTTTGTTTTTTATGACAATTCCTCTATCATCTTTCTCATTCCTAAACACCCATTTTGTTCCTATAGTAATCTTCCCATGAGGAAGAGGACATAGGTTCCAAACATTTTGCCTTTGAATTGAAGCAGCTCCTCTTGCATAGCTTCAACTCAACTTCCATCCTTCAGAGCCTCATCAATTTTCATAGGCTCTATCTAGGACAAAAAACAAGAGTGAAGATAAACATTTGCTTCATGGGTTTGTCCTCTTCTTCTTAACCTAGTGTCAACATCTCCAATGATGTTTGTGGTAGGGTGAGACTTGTGGATCCTTAGTTGAGGGATCATAGCAAGTTGTTGAGAGATATCTAAATTAGAAAAATTTAGATTTGGCATTGATGTTTCTTCCACCATACCAGCACACTTATCAAGAGAACTTGATCCAATGAGTGTGTGACATCATTGATATTTTCATTTATGGAGTGGTTATCAGTATCAAGAAATTATTGATCACTATCACCACCACCATCATTGTCTTCTGCATTTGATGTTTCTTTATCTGGTTGTTGAGCCTCTAAGCTGGAATTTGAAGACATCTCAGATGTATCAGCTGAATTTTTCATTGTTGTGCTGATAGAAACTTCATTTGCAGAAGTAGTTACAACTAGAGATGAAGATGTGTAACTTGAAGGTATTCTTAGCTCAAATCTTGGATCAGGATCACCTAGAGGTAAGATATTTGTAGATCCTAAAACATTCTCACAATATTTGTTAAAACAGTTCCTTAAAACAGGATGTGTGTTCATTGAAAGTCATATTGGTTGACTCCTTAACAATTCTGGTTCTGAGGTTGTATACTCTATAAGCCTTAGCTTAAGAAGAGTATCTAATGAAGTGTCCATCATCTGATTTTTCATCAAATTTAACAATTTGATCTTTGGTATTCAAGATGGTGCAAGGACATCCAAATGACCTGAGAAACCAATGAAAGGTTTCCTCTTGTGCCAAAGTTCATATGGAGTCTTGCCATGAGTCTTGACCACTAAAACTCTATTTTGCACATAGCAGGCAGTGTTGACTGCCTCTTCCCAGAAGGTGGGGCCAAAGAGATCCATATGTAACAAGTGTAGGGGTGTAGTGATGGAGTTTCTTTCCTTAGGCTTATGAGATACCTTATGTTACTTCCCTTTCAGGCATGCAACTAATGATCATCACTTGTAAACTCTTTCTTTGGCATTCTAGTTACCAAATCATTCTTAATCAGTTTATTCATGTTCTTAAAGTTTACATGGAACATTCTTTTATGTCACAGGAAAGACTCATCAATATTGGCTTTAGATAGAAAGCATGAAACTTCTCTTGAGGGAGTTGTTTCTTGCAAATCCATCTTGTACATGTTCCCTCTTCTAGGGGCTCTGAGTAGGATATGCTCATGAGGAATGATCACCTCGGGCTTAAGAACAATGCACTCATGCTCAGTAAAGAGCATGTTATGACTCTGATCACAAAATTAGGATACACTGAGAAGATTGTACCCAAGCTCCTTTACAAAGTTTACTTTCTTAATGCTGAGCTTACCATTTTTGATCTTGTCCCTTCCAGAAATGTAACCTCCTTCATCTCCTCCAAAGGCAACTGGCCCTCCATCAATACTTTCAAAGTTCTGGAGTAGTGACCTATTGCGTGTCATGTGTCTGGAACAACCACTATCAATTATCCACATTCTTGTTTGTCTTGAGTTGTTCCTACACAAAGAAAATGATTAGTTACATTTAGAAACCCAAGCCTTATTGGTCTTCGGTTTATCAAAGGAAGTAGAAGGTAATGAAACAATGATAGATCCTATAGTTGTGCTTTGAGGATCTTTTGCTCTTATTGATGGAGAACATTCAGTCACTTGGTCTTTCTTTGACTTCCACACCACCTTTGAAAGTTTGGACTTGACCTTCAACACTTCAGAAGCTTTTATGGCTTAGGATGTTTTGATGATTGGACCCTCGGAAGATCCTGCTAGCACTGCAGCAGTCTTCAGTGCTTCGGAAGTATTCCCTTCTTCCAAGACCAAATTTTCTTCAGAAGGCAATTTTCCACTTGCCTTCTTCTTCACTTTGAAGCTTCCAAAGGAAATAGATTTTCCTTCCGCAGTAGAATTCTTCTTGGAGCTCTTGGAGGTCTCATTCTTGGTCATATGAAGAGTACCTCTTGGATTGTATGGACAATCCTTAGCAAGGTGAGAAGTACTCTCACACATAACACATTCCATCTTCTTCTTCCTAAAAGCCTTCTTCTAAGAACAAGGCTGACTTTGTTCACATCCCTTCTCCACCTTCATCTTTGTAGATGCTAAGACAGTCCTTTTGGGCTAAGAACTGTTCTTGGAGTTGGATGGCTCCGACTATGTAGTAGTGGTACACAACAGATCAGCCTTCTTCTTGATGCTAAAATGATTTGAAGGTGAACCAGAACTCTTGGTAGAAGAGTTTAGGTTGATGTCTTCAGTCTTAACCACTTCAAACCAAAGATAAAAACTTGTTTATGCTTAGAGTCAAAAGTGGCCTTGATCTCTTGAGCCCTTTTTGCTTTTCTTTTGCTTTTTCTGATCAAGTTCTTCCTCATAGACTTGGTCATCACAGACTTCTTGCTCTCCTTAGAAGGATCGTGACCCTTCTTAGAATCCTCTTCTTCACTCTTCTCAGAGGAATTCTTCACTATCACTTCTTCATCCTCTTCACTTAATGGGTCAATGAGAGGAAGCTCATCTTCACAAGTTCCACACCTGGGTGATCTTACAGACAAGATTGTGTATGGAGGAGCTATCTCACTAGATCTCAGTCCCTGTTTATTCTGATAACACACTTTGGCATACAAGGATGAGGATCTCATGTTCTTGAAGCTTTTTTCTTCAAGAACACATTTTTCTGCCCTAGCTTTGCTAATCACAAGCTCAATCTGGCATTCAATTAACTTAGTTATGAGATCCTTGATCTGAGTCCCATAATTTGTATGCTCGTGTTTTAGAACTGAAATGGTTTTCTATATGTCCTCTATCTTTAGTTTATAGTCATTTCCAGCCTTCTTAAAAACATATTTTGAAATGTTCAAGGACTCAAGATCAGATCTCATCTCTAAGTTGTAGGACCTATATCTGTTGACTTTAGCAATACATTCAGGAGTACAGAGATGTTCCAATACCTTGGCTTCATCATGGTCAGCCACTAATGCTTGGTTTGGAGATGCATCTTCCACCTGAAAGCTCCAGTCGAAGCCCCTTTCTTCAACAGCAACTGCAGCTTGCTGCTTTGGCTTCTCATTCTGGGTGGCTTTATTAGTGTAGTTTGGTCTGGATTGTGCTTGACCACTATTTGTTCTTGGTTCCTTGCACTCCCTAGCAAAATGTCCCATAAGGTTACAGTTGTAACACTTAACTTTGCTCTTATCTAGTCCAAACTTTCCATTGGCTGTATTGCTGGAAACTTCCTTCATGTTCGCTTGTAAAACTTCTTGGCTCTATGAGTGAGAAGAGCCATTTGTTGGAATATCTCCATATATTCCAGATTATCTGGATGGTACAGTCTAGGTCTTCAAGGGTGAAGAGAAAGCTACCACAACTTTCAGCAAAAGACACAAAGGCTTGAGAAGAACTTGTCTCTTGGAATGGGCTTCCTTGAGTATAGTTCTCCCTTGGTGTCTCCGGGAAGGTGATGAAAGGGCCCTTTTGTGAGTTGTCAGGGTAGCATATGAGATGATTTTAAGGTTCTATGCTATCCCTTTCAGTCACATGAAGGGTTGAACCCATTTGAATGCTAGAGTTACCAGATGAGCCTTGCATGTTCATCTCCATCTGATATCCACTGAAAATGCCATACAACTCTGTCAAGGTAAGAGTCTTTAGGTTCTCAGTTCTCTTGATAACAACACAGTAGTGTGTCCATTGCCTAGGAAGAGAGGACATGAACTTCCTTACAATATCCCTGTTCTCAAGAGCTACTCCACCATTCACTAGGGTGTCCACAATCTCAACATTCCTAAAGTATTGTTGAGTCATGGTTTCACTATTTTGAAGGTGAAAAATTCAAATTGCTACTTCAGGAGATCCTTCTTGTTCTCCTTGGTTCAGAGGAACTCTCATACATCAGTTTCAATGCATCCCATAGTTGCTTAGTTGTTTTGCATTTCTTGAAACCTCTATACATAGAGTTTCGAAGCAGTCTGAAGGGCTTTTATGGCCTTTTGATCAATTTTTACTCTCTTTGTATCTTTATCTGAGTAGTCAGCCATAGCCTTGGGTATCATACCACCTCCAGCAGCTGAGGAAGTGCTTGGTATCTAAGGTCTAGTAACAACAGACTCCCACATTCAGTCTAGAGACTTGATAAAGCCTTCCATTCTTTGACACCAAGTGTCAAAGTCATCAAGAGTGATCAGTGGGGACTTTGTCATGGTTTTAGTTTCCATATCACCTTTAGAGATAGCTGCCATTTGAGATGTTAAGTATCTTGTGTGTGTGAGGGATCTTAAGATGGTGAGATCTTATATCAAGAGCCTGGAAAGCTCTGATACCAATTGAAGGACCGTTGAACGGTACAAGCTTACAACACAACAACACAAAGAGGAGAGTGTGCAACAACACTTAACAGATCAAATGGGGAATAAGAAACCAGTTTAATGAAGGCTAAGAAACACAAGTGTATAAGAGACAGAACAAGAACAACACAAGCAGTTGGTTTTCAAGGTTGATGTATATTGCTCTCTGGTTCCTTACAAGTGTTTTCAAAAGCAATGGTATAAGATACAAAGGACTAGAGTTACTTATACTACAACCTACAGTTGGCCATACTTTGAAGGCCAGTTGGATACATGATCTAGACAATAACCAAATCAATGTAGAGTCAAAAGGCAGATTACCTTTTGACTAGCGACTATGACATACCATAGCTCACATCCTAATATATTACAAAAAAGATAAAGTACATAAAGTAGAAAGTTACAGACTCAAGAACTCAATATACATTTACCAAAAGCATGGACCTTTCACCAACTTATGTAAAGTTGGTGTCTTATTAGAGTTGCAGCGGAAAAGGGTCCAGCTTTATGGAAAAGGTACATCAGACAAAGCATGTGTTCAAAAGTTTTCGAAAGAAATTTGTCTTCAAGTGTTGGCTTCAGAAGACTTTGTCTTTGAAGCTTCGGAAGACTTCATCTTTGGCTTCAGGATATATTGGTCTTGGCTTCAGAAGAATTCACACTTAGAGTATTTTCTAAGGTAGAGTGTGAATCTTTCGAAGCATTCCACTTTAGTACACTTATGTATGCATGCAGGAGAGACTTTGGGTGTTTGGATTGCATCAGCGTTACATTTAAACCTTGCGCTCTTCATCCAACACTAAGTCTTCAAACTCTTATCCAGAAATACCAGTGGAAGTAAGAGAGAAAATATGCACCAAAGCATGTTTTGAACAAGTAGAACACTACAAAACTTACTCGTTCAAAATATGTGATAAACTTAAACAAGAAGAGTCAATGCATAATAAGCTGAAAACTGATCGTAAAACTTCAGATGATAAAATGATATCATTATAAGCTTCTTGGAACAAAATGTTAAAAGAACTTGAACTTGTCAAGAAACAACTTGAAGAGATGACAAAAACTCTTGAACAAGAGAAATTGACATATGCAACAACTCAAATTCACTTAGCCAAAGTGAAAAGCTCAAAGACTATTGTTGAGAAACTGGTGAATGGGAGGAAAGATAATGATAAAACAGGATTAGGATTCACTCATGAACCAATGCCTGAATCTATCATAAATACCTTACCTGAAAATTTTAATACCCATGATCATTCATTAGAGAATAAGGCTAGGCTTAAAGAATTTCAAGAAAAGAAAAAGAACAATCAATCAATTGTCGAGAGTGAGATCGAAAAGATAAATGTTAAATATTTGAGGAGAAAGATTCTGAAAAGATAAACAATGGTCATCCAATAAAAATCAAATCTTATGAACCTCGACAAAAGATCAAAATGTTGTTTGTACCAAAAGGAGAATGTGTCACTAAGAAGTGTAAAATTGAGCAAGAGATTGAAAAAGCTAATGAGATCAATCTCAAAATGAAAGGAAAATGTCAAGATGAGAAATCTGACACTTCATGTTTTGATGATTTAAGCTCAAATGATTAACTCAAAAAAAAGATTGTGAAAAAGAATCTTCTCAAGATTCAATTAAAACACAAAGCACTAAGAAGTCATCAAGAACAAGAAATCAAAGAAGAAGAAAAGCATCTTCTAAAACTAAACAGTCTCAACCAATCAATAAAACAAGTCAAATTAAACCTGTGAAGTTTGTGTCAGTAGGAACTTTTAACGTAAACACAATATCTGAAATAACATCAAAACCTAAGATCAAATCTAACTCTGATCTGAAAACAGGTTCAGGTCCTAAGTCTTCCGCTGTTCAAAATAGATTTGTGTCTAAGGAGTTAAAGAATTGTGAGAATGTTCAAAAGCAAAATCCTAAAATTCAAAAAACCAAACTCACACAGCAAAAACAACAGGTTAACCAGTTTACCCCTAAATCTAGACAAGGATCTAATATGGCCTCTACATCTAGGGTTAAGCAAATGTTGTTTAAAAAGCCACAAAAGTACTGTGATATATGTAATATGTACAATCATAACACATCTGAGTGTTATTTTAACAAGTGTTGTCACATATGTGATATGACAAATCACATCATAGCTGGTTGTTATTTTAACAAATATTGTGCATTGTGTGATGCGGAATCATAATACTGAGGATTGTTTCTTCAGGAAGAACTCACCTAGGAAGAATATAATAATCAAGGATATGTTAATCCAAAGTTCCAAAGAAATCATTATAATGGTTTTCAAAATCTATCAAAACCACCTTCTTCGGGTTTGAGATCATTCAGAAGAATCAATTCTGATTATGATAATCAGTATAATGTCAGATCACAATAGTATAATCAAGGATATTTCATTCTACGCTCAGTGAGAATGAAAAATGAAACATATAATAAGAAAAACTTTTCTAGTGTTTCAAACAATGGTTTAAAATTTCTTGATGATGATCTTGAGAACAGATTTAATGTTTTGAAAACAAAACAAAGAAAAGATAATCAAACTGTTTTCCAAAGAGGATTTGAAAGTCCTAAATTTCAAAAGAAACCTAACATAAACAAACTCCATTTCAAGCAGTTTACCATCATGGATAAATTTGGAAAGCCCAAGACCATTTCGGCTTGGGTTACTAACTCAACTTAAATGTCTTTTAATGCAGGTACGCCTGCGGAGACCAGTAAACACATGGTATGTTGACAGTGAGTGTAGTTGGCATATGACAGGCAATCAAGCCTTAATTCAAGACTTTAAGACAAAAGATGGTACTCATGTAGCGTTTGGTAGAGATGCAGGTGTAAAGATAACCGGTGAAGGAATGATATCTAATGGAATAATAAGTTTTTATAAAGTCAACTTCTGTGAACCGTTGAACTTTAATCATTTAAGTGTTTCACAAATATGCGATAAATCATATTCTGCTTTATTTGATAACTCTTATTGTTATATTTTAAAACCAAGATTTCAGATTAGCAAGGAGTGGGTTATTGTTAAAGCTGTTCGAGATACAGATGTCTACAAACTAGATATGTCTCATGTTGATCCTTCAACAGAAACAACTTGCCTCATTGCTCATGCATCAAATGATGAAAGCCAGCTTTGGCATAGACTTATCGGTCATTCTAACTTCAAAAACATGAACAAACTAGCAACAGAAATCATGTAGTTGGAATTCCTTCAAAGAAGTTCGCTACATCAGACCTCTACAAAGCATGTTTGAAGGGAAAACAACATAGAGCATCTTATAAGACCAAACAAATAAATTCTAATTCAAAGCCTCTACAGATGTTACACATGGATCTATTTGGTCCTGTAAACGTACAGAGCATGGGAAGAAATCATATTATTTAGTTATCATTGATGACTATACATGATTTTCTTGGGTTTTCTTTTTACGTGCAAAATTTGAAACAGTTGAATTATTAAAAGAGTTTATTGGTAAAGTAGAAAATCAACTCGATCAAAAAGTAAAAATAATTAGAAGTGATAATGGAACAGAATTCAAAAATGCTAATGTTGATAGTTTCTGTGTAGGAAAAGGGATAGCTCATCAGTTCAGTGCTCCTCGGACTCCACAACAAAACGGAGTTATAGAAAGGAAGAACCGAACATTGATTGAAGCAGCCCAAGCAATGTTAGCTAATGCCAGGATTCCTATCACGTTCTGGAATGAAGCTATATCAACAGTGTGTTTCTTTCAGAATAGTACTCTATTGGTGAAAAACAAACAGAAAACTCCTTATGAGTTAATGTTTGGCAGAAAACCAAACATAGATTTTCTTAACTCTTTTGGTTGTCCTATTTTGATTCTAAATTCACATGATCAGCTAGGCAAATTTGATTCAAAATCTAATGATGGATTCTTTTTTGGATATTCGTCCGCTTCTAAAAGCGTATAGAGTTTATAACTCTTAGACGAATGTTATCATTGAAACGTTCAATATTAAATTCCTTGAATACTCTTTTCCATCGGTTGCAAATGGCCCAACATGGTTATTTGATTTAGATTCATTGTCAAACTAATTTAATTCTAATTTGTTTGAATCTTCTTGTGTCAACAGGAAACGAGGAGGAGATCTTGGATCCTTTAGTGACAATTCCGACTTTGACGATATTGATAATTCAAGCCCAGACTATCTGTTTTTCTCATTTGTGAGAGATCCTCTAATTACCATATAGATTCATGATCAACAAAGTCCTAAGCATCAACAAGTTCCTGAAAATTCTAATGTTTCTCAACCTATTCCTAATGATGGGCCAGAAATTCACCAACCTGAGTCTGGAACTTCATCTGTATCCAGAGATATAGATGTCAATGACAAACTTGATTATTTTCTTAACTCACCAACTCAAGTTCCGAATTTCATTCCATATTCTTCAACCTTGTTGCACCAGCTCTCCAACCTGAACCAAACCAATCTGGATATGAATGTTCAACAAGACGAGATTCCAACAACTCGTATTCACAAGAAACATCCCATTTCTCAGATTATTGGTCCTTTGAATGAGAGAACAATGAGAAGTCACTTCGAACGAGAAAATCTTTGCTTTTACTCATGTTTTCTTTGTCAAACTATCCCTAAAAACATTACTGAAGCATTAAAGGACAATAGTTGGATCAAAGCAATGCAAGAGGATTTACTACAATTCCACAAACAGGAAGTCTGAACACTGGTGGATTTGCCTGAAGGAGAGAATGCCATCGGCACAAAATGGTTATTTAGAAACAAATCAGATGACAGAGGAATAACTATTTGAAACAAAGCACGAATAGTAGCACAAGGTTACAACCAGTTATGATGAAGGTTTGCTCCAGTTGCAAGACTAGAAGTAATTCGTGTCTTCCTGGCATATGATTCTTACATGAAATTCAAGGTGTACCAAATGGACGTTAAAGGTGCATTTTTGTATGGACCAATCATCGATGATGTGTATGTTAAGCAACCTCAAGGTTTTGAAGATGTTGAATTTCCTCATCATGTGTACAAGCTCAGCAAAGCTCTATATGGTCTACATCAAGCCCCAGGAATCTGGTATGAGACATTGTCCCAGCACTTGATCCAACATGGATATACACAAGGGAATATTGATCTAATTATTCATAAAGAAGGATGCAACTGATCTCCTATGTGTGCAAGTATATGTGGATGATATCATCTTGGACCAACCAGTCAAAAACTGTGCTCAGAATTTGAAGAAATTATGAAATCGCAATTCCAGCTGAGATATATGGGAGAAATCAATTTCTTACTTGGATTGCAAGTAAAACAATTTGCAGATGGCATCTTCATCAATCAAGAGAAGTTTGTTGATAAGCTATTGAAGAAATTCAAACTGCAAAATTGTCAATCCGTCAGAACTCCAACTGACGTTAACACCAAGATTGATCCTGATCTGAAAGGAAAATCTATAGACCAACCATTATACAGTTCTATGATTGGATCCTTGATGTATTTAACTTCATCTAGACGTGACATAATGTATGTTCTTTGTGTCTATGCCAGGTATCAATCAGACCCGAAGGAATCTCCCCTTATCATGATCAAATGCATATTCATATATCTCAAAGGAAAACCAACTCTAGGGTTATGGTATCCTTATGAAGGAAACTTCAAGTTACATGGGTATACTGATAGTGATTATGGGGGATTTAGTCAAGATAGAAAATCTACCACGGGTGGTTATCAGTTTTTGGGTCCTTGATTAGTCTCGTGGTAGTGTAAGAAACAAACAAATGTCTCAGTCTCAACTGCAGAAGCTGAGTACATTGTTGCATCATCAGGATGTTCTCAAATCCTTTGGTTGCACAATCAACTACCGGATTATGGGCTCAATTTTCTTAAAACCGCTATTTACATTGATAACACAACTGCTATGTTTATAACAGCTAATCCTATCCAACATTCTAAAACAAAAAAATATCAAAACTCAATATCATTTTCTCAGAGACAACTCTGAAAAAGGTTTAGTCATTTCGATTCAGATATCAACTGAAAAATAGTTGGCTGACTTGTTTACCAAAGCTTTCTTATTGAGAAGGTTTGAGTATCTGGTTGAGTCAATTGGTCTTATTAATCATGTTGAAAACTTATTTTTCTTCATCAAAATGATAATAACCCTCCCTCCTTTTCATAAACAAATCAAAAGTTAAACCGTCAAAGTCAACTACCTGATTATGTATATTGTGTGTGCATGCTAAATGAAAAAGAAAATGCAACATTAGAAAATTGCAAAACCAAAAGAGAAAAATATAAAATGAAAATAAAAAATATAGTTTAGGATTGAATCTGCAATTGCAATATGGGAGAAATGATATTACATCAGTTTTAATCAGTTGCATACTACACTCGCTCACAAAGTCTGACGTAATCAGCTATGATACGCATGCAAGGTCATGCAATTATACTGAAAAAGTAAATTCTTGTGATTTAACTAAATCAATTATGCGTTTATGTGTGTCCATCTTAGTTCTAAGGAGTGATGTTAACTTATCAAATTGATTGCTTGTTAAGTCATAATCTCACACCTGGTGGTGATATGAATAACCATGAGATCTGTTTACCGCATCTGTTCACTTCTTTGTTATGAGTCATCATAGACCTGAAGTGACGAGGCATCCTCTATTGTAAGTCATTACAGACCTGGATATTCTCACCTGATGCATAAAATGCTAATGTTCACAATCCTTTCAAAAGTCCAAAATGGATGCCTTATGATTCTTAAGAATCACCTTTATCTATTTCTTTATGAAATGGATTCGGGGATTACCTAATGTCTTGTCCATGGTGGTTTTCTTGGAGATTATCAACTTGTTTAACCATGATGATTCTCTTATTGACCTAAACATGAGATTTGGTTATACATATATGTCAGGTGTTTAAGTTGATTAAAAGTGTTGCTTGCATACCTTGACGAGGGTCGGACTCTCTAAGTCTAAGTGTGGATTACATAATATCATATCTAATCCAACCTTAATAAATCCAAGAATTGAAAAAGTGTATTAATTATTTTGCCAAAGCACTCATTGTCTGTCCTTAGGTCTCGTGTCTCCTTTACTGTGGTAACACTGACCTGGAATACATTTGATCAGGATTTAATCATTGTCTACGACTATCCACAATTTTTTATTTCATTTTGTTGATTATTAACAAATATGATCTCACTGCAGGCATGTGATTCAATGTGTATTTTGCTTTATTTAGATTTTTGCATAATTTTATGTGCCAGGCATATTGATAATGATTGGTGTTTCTTAAATTTTCAACTTCTATAAACTTCTAAGTTTGTAAACTTAAAATTTAGGGGGAGTAAAGATGAAAAAGAAAAAAACAAAATAAATGTTTGGATGAAAAAGGATGAAGCCAAAATATTCAAGCAAGTGTGTGTTTGATATGATTAAAAATGAACCTGAAAAGATTTCAAATTGTTTTAAAAAGTGGAAAAGCTTCTTGCAAAGAATGAGAGTGTTTCAAAATATTAAACTTTTTGAGACCAAAAATGACGGGAAATTAATTTAAAAATAAAAAGGTCAAAAGTTAAAAAAAAGGTCAAAATTTGTTCAAAAAGTCAAAATTTTGGTCAAATAGTCAAAGTCTTAGTTATTATTCAAAGTTTGAAAGTTTTTATGAAGAACAGTGAAATTGATCAAAATTAGAGTTTGAATGATTTTTTGTGAAAAGTCAAGTGTTAGACGTATGGATGTCTCATGCGCCTAAACAGTGTCCATAAGTCTAAGTTTAGACGCATGATGAATTTTCAGTTTTATGATAAGTGTTGGCCGTTTTGATTCAAACTCATGCACCTAAATAGTGGTCATGAGTTTAAAAATTTTGGTTAAGTGTTGGGTGTTTTGCAAAAGCTCATGCGCCTAAACAGTTTAGACGTTTCATATTGAAAATAAACCAAGTGTGGACTCTTGAAAGCTCATGTGCCTAAATAGTTCTCATACGAACTGAGGGTTCCTGATTTTGTTTAAGTGTTAGGCATTTCAGACTAGGTCATGCGCCTGAACAGTGTTCGTGCACCTAAACAGTGCTCATGCGCCTGTACATTGCAAATGCGCCTAAGCTTGAACAAAATTTGACCAAGTGTAACTCATGCGTCTAGGTCTCATACACCTGAACAGGGGTAATGCACCGTACAGTGCAAATGCGCCTAAACCTCATGCGTCTCAACAGTGGTCATGCGCCTACACAGTTGCAATACGTCCAAGGGTTTTTCACACTTATATAAATTCAACACTTGGACAGATTTCATTTCATTCAAACTTTTCTACTCTCTGTTCTTACTCTTACTTACCCGGCGCACATAATACTCATTGATTACTCTGATTTCTTGAGATTGTTGTTATTCTAAGGTAAAATCAGTGATTGTAAACAACTTATTGAGATTATTTCAACATATCATTGTTCATAATCATCACATTCATTCGGGTGTTTGAACCCTATGTAGGCGTTTGAACCCTAAGAACTTGAGTAAATTTGAAATTGATGTTTGAATGTGATTGTATGTTGAAAACGGAACCTGAAATTGTTAATAATACAAGATAGCGACATGTTTAACATCATCAAATCCGAATTTCATCACAAAAGTGTTTGATGATTCAATGATCATTAGTGAAAATAATAATAAAATATTGAATCTGAAATGAATCGACAAAATTAAAATTTGAAACCAAATTTTCTCGTTAATCATTAAAATTCAACTTGTGCTTTCAAATCAACTAGAAACACGTTACTTAATTGATTGTATATCTTAAAATTTGGTTGAATAATTAAAATAGTAAGTTCAAACACTTCGAAAAAAATTTTAAATGATCACAATTTAAAATATAAAATTTGTTAAGTAAACACTAAAACATATTGAAGGACTTATAACTTGTTACAAGTTTGTTAAAAACTCATAAGATTAGTTGATTTTTAATCAAAACTTTTGAGATATTAAGTGTGCAAAACACTTAGAATATTTTAAAGAGTATTTTGTGTTAAAATTGACAAATTATCTTGAGAGTTATATTAATTCTATACCTTCATACTAATTCATGTTTCTTTGTGATTGACAGATGGCTGAATTAAAATTTGAGCCTAAGCACAATGTTGTTGCTTTTCTAAATGAAGAATTTAGAGAATCTGCTGGATATGAAGAGATGATCAAATTTCTTCTAAGTACAAAATATGTATATGTTATGTGTGCTAAACCGGCCATATATGCAAGGTTGATTAAGAGGTTCTGGAGAACAGCAGAGGTTGAGCTTGATGATAACATAAGGAAAGTTCTAAGGGGATTTTTTACTAATGATAGAATGCTTGAAGGCTCTGAAGATTCTATAAGGGGTGCACTAAGACTAGGTGAGAATGATGCCAAAGACTTGTTTGAGTACACTTTTAATGAGTGTAAGGAGATATTCATGTAGATGGGTCACCCAGATAACTTCCCTAAGAAGCAATTCTTTAGGGCAAGGGTCTATAATCATTGGAAGCTGCTTTGCTACATATTCCAACATTGTATGTCCAAGAGAAGTACAGGATGGAACTCTTTTCCAGTAGACATTGCATCTCCTATAGTAGCTATAGCCATAAACAGAAGATTCAACATGACTAAGTGGATAATGAATGGGTTCATATTCAACTTGGAGAAAGGAAAGAGGAACAAGTACTTGATGTATCCTAGGTTTCTCCAAGTGATCATAAATGAAGAATACCCGAACAAGGTGGTAGATTTGAATTAGAGCATATGTCTAAAGGTGTGTATAAGAGACTTGCTGTGATTACAGGAGCTAATAATGTACCACTATTTGATTATATGAGGAATGTAGCAGGTGATAATGTGACAACCGACAATTTCAGGTCAATACCCGACCTTGACTTGGTTATAATTACCCTTATAATACTTGATTTTCAATTGAATTCTAATTATTGAAGTCGTTTTATGCATTGCAAAATTTCACGCATTACATTTCATGCATCGGTGATTTGGCGTAATTACCATTTTTACACGCGATACAACCGGCACACATGAACATTGGTCATGATTCATATACATGTACTAATAAATTCATTCAGGTGTTTCAAAGTATTTTAGATTCTATTGTTTCAAAGTATTTTAGATTCCAAACCAAATGCATTGGAAAAGCTTGAATTTATAAATAAACCTAATCGCGTAAATTGATGATTACTCGGGACGAATCATTTTAACGCGAATGCTAGATACATGATGCTTCATTAACATATCATCAATATTGAAATATTTATTATTATATGAATTCTTATAATATTTAAAGGTATTCCAAAAAGTAAAGAAAAAAATAAATAATAATAATAATAAAAATATAGGAATATGTAAAAATACCTATGGTGCAACAAATACCACCTAAATACCCAATACTACACAAAATATAAAAACAAAAACCCCCCTCTCCCATGCATGTGGTCATCCAAGCCACCACCACATTACTCCTCCACCTCCTTCCCAATAATGCTCACAAAACTTACAAGATTTGACAAAACACAACTTGCCATATTCATGAAGCCTCTCTTTTGATGTGTTAAAGCAACATGTCTACCTTACCACTCTTGGAACACCATTTCACCATCCTTTGACCATGAATAGGATCCCATGCTCCAAGAACTTTACACTTAAAGAGGATTGAGTGTTATAAAATACATGCATCCTTTACTTCAACTACACCAACACATCACACTCATTTTCTCTTTTTCTCCCTCTCTAAAATTCGGCCAAGACACTCCTATCACCACTCCATTTGATTTTCAACTTATTTCCTTCAAATCTTGGGTGATTCAAGTGCCTTTGGTTGAAGATCAAGTGATTTTTGAAGCTTTCAAGCATCCTACAACATCTTCCCCACCTATTCTTGTTTGGTTCTTAGTTCAAAGGATCAAGTCTTCTTTTCCTTGCATTTCAAGACTGCCATCTCTTTCTCCTTGCTTGTTTAAGGTTAGCATTTTGTTTCTAATCTTCTATACACTATCATGATTTGTTCATATTCACTAACTCATCCAAAAGTGCTCTAGCAAAGTTTAAAAAGTAACAAAACATGTAAGACATCTTCTGGCAGATTCATGTTCTATGTTTTCGTCACCATAACTCGACCTAAACATGGTCAAATGAACAGTTTATTGAGCCTAACATTAACCTTAGGATGTCTAGTTTATAACCCATCCAACCTTGAAATTTTTAGATGACTATAATCTATCCAAAACGTGCAAACATGATTAAGGTGTTGAACCTGAATTTTTGGCAGAATAGATAGGGCTGAAAGATTGAGGCATAAGTTATGCTTAAAGTAACCAAAGGGAGATTTTCCTTCTGTGGTAACTTAGCTTAAAGTGTTAGGTTTAAAAGTACTATAGGCTCTATTTGTGAATGTAAGGTGTGACCCCTCAGAAAGGTGAAATCCCTGGACATGTACAGAAAAATCCTGCACTGACATCTGTTGCTTCATGACCCATTTCGAGGGACTTAAACCTAGCTACATGTTGCAAGCTATAACTTTTTGGAATCCTAAGACAATAGATATAAATATGGTAAAAATATCAGATTTTATAAAAATTCTTTGTATCATGAAAAGAGGATGACAACCAAACCCAAAAATCTCTTTGATTCTGTCAAATACCCATATTTATATAAAGTAAACTTTTGAAGATATTTGATAAAAAAAGGGAAACCCATACACATGAAAAGTATAATACCATTATACTTAATATAAAACACATTTAATACATTATATACTTTTAGGAAGATAGATATGAAGACAAGAATCTAAATAAAACATTTACGACTCGACGTGTCTAATTAGTCGAGTGACATTTTCGAAACTAACTTTGTGGATGAGTTATGCATGGCCATCTAGGGTTAGTAATCATGACCTTATGAATAAATTGTGATTTTGTTTAGGAGATTCCTAGACCAATCATATGTACAGACTATTGCTAGAATTCACGCGTGCATTACAGGTGAGTTTCACGGCCCCATTTTACTTATTTTCTTTTAGGGGAGATTACATGCAAATTACTATTTTCCTGGACACATTTACTTGATAATGATTTCACATGTTATATAAGTTGTTTACTTACCATATAAAGTCCCCTGTTATCGAACCTTTAGTTTATTTCCCAAAGCAAGGTAATCATGGATAGTACTATTGGGTTTGACTACCCCCACCCGGATTAATTACCCTAATCTTGACTAGAGGTCTAAACGGGTGCATTATTAGCCTGTTCACACTCATGTTTACGGTAAGCATGGGTAGGGGCAATCTGTTACAGTTACAGTCTAGCTTCGGTTGTTATGCTTATATAATATTGTAGTATTGTATGATCAACAATCAAATCATGGAAAGACTTGTGGTCCATTACACTGTTTACCATTACTTTAAAACCTATGAACTCACCAACTTTATGTAGACATTTTTCATGCATGTTTTCTCAGGTAATTGATAGATGCACCAAGTTAAGCTAGCATGGACATCTCATGTTTAGGGCCATTCATGTTGTTTGGGACATTCATTTTCGTAATTGTCATGTTTTGAAACAATTTACCTTATTACTATTGCTTCCGCAAATTTTACTCTGAACAATGATGTATTTTAAACTTATTTGAGATGTATGTTTTACAAAACCATGTAGTGGTCGATCAGTGACTATGAAATCATGACATTCGCACCCCGCGGGAAACCGCTATGGTTTGGGGGTGTGACAGATAATGTTGATATTAATCAACAACACTTCTATTTGATTGAGGATGAGCCTGTAAATCCTAATGATCTTATAGAAGATATAATGGAAGAAGTGATTATGAAGGAGCAGAAGAAAATGATGATGATGATTAGGAACATGATGATGATAATTATGATAATGAAACCAATATGGTGATCAAGGTAGTGAGACAGGAGGAAATAATAAAGAAACTATTCATGAGATAGATAGTGAACAGACTATCTCTAATCATATAGGTGAGGAGGATAGAAATATGGATACTGAAGTTGATACTGAAGTGAATGATAAAAGAGATGATGAGCATATTGCGAATGAAAATGTTAAGAATGTTGATTTCAATCAAGCTTTTGATTTTGATGCAATTTGGTCTGAGCCAATCACAGAGACTATTATTTCTGTTATGCAATCTTCGAGTGTAGAAGTTATGGTTGTGAATAAGAAAGAAAAAAATGAAACAAACAACTGATATTTGTGTTCAAATAGAAATTGATCATGATAAAGAAGTAATTGATGAGTTGAAGTCACAGATTGCAGATCAAAATGAAGAAATTGAGAGATTGAAAGAAGAAAATGCTATGTTGAAAGCCATTGATGAAAAAAAGAACATCCTGATTAATGAACTTGAAGAAATGGTGAAAAGACTATTTGAAGAAATAGAAAAGATGAAAGAGAGTCTGAAGGAACAAGAAAAAGAAAGTGAAGTGCCAGTTATTGATAAAGAAACTATACAAGAACCTCAGCAAACTAGGAAATACCAAGAAAGAGGATAGACAGACTATAGAGTGAGTCTTTGAGGAGATTGGTGAGAAGCTTTCAGGAAACTGAAAGGATGTACAATAAGATGATTGTACTCAATATGGATAATCCTCAGTACCTAGAAATAACCAAGAGAACTAGGATGTTGAAGCCTCAAGAGATCAAATCAATGGAGTTAGTAAGAGAAGTCATGAAAATAGAAAAAAGCTTATAAAGATGTTCCCTAACACTGAAAAGCAAGGTTATAAAGTGTCAACTGATTAGAAACAACTTTGAAATAAAGCAAGATCAGGTAGTGATATAGTAAGGAATGTGCTATAGACTAGGAAATCTATCTCAGAGTTATTACATGCTATGATTGTGCCATCATTTTATCATTTATTTGTAACGCACTTGCAATTCATATTTATTTTGTCATGGTTATTTGTATTATTGTGAGTATTATATGAGATGCATTATATGCTGACAATCATTAACTATTGCTAGCCTAGTGACGTCATAGATCTATGGCCTGACAAGCCTACTTGGTGCTATAGCCGATGTATTGCCGGCTCCTGATGACGTATGAGCTGTTCATCATAGGAACCAAGTACACTTAGCTAATTGTTATAAACTTGTAATCTTAATCTTGGTCAAGTTTTGATTGTAGCTATATGTGTTCTATAAACTTGTATAACTCATAACCTTTGAAATGAATTCCTACTTGTAAATATTTTGATATATTTATATATATTAAACCTTCGAAACTCACAAACTTTCATAGTTGACCTTTATTTTTAACATGAAATGCCCAAGTTTGAAGTCATCTTATGAAATTTGCACAAATCAAGGATTTGGACCTAGAATAAAGAATAAAATGTATTGGATTATTTGTCTTATGTTTTGACTATTTCATGTTTGAGACTTATGTTTGTAATTTACATTTGAAACTTATGATAACAGTATTTTATTTAAATGATAGCGTTATGCGGTTGTGAACAATCTTAACCCTCACATCTCTACGATTCCGCCGTCAAGGTTGGGGTGTGACATAGTTATAGATCGATTGACCAAATCAACACATTTCCTTCCCATCTGCTGTCACACCCTCAAAATCCACTTGCGGAGTTTTACTGCGAGGCGTGTGAACAAACCAGGATCACAGTCAACAGTTACTCAGAACGACTCTATATGCCATAATTTAAATAAAATCAACCAAAGTACAAACTTTAAACTGTGCGGAAGCGTTTTGAAAACAACCCAAAGAAATAAAAGTATAACTATGGCAAAACATGTGCCAACCCAAAAGAGTAAACAATAATCATTAAAATGCTAAAAATGTCTTGAAGACCGAGTCTTAGAATGCAAGGGAACCATGCAGTGCTCCTATGGCAAGCAAGCTAATGACCTGAGAATAGCATACTAAAATGTCAACACAATGGTTGGTGAGTTCAAGAGATATTCAAACATAAACACTTTAATAATAGAGATATAAAAGTAGTGCATTGTAACAGATAGCTAGTCCATTAACAATAAATATTATTTCATAGTGATTTCACAATTGAAGCTGACTGTGTTACGTTGTTGCCTCCTGTCACGACTTAACAGGTCATGACAATGTTTATTAGGACAAATTGCACCCGGTTGACCTCGAGTCACACAGGTGGGGCTCGTCAGACCCAGTAGTACTACCCAAATTTCTCCACTATTCAATATTAACAATTCGAAAGTGTGAGGACTTTTCCATGATATCAACACTATATAATATTATACACAACTTGAATATATAAAGCGTTTGTGATTTACCAGTATGCTATCTCCCCCAAAAGATATTAAATAAAGAGTGGGGCATGAACTCACTTGATATACGTATAGATACTTAGAGTTTGACTTGTCAAACAGAATAGTCAGACAACCTTCAGAGGTTACCTAGATCATATAAGTACATGAGTACGTGTAATCAAAGAACATAAGAAACCCTAAGTACACTACAACCAAGGACTCAAGATTTCAAACAAAACAGATAGGTTTGACCTAGTTGACCCGTTTGACCCGTTGGTGACTTCATGTGTTGTAAAACCATTCCAGCAATTCAAACACATATATCATACATGGTTAACATTCAAATGGATCATATGTATGCTATACTACCTAGGTGTATCACTCAGATCATCATACAACCAAGTATCATACAAGTCATGCGAATCTAGAACATTAACATGTCTACTAGTTATAACATAACTAACATGCCACACAAAGATCAAATGACGCACCACATGCCATGTGAAGCCACTCACAACTTCACATCCTAAACCCTGCCAATCCTACTAAGTAGGGGCCTCAGATTCGCACGCGTGTATGATGATCACAATCATATTCATTGCATCCAACATACACCACAATAATCAATTTCCAGTCCCAAACATGATGTCCTACTACTAATCAACATCCAAATCATACATGATCATAAATGTCCAAATATCATTCATGATTACCCCAACATCACAAACAACCAAATTACCATGTTCTACCACATTAGAATTCATCTATGATCATACTAACATGCTCCTAACATCCCAAACATGTTCAAACTATCATTTTTCAGACTTTATGCAATTAAAGTTTCCCTTTTTAGAAAGTACATCCCAACATCTATCAACCACCCAATGTATTCATGAATTCATCATAATTATACCATCTCAAGCTCATAACAATATCTAGACATGATCAACAATACCTAATCACCATAATCTAACAATCTTCATGAACAAAAGTTTCTACTTTTGGCAAGCTATGAACAACAACATCCATTCAAAGATTTCTAGCATTCATAACAACAATCTAGCATCTAATCATCATCGTGAACACATCCATAACATCAATTCATCAATAATTCACCATTACATGCAAAATAAAGTTACTATTATTAGTAAGCTATGAACATCAACATCTATTCATCAATTTCTTGCAAAATCAATGTAACCTAGCATTCATACAACCTATTAATCATCAAACATTCATCAAACAATCATCATTCATCCATAATCCTACCAATTTTCGAATTAGGGTTTGCCTATAATCAAAGTTCATGATCAATCCACTAAAAACATACAATTCATGCATAATCAACGTTAAACAACATGTAATCAATCCAACTAACATACTAACACCAATAACTAACATCAATTTCGACTCCATGAAGACCCAAAGTCGCATTAGGGTTCGGCCCTCAACAAGAACCCACAAACATGAAAAATCTAACCTTTAAACGTGTTATAGCTTGCAATTGATGATTCCAAAAAGTTGTGCGCCTTGTAATCAAACAAAACCGAGGTTTAGGAACTTGATCTTGGTCGAATTCAAAGTGGGGATGGGTGTGTGTGGGTGGTTCGCGACCGATGGGGGTGGGGATTAGGGTTAATGTGTTTTGTTTAAGTTAATTTACATATTCACCCTTTTTAACCCTTGTAATTTGTATTTTATAAAAACTAGACTTTAAACTCTTTGTAAAGTGTTTTTAACTTAATAATATAAAGATATAAACTAATGAAAATCATTATATATCTTATCTTTATAAAAACACAAGACATACGAATAAATAGGCACGTTTCCGCGTTACGCGATTAATTTTCTAATTAGCATTTTAAAAACATGCAAACACATAAACATAACACAATAATCACATAATCAATTAGATTCTCATTAATTTAACATTATTCATTATTATTAGGTCACCAACGTTAAACGACAACTAGTGTGTGTTTACGACACGTGTATGCAAGACTTAATGGAACTAACGGAGTTTGGTAACGGAAATTTACCGGATGTCACATCTGCGAAGGCTATTTTGTTGAAAAGCTAGTTGTATCTACACTTCTGAAATCGTTAACCGCCATGGTATCCCTCTCTATATAATCTCCTATCGTGATGGTCGATTCACTTCCCGTTTATGGAAAACTTTTCAGTTAGCTTTGGGCACTCAACTCAATCTTAGTACGGCTTTTCATCCTCAAACTAATGGACAAACTGAACGTACTATTCAAACTCTCGAAGATATGCATTGAACTTGTGTTATCGATTTTGGTGGCAACTGGGATGTACACCTACCATTGGTCGAATATGTGTACAACAACAGTTATCACTCTAGTATCAAAATGGCACCCTTTGAATCTCTTAATGGTCTCAAATGTTGTTCACCTATTTGTTGGCACGAGATCAGCGAGGCACAAGTCACCAGTCCGAAATCATTCAAAAGACAACAAATAAAATCTTGAAAGTCTACGACAACTTACTTGCTGCAAGATGCCAACAAAAGAGTTATGCTGATAATCGACATAAGCCCTTGGAATTCACTGTTAGTGATCTCGTACTTCATAAGGTATCTCCTTGGAAAGGAGTAGTACTATTTGGTAAGAAAGGAAAACTAGCTCCTCGATATGTAGGTCCTTTCATGATTTTCGAAAGAATTGGTAACGTGGCATACTGACTTGATCTACCACAAGACATAACAACATTCACCCAACTTTCCTTGTCTCTAATCTCAAGAAGTGCCTAGCCGACAAAGGACTTCAAATTTCGCTTGACGACATATGTGTCGACGATACCATGCACTTTGTTGATAAATCGTGGAGTGAAGCAACTCAAACGAAATCGTATTCTAATTATTAAGGTGCATTGGAAGGAACACGTGGTCTAGAATTACTTGGGAACTTGAAGATCAATTCAAGATCAAGTACCAATATCTTTTCCCATAACCTTCTTCTAAATGAATTTTGGGATGAAATTTTCTAAAGTAGGAGAGACTGTAACATTTCACATTTTACATTTATTTTTTTTAAAATGTAATATTACTCCTTTTTCAACCCTTGTAATATCAAGACTTGATCATAGTAAAATTATATTTTTATATTATACTTGTTGATTATATGTTTGTGCAACGCTTAAGCAATTACGAATACGCATTTTAACACAAAACCGAACAACTTATCAAGACTTATACGTTTTTCTAGAAAATTATTTATAAGTTTTATATTTATGATTCATATGTTAAAATACTCATTCTTAATTATTAGTTTATGGTGCAAGTTAATAAATAACAATAAGGGGTTAAAGTTGAAACTTTGTATTTACCTCCACTCATCTCTACAACTACTTACATTAATGCCTAATCATAATTTTCATCTATAAATACTAACTCAAATCTCCCTCTAATCGCTTTCAACACTCTAAAGTCTCTCTATACTCTCTCAATCCATCCAAGAACTCCATCCTTTTTGCAAGAAATAGTCAAGAACAACTTGTGAGTTTTATTTATTTATTTATTTATACTTTCTTTCTTACTTTCTTTTTTATTTTTTTACTACTTGGAACAACCTCTAGGATATAACCACTTAGTCACCAAGGTGACATAAAAATGGTAAACTCCCAATTTTGAGTTCCAAGTTGGAAATATTATACTTGACTTTTTCATACAGGTTTTCTTGTCTTGTTTTTTAACCTTTTACATACTAAACCAAGTCACCAACAGCTTCAATGTTGCAAGGTTTTTTTTCAAGTTATATTTTAGAAATTTTAAGGCTTTTACACCACATTATTTCATCTTTACAAAACTTTAAGTGATCTACCCATCATAACCCACTTGAACACTTAGTCAAACTAGTTAGTTTACTTTAATACTTTCATTTATGTACTCATGACCACTCGAATCATCCTTAAGTGGAGATTTTGTGCAATGGTGACAATCTTGAGGTTTATGGATATCCCCACCTCTAATACATTACTTATATGAATATAACACTTGATGTTTGTGGATCACCCTACCTCTAATGCATGATTTATATTTACATCTATATATTACTTAGTCAAAACCAAACCATAACATCAATCAAACCATGGTTGAATGTTACGTGTTAAGGTAGACATTATACTAATCTTATGATTCCTAATTTTGGACTTCCAATGAGTGACTAATACTCATAAAGAACACACACAATACATGATGTCCAAATAAGTGTCTAAGTAGTAGTATATACTTTCATGTACTCTCATATTTGAAAATTTCGTATACTTTCCAATTGCTAAAATCTCAAACTTTGAATCCTAAACTTACACACTTTTGTTTACCTTTTAGGGTAACTTTCATGACCTATTATTTAAATTCAATCATCTATTCTTGTGGATTCTAATCACCAAACTGTAAGGCCCCGTTCCCGGGATGCTCACAGCTGGTCAATCATCGCACATAAAACATATAATTTACATTAACTTTACTAAAACATAGCAGCGGAATCATTTTTAAACAACCATTTTATTTCATATAAATAATCACTTTTGCAAAATAATACAAAATTCATTAAAAATATAATTTGTTCGCATTACAATGCAAAAACATTATCGCCACATAAAATGGATGTCATCCAAAAGAAGCCAAGTAGCCACCTCGCGACATCCTCAGCAACATTTACCTGCCAACTGGAAAAGGCATAAAAGTGAGCGTTGCTGAGTAAGTTCTAGTTTTTATAAAACTTTATATTACCTTTCATTCATCAAATATTTTCTTTACTATCGCATATGATCACACATCATATGTACATAAAGGTAATAGTTATTATCTTCTTTCATTGTTTGTTTCGTACATATCGCACATTTTGCACATTTCGTACTTATCGCACTTTTCGTACATTTATTATCTTTCACTTCTATCTAGGCCTTGTCATATGCTTACCCCCCCCCCCCTCTTGACAACAAAGCTATATCATCTATGGTTAAGTGACAAGGACCCTGTTTCGCACATATCGCACGTATAGAGTAGTCACTAAGACTGACTCCTGTGTGTGTGAACTCTTATGGGTTAGCCAAAATCTCACGCTACATAACACAGCAATTACCAAATCGCACATATTGGAACAGTCACCAAGACTAACTCCTACTGTGTGTATGAACCCTTATGAGTTAGCTAAAATCGAATGCTGTAAACACACAGTTAAGCTAACAACTCTCAATTAGTTGTGAACCTCCTTTATTTGCTTGCAAGACTTTTCATTCGTTCATTCATTTTGTTCTACTTTCGCTATCTTAAATCTTTCACTTCGTTAAGATAATACTTTAAGTTCATTATCATAATCACACCACCTAAAGTCACATCATAGTACGTAGTAAGGAACATAAGAAAACATATCATACATAAGCATACCATCATCACGCATCATTATCCATAAAATATACCATCACACATCATCATAAACATCATGCATCATACATTCACATACACAAACATATGCATAACAAGCATAAGTCAGCATAAAATATAACTGATCCTTCATAGGACAGCAAGGGTTCGGGGGACAGCGGGGTCCTAGGGGCAGCAGCCCCTAGTGGGGTCCAAGGGGCAACGCCCCTGGCTGGGGTCGCGCTAGCATGTTAGCATGAAATTTTTTTATTTTAGAACATTTACATAGCACATTTTGTTATGGAAAAATCGATCTTCCTGTTAAAACCTCTTAAATTCTTGGTCGTTTAAAACGTATATTTGGTATGCATTTCCGACCCCAAACTAGTTTAAAACCTTTAAAATAAAGTCACCTGGATTCGATTAGTAGATTCTCAATCAAGCTTTCAAAACAAGGATCGCACTACACAGCCTACAGATAATTTAAGACTCAAAGGAGTTAATTTCTGCCTAATTTCGCTGCTAATTTCGCCGCCAGATCAGCAGTTTTGCTGCTAGTTTCGCCAACAGTTTCGCTGCTAGTTCCGCTGGCATCTTCACTGGCAGTTTCGCTGGCATCTTTGTTTCTATTTTCACCCAAATTTCGTTGGATAACCATGTCTGCGAAACTACCTGGGAATCTATACTTTCGTAGGAAGTTTTCATAGTTTCGCTGGACGACTACGCAATTTCGTTGGATAAACCTTTAATTTCGCAGAACAGGGTGAAAATTACGAACCAACCCAGTTTTGACCCAAAGCTTCAATATTTTACATCCAAAACCTTGGTTTATCACCCCCATAAGCTATATCTAAGCTTCTTATATGTTTTCTTAGACAAAAACATGAGTTTTGGGTGAATCTTTGCCACTTTCAAAAACCCAAGCCCTAGAATCCGGGTTTACATCAAAATGAAAGATTAAATTATGTTTCTTACCTAGATTCTTGGTGTTTTCTTATTGTTTGGATGCCCACGAACACCGATCTTTAATCCCATGATCAACCGAGCCTTGAATCTTCAATTCTCTCCACTTTCTCTCTCTACACACACTCTCTCTCTAGAATTAGGGTTTTGAGTTGCAAATGAGAGTTGCTCAAGCTGATCCGTTTATATATATCGGGCGTTCTCGGGACCTTAAACTCGCCAAAAACATAACCCACGAGGTCTACTCGGTCCATACTCCATTACCCGCTTATTTTCTTTAAATGATCTTGGCTAAGCCCATTATTATTAATTGGCTCGTTTCGACTTTATTCAGGGCATTACAAGTCCGCCCCCTTATTTAGGTTTCGTCCTAGAAACTTGTTAGTCGCTAAATAGTTGAGGATAATGCTACCTTATCTCTTCCTCAACTTCCCAAGTGGACTCTGATCCCATCCTATGCTTCCACTATACACGCACCAAGGAACCACCTTTTTCCTTAGCCTCTTCTCTTTGTGATTGATGATCGCCACCGGTTGCTCCACATAATTGAGTCGTTCTTCCACTTCAATATCCTCCAGTGGTACCACCATATCCTCCTTGGCTTAGCATCTTCTTAAGTGAGATACATGGAATGTCGGATGAATTCCACTTAACTCACTGGACAACTCTAACCAATAGGCCACCTCTCCTACTCGAGCAATAATTTTGAAAGGCTTTATGTATTTTGGGCTCAATTTTCCCCGCTTCCTAAACCGAATGATGCCATTCTAAGGTGAGATCTTTAACATAACCTGTCACCCACCTGGAACTCAATCGGTCTACGTCATTTATTAGCATACAAATTTTGACTATCTTTAACTGCCTTCATAAAGGCCTTGGTCCTTTCCAGCTTCTCAGTCGTAGCATCGACCACCTCAACGCTGCCTAACTTTTTATGTCCAATATTCCCCCAAAAAGCCAGTGTTCAACATCTCCTACTGTATAGCATCTCATAAGGAGGCATGCTAACGCTAGCATGGTAGCTATTGTTATATGAGAACTCGGCTAATGGTAAGTGGTAATCCTAACTTCTTCCAAAGTCAATGATGCATGCCCGAAGCATATCTTCTAGCGTCTAAATGATCCTTTCTGACTTACCATCTGTGTGGGGATGATAAGTTGTGTTGATATGTAATATCGTCCTCATAGCATCGTGAAATCTCTTCCAAAACTTAAATGTAAACCGAGTGTCACGATCAGACAAAATAGACATTGGTACACCATGGCGACTTACAATCTCCTTGATAAATAGATATGCTAATCTTTCAGAGGAATATGTCTCTCGGATCGGTAGGAAGTGAGCACCCTTCATCAAACGATCAACTATCACCCATATAGCATCATACCCTCGCGCGGTACGTGGTAGCTTCATAATAAAGTCCATGGTGATATGTTCCCACTTCCACTCCGGTATATCTAACGGTTGGATCTTCCCATATGGCTTTTGATGCTTTGCCTTCACATGTAAGCAAACTTATTCACGTACTCCACTGTGTCACAATCCATACCCGGCCACCAATAATCTTTCTTCATGTCTTGATACGTCTTTCTAGCATCGGGATGAATGGAGTATCGAGTCTTATGAGCTTCATCCATGATCCTCTCACATAAATCCCCATATCATGGAATCCACGTTCGTCCAAATCGGGTTCTAGCACCTCTCGAATGTGACCAGCATGCTCTTCCTTGCTATTCAAATAAATCAAGATGTCATCGATAAACACAATCACTAATTTATCTAACATTGGCCAACACACTCAATTCATCAAGTCCATAAAAGCAGCTAGCGTGTTGGTCAATCCAAAAGACATAACAAGAAACTCATAATGTCCATAGCACGTGCGAAAAGCTGTTTTAGGAATATCCTGCTCCTTCACCTACAACTTATGGTAACCAGATCGAAGGTCTATCCTCGAGAACCAACCAGCACCTTGGAGTTGATCAAACATATCATCAATTCTCGGTAAGGGGTACCGATTCTTCACTGTCAGCTTATTCAACTCACGATAGTCTATACACATCCTCATGCTACTGTCTTTCCTCTTTGCAAATAAGACCAGAGCACCCCAAGCAAAGATACTCGGTCTAATGAACCCCTTATCAAGTAGCTCTTTCAATTTCTCCATCAACTCCTTCATCTCAGTCGGAGCCAACATATGCGGTACCTTAGCTACTGGTTGGGCATCCAGTATTAAGACAATTGGAACTCGATCTCGCGGTCTGGTGGCACTCCTGGTAAGTCTTCTGGGAACACGTCTGGGAAGTCATACACAACCGGTACATCAGACAGTTGTTGTGTTGGTGTATCCACATCCTTCACATAGGCCAAGTAGGCACTACACCCATGCCTCATGCACTTTCCCACCACCGCCATCGAAATCACCTTCGGGATAGTTGTAACTCGATCATCGTAAATCGTCACCGAACTCTCGTCAGGCGTTGTTAGTCTAACCATTTTTTTGCGACACATAATGTTTGCCTCATAGTCCGCCAACCAATCCATTCCTAGGACTACATCTAAACCGCCTAAGGTCATCACAAATGGTCTAACAGGAAACTTATGACCTTCTAATTCTATATCACAACCTTCTATCATCTCAAAAATCCTGGTAGACTTACCTATGGTAGCTTTTACATCGAAGGGGCCATCAATACTTCTACTCCTAATGGGCAACTTAGCACAAAAAGGAAGTAGAAAGAAAACTCCTACTAGCACCAGAATCAAACAACACAAAAGCAAGAGTTTGGTTTACTAGAAACGTACCTGACATGATATCAAGGTCCATCCTAGCCTCCTCCCTAGTCATCGTGAAGGCTCTGCGCTTGCCTTCTACCCTCCAGTTCCGGTCGTCTTCCTTGCCCCAAAACTCTTGTCCCTTGGCTTCTTGCAATCCCTACTTATATGCCCCTTTCCGCCATAGTTATAACACCTCTTCACCCCATAATTTCTTGCCAGATGACCGGGCCTCCCACATTTGAAGCAGAGGTTTGATCCCCACCTACACTCTCCAGTATGCCTTTTAACACAATTACCCCACCTCATCGTCTTCGCACCAAACGTAAACACACACGGGTCATCCGTCCTGACCACCTTGTTCTTTGGAGTGAAACCCCCACATTCAACCCATTTTCCGTTCCAAGGCTTGTCATGGCTGCTCTTCTTGTTCACTTCAATCATGGTCGTTTCCTTCACCTCCCTAATTGTCAGGACCTGGTATTTAAACGAAATACCTAATGATTAGCGTGTAAACCAGATCAAATAGTGCGGAATCCTATTTGATTGGCAATCCAATCAGTGAGAACACACGAAGAATCAATAAAGAATTGAAACTAACGTTAGAAATCGATTGGAAATCGATCTAATGTGTCCTATGAACTTGGAGAACGAATTGGGAGGCTTCTGGACGGCTAGGTACGTCTGGAATTGTATGGAATGAATGCTCTCATTTTTCACGAATTAGATTGTATTTATAGGTTAGTATTTGTTCATTCGGGCGACTGGACCATAAGCATGGTTCAGTCGTGCGATTGAACCATGCGGTTGATCCATCCGCACGACTGAGTGTTCAGTCGTGCGACTGAGTCAATCTTATGTGTCAATCATACGACTGATCCAGTCTCCTGGTTCAGTCGTGCGACTGAGTCACTCGTATGAAGTTATTCATACGTGTGGTCCATTCGTATGGGCCATTCGCATGAGAACTTCATTATGTTAAGTTTGAATGTATTAATTAATAAACATTATGTGTAACCATTCACACAACTACTATCCTAATTAACCAATTCAATATCTACTTATTAATGAAATATTAGTCATTACAAATCACAAACAATCAATATCATTTCATTAATCATATCAAATTACATCAAAATCAGATAAACAAGATCTACTACATTTCATATCCTGATCTAGGGACATACATGTATCAACAAACTCCCCCTTGGACCTAGATCTCTCTAATGTCTTGTTTTCTGCATCACCTCTGCATATTTCTTGTACTTGTTCTCTTTTGTGACTCCTGCGTGAATTTCAAACGCGAAGCAGAGTCTTATGACATTTTGGAACTGGAGGGCTTGTACAATATCTTGCGTATCGTAGAACAATGGCCACTTGTATAGCGTGTAGACATCTTTTTCTGACAAGTTGGTAAGCCACATTGGGTCGAATACCCTGATCGTATCCATTTGGCCCTCCTTTTTTAGGACTATGACCGCTTCTGTTGTTCTCCAATCGTGTACCACCACCTAAAGTGTGGGGTGAAGTCCTGTGGCATTTCCCTGAGTGGGATTCTTGACATTGTGCGCGGAGGACTCCATCTCAACACTATCTTCGGCTTTCCAGTAATGGCATCAATCTCAGACCTTCTGATATACCTTGTAGGCTGTTGGGGTCTGAAGTTAACCCACCTGGTGTGGTACTCCTTCTTTAGGGCAGCCTCGAACCAGCCTGACATCTTCCTCGGGTCAGCATACAAGAGCTTTAGTTTGGCCAGCTGGTTGAGCTCAAAACCTGGTAGAGTCTTTAGATCATGTGGAAATCTGAAGTACTCTATGCCCTTTTCTCTCTTAACTGCATATACGTTAAGATCCTCAAAATACGCCCACGCTATGATCCTGCCAGTCACCTTATGATGTTTCTTGACTTTGTAGAGTTTGGTGTAGGCATCCTGTTCGGTGCAGTGCGTTGGGCTCTAACTTCTTCAAAACACGCAGCCCACTCAGCCTTTCGAATATCGACATCATCAATTGAGGCTTGGGCCGTTTTTTCTACTTTCTCCGACTCTTGCTCCATCTTGTCTAACACCTCAAAAGTATCGCTGACGAGGGATTCACCCAGATTGGGGACCACATTTCCCTCATTGTCAGCGTACTGAGGGTAGTGCTCGGTAGTGACATCTTCAATCTCGATTTCATCAACATCGTTGAGCTCTTCGTCACTAGTCGAGTCGCATGTCGGAGCATCCTTCACTATCTCATCTGGATTGAGCTTGAAAATCTCTGTGAGTTGCTCGTTTGATAGGTCGTGAATTATTTCCCCTTCTTCAGGGGTATAACTCACCGACCTCCTTACGATCCCTTGCAGATCAAGAATCATTGTTAGCTGAGTCTTGACCTGCTGAAGGGGAGCAACATCAAACTCATCCCTTGGTAAGTTGGATCTGTTTGATTTACACATTCAACATATCAACCATTAGTAATTCATCAAAACAGAAATGCATTAAACTAAATTTAAACATTAAATACATAGATTTCAATACATGATCCAAATACAAAAGTAATTTAATACATAAACATCTAATCTTTACTTTTATCCTATATCATCGTCTCGTCACTTGGTGGAGCCGAGGAAGAAGCTGGTTGGTCTTGTATGTTCTTGGACCTCCTTTCTTGACCTGAAGCAGAGGCCGATGCAGCTGCATCTCCTCCTGATGTATCATCATCATCCTTCCTCTGTCCTTTCTTCTTCTGTCCCCTCATCCTCTTCTGTCTCATCATCCTCATCATCACTTTCATCATCATCATCATCTCTGTCTCCTTCTTTGATCTTCAAGGGCTCTCCTTAGATCCCTTTAACTTTAACATGATTCTCTTCTTCGCCTTCTCCAACTCCTCTATCTTCCTGTTTGATGTGACACTATGTGCTTGGAGTTGGGCTATCTCAAGGCTCTGAGCAGCCATCTGTTGGGCCTGCTCCTTTATCATTCTAGCCTGCTCTTCGATCTGGTGAGACTGAGCAGCAGTAAGATCAGCAAGCTGACGGATCTGAGCCGCCTTTTCCTCATCTGCTGCTAATAGGCGCATCACCATCCTATTGAGCGTAGACAGCTGTTCCTCTACCCAATTGGAGGTAGAGGTGATACATATGGATGAGAGAGATGGGCTGAGGATCCAGCTTGGTGGGTAGCAGTGGTGGTGGTTGCTGTAGTGAAGATGGGTCTGTGAAGTGGTGGAGGTGATGTGGAGTGAAAGATATGGTGGTAGATGAAACTGTATAGTGTGGAGGTGTGGTGGTGGTAGTAGTAGCTGTGGTGGCTGTGGTGGCTGTGGCTGTGGAAGTGGTGGTGGCAGATGTGGTGGCTATGGTGGTGGATGGTATGCTGTGGAAGTGGTAGAGGTGGTGGCAGATGTGGTTGTGGAGGTAACGAAGGTGAGACGTCATTTCTTCTTCTTCAGGCCATGGGGTTGTGCCATCCTTTTTCTCCTCGTTCCCGTTGAGGTGGATGCTCCCCCGACAACCCTACTAGCTGGCTCCGGTACATAACTCGGATCCATGGCTGTCTCTCCTGAGTCTCCTGGGTGTTCACCAACCCCACCTTAGCCCATGTTCCGAGGGAACAACCTTGCTTCCCACAGTCCGTGTTAAGGGCTCCTCTTCCGACTCCTCTTCCCTCTCATCAGGAACGAAATCCTGATGGAAACCAGCAGACTCAGTTCCATCGTGGGTGGATGGTGGAGATGGTATATCAGTGGTAGTGGCCCTAGATGGAATGGGGCCTGTATCTCCACCATCATCACTATCGTCATCATCGTCGTCATTAACTAGTAGACCTATAGGTTCAGATTAGAGTCACTGTCATCATGACGCCATTTTCGTCTTTTTGGCGCCACATAGTTCTCGTTTGCCAAATGGCCAATCAACCTCTTCACTAGGGGCTTCACTTGCTTGCCCCTATACACCCTCATTCGACCCAAGGTCGTGTCATCCATAATTTCCAAAGTAACTGCATCATGACTCTCCTTTAGGAGAAGTGGCAGCTTGTCATTGAAGATTAGCTGTAGAAACTTGGGGTACATACAGAATCCTTCCTTCCCTTTTGCTTCCAGGTTCTCTATCAGATAGGAAAAGATCATACTCGAGAAGCTGAAAGGGTGGTTCAGCACCAGTGCCACGAAGGCATTTTGAATCTAATCTGACAGATCATCGAACCCACCCCTCCTCGAAGCAATGCACTTCAGGATCACATGTGCCAAGTATTTGTACTGAGGGCACAGGTTGCTCTTATTGATCACACCGGGTTTATGTCCCCGCGTACTTGATTCTGAGGAAGCAGCCCCTCACAGTCAGTGGATGTAATTTGGTGGGGTGATTCATATCGTCCCAAATTCAAGAACTTTCTGGAAATCAGCAGCAGTAACCTCGATATCCTGACCCAGAATGGAGCTCCGTATACTATACGGCTCACGAGAGCGATCAACTGAGGCAAAATCCCAGAATGCCTGGTGTAATGACCTGTAGGGCGTTGCATATAGCCTTATGTATCCGGGAGCGTCTCAGGAAGGCTATAATCTCTGTGAACTCGGCCCCGATCCGAGTAGTATGATCCAAGTGAGCACATATGTTGTGCTTTGGGTTAATGGACCATCTATCAGCCATTTTTCTAAAACACAAGACACAAAATTATTAGTACATAATACATCACAATTCAGTTCTAAGTGTAATGTTTAAATTCATTCTGATTCATTTGTGCAATGAATCATGCGACTGGAGTCAGTCGCTTGTTCTTTCGTGAGACTGAGCTCCTTCGGGTGAATGAGACATGCGACTGAGTTCAATCTGCTGACTGAGTCTGTGATTGGTTCAGTCGGCCGACTGAACTCATTCGCCTGGTTCATTCAGCCGATTGACCCAATCGCAAGATTCAATCGTGCGATTGGAGTTCATCCGGACGACCAGTCGCTGTCCCACTGTTCAGTCACCTATGGTTGAATCTTGACCAATTCAAGTAATTTAACATGGTTTAATGGTTCATTAGACTCGCCATCTTGTCACTAATAACCTATTAAACTTAATTTTAACATTTTGCTAAGTTTGTGTAGGTAATTAGGGCATTTTTCAGTCCGGGTCTTGTTTCATTCGAATATTACATATTTGGATTCAAGATCTTCTGATTTCGGTGAGATTTAACTGCAATGTACCTGTATACTCGTCAATCGAGCATTAGAGAATCAACAGCAATGTGAACACAAGATCTCTAGAAATTTTGGCAGTGTAACGGGAAGAAATGCGATTTGGGTGCGACTGAGTGTGATGAGTACAGCGCGATCGACTGAGGCCCTTTAAATACTGAACCGAAGTTCAATCGACCGACTGGCCTCATTCGCTCAGTTCATTCGGGCGACTGAGGTTCAGTCGTGCAATTGGCTCAGCCAGTCGGCCGACTGAGTCTCAGTCGGCTGACTGAGTCTCAGTCGGCCGACTGAGTCTCATCGGTCGACTGGCTCATTCGTGCCCTTTCATTCGCACCCTCAGTTAACTGACTGACTCTCAGTCGGTCGACTAACTCATTCGCAACCTATCATTCGGTCGAATGGATAATTCTTATACGCCATTCGGGTGAATGACTAAATTTCATGTCCAGTCGTGCGAATGGGATCCATTCGCATGGTTGGTCCATATTCATGGTCCAATCGTGCGAATGGGTCACACTTAGTAAATTTTCTGCCATTTTGAACATTTTACTTTTAAGACCCTTTAACTTTTGAAATAAACATTATGATTTGATCATCTCAGACATGATCATTTTAACCAATTTAGTCAGCTGAGACATGACTCTTTTAAACACTTTGTCACCTCAGACGTGACTGCTTTAAACTTGAAAATTCCTGTGGTCATCTCAGACATGACCTTTTTGTGAGTTGATCCCTTATCGATTTTCATGATATAGTCTGGCAAACAAACAAAACTAGGACTAAGTGAATAAAACTAAACTAACAACAAAAATAAACTTGTTTTTGGCTTTTGTGAGGGATAAATCCTAGGATGGAATCTACGGGATTTGGTTCCAGAATAGGCAGCTTCAACTTAGATTGACCACACCTGGACCAATTCAATTTTGGAATCATACAGGCAAGTCAAATCATTTGGGACTTGTTATCAAAATCTATTGATGCTCTATTCTTGGTTTTCATCCAGAGTCGTTAGCAACTTTTAGGAAATCATACTGGAACTATTAGATTACCACATTGATTTGAACTTTCAAGAATTACAACCACAATGATTGTCAATATGTTTGTCCTCTTAAATCCATACACAGACTTTTGACACAGACTGGTGATAGATTTAGGTTTAATTATTTCAACTAACATTTGTGGATCCCACACTTATATGTATAACAACATTCCTCAGGAGTTTTGAGCGGTCTACGGGATTTTTACAAGAAGAGACTATTCTTAGAGCTTTCAAAGAGAAGCCAATCCTCAGGTCAGTGCCATCGCACAACAGAGAGGCGGCAAAAACCAATGAATTCTAGAATATCTAGGTTATGCTTATCCTCAGGTCAGTGACATCGCACAAGAGAGAGGCACACAACCTATCTCCTTGTTAGAGCAGCTTGATTTTATTTTGCACAAAATGCACCAACAACATAAGTCATTAGCTTGATAGCATTTTTCTTTCATTTTTCGTGCTTTGCTCTATTTATGGTCATCCGCATACATTTGTGGCATTTACTTGCTCATTACCCCTTATTGGAATATTATTGATTGTGTTAACCAGTGATAAGATGGAAGCCCACAGTCAGTTGAACAACTTAGTTTGATCTTGAAATCACCAGTCAGGTCTTCTCATCTATTGTGCTGAATCTACCGACATATATTTGTGATCTAGCAACCTCTAGGTCTGCTCTCGGTGTGTTACCTTCATAGTTACAGTTTTTCTATCATCTTCCCTTTTTGTATTGCGTAGACTACACAGACTTATACTTTGAATTTTTGCATCTTTCTAAATTAATTTTAAAGTCCCTCTTGATTTGTTCCTGTGTACTATCATATTCCATAGGTTTGAATCGGTATCACAGATACGATCTACCTATATCAGCTTTCCACTCTTCTCTCTCGTCTCTTTTTTTTGTTTAATAATGTTACTTGCTAACTTATTCTCTCCCCTAAAATACTAAAATCATAACTGGTTTAATTATTTTAGGATTTTAATACATAGCAAAAATAAAATAAAATAAAATAAAACATAAAAAGAAAAATTAACTAAACTACATCGGACTACACATGATCATCATCAGGAATAACATCACTTTCTTTTAACGCCGTTGACCTCTAGCAGATATTGAAAACGTGGTTTATCAAAGGCTTTAGTATAGAGGTCAGCGCGTTGAAAATCAGTATTAATTTTGACCATATCAATTAAGTTCTTTTCAAAACAATCTCTTATTGAATGGTATTTAATACCGATATGTTGGTCTTTGGATGTTGGACCGGATTTTTAGTTACTGCAATTGCAGCAGAGTTATCACAAAAATAGGAGTAGAGGAAAACTTTAAACCGTAATCCCGCATTTGCTATTGAATCCAGATGATTTGTGAACAGCAACTTGCAGCAGCAACCTATTCGGCTTCATAGGTTGACAATGCAACCGATGTCTGCTTCTTACACTGCCATGTAACTAATCTTCTCCCAAAGAACTGACACCCTGCTGATGTAGACTTGTAATTCATCTTACAACCCCCGTAATCGAGTCACTGTACGCAGTGAGCTCAAAGTCATCATCTTGAGGATACCACAACCCAAGTGTGGGTGTACCCTTCAGATAACAAATATCCTCTTGACCCCGATCAGATGGTTGACCTTAGGCTTAGCCTGGTATCTAGAACATAAACATGTAACATACATGATATCAGGTCTTGAGGCAGTGAGATACATGAGGGATCTAATCATTCCTCGATACATTGTGGCATCTACTAGATCTCCATTTTCATCAGGTGCTATATCGTGATTCGTAGCAAGTGGAGTCCGAGTAGCAGAAGCATTCTCCAAGTCAAAACGACTGAGAATGTCTCCTACATACTTGGTCTGATGTAAAAATATCCCATTCGGAGTCTGATCCACCTGTAACCCGAGAAAGAACTTCATCTCCCCCATAGCACTCATCTCAAATTCTTTCTTCATAACTACTTCAAATTCTTTGCATAACTCTTCATTCTTTGAACTGAAGATTATGTCATCGACATAGATCTGTACGAGCAGTAGATCGCCACCTTTTTCTTTGATGAACAGTGTGCAGTCAATGACTCCTCTGCGAAAGCCGTGTTTCTAAAGATGAGTCGAGAGTTTCTCATAACAAGCTCTTGGAGCTTGATGAAGCCCGTATAAAGCCTTGACGAGTTTGTAAACTCTATCCGATGATAAGGATCTTCAAATCCCTCAGGTTGACTGACATAGACTGTTTTCTGATTTCCCCATGAAGGAATGCACTCTTCACATCTAATTGGTAGACTTTAATCTTCATACGATGCATAGGCAAGGAAGATGCGAATGGCTTCCATCCGTGCCACGGGTGCAAAACTTCATTGTAGTCAATTCCCTCGACTTGGCGAAATCCTTGAACCACCAATCGAGCCTTGTTTCTGATAATGACTCCTTGGTCATCTTTTTTGCATTTTAAAACCCATTTGGTGCCAATGACCTTAGCACCTTTAGGTCTATCAACCAGAGTCCATACACCTAACTTCTTGAACTGCAGAAGTTCTTCTTGCATGGCACTCACCCACGCCTCATCATTTAGTGCATCACTTACGTATTTCGGCTCAAACTGTGAGACAAAACACCGATAAGCACCATCATGAATATATCCCTTTTCCATAACGGAGGCGTAATCAGCTGAGTATAGCTGATTTCAGGTTTGTACTCCTGAGCTGACATCCCCAATGACATTGTTTAGGGGATGATAGACGTTTAGTCGTGATCCTGGAGTAGTAGGAACAACTACCTCAGAGCCAAGATTATGAACATTTGGTTCTGCAGCTGAGGTAGTTGAGGACTTTGAGGCTCCGAAGTCGAAGGTACATCACTGGTAGATGCTTGTGGACTTTCAGGAACTGGAACCTGTTCCTCCTGACTGTTCTGGTCATCTTCTTCAGCTACATCTTCAGAGGAGGAGTCATTGTCGTTGACTACTTCCCCTGACTGAGTAGATGATCCTCCCAGTGAGCTTGTTGTTGGTGTATTCAAGATATCATACATCATCCGTGTAGCTAACTCATCATCCGACGGAGAGAGAGAGATGTTGAATGACTTGAAGAATCCATCATAGTCGAAGAAATAGGCGGGTCCTTTGCCAGTATGTGGTATGGTATATCGCTGATCGTCAACATTACACCACACTTCTACTAGACCCGTTGAGTTCTTGTAAACCCTCTTGTTCGGAATGTTGTACCCTAGAAAGATTCCTTCATCCGCCTTCTTGCTGAATTTACCTTCTTGTGTTTTCTTCAGAAGTGTGCACAGTGCGCCAAATGGTTCGAGATACTCCAGATTTGGTTTGCGTCTTTGTAGTAGCTCGTAACATGTCTTGTTGTGACGCTTGACAATCAGAACTCGATTCAGTGTATAACATGCATTAGCAACTGCCTCATTCCAAAATTGGATAGGCAGTTTCAAGTCTGCCAGCATAGTCCGTGCTGTCTCAATCAAGCTTCTGTTCTTTCGCTCAGCAACACCATTCATTTGAGGCGTGTAGGCAAAAGTGAATTGATGTACAATACCCTTTTCCTTGCAGTAAGCCTCCATCCACTGGTTCTTGAATTCCATCCCGTTGTCTGAGCGTACTTGTCTAACCTTTAGCTTGTAGAGAGATTCCAGTGTGGTTACTAACTCCTTGAAGGACTCAAATGTTTCTGATTTGGACTTCAAAAACATTACCCACGAGAACCTTGAGTAGTCATCAGTAACCACTAAACAGTACAAATCGCCTCCTATGCTCTTTGTACTGACTGGACCAAACAGATCCATGTGAAGAAGTTCAAGAGGAAGTTCTATTGAATGAATTTTCTTTTCCTTATGAGACTTCTTCGTCTGTTTGCCTTTCTTGCAAGCTACACAAAAATCAGGAAGCTGGAAGTTCTTGACATTAACTCCTCTCACCAGATCCTTCTGAATCAAGTGATTCATCTTCCTTTGACTAATGTGTCCCATTCTCCTATGCCAGGAGATGGAATCCTTCTCAGTAGCTTTAGATAGAAAACACTCAACCTCCTGATCCGTTGCAGCAGCTGTTGACAGATCCAAAACATAAAGGTCTTTATATCTTGAAGCCGTCATCAAAACTTGGTCTTCTGGGATCACGTAATCTTTCTTGAGCACGTAACACTTCTTGTCATCGAAGATGACTTTAAATCCCTTATCGCAGATTGGGAAACAGAGAGTAAGTTATTTTGAAGTTGTTGAACATAGTTCACTTATCAAACTTAACTTTCTGATTTCCACTTCTCCCTGAGCTGTGATATATCCTCCCTTGTTTCCAGCAAACGAAACATGCCCTCCTTTTATTTGCTTGACATTAGATAAAAGAGCCTGTTTCCTGTCATGTGCCTGGATGCTCCGCTGTCTATAATCCACGTATTAGTTTCAGCACTGTAGCGAACACCTGCACATACAATGTAAAGGATTAGTTTAGGTTAGGAACCCAATCCTATACTGGCTTGGGTTTCCCAGAGGCATCAAACATCATAAATTCAACCCATTGACCCTTGGAGGGTAGGGTAGCCCAGGTTCCTTCTTGTCATCATCATTAGACACAGAGGTTGACTTCTTGTTCCATAAGCCAGATTTGTGCAATGCCTGTTTGTGAAACACAGTCGACTGGCTAACGGGTTGAACTTTATGTGCACTAGTTCTTCTAGGTGGAGTAAAGAACTCCTCTTAGAAGACCTAGGTTTTGGGTCCTGAAGTTCAATCTTTTTCCTAGGTGTCTGATAAAGAAAGCAATAGGAAGCAATGTGTCCACAATCTCCACAGTTGTAGCATGACCTGCTATCAACTTTATGATTAAACTTTCTTTGTGGAGATATGTGTGACACTCTAGTAACATCACTTACTTTAGGTTTTGACTCTAGGTTCTTTTGTGATTTTTCCTTGTTTAACAGAGTTAACTGTTTTAACATGTTAATCTCTTTTTCCTTTTGGTTAACTGGTATTTGACTATTTGAAGTCCTGTTAGGTTCTGATTTGACTCTGTTTGACCCTGACTTTAAGTTAACCTTTTCAAACTCTTTTCCAGATTAGCACGAGGCAATTTACCCTTGGCCTTTGACGTGGCCTCCTTTTGTTTGTTTCCAGAGTCAATGGTGGAACATGAGGAATCTGGATCACTAACAAGAGGAGTAGTCACCACATGATCCTTGATGGGATTGTCATTTACAGGTCTACTCTTAGTGTTCATTAAGGTCTCAGATGGTGGCGGAACCACGTTGTAACCCAAACCCTCCCCATTGTTTCTTTCTCTCACTAAGTGTTGGACTATATGTGATGAACTTGTCCAACTGTGCAGTTTCTGTTTTAATGAGTTTACTTCTACTTCTATAACTGCCTTTTGCTTCTTAGTGTCTTCTAGGGAGTTTAGATAGTACCTAATGTCATTAGCTTGGTTAAATGCAACTACTTCGATTTCCCTAAGCTATTTAGTCAAAAGGTCTATCTTTTCTTTGTAACTATGCTCATTTTGTTTTAATACTCGATTAACCTCAGCGCACAGTTGTAAATCTTTTACCAAGTTATCATTATGATCTAATAACCAGCAAATTTCTCCTCTATGCTATTTCTAAATGTATTGCAATCAGAACAAGCATGATTATTAAACTCTTGGTCAGTGGTACTTACCTGAGTTGGTTCAGAAGCATTAGCCATCAATGCAGCATCAGATGTCTCTGGTTCTGGTGATTCTGTCTTTGCTCTGGTAGTCTCCTCTTTAGGCTTGTAGCTGACCTCAGATGTCGTTGTCTCTTCAATATTAGACATCGCTATATCAACTGCTAGATCTCCTTCACTTGTAGAATCATCATCAAAGTCTTCTACACTTGCAATGTTTGATTCCCCTGGAGAGACAAACCTAAAGCTCCAGTCCTGTCCTTTATCATCATGAGCAGTCAAGGCTTTTGGATTCTTGCTTGATGAAGTAGAACTAGTAGCTTGCTTGTCTTGACGAGTGAAGGACGAGAATGGGTTCACGTTTCCTGTCTTCTTTAGCTTAACACATTCTCTCTTGAAGTGCCCCTTCTCCCCACAGTTAAAGCAGGTCACTTTGCTCTTGTCAAAACCAAATGTGGTATCCTTAGTAGCTACCAAGTTCTGTCCGGTCTTTTTCACAAACTTCTTTGCTCTCCGAACAGCACTAGCTAAGGCCCATATTATGTCCATTCTCTTAAGCTCCATTTCGTCCATCTACTCGTAGTCCTCGTCTGCCAAATGACAGTTTCCAATCTTCCCAGCAACAAGTCCATCATAAGAATGAACCACTGCAGCCAAAAGATCCATGTGTTCTCGAACTACTTCTACTGTCACATTACCGAGGTTCTCGGTATTTAGTCTAGTAGCTTTTGTTTCAGATCCGATATGATGGGTACAAGAAGACCCCGACGTGTCTGATCCTGAAGGAGAAGCATGTGAAGGACCCGATGAGCTCGACACAAATGCAGTCTGGAGAGGTGCTCCAGATGTCTTAGCTTGAGGTGTGGCATTGTACAAAGCTGGATTCTGAGAATATGAAGACATCTCAGCTCTGTACTTCATCCTAAGAGCTTCTTCTCGCAGCTTTAGAATGAAGTCATTTATATCCAGCTTTGCCAGCATTCCATTCTGTCTCAGGTTAGACACGAATGAAGCCCACTTCTCCGGCAATCCGTCTGCAAAGTTAGCAACTTTCTCTTCCATGGTAGTAGCCACCTCGTGTGTATGCAGTTCACTCATCAGATGGTAGAATCTATCTATAACATCGTCTAAACTCTTGTTTCCATGATGAGAAGTTATCGAATTCCTTCTTTAACTCCTTAGCCTTGATTGCCTTCAACGAAGCATTCCCGTCGTACCTCTTTTCCAGCTCATCCCATAGTTTCTTGGACTGCTTATTCTCTGAGTACTGGTGAAAAATGTCTTTAGGGATAAACTGTGTAATCAATGCATAAACCTCTTCTCTGCATTATATTTAACTTTCTGCGCGTCTGTCATCCCTCCTCAGGTTAGCTTTACTCCATCGGCTCCCACCGGCGTACTATACCCAATCTCGATAGCTTCCCATAGATTCGGATCCACTCCATTGAGATAGATCTCAAAACATTGTTTCCAGTGGGGAAACTCATCTAATGTTAAAAGCTTTGGAGGTTTATTATGATTACCCACCTCACTCTCAAGTAACAGCAGGTTCTGGATCCTAGAGTCCTTCCCAGCAGTAAAGGCTGACATTTGCTCTTCCATGGCGAATAACTTTAAGTCAACTTACACAAACTGTCAACTGGTATGACTGAAGGATGCGATTGGGCTATTCGTGCGAATGAACTATTGCGAATGGTTCAATCGTGTGGCTGAACTAAGCGATTGGTTCAGTCGTGCGAATGAAGCTGATGCGTATGAACACTATGAACAAATGGTTCAATCATACGAATGGAGATGAGACTATGTCCAATCGTGCGTCTGAGCAATGCGAATGAGTTCTAGTCGGGCGAATGGCTCACTCGTGCGACTCAAGTTGCTATTTTGCGAAAATTTCTAAGTTAAACGTGTTTTAGACGTAAAAATTCAAACTTTCGCAAGGTCTAATCGCCTAAGTCCGTAGAGACCAAACTTTGATGAGCAGGGAACGTCCAAGATCACTTTTGACACAAAAGATTGCGTTTTTAGTGCAAAACCACAAGTTTTTTATCAATCTTGAATGAATCACGCGTAATCAAGAGCCAATGCTTTGATACCACTTGTCAGGACCTGGTATTTAAACGAAATACCTAATGATTAGCGTGTAAACCAGATCAAATAGTGCGGAATCCTATTTGATTGGCGATCCAATCAGTGAGAACACACGAAGAATCAATAAAGAATTGAAACTAACGTTAGAAATCGATTGGAAATCGATCTAATGTGTCCTATGAACTTGGAGAACGAATTGGGAGGCTTCTGGACGGCTAGGTACGTCGGGAATTGTAGGGAATGAATGCTCTCGTTTTTCACGAATTAGATTGTATTTATAGGTTAGTATTTGTTCATTCAGGCGACTGGACCATAAGCATGGTTCAGTCGTGCGATTGAACCATGCGGTTGATCCATCCGCACGACTGAGTGTTCAGTCGTGCGACTGAGTCAATCTTATGTGTCAATCATACGACTGATCCAGTCTCCTGGTTCAGTCGTGCGAGTGAGTCAATCGTATGAAGTTATTCATGTGTGTGGTCCATTCGTATGGGCCATTCGCATGAGAACTTCATTATGTTAAGTTTGAATGTATTAATTAATAAACATTATGTGTAACCATTCACACAACTACTATCCTAATTAACCAATTCAATATCTACTTATTAATGAAATATTAGTCATTACAAATCACAAACAATCAATATCATTTCATTAATCATATCAAATTACATCAAAATCAGATAAACAAGATCTATTACATTTCATATCCTGATCTAGGGACATACATGTATCAACACTAATTACCTCAGTCACCATACACGGCAGAATCGTCTGCATAACCTGTTGAACTCCCTCAACAACAACCTCTTTCAACGTGCTCCTCAGATTAGCACTATCATCACCGCCTTTCGGGTGATGGATCTCAGGCTCTTCGAGTGCCATTTCAGCAACCCTAGCCATGCTTCTTGTGACACGCAATACAACACCACGTCCACCACAACCTTCACCTGGCGAAACCTTCGAAGAACTACCACCGGCCATCCTCTAAACATGCTATAAGATTCAAACACTAACATGGTCATTCAAGGTAATAACTCAGTTTATGTCAGGCATAATAAGTTCCTAATTACAGTGGCCAGTTGTGATTAGCCACTTACTTTACTCTTCATACCCCAAGCATTTCCTATCTTGATACATCAGTATCTAAATCTACTAAAGGCATATAAACCACATAACATGTGCACGTAATATCGGTCAGCATTAAGAAAATACTTGATGGCACGCATCACTCGGACTGGCATCCCTTCCCTTTTGTCCCATTCTCAGTTTAAATTTAGGTTTCTTTTGAAAAATTTACCCATTTCACTTAAACTTTGACTCTAATACCAACTTGTAAGGCCCCGTTCCCGGGACACTCACAACTGGTCAATCATCGCATATAAAACATATAATTCATATTAACTTTACTAAAATATAGCAGCGGAATCATTTTTTAACAACCAATTTATTTCATATAAATAATCGCTTTTGCAAAAGAATACAACATTCATTACAAAATATTGCTTTCGCATTACAATGCAAAAACATTATCGCCACATAAAATGGATGCCATCCGAAACAAGCCTTGTAGCCACCTGGCGCCATCCTCAACAACATTTACCTGCCAACTAGAAAATGCATAAAAGTTAGTGTTGCTGAGTGAGTTCTAGTTTTATAAGACTTTATATTACCGTTCCTTCATTAAAACATTTTCTTTACTATCGCTTATGATCACACATCGTACGTACATCAAAGTAATAGTTATTATCTTCTTTCATCATTCATTTCATACATATCGCACTTTCGCACATTTCGTACTTATCGTACTTTTCGTACATTTATTATCTTTCACTTCTATGTAGGTCCTGTCATATGCTTAACCCCCCTCTTGAGCACAAAGCTATATCATCTATGCTTAAGCGACAAGGACCCCGTTTTGCACATATCGCACGTATAGAGTAGTCACTAAGACTAACTCCCCTGTGTGTGTGAACTCTTATGGGTTAGCCAAAATCTCACGCTACATAACACACAGTAATTACCAAATCGCACATATTGGAGCAGTCACCAAGACTAACTCCTACTGTGTGTATGAACCCTTATGAGTTAGCTAAAATCGCACGCTGTAAAGACACAGTTGAGCTAACAACTCTCAATGAGTTGTGAACCTCCTTTATTTGCTTGTAATACTTTTCATTCGTTCATTCATTTTTTTTCACTTTCGTTATCTTAAATATTTCATTTCATTAAGATAATACTTTAGGTTCATTATCATAATCACACCACGTAAACTCACATCATAGTACGTAGTAAGGAACATAAGAAAACATATCATACATAAGCATACCATCATCACGCATCATCATCCATAACATATACCATCACACATTATCATAAACATCATGAATCATACATTCACATACATAAACATATGCATAACAAGCATAAGTCATCATAAAATATAATTGATCCTTTACAGGACAGCAGGGGTTCGAGGGACAGCAGGGTCCTAGGGGCAGCAGCCCCTAGTGGGGTCCAAAGGGCAACGCCCCTAGCTGGGGTCGCTTTGGCATGTCGGCATGAAAAATTTTTATTTTAGAACATTTACATAGCATATTTTGTTATGAAAAATCGATCTTCCCTTTAAAACCTCTTAAAATCTTGGTCGTTTAAAACGTATATTTGGTATGCATTTCCAACCCCAAACTAGTTTAAAACCTTCAAAATAAGGGATCTAGAACTCACCTGGATTCGATGAGTAGCTTCTCAATCAAGCTTTCAAAACAAGGGTCGCACTACACAGCCTGCAGATAACTTAACACTCAGAGAAGTTAATTTCTGCCTAATTTCGCTGCTAGTTTCGCCAACAGTTTCGCTGCTAGTTCTTCTGGCATCTTCGGCTGGTAGTTTCGCTAGCATCTTCGCTGCTAGTTTTGCTGCCAGTATCACCCAACTTTCGTTGGATAACCATGTCTGTGAAACTACTTGCAAAAGTATAGTTTCGTAGGAAGTTTTATAGTTTCGCTGGATGACTACGTAATTTCGCTGGATGAACCTATAATTTCGTAGAACGGGTTGAAAATTACGAACCAACCCATTTTTTACCCAAAACTTCAATCTTTTACATCCAAAACCTTAGTTTATCACCCAAAGCTATATCTAAGCTTCTTACATATTTTCTTACACAAAACGTGATTTTTGGGCGAATCTTTACCACTTTCAAAAATCCAAGCCCTAGAATCTCGGTTTACATCAAAATGAAAGATTAAATGATGTTTCTTACCTGGATTCTTGGTGTTTTCTTTTTGTTTGGATGCCCATGAACACCGATCTTCAATCCAATGATCAACCGTGCCTTGAATCTTAAATTCTCTCCACTTTCTCTCTCTTCACTCTCTTTCTAAAATTAGGGTGTTGAGTTGCAAATGAGAGTTACTCAAGCTGATCCGTTTATATATACCGGGCATTCTCGGGACCTTAAACTCGCCAAACACATAACTTGCGAGGTCTACTCGGTCCATACTCCATTACCCGCTTATTTTCTTTAAATAATTTCGGCTAAGCCCATTATTATTAATTGGCTTCTTTTGACTTCATTCGGGGCGTTACACAAACCGTGAGTCATAATTCACCCCTTTTGTTTTAACACTATTTAGGTTGTAACATGTATCAATTATCAAATACACTTAATTATTCATTCAATCAAAATCATTACCAAACTCATTCATACAAACATATTTACTTGTTATACTATTTGTGAATACATTCTTGAATAAATTATCTTGCAAGCAATCTAAACCTCACTTAACATGTATAGCACTATAGGACTAGCACTTTCGCTCTATTATCATATGTCTATGTTAAGTTATTCAATATTTACGACCTTGGTCATTTTTAATGCTAAGATTACGCGAGTGGACACTTTGGTTTGATTATTGGCTTTGCATGCTAGCAATGTATAAACTTTAGTAAACTTTACTGGTGTTGAATTGATATTTATTCGTTATTATGCTATGTATTCAAACTTATATGCTCACTAACATATTCATATGTTGACCAATATTTTATACATGTTTCAGGAAATGATTGAAGCTTTATCAATAAATTCATATCGGTGGACTTAGAAACGCACCAAATTTATCATCTTCTTATGTTTGTTTTAGACTTGTATTTCTCAAAATTATTGTATGTTTGTTTAATACATTTTAATGTTATGTTGAATAATGGAAATGAAACTTAATCTTAATTTATTGTCACTTTAGTTCTATGATGTCTTTGAAAATTCTAACACTTCTCATTCCTTGATGTTTCCACCATCGGTTGGGGTGTGACATTTCACCACCGTCACCTGACCTACCTTTCACCACTTGTCACCTACAAACACGAACCCACCTTTCACCACCACCTGAAACTAGCAGCAACAGTAGTGGTGGTGGTGTGGTGGTCTATCGAAAAACAAGAAAAATGGGCTTATAGGTTTTTTCATGGGCTAATCGCATGAGAACTTCATATAATTACGTTTGAATATGTTTCACAATCATTAATTGACTTAGATTTATTCAAACAACCACAAACCTATATAGTTATTTCAATAAGCATTATTACATACAAAGCAATGAAATATTCAACATTATAAACACAACCACACATTGTATTTCATTAAGTACCCATTCAATTACATATGTGTAAGACAATAGACATTACATTAAGTTCAGAAACTAGGGACACATGTATCTACAAACTCCCCCTTGGACCTAGTTTCATCTATTGTCTTACATCCTTCATAAGCTCCTCATACTTCTTGTACTTCTCTTCTCTTATGACTCCTGCATGTATCTCAAAAGCAAAACAGAGTCGTATCACATTCTGAAATTGTAGAGCTTGTACAATATCTTGTGAGTCATAGAACAGTGGCCACTTGTATAATGTATAGACATCATCGGCAGACAAGTTAGTAAGCCACATCGGGTCAAACACCCTGATGGTTTCCATAACACCATTCTTGTTCAACACTATGACTGCCTCTCCTATTCTCCAATCATAGTACGACTATTTGAAGTGTGGAGTGAAGTCCTATGGCATTTCCCGTAGAGGGATCGTAGACATTGTGCGCGGAGGACTCCATTTCAGAACTATTTTTGGTTTTCCAGTTATGGCGTCAACCTCAGACCGTCTGATATACCTCATTGGTTGTTGAGGTTTGAAGTTGACCCATCTGGTGTGATACTCTCTTTTTAGAGTTGCTTCAAACCAGCCTGACATTTTACGTGGGTCAGCGTATAGCAATTTCAACTTTGCTAACTGGTTAAGCTCAAAACCAGGAAGAGTCTTCAGATCGTGAGGGAACCTGAAGTACTCAATCCCCTTCTCACGTTTAACTACATAAATATTGAGATCTTCAAAATACGCCCACGCTATGATTTTGCCTGACACCTTGTGATGTTTCTTCACTTTGTACAGCTTGGTGTAAACAGTTGAAGTTGGAGCACTGCGTTGGGCTCTTATTTCTTCAAAGCATGCAGCCCACTCAGCCTTTCTGATGTTGACTTCAGCATCCAAGGCTTGGGCCTTATCTTCTTTCTTTTTAGACTCTTGTTCCATTTTATCCAGAGTCTCAAAAGTTTCACTAACAAGATTGTCGCCTAGATTGGGAACGACATTACCTTCATTGTCAGTGTACTCTGGATAATGTTGATCGGTGACATCTTCAATCTCGATCTCATTGACATCGTTGAGCTCGTCGTCACTTTAAACATGGACTGTTGGAGCATCTTTCACGATCTTATCAGGATTGAGTCAGAACATTTCAGCAAGTTGCTCGTTGGAGAGATCATGAATTATCTCTCATTCTTCAGGAGTGTAATTCACTGATCTCCTGACTATCCCCTGCAGATCATGAATCATGGTGAGTTGAGTCTTGATCTGTTAGAGGGGAGCAACATCATACTCATCTTGCTGAGATGTGTGATCTGCTTGATTTAAACATATAAACATATCATACATCAGTCAATAATCAAAACAGAAACACATTAACAAAATATAAACATTATGTACACAAGTTTAATACATGATTCAATTTCAAAAGTTTTCAAATACATAAACATCTAATAATTCCTTTTGTCATTAGCTGTAGTCTTTTCAGCTTGAGCTTGATGTGTACATCACACAATCTTCAATCTGTTTCTCAAAAGATTCTTGATCGGGCTGAAATTATCACACTGCCAATGCACCAGGAACTTAGTTTCAACTTCACGGTCATCACCTTCTTCTAGGATCTTTAGTACTTCTTCAGCAAGCTTTTGGCTTTGTTGTGGATCAATCTGCTGTTCATAAGCCTGAGAGATATTCCACTCTAACCAATAAGCATAGACAAATTGGACTTTAAATGACATAACCTCGTTAGTTTCTTGAGAGTCTTCATCATCCATACCACCGCCCATTTGCATAGCATTATTCCCATCTCTGTCCAAAACATCATCTTCTTCCTCTCCATCAACCAGGAGAGGATCATGTGAGAACACGTGGATAGATGGTTTAATATTAGTGCTAAGTATGCATTCTGGCTTTGATCAGACATCTCATCCATTCCTCCTCCCCTTGACACTATACACTTATGGATGTCATGAGCTAAGCACTTGAACAGGAGACTTAAGTTTCTCTTGTTGAACACACCTACGTTGATGTCCCCAGTGTACTTCATCCTCAGACTAGCATCTACATGTGCACATACATTATGCTTGTTGTTCATTATCCATCGTTCAGCCATAGTGCTGCAACACAAGACACATATACGTTAGAATTGGTGTACACGGATGACATTTGGATTTAAATGAACTTGATTCATTTAGTACAGTCATGCAAATGAACAATGCAACTGAGGCCTAGTCGTGTGATTGGGCTCAGTTGTACGATTGAGCTTGCGATTGAACTTAGTCGTATACTACACCATGCGATTGGAACAGTCATGCGACAAGACCCATAAGCATGGTTCATACGTGCGATGAGTCTTTCAGCTAACTCAATCATGCGACTAGAGTTCATCAGCGTGTCCATTCACATACCTCACTGTTAAACACAAAAGATTTTACTCTTTATCAAGACCTGACATTTCACTTTTTGTTTACAATCATTTTGACGCAAAGACTCAAATTAACACTTAGATTCATTTAGTCCAACATGTGTGACCATTTAAGTGTTCAATTCTTAAGAGAAGTTTCGTTGACAAATTTTAGTGAGTTTAACACTTAAAACCTGCATTTAAGACATTCATTTTAACCGAGTTAAGTTGGAGTGTACCTATAGATGAGTAGAATATCAGTTAGAATCACAATCACAATGCTACATCAATGAAACACCATTTTGGAGAGTACCAGTGCTCTAGTACGACTTGAGGGCTAGTTGGGTGTGATGAGTGACTGCGACTCACTCCTCCTCCATTTATAATGAATCTAATTTCAATCGAGCGACTGGACCCATTCACTCTTTTCATTCGAGCGATTGGACCCCAGTCGTGCGATTGGTTCAGTCGATCACATTCAGTCGGCCGACTGGATTTTAGTCAGGCGACTGACTCATTCGCACAGCTCCATTCGGTCGACTAGCTCAATCTGATAAGCCATTCGGGTGTATGGTTCATACTCATGTGCCATTAGGCTGTCTAGTGCATCAGTATGGTCCATTCATACGGTTGGTCCATACTCATGGTCCAATCGTGCGATTGGATCATAGTCATGATTTTGACTTTATGACCATTCACACTTAATCCCTTTTAACTTTTGATTAAACATTATGAGCATTTGATCATCTCAGACATGATCATTTTAACTTGGAAAACTTTTGATCACCTTAGACGTGATCCTTTTAAACAATTTGTCACCTCAGACGTGACTGATTTTACATTTGAAAACACGTGTGGTCACCTCATACGTGACCCTTTTAGGTGATTAAATCCCCTATTGAATTTCATGGCGTAGTTGATATCTAACAAACTGAATTGATGAAATTTAAATAAAATAAAAGACTTCAACTGAAATACAAAACTAAAACTTGTTTTTGAGGTTTTATGTGAGGTGTAAATCCTAAGATAGAAATCTAATGGATTCGGGTCCGGAAAAGACAGCTTCAATTCATTTTGACCATAAATGGGCCAATTCAAGTTGGAATCATACAGGCAAGTCAAATCATTTGGAACATGTTATCAACACCTTTTGATGCTTAATTCTTTTTTCATCTAGAGTCATTAGCAAGTTTAGGAAATCAGACTAGTACTATTAGATTCCCACATTGATTTGGACATTCAAGAATTGTAGCCACGATGATTGTCAGTATATTGGTCCTCTTAAATCCATACACAGACTTTTGACACAGATTGGTGATTGTTAAAGGTTTGATTATTTCAGCGAGCATTTGTGAATCCGACACTTTGCAGGATCGTTCAAGGGCTTGAACACAATTACAACACAACAACACAGTGAGGAGATTAACTAAACGTTAATCAAACAGTGAACTGGGTAACCAAAGGTGATGCAGAGAACACAAGTAAAGCTAGAGACAGAACAAGAGAATATAGTTTTCAAGGTAGCAGTATATTGCTTTCTCAAGTTCTTTTACAAGTGTTACAAAGCTTATGGAAAGATACAAGAACTTGGAATACTTATACTACAACCTACAGCCGGCTATACTATGAAAGCCAGCTGGATACAATTGACTAGACACTAACAAAATCAATTGTAGGATCAAAAGGCATATCTGCCTTTTGACCTTGTGACTATGACATGCCATAGCTCACATCCTTATACATTACAAAAAGGATAAAGTACATAAAGTAGAAAGTCTCACACAAGACCTCAATGTACAGTTACCAAAAGCATGGACCTTTTCACCAACTCTTGTAAGTTGGTGGCTTATCAGAGACGCAGCGGAAAAGGTGCTTTATGGAACAGTACATCAGATAAAGCATGTGTACTAAAAGTCTTCGGAAGAAATCTGTCTTCATAGGTTGAAGCTTCGGAAGACTTTGTCTCTTCAAGCTTCGGAAGACTTCATGTTAGGCTTCGGAAGATATTGGTCTTGGCTTCGGAAGAAATTACACTTAGAGTATTTTCTAATGCTTTGCGTAATTCTTCCGAAGCATTCTTCACTTCAGTACTTAGTGCATGTTGCTGAAACACTTAGGCAGTTTTGGGTTGCATCAGACTTCAGGAATCCTTACAAACTCCCCCTAGGCTGATGCTACCAAAACACCTAGAAGATCTTTAAATGTTTGTAGTCTTCAGAATAATCAATACCATCCCTTTCTTCATTTGATGGTCAGGATCATCAAGACTCTCATAGTATCTTCTCATTTCAAAGAGATCATGCAGAGGTAAGTTGATTATGTCTTGCCATGAGTAGACATTTTCAACACCTTGATCTCTGATAACATTCCATCTTTCTGGATTGGTAGAGTAAGTCCAGGATAAGATGGGTGTCTCGGTTGCTAGAGGAGCCACTTGCATAGGAGTTGATTGGGCTGCCTCATCATGCACTCCTCAGGTTGATCTGATTCAGCCTGGGGAGTAGAGGTAGATGACTTTGGCTTCTTCTTTTTAGTCTTTGGTTTAGAGGCCATTTTCTTCTTCCTCTTTAATGTCTTTAACTGAGAAGACTGGTCTGCAGCACCATGTTGATCATCAGTGTCTTTCTCAGTTGGGTGTTCCTCCCTCACAGGTTCAGAAGGAGAGGGAGTTTGACCCTGTCTTGGATCAGAAGATGAAGTTTGCTGAGGCTCAGCTGGAGGTTCTGGTTCAGGTGTCTCTGGTTGTTCAAACTTGACCTCCACTTCAGGTGGGACTTGACTTGGAAGAGAGTGCAAGTCAATGAGTTCACCACTTCTAATCTTCTGCTTGATTACCCTTATATGCTCATCCATTGTAGATAGAGACATGGGACCAAGTCTCCTTCCGGAGAATCCATATGACTTCAAGAAACTCATCATTCTTTGTCTGTCAGCAGACTTCTTTGCATTCTTTTGAATGATGGCCCTTGACTTTGCAGCTTCTTCCCTTAGCTTCCTTTTGGTTGTTTTTCTTTCTTTGACTAACTCAAGCTCAAGTTGTTTAAGTACTCGAACTCAATAAAGTCATAGGACAGGGGAAGAAGTGTATTTGCCTGATAGAAGCCTGTGGCACTCAGGTAGTTTATCATTTTGATTCTATCCTCTTCTTTATCTACCTGAGGTTCTTGTGGAGCCACATCTTCCTGTGCAGGACTTTCTTGAACTGGAGAGAGAGTGGGAGTATGCTTGTGAAGTCTTTTCTGTCTCCTCTCCTCTTTGAACTGGAGAAGTAACCTTGCATCCTCTTTCTCCTTAATCTCTCTTGACACTTCCATGTCAGCCAGTTCATTCAATTCTTCTAAGGGGAGGGAGATGATTTCGTCAACATCATAGTTCCTGGTCTGTAAATAATTAATCCTGACTGCCCTTTGTTCATCATTCTGAGTATCTGGTCTGGGGGCAGCCCGGATTGCAGCTTGCATGAGTTTTGATGACCCAGAAGAACTTTCTCCCTTAGCCTCCTTTTCTCTCTCTCTCTTCCTCCTCAATTTCCTCAGGAGTCATTATCCTTTTCCCTTTGTCACCAACAGACCTTTGTGACTCAGGGTGGATTGAGGCTTGGCCTTCATTGCTTGGTGTAGCTTCCATGCTCTGGCCAGAGAGAGGCTGAGAAACACCTTCACCAGCAGGTGTCTCAGATGGAGTTTGGATCTCTGCAGCAGTTGTTGATGGTGAGACAAGGGTCTCAGGTTCTGCCACTGGGCCTTCAGCCAAGGTTTCCCCTATGAAACTAATCTTAGGGTCCACCTCAGCATCCAGTTGACCGATGACATTGCCTGATTGCCTAAGTCTCCTTCTTAGAGAGAACTCTGCAAGGATCCTGTCTTGGATTCTTTGAGCCAGCCTGTCAGCTTGTCTAGATTTGCTTGGGTTGACAAGTGGCATGTTGACTAAATCCAATCCTTCATAGAAGCTCAGGTTTTGGAACTGAAAGACTTCTTGTTGACCTTGAACTCTGTGAAGTATGAGGGCTCTTCTGTCATCATACCTCCATCTGATAATGTAGTTGCCAGTTCCATGTGGTGGAGATGAGACAGCCCTTGGTATACCTTCCTCAAAGAGACTTCTGATGAGAGAGTCTATAGAGTCCACATTAATGTGAACTTGAGGAAGTTGCTGAGAATGCACAACAGCAAGTGAGGATGGTGAGTCCTCTATGTCCATTCTCTGTGAAGAACTCCCAGGTTCTGTGGTTGTGATAACATTCTCCCCCTTTTTGTAGCATCACCCACTTGCATAGGTGAGCTGGAGGATAAATCAATCACTTCCACAGGTTCTTGTGTTCCTGGTTGAGCTCTTCTTAAAGGTCTCCAGCTAGTTTTTCCTGCAGATATGAAATCTGGAGTTGCTGATCATTGACCCTGTTTTGCAGGGTAGTCACCTGAGATTCCAAGTGACTAACCTTAGAGACTAGATAGGTACATGTTTGTGACAATTGTTGTACCTTTAGTCTCAAATTCCCCTCATCTTCATCAGAAGAATCATGGGGGATGAGAGGATTGGACCAAAGTCCCTTCTCTCAACCAGCTTGAGTTTCTTGGCTGCTGGTTTTCCTCTGCTCACTGGCAACCTCAGTTAAGATGCCAATGGGCTGAGTTGCCATGGTTGAGGTCTTAATGATGTAATCACTGTCAAAAGTGAGAGCCTCTTCCATATGGACATCCTGAACAGGTTCAGATGTGTCCACCTCAGTAATAGGTGACTGATGAGGGATAGACTGAGGAGTCAGAGGTACTCATCTCTCTTTGAGTAGGGGAGGAGAAGAGAGACTCATGGTACTCACTGAATCCTAAGTCTTCATCAGTGTAAAAGGATAGGTTGGGAATTGGTTGGTTTAGATCCAAAGGCTGGGGATGGTAGCTGTCCCCTGAAGGTTGTTCACTTGAGTGTTGAGACTCAGAGTGAAGGCTTACAGTTGTTGGGCTAATGAGCTCATCAGGTTGAGCTTGAGGAACCTCATCCTGATAGGTAAAGTAATGGGAGTGGTTGCTCCTCAGGAGAAGTGGGAGCTCTGGAGTCCACTTCTTCCTGTAAGTTGAGTATTTGGGGGCCTGCACAGACTCAATAGCCTGAGCAGGGGTTCGTTGGGATTTTCTTTTGTAGGTGAAGAATATTGGAGGTTGTGAAGAGGGTAGGAGAGCAGTAGGTGTGGGTTCAACACTAGCTTGGACTGCTATGTTGCCACCTTGAGCAATGAGCTAACATTTTTGGGACTAGGGCTTTCTACCCCTGAGAAGCCTACAGTTGGCTTCTTCATAATCTTAAAGATGCCGGGCTTCATCTGTCCCAGTTTAAGAATTACCTGTTTCCTCAACTGTGAGCCCAGTTCACAGTTAAGAATGTGTTGAACATATCTAGGAAACATGTAGTATTCTAAGGAGTCTAAGTTTGCAAGTAAATTAGTATAAACAAATTGTGAATACCTGAACTTGACCCCCTGAACCATCCCATGAACTATAAAGGAGAGATCTTCAGGAATCTGGTCCCATCCACCATGCTTGTTTGATAAGCTGTGGATAACCACATGGAGCAGGTATTTCCACTGGGATGAGACCTTCCTTTCCTGAAGGTCTTACAGAGAAATCTCCTTCATAGCCATCTGCTCGAAGGAATGGTTAACCGCTTCTTTTGGAAAGAACACTTCACCTGCTTCATCATCCAGCTGAAGATGTCGGTTGATGATGGCCGGAGTGATGAAAATTGTTCTTCCCTGCACTGTGGCAGACAGTGCCTTCTCCCCATCCATAATGACCTCTTGGCAGGTCTTCCAGAATTCAAGCAAATGATCCTCATATAGAGGAGGATCAATGGTTAGGGAGGTGAAGTAGTGAGACAAAGACAAGAAACGGCAAACCTCTGAGAAATGAGGATCTTTGTCAGAGCATAACAGAGCAACCTGATTGTGTTGTCTGTGTAGCTGCATGGTAAAGTGAGGATCATTTCTGTGTATAAGGTCAGCCATTGTGAGGTAGCTTAGAGATGAAGAATGGGATGGAAATTTCAGAGAGAAAGCTTTGGGTTTTAGGTATGGAAGAAAAGCAGATGATAGAAGAGGGGGGAAACCGTTGGGTTTATATGAGAGAGAAGGATTTCAGATAAAGTTTAATGAAAGAGGATAAACTTTGAAATCCGTATGTCGGTCCCACCTCTGAAAAAGTAGTTTACCTTTTTGCTCAAAAAGTAGTTTTCTTGAAATTCGAAAAGCTTCCGAAAGTAATTTGTCTTCGGAAGTTTGATTTGAGAAAGCTTCCGAAGCTAAAATGACTTCGGAAGAATTTTCCTGAGAATCTTAAAGTTTTATGCTTCGGAAGAGAAATAAACTTTTGGATGCTTTGTATAAGAAAGAACAAAGCTTCCGAAAGTAATTTTTGCTTCGGAAGGAAAAAGTCCTTAAAAATGAATAAGTGTCTAAGTTGAGAATTTTAAGCTTCGGAAGATAAATTTTGACTTCTTCCGAAGGTAAAATCTCTTAGACAGTCATTTATTTGAAGACATATTTTTCTTCCGAAGGTTAAACATATCTTCCAAGAAGTATCAGAAAATTTTCAAGAATCTAAGAAAAATCTTCAAAAAGAGTTTTTCATTCAAAGAAAACGTGAGCTTATGAAAGTGATGAACTAGACAACTTAGGACACAATATTTTAAGAAGAAATAATTAGAATTAGTTTAAGAAAAAAACTACTCAAAGTTGATCATCCCAATAGCTGATATCAGATACTAAATCTCTGTTCATCAAAAGCTTTTGTGAACAGATCAGCATATTGTTCATCTGTGTGAACTTTGACTAGTTTAATTAAACCCTTTTCATAGTTATCTCTTATTAAGTGATACCTGATGTTGATGTGTTTGGTCCTTGAGTGCTGCACAGGGTTCTCAGTGATAGAGATAGCACTGTTGTTGTCTATGTGGATAGGAGTCTCTTTGAGTTAAATCCGTAGTCTAGCATCTGATTTGAATCCAAAGCACTTGAGCACAGCAGCTTGCAGCAGCAATGTATTCAGCCTCAGCAGTTGATGCAGACACACAGGTTGTTTCTTGCATTGCCATGAGACAACCCTTCCACCAAGGAATTGACATCCCCCAGATGTAGACTTTGCAGTCATGTTGCAACCACCATAATCACTGTCTGTATAGGCATACAGATTGAAATTAGATTCTTTGGATACCATAAACCAAGTGTTGAAGCACCTTTGAGGTATCTTAAAATCCTTTTCACAGTGATTAAGTGAGACATCTTAGGATTGCTTGATATCTTGCACAAATACATGTAGCAAACATGATATCAGGCCTGCTAGCTGTAAGATACATAAGAGACCCAATCATAGCCCTGTATAAGTGCTCATCTACACACTCCCCCTCAAGATCTGGACCAAGGGAGTGGTTTCTGGCTATGGGTGTCTTAGCAGTCTTACAATCAGTCATGTTGAACCTCTTAAGTATATCTTGAATATACTTTGACTGACTTATGAAGATGCCATCTTCAACCTGCTTCACTTGAATTCTAGAAAGAAATTAAGTTCTCCCATTGAACTCATTTCAAATCTATCTTTCATCAGCTTTTCAAAGTCTTTGCAGAGCCTTGAATGGTTGAGCCAAAGATGATGTCATCCACATATACTTGAACTAGCAGAATGTCATTTCCTTGTCTTTGATGAAGAGAGTTCCATCTATAGTACCTCTCCTGTAACCATGTTTACAGAGATACTCAGACAGTGTCTCATACCACTTCCTGGGTGCCTGATGCAGCCCATACAGAGCTTTGTCAAGCTTGCAGACATAATCAGGATGATCAGGATCTACAAAAAACAGGTGGTTGTTTGACATAAACCTCCTCATCAATCACTCCATATAAGAAGGCACACTTTACATCAAGTTGGTAGACCTTGAAGTTCTTGGATGCGGCAAATGCCAGGAATATCCTAACCGCTTCTAGTCTAGCTACAGGAGCAAAGACATCAGTGTAGTCAATCCCTTCTTCTTGTGTGTATCCTTGAACAACTAGTCTAGCCTTGTTCTTGATGATGATTCCTCTATCATCCTTTTTATTCCTAAAAACCCATTTGGTTCCAATGGTAGTCTTCCCATGAGGAAGAGGACAGAGGTTCCAAACTTCTGTCTTTTGAATGAAGCAACTCTTGTTGCATAGCTTCAACCAACTTCCATCCTTTAGAGCCTCCTCAACTTTCTTTGGCTCTAACTGGGATAGAAAACAAGAGTGAAGACAAACATTTGCTTCATGGGTTTGCCCTCTTGTCTTTACCCCGGAGATAACATCTCCAATGATGTTTGTAGTAGGATGAGACTTGTGGATCCTTAGCTGAGGGATCACAGCAAGTTGCTGAGATAGATCCAAATTTGAGAAATTTAGATCTGGTCTTGAAGATTGATCCTCCACATTATCACACTTATCAAAATTTACTTGATCCAATGAGTGTGTGACATCATTGATGTTATCATCTATGGTATGGTTATTAGCATCAAGAGATTCTTGATTACTTTCACCATCACCATTGTTATCTTCTGCAATTGAGTGTCTTTATCTGGGTGAGAGCCTCTGAACTGGAATTTGAAGGCATGCCAGATGTATCAGCGGATTTATCATTGTTGTGCTGATAGAAACCTCATTTGCCGAAGTAGTTCCAACTGGAGCTGAAGGTCTTCCAAGCTCAAATCTTGGATCAGGATCACTGTATTTAAATTTTTGCAGATCCTGAAACATGCTCACAAGATTGATTAAAACAGTTGGTAACTAAATCAAGATCAAATAGCCAATCCGGACCAGAACCAGCCACACTGGGAGTGTGCTCATTGAAAGTCACATTGGCTGACTCCTCAATGATTCTAGTTCTGAGATTGTATACTCTATAAGCTTTAGCTTGAGAAGAGTATCCAATGAAGTGTCCATCGTCTGATTTCTCAGCAAACTTGGCAACTTGATCTTTGGTATTCAAGATGGTGCAGGGACATCCAAATGACTGAGAAAGCCAATGAAAGGCTTCCTCTTGTGCCAAAGTTCATAAGGAGTCTTACCATGTGTCAACTACTAAGACTCTGTTTTGCACATAGCAGGCAGTATTAACTGCCTCTGCCCAGAAGGTGATAGGCAGTTTAGAGTCAGACAACATAGTTCTTGCAGCTTCAATAAGTGTCCTGTTCTCCTCTCAGCAACTCCGTTTTGCTGAGGAGTCCTGGGAGCATGTATTGTCTTGTAATACCCTTGTCATCACAAAATGTATCAAGGATTTGGTTCTTGAATTCAGTTCCTTGATCACATCTTATGGTTTTGACCTTGTGATCACATTGATTCTCAATCTTAAGATGAAATTCTTTAGAATCTCAGGAGTCTCATCTTTAGTTCTAAGAAAGAAAACCCAAGTGAATCTTGTAAAATCATCTGTGATCACTAGACAGTATAAGGTCCTTCCTAAACTCATTACACTGGTGGGGCCAAAGAGATCCATATGTAATAAGTGTAGGGGAGTAGTGATGGAGTTCTTTTCCTTAGGCTTGTGAGATACCTTGTGTGCTTCCCTTTCAGGCATGCAACACAATGATCATCACTTGTAAACTCTTCTTTGGCATTCCAGTTACCAGATCATGTTTAATAATTTATTCATATTCTTAAAGTTTACATGGCACATTCTTTTATGCCATAGGAAAGACTCATCACTATTTGCTTTAGATAGAAAGCATGAAACTTCTCCAGAGGGAGATGTTTCTTGCAAATCCATCTTGTACATGTTCCCTTTCCGGGGCTCTGAGCAGAATATGCTCATGAGGAATGACCACTCCAGGTTTGAGAACAATACACTCATGCTCAGTGAAGAGCATGTTATGACTCTGATCACAAAATTGAGATACACTCAGAAGATTGTATTCAAGCTCCTTAACAAAGTTTACCTTCTCAATGCTGAGCTTACCATTTGTGACCTTGCCCCTTCCATAAATGTAACCCCCTTCATTTCCTCCAAAAGCAACTGGTCCTCCATCAATTCTCTCAAAATTATGAAGTAAAGACCTATCGCCTGTCATGTGCCTGGAACAGCCACTGTCAATTATCCAGACATTCTTGTTTGTCATGAGCTGTTCCTGCACAAAGAAAATGATAGTTACATTTGGAAACCCAAGCCTTACTTGTCTTGGGTTCAGTAAGTGTAGTAGAGAGTAAAGCAACAGTAATAGATCCTATGGTTGTACAGAGGGGATCTTCGGCTGTTGTTGATGGAGAAACCTCAGTCATTTGGTCTTTCTTAGACTTCCACACCACCTTTGGAGTCTTGGACTTGACCTTCAAAACCTTAGAAGCTTTTGGAGCTTCACAAGTTTTAATGACTGATACTTCGGAAGAATCTACAGTCACTGCAGTAGACTTTAGTACTTCGGAAGAACTCCTTTCTTCCGAGACCAACTTTGCTTCCGAAGGCAATTTTCCATTTACCTTCTTCTTTGATTTGGAGCTTCCGAAGGAAACAGACTTTCCTTCCGAAGCTTGAGACTTCTTGAGATTCTTTGAAGTCTTTCTATTGGTCATGTGGATAGTACTTTTAGGATTGTATGGACAATCCTTGGCAATATGAGAAGTACTTTCACACATAACACACAGCATTTTCTTCTTCAAAGAAATCTCATTTTGAGAGCAAGACTGGCCTTGGTCACATTCCTTTTTCACCTCATCTTGGTAGATTCAGATACAGTTCCTTGGGCTGTGAACTGTTCTTGGAATTTGATGGTCCAGGTGTGCAGCAGTGGTACACAGTAGCTCAGTCTTCTTCTTTGTACTGAGATGATTTGAACATGAACCAGAACTCTTAGATAAGAGGCTTTGGTGGATGTCTTCAGTCCTTATTGCTTTGAAGCCTGCAGAGATAAACACTTGTTTCTGCTTAGCATCAAAAGTAGCCTTGATTTCTTGAGCCTTCTTTGCTTTCCTTTTGCTCTTCCTGATCAGGTTCTTTCTCTTGGACTTGGTCATCACAGTTAATTTCTTCTCCTCAGAAGGATAGTGGCCCTTGGAGGAATCCTCTTCTTCACTCTTCTCAGAGAGATTCCTCACTATCACTTCTTCATCATCCTCACTTACTGGATCTATGAGAGGAAGCTCATCTTCACAAGTTCCACACCTAGGAGATCTTACAGACAAGATTGTGTGTGGAGGAGCTATCTCATTTGATCCCAGTCCCTGTCTATTTTGATAACAAACCTATTGTGTAGGGATGAGGATATCATGTTCTTGAAGGTCTCTTCTTCAAGAACACTTTTCTCTGCCAGGGCTTTGCTGATCACAAGCTCAGCCTGGCACTTAGTCAACTTAGTGATGAGATCTTGGATCTGAGTTCTAAAATCTGTTGTTCATGTTTTAGTACTGAAATAGTTTTCTCCAAGTCTTCTATCTTAACTTGTAATCATTTTCAGTTTTCTAAAGTCAGATTTCAATATGTTTAATGACTCAAGATCAGATCTCATCTCTAGGTTGTAGGACCTGTATCTATTTACTTTAGCAATGCATTCAGGGGAGCAAAGATGTTCTAATACCTTGGCTTCATCATGATCAGCCATCAATGCTTGGTTTGGAGAAGCATCCTCCACCTGAAAACTCCAGTCAAAACCTCCCTCTTCAACAGCAACCGTAGCATGTTGCTTAGTCTTCTCAGCCTGAGGGGTATTGTTGGTGAAGTTTGGTCTGAGTTGTGTTTGACCCCCATTTGCTCTGGGTGCCTTACACTCCCTGGCGAAGTGACCCATAGGTTACAATTGTAGCACTTAACTTTGCTTTTATCCAGGCCAAACTTCCACGGTAGCATTGCTTGGAAATTTTCTTCCTGTCCTCTTGTAGAACTTCTGGCTCTGTGTGAGAAGAGCCATCTGCTGAACTATCTCCATGTATTCCAGGTCATCTGGATGGATACAGTCTAGATCTTCAAGAGTGAAGAGATAATTTCCACAGCTTTCATCTGCAGACACAAAGGCTTGCGAAGAACTTGTCTCTTGGAAGGACTCCCTTGAGTAAAGTTCTCCCTTGGTGTCTTGGGAAGGTGATGAAAGGACCCTTTTGTGAGTTGTCAGGGTAGCATAGGAGATGGTTGGGGTTCTATGCTGTCCCTTTCAACCACATGAAGGGCTGAAACCATTTGATTGTTAGAGTTGCCAGAGAGCCTTGTAAGTTCATCTCCATCTGGTATCCACTGAGAATCCCATATAACTCTGTCAGAGTAAGAGTTTAAGGTTCTCAGTCCTCTTGATTACCACACAGTAGTGTGTCCATTGCCTAGGAAGTGAGGACATGAACTTCCTTACAATGTCTCTGTTCTCAAGAGGAACTCCTCCATCCACAAGGGTATCCACAATCTCAACATACCTGAAGTATTGTTGGGTCATGGTTTCACCTGTTTTAAAGGTGAAATTTTCAAACTGCTGCTTCAGAATATCTTTCTTGTTCTCCTTGGCTTCAGAGGAGCCTTCATACATCAGCTTCAGTGCATCCCACAGCTGTTTAGCTGTCTTGCACTTCTTAAAACCTCTGTACACAGAGTTTGGAATAGCAGTCTGAAGAGCAGTCATGGCCTTCTGTCAATCTCTACTCTTTTCCTATCTTCATCTGAGTAGTTGGCCACATCTTTAGGAATCATACCAGCACGGTAGCAGAGGGGGTGCTAGGTATGAAAGGTCCATATTCAACAGATTCCCACATTCTTGAGTCAAGAGACCTGATGAAGCCTTCCATCCTCATGCACCAGGTGTCGAAGTCATCAAGAGTGATCAATGGGGATTTGTTCATGGTTCCAGTCTCCATATCAGTCTTTGAGATGGAAGCCATTTGAGAAAAGTTTAGTTTTTGTGTGTGTGAGGGATCTTAAGATGGTTAGATCTTATATCACGAGCCTGAGTGCTCTGATACCAATTGCAGGATCGTTCAAGCTTGAACACAATTTAAACACAACAACACAGTGAGGAGATTAACTAAACGTTAATCAAACAGTGAACTGGGTAACCAAAGGTGATGCAGAGAACACAAGTAAAGCTAGAGACAGAACAAGAGAATAGTTTTCAAGGTAGCAGTATATTGCTTTCTCAAGTTCTTTTACAAGTGTTACAAAGCTTATGGAAAGATACAAGAACTTGGAATACTTATACTACAACCTACAGCCGGCTATACTATGAAAGCCAGCTGGATACATTGACTAGACACTAACAAATCAATTGTAGGATCAAAAGGCATATCTGCCTTTTGACCTTGTGACTATGACATGCCATAGCTCACATCCTTATACATTACAAAAAGGATAAAGTACATAAAGTAGAAAGTCTCAGACACAAGACCTCAATGTACAGTTACCAAAAGCATGGACCTTTTCACCAACTCTTGTAAGTTGGTGGCTTATCAGAGACGCAGCGGAAAAGGTGCTTTATGGAACAGTACATCAGATAAGCATGTGTACTAAAAGTCTTCGGAAGAAATCTGTCTTCATAGGTTGAAGCTTCGGAAGACTTTGTCTCTTCAAGCTTCGGAAGACTTCATGTTAGGCTTCGGAAGATATTGGTCTTGGCTTCAGAAGAAATTACACTTAGAGTATTTTCTAATGCTTTGCGTAATTCTTCCGAAGCATTCTTCACTTCAGTACTTAGTGCATGTTGCTGAAACACTTAGGCAGTTTTGGGTTGCATCAGACTTCAGGAATCCTTACACACTTATATGGAATCAACATTCCTCAGGAGATTTGAGCGGTCTCAGGGTAGTTTCAAGAAGAAACTATCTTATAACTTTCAAAGAGAAGGCCAAGCCTCAGGTCAGTGCCACCGCACAGCAGAGAGGCGGCAAAAAACAATGAATTCTAGAATATATAGATTATGCTTATCCTCAGGTCAGTGCCACCGCACAGCAGAGAGGCACATAACCTATCTTCTTGTTTGAGCAAATTTAATCTTTTACACAGATATCACCATAACATAGTATAGTTGATTGCTTTTGCATTTTTCATGTGTTTTGCTCATATTTTGGTCTTACGCTCCATTTGTGGCGGTTATTCTGCTCGTCACCCCTTATTGGAATTTTTTGATTGGTTAAACCAAGGATAAGATGATAACCCATAGCTTGTTAACAACTTAGTTTGTTCTTCAGATCACCAATAAGGTCTAAAGATCTATTGTGTTGAATCTACCGACATATCATCTGTGGTCTAGCAACCTCTACGTCTACTTTCTTTGTGTTACCTTAGTAGTAGCTAGTTTTACTATCATTTTTCCTTTTATATTACTCAGACTAACAGACTTATAATTTGAACTTCGCATCTTATTCAATTTAAACTTTTAAAGTCCCAAGTGGTTTGTTCCTGTGTACTATCATTTTCCAAAGTCATTGAATCAGTATCACAGATACGATCTAGTTTCTATGAGCTTGCCTCTCCTCCTCCCTCGTTTTTTTAATGTTACTAACTGACCTATTCTCCCCCTAAAATTCTAAAACCGTAACCGATTTACGCTTTTTAAGATTTTAATAGGCGACAAAATAACACCAATTTAATTAAATACTAAAAATAAAAATAATTAAGAAAATAAAAATTAAAAGAAAATTTGACTATACGCATTAGACTGCACATGGTCATCTTCAGGAATTACATCACTTTTCTTTTTAACGCCGTTGACCTCTAACAAATATAGAAAACGTGGTTTATCAAAAGCCTTTGTATAAAGGTCAGCGCGTTGAAAATCAGTATTTATTTTAATCACATTGATTAGGTTCTTTTCAAAGCAGTCACGTATAAAGTGATATTTTATGCTGATGTGTTTGGTCTTAGGATGTTGGACCAGATGTTTAGTTACTGCAATTACAGCAAAGTTATCAACAAAAATAGGAGTAGAAGAGAAATTCAAACCGTAGTCCCACATTTTCTGTTGAATCCATATGATTTGTGAACAGCAACTTGCAGCAGCAACGTATCCGGCTTCACAGGTTGACAAAGTAACTGAGGTCTGCTTCTTACACTGCCAGGTCACTAATCTCCTCCCAAAGAAATGACATCCTGCTGATGTAGACTTGTAGTTCATCTTGCAGCCACCGTAATCCGAGTCACTATACGCCATGAGCTCGAAGTCATCATCATGAGGATACCACAACCCTAGTGTTGGAGTACCCTTCAGATAACGGAAGATCCTTTTGACTCCTATCACATGGTTAACTTTTGGCTTTTCCTGATATCGTGAACATAGACATGTAGCATACATGATATCAGGTCTTGAGGTAGTGAGGTACATGAGAGATCAAATTATTCCTCGGTACATGGTGGCATCGACCAGATCACCATTCTCGTCGGGTGCTACATCATGGTTTGTAGCAAGTGGAGTCCTAGCTGTGGAAGCATTCTCCATGTCAAATTGACTGAGAATATCTCCTACATACTTGGTCTGATGTAGGAAAATCCATTTTGGTGTCTGATCAACCTGTAACCCGAGAAAGAATTTCATCTCTCCCATGGAACTCATTTCAAACTCAGCCTTCATTACTGCTTCAAACTCTTTACATAGATCTCCGTTCTTTGAACCGAAGATTATGTCATTCACATAAATTTGGACCAGCAGTAAATCAAAATCCTTTTCTTTGAAGAACAGTGTACAGTTAATGACACCTCTGCGAAAACCGTGTTTCACATGGTGAGTCGAGAGTTTCTCATACCAGGCCCTGAGAGCTTGATGAAGCCCATATAAGCCTTGTCGAGTTTGTAAACTCTGTCCCGATGATATGGATCCTCAAATCCCTCGAGTTGACTGACGTACACTGTCTCTCGAATTTCACCATGAAGGAATGCACTCTTCATATCCAGTTGATAAACTTTAATCTTCATATATGATGCGTAGGCAAGGAAGATACGGATTGCTTCCATCCTTGCCACGGGTGAAAACACTTCATTGTAGTCTATGCCCTCGACTTGTCAAAATCCTTGAACAACAAGTCGAGCCTTGTTTCTGATGATCACTCCTTGATCATCTTTCTTGAATTTCAAGACCCATTTGGTGCCAATGACCTTAGCACCTTTAGGTCTATCCACCAGAGTCCGTACTCCTAACTTCTTGAATTGAAGAAGTTCTTCTTGCATGACACTCACCCATGCCTCATTATTCAGAGCTTCACTGACATACATTGGCTCAAACCGAGACACAAAGCAACGATATGCACCGTCGTGAACGTATCCCTTTTCTATCACTGAGGCATAATCAGCTGAGTACAGCTAATTTATGGTCTGAACTCCTGATCTCACATCCCCAATGACATTATCTAAAGGATGATAGACATTTAGGCGTGATCCGGAGTGATTGGAACAACTACCTCAGAATCAAGATTATGAACATTGGGTTCAGTATCTGAGGCAGTAGGAGTCTGAGGTTCCAAAGACTCAGAGGCATCAATGTCAGATGCTTGTGGACTTGCAGTAGTAGGAACCTGTTCCTCCTGGTTGTTCAGGTCATTTTCCACATCTTAATCTTCAGAGGAAGAGTCACTTCCCTCGAGTGCTCCCCCTGAGTTGGTAGAAGAATCACCCTGTAATCCGGATGATGTAGATTCCTGAGATGGTGTGTTTAGAACATCATACATCATCTTAGTTGCTAACTCATCATCAGACGTGGAGAGTAGGATGTTGAAGAACTTGAAGAATCCATCATAGTCGAAAAAGAAGGCAGGTCCTTTTCCAGCAGGTGGTGTGGTGTATCTCTGAACATCAACGTTACACTGGGTCGTATGAAGGTCTACCGGGGAAAGCAGGTCAAACCCCCAGGGAAGAGACTCTTCGAGCATCTGGCCCAAGCTGATTACGTGGCGCCGGGTAGGTGAAAGTGGCACCACGAGGAAAGTGACTTGGATGTTGAGCAAATTGCTCTTCCATCTGACGACTCCGACGATGATGGTGATACGGGCGGAGACTCCGGGCCCGCTTCTACGAGGGGCCCCACTACACATGTTACACTTTCACCCCCTACACACCCAGATGCCACCACAGCCAGCTTTCACCAGGACTTTTGTCCTCCCGATGAAGATGAAGAGAGTGATGAGGAGCCTCTCACGAAGACTGTGGGTAGCCAGGTGGTTGCCACAGAGAGAGGTTTGAGGGCGGCTGGTGGACACCCAGGGGAGTCCGGGGATGCTGATACTGATACAGATCCCACATATGCCCCGGACCCGGCCAGCAGCCAAGGAGGAGCCTCTGTGCCTAGAGGTTCAAGGAAGAAGAGGATGGCACACCCCTACGGCAAGAAGGGGAAGAGGCTGAAGTTCACTATGTGGAACCTATATCAGCAGCAGCATCCCAGACTCTCCTGGGCGTCCACCAACCGCCCTCAAACATCTCTCTGTGGCAACCACCTGGCTGCCTACAGTCCTTGTGAGAGGCTACTCATCACTCTCTTCGTCCTCATCGGGAGGACAAAAGTCCTGGTGAAAGCTGGCTGTGGTGGCATCTGTGTGTGTAGAGGGTGAAGGAGTAACATATGTAGTGGGGCCCCTCGTAGAAGCGGGCCCAGAGTCTCCGCCCGTATCACCATCATCATCGGAGTCGTCAGATGGAAGAGCAATTTGCTCAACATCTGAGTCACTCTCCTCGTGGTGGCACTTTCACCTACCCGGGATGCCCGAAGAGTCTCTTCACTGGGGGTTTGACCTGCTGTGGCTTACTAACTTGTCTGTTGATGATGTCTATACATTATACAAGTGGCCATTGTTCTATGTCTCATAAGATATTGTATAAGTTCTACAATTTTAGAACGTGATACGACTCTGTTTTTCTTTTGAGATACATGCAGGAGTCACAAAAGAAGAGAAGTACAAGAAGTATGAAGAGCTTATGAAGGATGTAAGACAATAGATGAAACTAGGTCCAAAGGGGAGTTTGTAGATACATGTGTCCCCAGTTTCTAAACTTAATGTAATATGTCTTTATTGTCTTACACATATGTAATTGAATGGGTACTTAATGAAATACAATGTGTGGTTGTGTTTATAATGTTGAATATTTGATTGCTTGGTATGTAATAACGCTTATTGAACTAACTATATAGGTTTGTGGTTGTTTGAATAGATCTAAGTCAATTAATGATTATGAAACATATTCAAACTTAATTATATGAAGTTCGCATGCGATTGGCCCATGCTAATGGACCATACGCATGAACAACTTCATGCTAATGAACCAGTCGTACGAATGAACCAGGAGACTGGATCAGTTGTATGATTGTGATATGAGATTGGCTTAGTCACACGACTGAACACTCAGTCATGCAAATGGATCAACCGCATGACCCAATCGCACGACTGAACCATGCAAACGGTCCAGTCGCACGATTGAGAAACCCTAACCTATAAATACCACTTAAATCGTGGAAAAACGAGACACTTTGAATAATTTGATACCTACACGTACCCTAGCCGTCCAGAGACCTCTAGTAACCTGTTCCAACTTCATAGATCGCAGTAGATCGATTGCTAATCATTCTTAACGTTTAGATTCAATCTTTAATTGATTCTACGTGCGTTCTCACTTATTGGATCGCCAATCAAATAGGATTCTGCACTATTTGATTCGGTACACGTGTAAATCTGTTAGTATTCGTCTAGTACACACGTAAATGAAGGTGTGCAATTGGGCTATTCGGGCGATTGAACTATGCGGATGGTTCAATCGTGCGACTGAACTAATGCAGATGGCTCAGTCGGGCGACTGAACTAATGCGGTTGAAATATGCGAATAGACTTCTCAGTCGTACGAATGGGAGTACGAATGGGAGTACGAATGAGTCCAATCGTGAGTATGGGGGATGCGTATGACCTTAGTCGTGCGATTGAGTCAATTGTGCGACTGAACCTGCTGGATTTCAAAAATTCATTGGTTTAAGGTGTTTGGATGCAAAAACACAAATTTCTTGCTAACCCTAATTGTCGTATGCCGAAAAAACTAAACTTTACAATCAGGAGACGTCTAAAACCCGATTTGACACAAAAGATTGCGTTTTTGAGTGTAAAAACACAATTTTTATATCAAAACGACTGAATCACATGTAAATCTAGAGCCAATGCTCTGATACAACTTGTTAGGATCGTGTACTGGATGATACTAACAGATTTACGCGTGTACCGAATCAAATAGTGTGGAATCCTATTTGATTGGTGATCCAATCAGTGAGAACGCACGTAGAATCAATTAAAGATTGAATCTAAACGTTAAGAATGATTAGCAATCGATCTACTGCATCTATGAAGTTGGAACAGGTTGCTAGAGGTCTCTCGACGGCTAGGGTACATGTAGGTATCGAAATATTCAAAGTGTCTTGTTTTTCCATGATTTAAGTGGTATTTATAGGTTAGGGTTTCTCAATCGTGCGACTGGACCATTTGCATGGTTCAGTCGTGCGATTGCGTCATGCGGTTGATCCATTCGCATGACTGAGTGTTCAGTCGTGCGACTGAGCCAATCTCATGTCACAATCATGCGACTGATCTAGTCTCCTGGTTCATTCATACAACTGGTTCATTAGCATGAAGTTGTTCATGCGTATGGTCTATTAGCATGGTCCAATCGCATGAGAACTTCATATAATTAAGTTTGAATATGTTTTACAATCATTAATTGACTTAGATTTATTCAAACAACCACAAACCTATATAGGTAGTTCAATAAGCGTTATTACATACCAAGCAATGAAATATTCAACATTATAAACACAACCACACAATTGTATTTCATTAGGTACCCATTCAATTACATATGTGTAAGAAAATAATACATATTATAATAAGTTTATAAACTAGGGACACATGTATCTACAAATCTTATAATTAAAGAATTCAAAACCAAATCAAGAATTTACAATAAAATTGGTTAATAATAACCAAAATCAAGAACTTACTAGAAGATTCAAAACTAATTCCATTGTAAGTTAATATGCTTAACCCATTAATGTTTAGGAGAATTTAAGAAAACTATAATATCAAACTGCTAACCGACCATCACTTGTGTTGTAGCTATACTTTAGATGTCAACCAGCCTGGATATGATAGGTTTGTTCTTGAGTTGTGGTGATTGATAGAGATGACCAAAAGGGAGATGATGGAGAAGGAATGGACATGGTGCAAAAACGAAGGAGATGGATGGTGGGGTCGTGGTCATAGGAGAGGAGGGTGGAGGTTGCCGACAAGGAAGGTGGAGGTTGCCGACAAGGAAGAAGTGGATAGTTCTATCGGATGTTGGTTGTAATGGTCTCCAATGATGATAAATGGATAATGGAGGGAGATCTAGCAATTGGAGGTGGAGTACTTGAGGGTAGTTTAGGTATATTTAATAAATAATGAAAAAATAATGGTCATCCACGTATAGACCTTTTGTGTTACGTTTTAATAAACCTTTGGACCGATCTTGTAATTTTTCAAACCTACGGACCAAAAGTGAAAACAGATCTAAGTACATGGACCTTTCATTTATTTAACTCAATTATTAATATATAAACGACATATACAACCTTTATGTAACACCATGTTTTTTTAAAAGAAACTCGGTTGTTGTTTGTTAAAGGATTGATTTAAAGTTTGAAAGAAGTAAGGTGTACAAAAGAAAGTTGCACCGTAAAACCCTCCTATAAATACAAAGAGGAGCCGCTCCATGCAAGCTTCTTGCAATGTTGCGACCTAGAAAGAGAAAATGATGCATTGTTGAGAGAGGAAGTCGAAGATATCAACCAAAAGTGACAACTTTCTTAGGTGTTATGATAGATCAAGGTAGATCATTGCTTATTAGGTGTTAATACACAATTTTTTAGATAAACTTAACACCTTTACACACAAATATGTAGATATGGCGGTTACTCTCAGGTTAAGGTTTCATCAAGTTCTACGTGAAAAATGTGAGTTTTAGATCCTCATTTTTACTTATTTCGAGGTTGGCATTCATACCAAAGGTAAAATGTTTTAAAGTGTGAAAGTCATAATTTCATATGTTTTTATCAATTTGATATGATGAATAGTAACTTGCATGAACACTAGTTAGGGTATATGATGGTGTGCATGATTATGATAAGTTTTTCAACTAATTCGAGTGATTCATCTGCACTCGCATTAGCATAATGGTCATCTGCATTAGCACCTTATTTAAGTGTATTGATATGGATTAGTATAGTTAATGGTCCACATTGGTCCCTAATATGAATGAGTAAATTTACTCGCATTAATAACTAATGTGGATGGGTTACTATTACCCGCATTAGTGATATCACCTGCAATTTTTTTGGAAGTTCTAAGTATAGTGAATGCGAATGAACATAGTGTCCATCCCGAAGTTACCTAAATCTTGGTTCGCTCCGATACTTCAACGCAAGTCCCTAGTTTGGATGAATTCGGTTTAGGGGGTAAGGTTCATTTCAGTACGAGTCAGTGTAGTTTACCATATAGTATGATTTGATATACCCAATTTAAAAGTAAAAACAAATCATATTTTTATGTCTATTTCAAATATGTGTATCATACTTAATATATCACTAATTTAAAAAACCAATAAAACATAATTTTCATTATAATAAAGAATTTTTAAATTGCAATCAAGAACAAAGTTACAAAATAAAAAACATAAACATTCTAATCAAGACGTTGCCTTCTTTTCCCAGTCTCAGTACCATCTTCGTCAAGATCTTTCCAAACCATTACCTCTCGATGAACACTCGAGCCTTCTAAGTATGCATTTTCTGAATTCATTTCCTTCTTTTTGTGACGGCTAGATCTACAAGAATTTCAGTAAAATGAGATTGAATTCTAATGTTCGAGTTAGTAAAAACAAGTTTATCTGCTCTTTTAGAATTTAAACAATTTCATTTTACATTATGTATGTAGGACTCATCGCCGAAGAGCTACTAATCAGTTGGGAGAGAACTATTTTGGCTATTTCAAACAATTCTAGAGTGTTTGATCCATATGTACCCCATCAATCAATTCCATCCATAGTGACTATCGGCTTGTGTTGTCGTCCTAGAATATATTTCTTTTTCATATGAATTATTTCAAATTGTTCTCGCTAACATTCTTTCCTCATCTATATTTTTGACAATACTATGAAACGTCTCTATAACACCAAGCATAAACTTCCTTGTCTTGATTAGGTACTTTTCTTTCCATACCATTGGTGCTAACTTCTCAAGATAATGTTCATCATAAAACTTAGGACTTAAAGTAAAGCCTAACAATGAAGTGGGATTGTCATTTTCTCCACCTAGCCAAAATAATCTTTTCCAGTTGAGAGAAATAATTTGAATATTTATTTTCCTTCGTAATATCTTTGATTCTATCCTAACATGCTATCCATTCCTTCGTATACTTCTCCCACTTTGGGACCTCACCATCATAAAACTTGATTAGAAAAAATAGGTTATGTAATTGCTAAAATATTTTCAACATCTTCCCAAAACAAGTAATCTTCAATTCTATCGATGATTTTTGTTCCAACTATTTTAGTGTTTTCATCTCCACTTTTGACCCATTCTCACCAAGAATTAAGAACGATAGTTATAACAAGTTTCCTCCGTACAATCCATTAACCTTCTCAAGAGAATATAATGTGATGCAAAATTTGTGTTTGCAAGATTCAATAACTTCAATTTTAGGTTTCTTTAAAAAATACTAAGGCATGAGTGTGGTTTAAAAAATACTTTACAATAACCTTACCTTTGTTATATGTGTTGAATGACCAATAAAATTCCCTCGCCAAATCTTTAAATATCAAATTTAAAGCATGCATGCAATAAAGGGACAAAAAAATATTTACATACCTTCTCGATCTCCCGTCCAGCCGCTTTGCAATTACCCGTGTTATTCGTTACAAGTTGCAACATTGCTTCGTCTAATAGTCTTGATGGCTTTACGAAGAAACTTAGAAATCGTTACCCCTGTTTTTTCCACCTCTAAATAGTCTTCTGCATACATAAACATGGCACCACACGAAATAACCACAAGAACGTTAATAAGTGGGCTATGTTTTACACTAGACCACCCGTCCAAGATGATTGAGACTCCTTATGCGCACCACGTGTCTTTAACTAATATTAGCTCCTGCTCAACATCCCGTACACATTCATCAAGTAATATGGTTCTTGCTTTTTCACATGATAGGGGTTTGTGTCCATTCAGTGTATGCTTGATGGCGCTAACAATTTCTAGAAACTATAGGTTGCGTAAAACATTAAAAGGATCCATTTGCACACAAACCTCGAATAATCTTCAAATTCATTGCATTCTCCTCTAGCATGCCAAATGATTCTTCAATACTCTTATTTCATAATGTATATTTAGAAAGTATTGAGTTCATTAACACTTTAAGACTCCAGATTGTTTAACTTCTTTTACCTTCGTAAAAGTCTTTCATACTACTCTTGATCTCTAAGCATCATCGGACATATTTCTATTTCAACTATATTACCCATAACAGCCCTAAAAATGAACATGAATCCTCGTATAAATGCTTGTAAACTTCTCTTATAGGGATTACAAGTCCACTGCTTGTGTTGGGATTCAACAATAGAATAAACTGAAGCTTACCAAATCATAATTACAGTCAACTGAAGATCTCATTGTACAAGTTCAGAGACCAAGTTAATTATCAGAAGAAAACAAATACAAGACAAAGTCAACATCAAGACACCAAGAAAAGCCAAAATAGGTCATGATGTAATATTAGTATAAATAGACCCACTAGTGCATTTTTGCAAGTGTGGCTTATGTGTGTGTGTTTCTCATGGTGTGAATCACCATCCAAGGAGAAATCCTCTCCTTTGGGTGGGTTTGATTTCACCAGCCATCTATGATTCTCATTGTAACTTGTTTATCAACATCAATGAAATCATAACATTATTATTATCCATCTCTTTGTTCTTTGATTCACACATGTCCACCCATATTAATTTTGATTTCTAGATTGGAACGAGAAGAATCCTAAGATCCAAGCTCAATGAATCTAAAATATTGATTTAGCAAAATGGTATCAGAGCTGTTGGTTGCTAGATTTATCTAGTTTTCAGATCTGATTCCATCTTTAATGATGTCAAGAACAATGAAGAAAAGAAGAAAAATGAAGAACAAAGTCCCTGTTGATCAAAAACCCATTTGTTCATACCCAAAATAAAAAACAAATCTGTTCAAGTATGGTATGATTTTAAAACTCGTGAACATGTTCATGATTATTCCTTCAAAATTCGATGCAATTGAACAAGAATAACATCAAAAAAGGAAGAAAACACATTTTTTCATCTCAAAATCAAGAAGAAAAATCATCCAAGATCTGTTCTAATATGGTACGATTTGAAGAAATATAATCATTCTCTGATTATTCCTTTAAAATTTGATGTAATTGAACACGATTATCATTAAAAACAAAGAAAAGATGAAGAAATGGAAGCTACTGCTGATTTCCAGACCTGCACTGCAATGTGAAATCATTTTTGTTCAAGTCTGAAAAGAAATGCAGATGAACAAAAACAAATGTGGATGAAGCTTCATCAAATGCGGATGTGTTATACACAAATACGGATGACTTGTCACCAAATGCGGATGAATTGGCAACAAATGCGGATGACTTGCCATAAATGCGGATGACTTGTTACCAAATGCGGATGACTTGGCAACAAATGCGGATGACTTGCCACAAATGCGGATGACTTGGCAACAAAATACGGATGCCTTATCACCAAATGTGGTTGACTTGTAAACACATGCGGGTACTTTAAGAACAAATATGGATGCTTTGAAATCAAATGCGGATGCATTGAAATCAAATGCGGATGCCTTGCAAAAAAATGCGGATGCTTTGCAAACAAATGCGGATGAGTTAGCAAAGAAATGCTTATGAACAGCTGATGAACAGGACTTCAAAAAGAAAAGAAAAACATGAATATGGATGATTGCAACCAACAGGCATGTCCATTTTGATCATGAAAGCAAAAAAAAGAGTATAGAAATCAACTTTTGTCACTTTTTCACAGATTCATCAACGGACTTGTACAACTATCAGTACTTTAGTACTTGAGCTCACATTTTTTTTGATGTTTTGCACCCGTGTCTGACTACTGAGCGGACAGTTAGCTAGACTTTAATCAAGGGAGTACTCATTATCTGAAGAATGTCATTTATCAAGTTATTTCAAAAGAGTGGAAGTGTTTTCAACATTAATTCATGTTCCTGATGCAGTGTATTAAGTTCCAAGCCTCACCATATGCCTAATACATACTAATCCTTGAGTTGTGATATGAACTATAATCCAAGAGTGATACAACCCATATCCAATACCAAAAAGTATTCTCAAGAGATTCTAACCTTTGAAGAAATATATTAGGATGAGCTTAATCTGAGGGGGAGAACATCAATGAATTGTGCCAGAACATCAATTGATCAAGAAGACATGTGATAAAGAAGATCTTAAAATTCAAGGTTTGGCAAGCATCAGTTTAAGGGGAGTATTGTTGAGATTCAACGATGGAATAAACTGAAGCTTACCAAATCATAATTACAACCAACTGATGATCTCATTGTACAAGTTCAGAGACCAAGTTGATTATCAGAAGAAAACAAATACAAGACAAAGTCAACATCAAGACAACAAGAAAAGTCAAAATTAGGTCATGATATGATATTAGTATAAATAGACCCACTAGTGCATTTTTGCAAGTCT